>CM077156.1:176910612-177526750 GCA_039583875.1 Platanthera guangdongensis
TTCCGAGCCCCAAAACCGAAACGCACCACACACGATCGGTTGCGGTTTGAAATGTAGTGCGGTGCGGTGCAGTTTTGGGTTTTTCTATGCAGGCTTAGACACCGCCCCTACAGGAAACCTTCCCGGTTCCTGCCCCTACGCCGCCGCCCTCTACAAAACTCTCCAACCGCCTCCCCCTACGCCGCCGTCCCTCCTCCACCAATAGCCCCTTCCAAAACAGGCTGCCGCCCTGCCAGGTCTCCAACCCGACGCCCCCTCCCTTCCTGGTTGTTGCCGCAAAGATCCCCACCCGTGGAGCCACTTCCCCCATTTATTCTCAGGTTGCATCAATTCCCTATCCGGAATTCCCCCAAATACTGGAATTCCAGCCCAGGTCTACTCCCCACCTACAGTTTGCTGCCACCGACCCCCATCCCATGGATCCACCTCCCAGCACCCGACCATCATCAATCTACCCAGATCTGGGCAATCCAGCCCAGATCCAGTTCCCTCCTCTCCGATCCAGCTCACCCAACTGCCAACCTGTCTTCTCCTTACCCGATCCAGTCTCCCCACCCTCGGAACTCCACTTCTAGGCCTCCAACGTTCAGATCCATTTTATTACAACAACCTTAATATTTGTGTTGTGTTTTTGTACTGTTTTTTGGGTTATAAAACATTGTCGCGGTTTGTTTATTACATGTTTGTCATTTTTCAGTTTATTATAAAATTTGCTCCTGGATAAATCTCTAACTGCAGGAACGATCGAATCGCCACACGCTTGTATTTTGGCCCTCCGTACGGAGGAAAGCCGCTACCTCACGCTTAAAGAAAATTTCATTCTCGTTTATAATTTGATGCACTGACTAATTATGATATTTAATTGTTTGATTTAATTGTTAGCACCTAATTGCGAGGAGTGCATGCATGGAGTCGTTGGGAAGTCGGGGGTCACCTTCACTCGTCATTTGCGTGCATTCTAGGAGTCCACCACACACCCTACCCTACATCACTCTTCCTCGAGAAAGTGACATAAAATATCGCATTAAGGCCACACTGTAGTAGACAAGGATGATGAAAGGGAAGTAAGGAATAAAGATACACTTGATAAAGAAAACATAAGCAAGTAATGAAGATTAGAAATCCACTTTTGCTGGACGTGCGATTACAGTTAGCACGATCAATAAGTCATTAAACCCCCAAGCTACTTCAGAGGTTGAGTGTTGTCTCATGAAGTTTTTCAGCGGATGCTACCCACAAAATCCACAACATGTGCATCTAGCATCTAGGTTATTCCCAACTATGTAGTAATGGAGAAGTTGATCCGCCCATGTTAGTTTTTTTTATGGAAATCACCGATCCATTAACTCTGAATCTATGTTTTACCATTTGTTCACTTTGAACCCACATGTAACCAATACACTCATCGTATGTGACGCGTATGCAATGAAGAGCATAAATTAAACTATCTAGATGTAGGTTATATGAATCTTGCAGCTCAAGCAGTGAACTATATTTAATAGATTAAAAATGGTACTTGTAAATAGCAGAAGTTAGCACTAAAAAACTAGTATTAAATGCATGCTGAACAAATGTAATCCTTCCTAGCAAACCGATTATACAAAATCCTATGAGCAATTAGTCTTTTCGTGTAACTACAAGAAAAAACATTAACTTCAAGATGGTTAACACAATTGAAACTAGGATATTGCTAAGGGGAGCACATCCAATCACTCCATAAAGTTTAATCATAACATCTAGGTGCCATAGCGTATAATGCCCATTAAAACGTACCAGGGACTATGTTGTTACCAGTTTGTTATTTGTTTTTTTGTATGGGACGATACCACAATAGATTCATGGATGTGACATGCTACTGACTTTTGAAAACAAAATTCTGTCATGAAGACTCAACTAAAGATTACCTTTAATCAACGTGGCTTGCAGTTCACACCCAAAAGAGTAATGCTTATATCGCAAATGTACAAAGTTCACTAGTATGGCTAAGAGTAATGTTTATTGTAGAAATTCAGACAAATGAGAAATAAAAATAATTTTATTAATTTCTCATAAATGGTTTCATCCTTCATACATGTATTTGTACACTTATCCACTTATATAGAAAAGAGAGCGGAGAAGTAGTCCCAACTAAGATGTGGGAGTAAATCTTAAAGATGAAGTAGACTCTAAATGGACCTTATATTGTACTTTTACACATCTTTCCTTCAACACTCCCCCACAAGCTGGAGCATATAGATCGTAAGTACCCAACTTGGATAAAAATTGGTAGTATAACGGGCTAGGTAAGGTCTTGGTGAGAATATCAACAACTTGCCCATCAGCAGGAACATGTTGTAATTCTAGCTTCTTCAATTGAACTTTCTTCCGAATGAAATGACAATCAACTTCAATGTGTTTGGTCCGTTCATGGAAAACAAGATTCTTAGCGATGTGTATGACAGCTTGACTGTTGCAAAATAGAGTTGTCGATGAGGAAAGTTTGACTCCTAAATCGCTTAGGAGACCTTCGAGCCATGTAAGATCAGACACAACAACTGTCATTGAACGATACTCGGCTTCAGCAGATGAGCGAGCAACTACAGACCGCTTCTTGCCGCGCCAGGTAATGAGATGTTCTCCAAAACAAGTACAGTTTTGGAACGACGATCATCCAATGAACCAGCATAATCAATGTCAGAATATGCAATGAGAGATAAGAGAGACGAAGAGGGCTTGTATACAAGTCCTTGTCTAGGAGCAGTCTTCAAGTATCAAAGGATACATTAACTTATGACAACTCCAATGACAACAAATGATATATCAGGTCTTGTAACGTTGAGATATATTAACTTCCCACAAGATGACGATAATACTCTGAGTTTGGAAGGAGTAGATCAGAGTCTGAGTCATGAGCGCAAAACTTGTGATTGATATCCATGGGACTGTCGGCAGGCTTGTATCCAGTGTAGCTAGCATCATAAAGCAAGTCAAGGCAATATTTTCGTTGAGATAAAATAAGCCCATCAGGTCGCCAAGTCACCTCGAGACTAAGAAAATATCGAAGATTTTCTAGGTCCTTTATTTGAAACACAAAAGCCAGATGTTGTTTGATCATGTGTATTCTTGTGAGATCGTCTCCTGTAATCAAAATATTATCAACATACATCAAAAGAATCGCTGTGCCTGTTGGACGATGACGAGTAAATAAAGAGAAGTTAGCTGAACTCCGAGTGAACCCAACAACATGAACAGTTTGATTGAACTTGTCAAACCATGCCCGAGGATACTGTTTGAGAACATAAATAGATTTCTTCAGACGACATACAAGAGACTCTCCCGTTGTCTCAAATCTGTGAGGTTATTGCATATAGACGATCTCCTGCAAATCGTCGTTGAGAAAAATATTTTTGACATCTAATTGATGCAACGTCCAGTGTCGATGAACAATGAGGGAGATCAAAACACGAATAATATTTAGTTTGGCGACTGGAGAAAAAATCTCATCATAATCTAGACTTTGTTGTTGAGTAAAATCACAAGGCACGAGGCGAGCCTTCAGACGTTTAACTGTCTCATCCAGACCATGTTTGATGGAAAACACCCACTTACAACCCACACAGGTCTGTCCAGGAGGAAGATAGATAAGATCCCAAGTTTGGTTGTCCCAAAGAGCAGACATTTCCTCGTCTATGACCGTCTGTCACCCCGGATATTGGAGAGCCTCCTGCACAGAGGTAGGGGTGGTAATATAGGATAAAGGGTGTGCAAATTTTCTGAGTTCCGGAAGTTGGAATCAAGTTTGCTTATGTTCTTTTGTATTTTACCTTCATAAGGGTGTTTTGGTCTTTGTACGCTTTTTCCCCTACTCTATATATATGAGTATAGGGTTGTTAATAATATATTATTAAGTGTTTTTCCTCTCAACTTGGTATCAGAGGAATACGGGAGAAAAACCTAATTTCCCGCACTCGCTTCCACCGCTCGCTCGACGCCTGGTCGTCGCCCGCTCGACGCCCGCATCTCTCCACTCCGCTCCGCGTCACTGGTTTGAGGTTCCCTTTATGGTGAGCCGCGACTTTCTCACCGGCGGTGGAGCACGCTGAAGGAGACTGCCGCCTCTCCTCATGATGCACGCTTTGCCACTGTCGTCTTCTCCAAGCGATCCGTCCGGCGTTTAATTCCGCCGTTGCCTGCTGCCACTCCGTCCGACGTTTGATCTCCTTCTCAGATTTCTTCCAGATCTGCCGCCGCTGTCTTCGCTTCCTACTTCCAATTTCCTATTTTCCAGTTTTTTCCAGTCGGCTGTTTACAGATCTGTTTCCAGATTTGCTCCCTGCTCTGCCGTCGGGTTCTTGATCCTCTCCTGCTGGCTATTCCTTGGTCGGTATGCATCAATGTTGTCTGCTTGATTCCCTTGGTTGCGTCTCATGGATGATTCCTCGGCTGCTGTTGAATCTACATCGCTTAGTGTGGTGGTACCCTAAATGGGTGAGCCTCAGCTGTCCTCTGGCCACACTGACTCTCTGAAGATCACCACCGTGCCATTAGACGGGACAAATTATCTTGAATGGTCTCGTGCAACATAGTATGTCATTCACAGCCATCAAGTATTTGGATATATTGATGGGACCATGATGACACCTCCTCTGGGTGATCTAACTTGGCGGCGTTGGGATTCAAAAAATTCCTCGGTGGTCTCCTGGCTCCATCATACCATGTCCCCTAAGGTGTACCAGAGTTATATGTTGATGGACTCTGCCTAAGAGATCTGGACTAGGACACGTGAGACTTACTTTCAGATCGGAAATTCCACTCAGATTTATGAGATGAAGCGTCGTATGCTGGAATTACGACAGAGATCCATGACGGTGTCTACTTACTTCTCTGAGTTCGAGCGTATCTCTCAGGAATTGGATTATTTTGATCAGTTTACTCCCGCATGTACTGCCGATGCAGTTCTGTTGCAGAAAAGGGACGAATGATTTCGTCTTCACGTGTTTCTGATGGTCTTGAACTTGGAAATGGATATGGTTCGAACAAATATTCTACACCGATCTCCCCTTCCATCTCTTCAGGAGGCCTTTTGCATGGTTCTTGGTGATGAAGACCGTCAGAGGTCCCTCAGCACGACTGCTCCTCTCTCTGATCGCTCTGCCTTTACTAGTATTGGTCGAGGTGGCTCCAACCATACCAACACGGTTCCTACCTCTGATTACTGTGGTCGCAGGGACCATACTCGGGACGTGTGCTTCAAGCTCCATCCTCACCTTGCTCCACCTGGACCTGTCCGTGGTCGAGGACGTGGTCGTGGCCCAGGACGAGGGGGATACCGTCAGAGTGGTTCTCGCCCTTATGATGCTGCTTACTCCACTGAGGTTCATGATGACCATCATGGTCAGCTTCCAGGACATTTTACCACGTCGGAATTGGATGCTCTCCGTCGTCTTCTGCACTCCTAGTCAGACACTCCCCGGAGCGGTACTTCTACTTCCTTTGCTACTGCTGCTATGCGCAATGCCAATGCTGCTGCGACACCTCCGTCTGAGTGGATCATTGACTCGGGAGCTACCGATCACATGACCAACTCCTCTTCTGGTTTTTCTTCTTACACTCCCTTGTCTGGTAAGGACAAGGTTATCTTCGCAAATGACACCTTGTCCCCTACTGCGGGCAAGGGAAACATTTCATGTTCCTCTTCTCTTTCTCTTTCTTCTGTTTTGCATGTCCCTTCATTTCCTCGCAGTATTCTTTCCATTAGCAACAAAGCTTGCTGGAGAGCTCTTTATCAAGGGGGTCGGGGATCTAGCCCTGGCCTCAACAACCTATCGGCTCTGTTGTGGGGTCAGGGATGGGTTTGGGTGTACGGCCCTCGGGCCTGATAAACTCTCTTGGTGGACTCCAAGGTGGGCCCCTGGTGGACTCTGGGGTGGCGGGCAGGTGGACTCCTGGCCCCGCATCAGTACTAAACACTGTCTTGTGAATATTCTTCTTTCTTGAACCATAAATTTACATCTGAAGTGTATGCTTGATGTAAAGATCTCACTGTTTTGCAATACTTCTGCTTGCTCTGTTCCCTTTGATTTCCCTTATACTAGTTATGCTACACCTGCAAGATAATTTGTCCCGTGGTTTAAATTTTCCTCATTTTTGATTTACAAATAAATTGCATGTGAATAGGCTGATTAAGAATTAACACTGATTTCACAGTGGTTCGGGTCAAAACGCTTGCGAAGTGACAAATCGGCCTACATTAGAGGCTCAAGGGAATGTCAGGAGTGAATTCACAGACATAATTGCTGAGGTGGTAGGAAAAATAGCCGTTCCAGTGACTGTACTCAATGTAACTATGATGGGAGCATTCCGTAGCGATGCCCATATAGGAACATGGAGCCACCCTTCTTCCATTCTCGATTGCAGCCATTGGTGTCTTCCTGGAGTACCAGATGCGTGGAATGAACTTGTCTTTGCATCTCTGTTGAGAGATGGTAAGTTCTTGTTTATTTTTTATTTTTGGATTGTGATCAAAGTTGCTATTATCTTATTTCAACTCACTCTATTATCACTTTAGAAATAACCATGCATGTGCTGTTACATGCAGCATATGCCGAAAGTCATTTGCAGTTCTATTTTCGGGAAATTTTGTTTCATGCTCGGTTTATGTTATTATTGTTTGCTATTTCTATATTTATGCTCGGTTTATAATTGTTTGGCATGATCATTTTAAGTTCGCTGTCTACTCTTTTTTAAGTTTAACATGATGTTATCGTGTCAAAATCAAACCAACATTAATTGACAAAATGATGTATATTACTGTTATTATAATTAAATATCCAAAATCAACAAGAAATGTATAAAAATGAATATTACTGAGGCTTTGAGCTTGTGTCTATATACCTATATGTGTATATGTACTTACATATGTGCATAATCATACATGCATATGTGTCTATATACATACATATGCGTATATATACCGTTAAAATTCAAGCTCATATAAATGAGGGTAGAATACCAGGGAGCTACAAAGCACAAATATGCTATTATTAGTACATTTCCGGTACAGGTACGCTTACCATATGCGCCAATACCATAAGTTCGTTGTTTTAGGTTTTCTAGGTTCATTTTTTCCATCGACCCAATCCCACTGTCGCTCCTGTTTCCTGTTGCCGCTCCGGTTTCCTGCCGCCGCTCCTATTTCCTCTAGTGATCCTGTTACCACTGCCGCTGAAGATCCCACACTGTCGTAAGTTCTTCCTCTTCTTATTCTTCCTCATCTTCTTCATCTTCCTCTTCCCCTTCTTCTTCTTTCTTATTTTTTCTTCTCTTCTTCTTATTTTCTTCTTTCTCTTCTTATTTTTTCTTCTCTTCTTCTTATTTTCTTCTTTCTCTTCTTATTTTTTCTTCTCTTCTTCTTATTTTCTTCTTTCTCTTATTTTTTATTTTGTTCTTCTTCCTCCTCTTCTTATTTTTTCTTTTCTTCTTCCTCTTCTTATTTCTTCTCCTCTTCTTCTTCTTCCTCTTTTCTTCCTCCTCTTCTTTATCATGTACTACATTTAATCCTTTTTTCCTTTTTATGCCCCAACCAACAGATTTGGATTTTGGACAAAAATCTCTAAGAAATATGGAGAAATCTGGACAAAAAATTAGAGAAATCTGTACAGAAATTTGTCCAGATTTCTTTTGGTATTTTATTTCAAATATAGCTCGTAATTGTTTGTAGCCACTATTTACTCTATGTTTCTGCAGTAACCATCATATATTACCTTCTCCAGATACTAAATTTGTGGTGGATGTTTATTATATTATTTTTTCCATTTTTTTCTTATTGCAACAATTATCTCTCCACCACATCTCTTATTAGTGTCGTTGGTTCAACTTCTACCTCAACCACAAGTAGATTTATTTCTGATGGCACAAACAAGGATGATAGTGCTCTGTTGGAAGAAATAATAAGAAAATAGAAGTTATGTAATTTATTCTTCCTCATATGGACAATATATTGGACTTACATAGACACATTAACTCACATACACGATGTGAGACTAAATCCCAATACACATAAAGACACTCCTAGGCCGACATTGACCCAATAATTCCAACACTCCCTCTCAAGCTGAAGGGAGAACCTTCAGCTTGGACATATCAAATAACGGTAATGGAGGCAGGCGATGCGGTGCAAAACAACAGATGAGCCACCGATGAAAATTTTAAACCGGAGAATCAAGCCGGTGACATAGCCACACATGATGCTGACCCACACACGACGCATGACTCACACATGATGTGGACATGCTGGAAATCAATCAACCAACATCACATACACACAATATGCAAAAGAGAACGTAAGATGTGGAGCACATCAGCAAACGGACAACTAGAGATAATCCGTCGAGGATAATCCGCACAAAGGGAGATCCCACACGACACAATCCCGCACGACACGGTCCCACTCGACACAAACCCCTGAGAATAGAGCACTAACATCAGTCGTGTCACAACACACAACCAATCAAAAGAGAACATGGGGAGATGCATACGACATAAGCCTAAAGGCTGTGTGGAATGAAGACGAAAAGTCGGGTTAGATCATCCGAGTTGCCTTCGTCCCAAGTACTCCCCCTCACGTGGAACACACGTGCATGAAGTCATAACACTAAGACAATTCACGAACAACATATGACACACAAAACAACAGCAAAAACACACAAAAACTTCAACATACCTGAGACAACAACACCCCGAAAGCTGCAGTGCCGCATTGTCGATGTGCAACCATCCTTGTCGAAGTAGCAACATGAAGAAGCAGGTGGACGAGAGCAGAACATGGGTGGATCACCTGATAGCAGTAGGACGCAGGTAGAGAAGCTATAACGTCCCCGCGCCCCAGCGTGTACTCTAATTTCCACCTAATCCGGTTCCGATTACCGGGTTGCAGCCCAAGCACCCCAACCCCTCTCCAACCCACAAGCGAGTTGTTGGTGGCCACAACCTCCCTTTGATGAGCGAACTCGATAGTTAAGTTGGGCCGTACGGGGACTTCCCAGGAGGTCACCCATCCCAGTACTACTCTCGCCCATGCACGCTTAACTATTAAGTTCCTTCACTTCTCATCACCAATTGAGCTGAGATGGATGACCTCCTGGGAAGTCCCCATATGACCCAACTTAACTATCGCGTTCGCTCATCAAAGGGAGGTTGTGGCCACCAACAACCCGCCTGTGGGCTGGAGAGGGGTTGGGGTGCTTGTGCTGCAGCCCGGTAACCAGAACCGGACCTGGTGAAATTTAGAGTACACGTTGGGGCGCGAGGACGTTACACAAAAAATGTGCACTTTTTTGTAACGGCCTCCCCAACACACGACTCGAAAGGACGACCGCTGACACCCCCAGCACCACGCTCGAAAGGGTTCAGCCTCAAATAGTTTGCGGACCATGCACCCCAACCCCTCTCCAGGCCCGCAAGCGGGTTGTTGGAGGCCGCAGCCTCCCTTTGATGATGGAAAATCAAGTTAAGCGCCCCTACGAGGACTTCCCAGGAGGTCACCCATCTCAGGAATACTGCAGCTCAATTGGTGATAAGATGCGAAAGTACTTCATAGTTAAACTTGTTCGGGCTGGAGTAGTTCTGGGATGGGTGACCTCCTGGGAAGTCCTCGTAGGGGCGCTTAACTTGATTTTCCCTCATCAAAGGGAGGTTGCGACCTCCAAAAACCCGCCTGCGGGCCTGGAGAGGGGTTGAGGTGCATGGTCTGCAGACTATTTGAGGCTGAACCCTTTCGAGCGTGGTGCTGGGGTGCCGATGGTCGTACTTTCGAGCCGTGTGTGGGGGAGACCGTTACAGAAGCTCTGTCGACAGGAGCAACAAGGTCAATTGGACTCGAACAGGATCAGCAGAAGCGAGATCGAAGATGGCGCGGCGAAAACAACAACGAGATTAACACCAGGTGGCAGAAATGGCACTAGAGAACGATGACAAGGTCGTTAGCGGGAGCAACGACCAAGATCGACGGTAAGAAGACGAACACTAACATCATCGATGAAGGCCGCAGATTTGTGTCGATGTCGGCAGAGGAGACGCAACGAGAACATTAGTTGACGGGATAGATGAAGCCAACTAAAGGCGCACTTGAGCAATATCGAGACACGTCGTTGAAATCAAGAAACGCGGAGCACGACGAAGAACCTAGAGCCCTCCGTCGACGGGAAGAGGAGATAGCGCATAACACAGACTGCGAGGGGGGTAAATGCTACTCTTGTTGGCGGAATCAAAAATTGATTTCGTTGACGGGAGCGGGAGAGCTGCTGCTCGACGAGACCGCTTGCAGATCGGCCAACCGGGCTCAAAACAGAGAAGCGAAGGGAGAAGTGGCGGCCACGAGAAATTTTTTTTAAGGGTTTCAACATAGATCTGATACCATATTGGAAGAAATAATAAGGAAATAGAAGTTAGTGTAATTTATTCATTCTCCTAGGGGCAATATATAATGGACTTACATTGACACATTAACTCACATACATGATGTGAGACTAAACCCCAATACACTTTAAGACACTAATAGACCGACATTGACTCGATAATTCCAACATGATCCACTTTGGGCTTATGTGTCTCTTATCCATAGTAGAGAAGTTGGTGGCTGAAACAAAAAATGGAAATGCAATTTTTTGTGGGATTGATTTCAACGGCTTGTATTCTAGGGTAAAAAGTCACTTGCTAGTAATATCCTGGAATGTTATTAGGTATGTCCAAAGGTGACCCTGAAGTATTTAAAAGAGATTCAAAGAGTGGTTTCTAAATCCGAAAAAAAATGCAAACCGGCTCCCAAGGTATTATCGTTTCCTAATGCAAGTCAAAGTTCTCGATTAGTTGGGGAAACAAAAAACAAGAGGTGGGCCTATTGATATGGCTTTCAAAAATAAAGCTAGAGAGGAGTTGTGGAGTCACATAGTTAGGATGTTCTATTCTGATGGTTTACCATTTCATCTAGCTAGAAATATATATTATATTAGTTCACATAAATTTGCTCCTAATCACAATCTTGATGAATTTGTTTCTCCTGAATATAATGTTCTAAGAATTACACTTTTGCAAAAAGAAAAATCCAATATCACTAGAATGCTTCAACCAATCGAAGATACTTGACCCCAAAAGGGAATCAGCTTAGTTAGTGATGGTTGGACAGATGCATAAAGAAGACCTTTGATTAATTTTATGGTGGCGTCTGAGGATGATTCTATTTTTTTAAAGGCAGTTGATGCATCATGAGAGTACAAAGATAAACATTATATTGAAAATTTGATGATTGAAATCATTAATGAAGGTTGTGCCAAAAATGTTATGCACCTCCTCACTGAGATTGGAATTATCTTCAATGAGCTCAATCATTCTATATTTTTATTGAAAGAGGAGAGAGACTTGGTTTCAGTACTAGTTCAGCACCTTCTCCTCTACATCTAATGCGTCCTACAAGGAATGGGAGGAAGAGAATCTGACAGGAATGGATTGACTTCTAAATTCTATGAAACCCAATATCTCTGATCACTTTCTATTAAGTAAATTTTCCAAAAAGATGGATGATCAGTTGACTCGTCGGCATCATAGATTTGGGCATACCAATTTGAAGACCTTAAAATCTATTTTCCCGAATTTATCCTTAAATTTTATAATAAATGTGCTCAATGTTAATCCCGTGAGCATCTAAATGATTATCGTACTACTAATCTGTCAAGTACTAGTATGAGAACTAAGTATCTTGATATGATAGATTCAAATGTGTCGACTACACCGCTCAATTTTGTCAATGGTTTTCATTATTTTGTATCTTTCATTGATGATTTTTCTCATTTTACTTGAATCTATCTATGAAAAATAAAAATGATGTTGGCCATTTCTTTACAATTATGTGAAAACTCATATTTATATTCAAATAAAAGTGCTCAGGTGCGATAATGGGGAATAATTGACATTTGGGAACTTCAAGAATTTATAGGAAAAAAGGGGATTTTGTTTCAAACATCTTATTCCGCAACCTCTCAACACAATGAAGTTGCTGAAAAGAAGAACATACATATATTATATACTATTAAGTGTCAGCTACAAAAAAAGCAAGTTTTAAGAGGATGTGGGATGAATGAATTCTCATAGCAATCTTCATGATTAATCAAATAACTTTTGACACCTTCAGAGGAAGGTACTCATTACAAATTACAATACTCCCCTCTATTTAGACTTCCTAAAGTATTCTAATGTGTTGCTTTTGTTCATATTTTGGGCCCTAACAAGGATAAATTTGGACTACAAGCTATCAATTTTTTTTGCGGATATGCAACTGACCAAACGAGGTGTAAAAGTTATTCCCCTCAGATTCATAAGAGGTTTATATCCTAAGAACTCTTACAAGCCTATCTCGTAAGGCATCATGATCTCGTCCGAGGTGGTGGTCGTGGAAGCAAGAGAGCTGAGCTCAACCTATGGAGAATGCGAGGAGGCAGAAGGAGAGACTTGTCAACCCTAACTTTACAATGAGGATAATGAGGAAAGAACTAGAGAGGAGAAATAGACTTTCATAGTTTCTTTTCATCATGTCCATTCATGATCCAAGGGAGTTCTTAAATAATATTACATAGTGACATAAGCGTAATTAGTCCCGACACTTAGTACTTACTGTAAAATACTAAAAATGCATAATATAAACTAATACTCAATACATACTTGTTAAAGAATATATGTAAAAGCCCGAAGATAGACCCATCTTGTTAGCTTTATTATTCCCACATCTTTGGATGAGATTTCTCCTCTCTTTCTCCTCTTATATAAATATGTACAAATGTACAATTGTCAGTATGATGTATGGAAGCTAATTCAAAGAAATTAATTAAATAATTTTTATTTCTCTTATTTCTCGTACTTTTCTACATGGTATTAGAGCTAAAATTTGGCCCTTCTGCGTTGCCCTGTTCTGCTCCTTGCCCTGGCCTCGGCCCGCTTGCTACTCAACTGCCCTTGGTCGCCCGTCTCCTGCCCGTTCTCCTCGCCGCAACAACAAGTTGTCAGTTCACCTCTTACCAGTGCGGTTCTGCTTATCTCTTGCCGTCGTAGCTGCTTCCTTGCCGGTTTTATCTTCTTGTTGTTGCTTGACTCCTACCTGCTCTGCTTGCCCTGTTCTTTGCCGCGTGCCTAGCCGCTGGTCTGTTTGCTGCACGGGCCTTTGCTCTTGTTTGCGGCCTCTTCCACAAGGTCTTCTACTGCTTGTCGTTGCAGGTCCCTTCATTGCTTGCTGCTTACCTGCATGTTGCGTTTTTTGATCACTTGGTCGCCTCTAATGGTCGGTCATGCTTCCCCATCTCATTTGTATCAACAGTCACCTCCTAATAACATTCAAACTGACATTGATGTCTTGCGCACCCAAATCCAACAACTTCAAGGGATGCTCGACAGTTCTCCTGGCTCTGCTGTATCTATTTCTGACGACGACATTTCCTGTCTGACCATACTTCATCCTGGGTTATGGTTTTCGGGGCCTCACACCACATTACCCCACAAAAACCTTCCAAATACTTGGCCTCTGTGCATCCCAAATTCATTACTGTTGCTAATGGGGACACCACTCCAGTCTTTGGATCAGCAGACATCAACCTTCCCTCTCCATCACTCTTCGCTCAATTCTTCATATTCTGGGCTCTCCTTTCAACCTCCTCTCTATTAGCCGTCTCACTTAAAACTTTGATTGCTTCATAACATTTTCTTCCACCTCTTGTGTTGTGCATGATCGCAAGACGCAGAATATCATTGGCAAATGGCAGCTATCGAATGAGCTCTACATCCTGGACCACTCGCCCCCCACGATTCTCTCCTTTATTAGCTCTATCGAGTGGCACCGGCGTCTCAGGCATGCTCCTCTGCACATTCTTCGAAAAGCTCTCCCGAATGTATCCCTCCATGATTTCACCTATGAGTCTTGTATCTGTGACAAATAACATCGGTCTACGTTTTCGCCTCATCATACTCGGAGCGATGTTCCCTTTATTCCTGTCCATTCTGATATTTGAGGACCCTACAAAAATGCAAGTATTTTCGGCTATCGTTACTTTGTAATCTTTATTGGTGTTTACTCTCGAATGACATGGTTGTATTTCCTTCATGATCACTCCGTGATGACTTGTTTTTTGTGTGTCATCAACCAGTTCTCTACTATCATTAAAACTCTCCGAACCGACAATGCCCGTGAATACACGAGTCATGCGTTTACAGACCTATGTACTGAATTTGGGATCATCCATCAAACTTCGTGTGCTTATATCCTGCAACAAAATGGTGTTGTCGAATGCAAGAATCGTCACACCCTTAAGGTCACTCTTTCCCTTCTGTTTCAAATGAATGTTCCCAAACTTTATTGGAATTTCACGGTTTCTACAGCCTGTCATCTTATTAAACCACATGCCTTCCTCCATTCTCAACTTTGTGATTCTCTTCAACTTTCTTTTTTCCTCCATATCCCTCTTTTCAATCACCCCTCGTGTCTTTGACTGCATGTGCTATGTTTATAATCTTGGGACGTCCACTGACAAACTTGCTCTATGTGCCACGAAATATATATTTTTTGGTTACTCACGTACTCAGAAGGGTTATGTCTGTCTCTCTCCCAAGGATCGCAAGGTTGTTACTTCTGTTGTGGTCACCTTTCTTGAATACCAGCCCTATCATTCTCAACCCACTGATTCTCTAATTCCGCCTCTACTTCCACGGCTTGCTGTCCCTGTTACTTCTAATCTTCCACCTCTTCTTCCAACGCCAATTCCACCAACACCACCTCTCTTTCCCCCGCCGATCCCACCACAACCACCTTTGATTCGTGTGTATACTCATCGTCCTCCTTCCTCGAATACTATACGGGAGATGCCCTCCACTGATGATATTTTACGGCCTGCAGATCCGACAACCGTCTCTACTGCTCACCCGATCAAGAATTATGTCTCCTTACACCGCGTCTCTCTGGAGCTCCGAAAAACCGCCCTTTCTTTATCCTCTATTACCGCCCTTTCTTTATCCTCTATTTCCACCCCTACCTCTGTGCATGAGGCTCTCCAGTATCCGGGGTGGCGGGCGGCCATGGATGAGGAAATGTCTGCTTTTTGGGCAAACCACACTTGGGACCTTGTCCCTCTTCCTCTTGGACAGACTTGCGTGGGCTGTAAGTGAGTGTTTGCCATTAAACATGGCCCGAATAGGATAGTTCAACGTTTGAACGCTTGCCTTGTGGCTCGTGGTTTTACTTAACAACAAGGTATAGATTATGATGAGACCTTTTCTCCAGTCGTCAAACTCAATACTGTTCATATTTTGATCTCCCTTATTGTTCATTGACACTGACCGTTGTACCAATTGGATGTCAAAAATGTTTTTCTTAATGGCGATTTGCAGAAGATTGTCTATATGCAACAACCTCCCAGGTTTGAGACCACAATGGAGTCTCTTTTATGTTTTCTGAAGAAATCACTTTATCGTCTCAAACAGTCTCATCGGGTATGGTTTGAAAAATTTAGTCAGACTGTTAGTGCTGTTGGGTTCACTTGAAGTTCAACCGACTTCTCTTTAATCACTCGTCATCGTCCAATAGACACATTGATTCTCTTGGTGTATGTTGATGATATTTTGATTACGGGAGACGATCTCACAGGAATACATATGATCAGACAACATCTGACGACTGTGTTTCAAACAAAGGACCTAGGAAATCTTCGTTATTTTCTTGCTCTCGAGGTGACTCGACGACCTGATGGGCTTGTGTTATCTCAAAGAAAGTATTGTCTTGACTTGCTTCATGATGTGGGCTACTCTGGATGCAAACCTGCTGACACTCCCATGGATATCAATCACAAGTTCTGCGCTCATGCCTCAGATTATGATTTGCTCCTTTTGAACCCAGAGTATTATCGTCGTCTTGTGGGAAAGCTGATATATCTCACTGTTACAAGACCTGATATATCATTTGCTGTTGGAGTTGTCAGTCGATTCATCTATGAGCCACGTATCTCTCATCTCCAAACAGTTGAGCGCATCCTTCAATACTTGAAGAGTGCTCCTGGACAAAGACTTGTATACAAGCCTTCTTCGTCTCCCTTATCTCTGATTGCATATTCTGACGCTGATTATGCTGGTTCATTGGATGATTGTCGTTTCACAAGTGGATATTGCACTTATTTTGGAGGACATCTCATTACCTGACGCAGTAAGAAATAGTCCGTAGTTGCTCGCTCATCCGCTGAAGCCGAGTATGTTCAATGACAACTGTTGTGTCTGAGCTTACATGGCTTGGTGTCTCCTTGGTGATTTAGGAGTCAATCTTTTCTCATCGGCCACTCTATTTTGCGACAGTCAAGTTGCTATACACATTACCAAGAATCTTGTTTTCCATGAACGAACGAAACACATTGAAGTTGTTTGTCATTTCATTCGGGAGAAGGTTCAATCGAAGAAGATAGAATTACAGCATGTTCCTGCTACTGGGCAAGTTGTTGATATTCTCACCAAGGCCTTACCTCACCCACTATACTACTAGTTTTTGTCCAAGCTTGGTGCTTATGATTTGTATGCTCCAGCTTGCGGGGGAGTGTTCAAAAATATATTTAAAAGCCTAATGATAGATCCATCTTGAGGCCCATCTTGTTAGATTTATTAGTCCCACATTTTTGGATATGATTTCTCCTCTCTTTGTCATCTTATATAAATGTACAATTATCAGCATGATGTATAGAAGCTATTTCAGAGAAATTAATGAAATAATTTTTATTTCTCTTATTTCTCGTACTTTTCTACAATACTAATTAAAAAGACGGGACATGCGTTGACACGAACATAAATTGATACAAGTTGTGTAAGACCATAATATCCCACCCATCCTCCAAAATTAAGCTTGCCCTCAAGCTCAGAAGGCCTTGAATGACAGACTGCTGGTACTTTTATCTCTTGTCAAAATAGTGCAGGATAGTGGGTCCCTATGGTCACGACATTATCCCCTGATGAGTAGGATTTGTAGTAGGGTTGCGTCGGCAGTTTGGAGTGACGATGCAATCATCAGTGAGGGGAACAACCTTTTATAAGATGAAGACTCCGTGTGCATTGAATATGCGGGCTGCATGCGGTTTCAACTTAAGAATCGAAGTAGAATCTTTGTCGAAGGCGATAGCTTATACGAGAGGAAACCTTGATTGCATCAACATCAACCTGTTGCCTACTGAATCGACAGAGTAGGGTTCACAGGTGCACGTTGATGGTTGCAGGTGGGAATTGTAGATGTTCTAGTCTGTGTGGAAGAGAGGATGAACAAATATTCTGATATCAAGTTGTTATGGGTCTATTGTATAAGGAGACATGGCCTTGTCAAAGGTGGTGGTGGAAGAGATACACAATAACCGAGCCCAACCTACGAAGAATGGGATATGGAGGAAGATGGGGGAGCCTTGCTCAATCCTAACCTAGAAAGCACCAGTACGAGTATCAAGTAGAATACGTATCCGGTACGGCGACACGTCAAATTTAAAAATTAAGGATACAGGTACGACGAGATACAATGTATTAAATATAATAAATATATATGTATATAGCACAAATGCAATTATAAATTCTCAAAATAATAAACATGAAGCATAAATAATCAGTTAAAGTACAAGTCCATAACTAATGCAATATAACATGAATATGATGTTTTTAAACATAAAATATTCATAATCATTTTAAATTTAACGATGTTCATCACTAATTTTATTTATCTTCCTTCGTATTGTTGAAGATCAAGACATCTTCGATTTACGGCTCATCTAAAGACAAGTTGACAATCGTAAGCATGTCAACTCCATCAAAATGATTTGTCCTTGCATCTCCTCCTATATCCCACATTCTACTCCTTCCTTTATTATAGATTTCATTTCTCCTCGATAATAGGCATAGATTACTATACACATACATCAAATTATAAGCTCATTTTGGTAGAATTTTGTTTCTTCTCAAAGAGTGAGTGAATAAGTATGTGCTCCAATGTCTCTTACAACAGGACGATGAAGAAGGTTGACCTAAAAACTTCAAAGTAATTTTTGCAATTTGGGTGCTGAAGTTGCATAGTAACTCCACAATCTTTTTGCAAGAATGAAGCTTTACTCTCCAAACTATTTGACTCACTAAAAGCTTGACCAAGCCCCGTGAACCTAAAGAATTCATTGATTATTATATTTCTCTCTACCATATCAGAAAAGCATCTTCTTATGCATTTATTCCTCTCCAAAGAAATCTTCTCATCCGTATTATGAGTAAATCTATTTGGCCTTCCATCAAGCCATTCTCGACTATAATACCTACAAATAAAAGCATATAGTAAATAATTAAATCATTATAAATGTTAAATATCAAATATGCAAAAAAATTACCTTGGATTAAGAGAACGAGTCATGCAATGTAGTGGTGTGCAACTCTTGGTCCATTGATCGACGATGATATCATAAATTGCCTTATAAAGAGGGCATTGGGCTTCCAAGCCCATTAACTTTTCGTGTCTATATATTTCAATCTTCACATTTTCTATCATTGAATCTCATATATCATATACCAAATGAAGGTTAGATTTGTATCACAAACTGATACGTCTTGGAATGAAAGACGAGACATGATTGCATTAAGTGGAAACACTGATACAATCTGGATCGAACCCTGGCCAAAATCAAGGAGGTTGGGTCCTCCAAAGATCCCTCTCTCAAGGATGAGAGCCAAAACCCTAAAACTAAAAAGCATTCACAACATCACAACCCCTCCCCCTTTTATAGATGCGAGAGGGAAAACATTACAAAGAAATAGTATTAATTAATATGCCTTAATTAATGCAAATTAATATTAATTAATAACCATTACTTAATTAATACCAATTAATCACACCAATTAATTAAGGCAGTTGCCATATGCACGCTCCGGTCGTCCCAACGATGGGTGGCTCATCCCGCAATTGTGCGCTGGTAACAATACGCCGGTTTTGAAAATTGGCCTTGTCCTCAAGACCGAGTCGTAATTCTTTGTGGGGTCTTTAAGAATGGAAACGACAGACAACCTGTCGTCGTGGGGTAGCGAGAATTTGAATAAACACTGCAAAACAATAAAACATTGAGAGAAAAAAGGGGGCCCGACGACGGTTTCGTCTTGGAGTGGAGGGAAAAGGTTATGGTTGGCAGGGAAAAAGTAAATTGAAAGAGGGGGCAACACGTGACTTGGGAAAGAGGAGGTACGGTGGAGCCAATTAAAAGTTGGGCAGATAGTTAAAGACTTGGCAGGGAGAAATAGGAAGGGGGTCAGCGCAGGTTCCAAGAAAGGAAAAGGACAAGATGACGTGCTTCTCCCAGATAGGAAGTGTAGCCAGTGGGAAGGGACCAGAAAGGGGTTAAAAAAATATGCGGCTCGACCGTATTAATTAGGGCATCCGGTCGGGTGAGGAGTGCCGCGCGTGGAAAAGGGCTGGAGCGGCAGGATGGTTCGCTGGCAGGGAAGACGGGAGAGTACATCGATAGACGGCGCTGGACGCGTCCGATCCCGTCGACCATGGGCCGGTCATGGAGGTACGGGCATCGGCCGGGAGCGGAGGTACGACCTTTGCTGCGGTTGCCGAAAGCACCGCGGGCTGTATCGGGCGGCCGAGGACGCTGTGGGTTCTGGCATTTGCTGTGGCTGCTGGAAGCGGTGCTGGAGGTGCGGCGGGGGCTGCTGCTGCCGAAATCGGGGCGAAAAGAAACCCAACAAAGCTAGAGGGATTAGCATCACAGTGGAAGTCCAAAAAAATCACAGAAAGTGGTACCGATCTTGGTGGAGCAAGAAACCCTTGGAAGAAGGGCAGTCACCGTCTTCGCCCAGATCTGCAAGATAGTATCGTTCAAGCCCAGGAAGAAAACCGGATCCCGATGCCCGGCACAGCAGGCAGTTACCGTCCTAGCCCGGATTGGCAAGAGCCGGAAGTCTGCATCGCCATGGCCTGAGCGAGCATTAGCCGAAAGGCTGGCGAAGGCCCGAAACACACACGCAGAGGAGAACTCACCAACGGCAGAAGAGTGGCCGGCATCAGAGGAAGAGCAGCCCTACCAGCAGTGAAAAGCACAGGGCAAAAAACCCTAATGGAAGCTCTCAGGCGAGAGACGGGAAACTCTCACAGCGCGCAGGAGGCTTTCGGAACATCATTGTTTCTGCATTGTACAACTGCTGCAAATGGGATAACAATATTAGAGTTGGCTCAGGTGGTGTTGGGAACTGTAGGAGTGTCTGACTTCTCTAAGCATGGAAAGCTGTGACCTTGAAGTGTCATAAACATCATGGATGAGCAGGGTGGTCCAATGGAGCTGTTGGCTCCATGAAAGAGCTCTGTGGCGGTCAGCGGTTTATGGAGAGGTGCTGTTGGGGATGCCAACAACGGGCACATGTCTTTGTGAGAAGAGAGATTGGGCTGGGGCTGAGGTTCTGTTTTCTTGTTCAGCGAGGTGGCTTGTGTTGATGAGAATTTGATAGACAGGGCGCATCAGTGTTGACATAGAGGGCTTCCATGTCTAGCTTTTGGTTCGGGGCATTAGTACCCGACGACTGCAACAACAGAATATGCAGTGGAATGTTGAGTTTTAGAGGAAGAAGAAGATTGAATAATAAAGAAAACAGGATACACTTGATAGAGAACTCCCACCCAGACTTAGGCCACTTTCTTCTCTAAGAGAAGAAATCACCAAAAAAGACTTTGGTTTATCACTGGCAATCTGTTTAGGGCTCCAAACTAAATGGTGGTAATTAAACACGGGGGTTGCGCTCGTTGTGGAACTTAACCCAACACCTTACGACACGAGCCGACAACAACCACGCACCACCTGTGTTTGCTTTCCCCAATGCACCACTCTTTCAGGATGATTCATGGCATGTCAAGCCCTGATAAAATTCTTTGCAAATTTCAAGATATCTCACACATAAAACTCTCCCATTTTCAAATCTCCCAGGACACTTTCTTAATTATTCATAATAAACCTCCTAATAATATTATTTGAACAATAAGCCTAATTTGTTAATTAATTTAAATTAATTGCAATAATTAGTATTGACTTATTTAACACAATATCTAACCCTTTACCAATTAATTTATGTGTTATTTACTGGGACCTCCCCTCAAAATTTGCATAATTACTTCTTGCACCTCTCTAACTTTCAAAATTACAAAAACCTCCCCCTCAATGTTTACATTTCATAACACCATGCACAAAAATACTCCCTTGGAGTAAATCTTCAGTGGGCCTTTTTGTGCATGGATGTTACGAAATATAAACATTGAGAGAGATAATTGTAATTTTGAAAGCAACAGAGGTGTAAGTTGTAATTACACAAATTTTGAGGGGAGGTCCCGGTAAATAACCCCTTAATTTATTATGTAAAAGTTATGAATGATTGACAGACTGACTGCACAAAGATCTCCTCTACTTCTCCTCATATAGCGTGAGTCCCCTGTTCTAAGTCTGCCCAACGATGGCAGGGAGGAAGGTTTGAACTTGCGCTTCCATGACATTTTCAATTAGACCATATAAATCTTTGTAATGCTGCTGGCCAACACACAACCTCCTTGCAAAACAACTGAAAGAAATACAAAATCAAACATAACCCAGAGATTCAACGTGGAAATCCTGAACCAAGAAAATGTTGGCGCTAACAATCACTATATGAGTTTTCATTTCATGTTTACCCAAACTTGATGAATAAGAGAAGTAGATTCCCTACTTTGCCTAAACACAGTCTTTCTACATCCCTAAACACCATTTCTATCCTTTCACCTCTCACCAGTACCAGAAAGGACAAACTGGCTTCAATCTTCACAGAACCATTCTTC
Source organism: Platanthera guangdongensis (assembly GCA_039583875.1). Classification (NCBI taxonomy): domain Eukaryota; kingdom Viridiplantae; phylum Streptophyta; class Magnoliopsida; order Asparagales; family Orchidaceae; genus Platanthera; species Platanthera guangdongensis. Next base: position 176,932,472 of record CM077156.1, read on the forward strand.
CGTTACCTTCACTACAAACAAAGAGAGAATGTTGTTCCTCTCCTCAAGTTGTCGGATGCGGGACACCATAAAGAATCTACCTGTGTATCGCAAGGAAGAAGACTCGTCCTTGTTCTTGGCCATGGGCTCCAGTACTTCTCTTACACAGTGATTCACTTTTAACTGCTATTCAAACTCTTCTCATACTCTCGGGCTGCTCCAGCTTGCGGGGGAGTTGCTGATATTCTCACCAAGGCATGTTCCTGCTACTGGGCAAGTTGCTGATATTCTCACCAAGGCCTTACCTCGCTCACTATACTATCAGTTTTTGTCCAAGCTTGGTGCTTATGATTTGTATGCTCCAGCTTGCGGGGGAGTGTTCAAAAATATATGTAAAAGCCTAAAGATAGATCCCTCTTGAGGCCCATCTTGTTAAGTTTATTAGTCCCACATTTTTGGATATGATTTCTCCTCTCTTTCTCATCTTATATAAATGTACAATTATCAACATGATGTACAGAAGCTATTTCAGAGAAATTAATGAAATAATTTTTATTTCTCTTATTTCTCGTACTTTTCTACAATACTAATTAAAAAGACGGGACATGTGTTGACACGAACATAAATTGATACATACGTAAGTTAAAATGGATAACAAGTCGTGTAAGACCATAATATCCCACCCATCCTTCAAAATTAAGCTTGCCCTCAAGCTCAGAAGGCCTTGAATGACGGAGTACGGGTACTTTTATCTCTTGTCAAAATAGAGCAGGATAGTGGGTCCCTATGGTCACGACATTATCCCCTGATGAGTAGGATTTGTAGTAGGGTTGCGTCGGCAGTTTGGAGTGACGATGCAATCATCAGTGAGGGGAACAACCTTTTCTAAGATGAAGACTCAGTGTGCATTGAATATGCGGGCGGCATGCGGTTTCAACTTAAGAATCAAAGTAGAATCTTGGCCGAAGGCGATAGCTTATACGAGAGGAAACCTTGATTGCATCAACATCAACCTGTTGCCTACTGAATCGACAGAGTAGGGTTCACAGGTGCACGTTGATGGTTGCAGATGGGAATTGTAGATGTTCTAGTCTGTGTGGAAGAGAGGAGGAACAAATATTCTGATACCAAGTTGTTATGGGTCTATCGTATAAGGCGACATGACCTTGTCGAAGGTGGTGGTGGAAGAGATACACAATAACCGAGCCCAACCTACGAAGAATGGGATATGGAGGAGGATGGGGGAGCCTTGCTCAATCCTAACCTAGGAAGCAGCAACACGAGTATCAAGTACAATACGTATCCGGTACGACGACACGACAAATTTAAAAACTAAGGATATAAGTACGACGAGATATAATGTATTAAATATAATAAATATATATGTATATAACACAAATGCAATTATAAATTCTCAAAACAATAAACATGAAACATAAATAATCAGTTAAAGTACAAGTACATAACTAATGCAGTATAACATGAATATGATGTTCTTAAACATAAAATATTCATAGTCATTTAATATTTAACGATGTTCATCACTCATTTTCTTTATCTTATTTCGTATTGTTGAAGATCAAGACATCTTCAATTTCCGGCTCATCTAAAGACAAGTTGACAATCGTAAGCATGTCAACTCCATCAAAATGATTTGCCCTTGCATCTCCTCCTATATCCCACATTCTACTCCTTCCTTTATTATAGATTTCATTTCTCCTCGATAATAGACGTAGATTACTACACACATACATCAAATTATCTGCTCATTTTGGTAGAATTTTGTTTCTTCTCAAAGAGTGAGTGAATAAGTATGTGCTCCAATTTCTCTTACAACAGGACGATGAATAAGGTTGACCTAAAAACTTCAAAGCAATTTTTGCAATTTGGGTGCTGAAGTTGCATAGTAACTCCACAATCTTTTTGCAAGAATGAAGCTTTACTCTCCAAACTATTTGACTCACTAAAAACTTGACCAAGCCCCGTGAACCTAGAGAACTCATTGATTATTATATTTTTCTCTACCATATCAGAAAATCATCTTCTTATGCATTTATTCCTCTCCAAAGAAATCTTCTCATCCGTATTATGAGTAAATCTATTTGGCTTTCCATCGTGCCATTCTCGACTATAATACCTACAAATAAAAGCATATTGTAAATAATTAAATCATAGTAAATGTTAAATATCAAATATGCAAAAAAATTACCTTGGATTAAGAGAACGAGTCATGCAATGTAGTGGTGTGCAACTCTTGGTCCATTGATCGATGAGGATATCATAAATTGCCTTATAAAGAGGGCATTGGGCTTCCAAGCCCATTAACTTTTCGTGTCTCTATATTTCAATCTTCACATTTTCTATCATTGAATCTCATATATCATATACCAAATGAAGATTAGATTTGTATCACAAACTGATACGTCTTGGAATGAAAGGCGGGACATGATTGCATTAAGTGGAAACACTGATACAATCCGGAGCGAACTCCGGCCAAGATCAAGGACGTTGAGTCCTCCAAAGATCCCTCTCTCAAGGATGAGAGCCAAAACCCTAAAACTAAAAAGCATTCACAACATCACAATCCCTCCCCCTTTTATAGATGCGAGAGGGAAAACATTACAAGGAAATAATATTAATTAATATGCCTTAATTAATGCAAATTAATGTTAATTAATAACCATTACTTAATTAATACCAATTAATCACACCAATTAATTAAGGCAGTTGTCATATGCACGCTCCGGTCGTCCTAACGATGGGTGGCTCCTCCGGCAATTGTGCGCGGGTAACAATACGCCGGCCTTGAAAATCGGCCTTGTCCTCAAGGCCGGGTCGTAATTCTTTGTCGGGGTCTTTAAGAATGGAAACGACAGACAACCTGTCGTCGTTGGGTAGCGAGAATTTGAATAAATACTGCAAAACAATAAAACATTGAGAGAAAAAGGGGGCCCGACGACGGTTTCGTCTTGGAGTGGAGGGAAAAGGCTACGGTTGGTAGGGAAAAAGTAAATTGAAAGAGGGGGCAACACGTGACTTGGGAAAGAGGAGGTACGGTGGAGCCAATTAAAAGTTGGGCAGATAATTAAAGGCTTGACAGGGAAAAATAGGAAGGGGGTCAGTGCAGGTTCCAAGAAAGGAAAAGGACCAGATGACGTGCTTCTCCCAGATAGTAAGTGTAGCCGGTGGGAAGGGACCAGAAAGGGGTTAAAAAAATATGCGGCTCGATCGTATTAATTAGGGCATCCGGCCGGGTGAGGAGTGCCGCGCGCGGAGAAGGGCTGGAGAGGCAGGATGGTTCGCTGGCAGGGAAGACAGGAGAGTACATCGATAGACGGCGCTGGACGCGTCCGATCTCGTCTACCATGGGGCCGGTCATGGAGGTACGGGCATCGGCCGGGAGCGGCGCTGGAGGTACGGCCTTTGCTGCGGTTGCCGGACGCTGCGGGTTCTGGCATTTGCTGTGGCTGCTGGAAGCGGTGCTGGAGGTGCGGGCAGGGGCTGCTGCTGCCGGAATCGGGGCGAAAAGAAACCCAACAAAGCTTGAGGGATTATCATCACAGTGGAAGTCCAAAAAAATCACAGAAAGAGGTACCGATCTTGGTGGAGCAAGAAACCCTTGGAAGAAGGGCAGTCACCGTCTTCATCCAGATCTGCAAGATAGTATCGTTCAAGCCCAGGAAGAAAACCGGATCCCAATTCCCGTCACAGCAAGCAGATTACCGTCCTAGCCCGGATCGGCAAGAGCCGGAAGTCTGCATCGCCATGGCCTGAGCGAGCATTAGCCGAAAGGCCGGCGAAGGCCCGAAACACACACACGCAGAGGAGAACTCACCAACGGCAGAAGCGTGGCCGGCATCAGAGGAAGAGCAGCCCTACCAGCAGTGAAAAGCACAGGGCAAAAAACCCTAATGGAAGCTCTCAGGCGAAACTCTCACAGCGCGCAGGAGGCTTTCGGAACGTCATTGTTTCTGCATTGTACAACTGCTGCAAATGGGATAACAATATTAGAGTTGGCTCAGGTGGTGTTGGGAATTGTAGGAGTGTCTGACTTCTCGAAGCATGGAAAGCTGTGCCCGTGAAGTGTCATAAACATCATGGAAGGGCAGAGTGGTTCGATGGAGCTGATGGCTCCATGAAAGAGCTCTGTGGCGGTCAGCGGTTTATGGAGAGGTGGTGTTGGGGATGCCAACAACGGCCACATGTCTTTGTGAGAAGAGAGATTGGGCTGGGGCTGAGGTGCTGTTTTCTTGTTCAGCGAGGTGGCTTGTGTTGATGAGAATTTGATAGACAGGGGGCATCATTGTTGGCATAGAGGGCTTCCATGTCTAGATTTTGGTTCGGGGCATTAGTGCCCGGCGACTGCAACAACAGAATATGCAGTGGAATGTTGAGTTTTAGAGGAAGAAGAAGATTGAATAATAAAGAAAACAGGATACACTCGATAGAGAACTCCCACCCAGACTTGGGCCACTTTCTTCTCTAAGAGAAGAAACCACCAAAAAAGACTTTGGTTTATCACTGACAGTCTGTTTAGGGCTCCAAACTAAATGATGGTAACTAAACACGGGGGTTGCGCTCGTTGTGGAACTTAACCCAACACCTTACGACACGAGCCGACAACAACCACGCACCACCTGTGTTTGCTTTCCCCAATGCATCACTCTTTCAAGAGGATTCATGGCATGTCAAGCCCTGATAAAATTCTTTGCAAATTTCAAGATATCTCACACATACAACTCTCCCATTTTAAAATCTCCCAGGGCACTTTCTTAATTATTCATAATAAACCTCCTAATAATATTATTTGAACAATAAGCCTAATTTGTTAATTAATTTAAATTAATTGCAATAATTAGTATTGACTTATTTAACACAATATCTAACTTTCAAAACTACAAAAATACTCCCCCTCAATGTTTACATTTCATAACACCATGCACAAAAATACTCCCTTGAAGTAAATCTTCAGTGGGCCTTTTTGTGCATGGATGTTACGAAATATAAACATTGAGGGAGATAATTGTAATTTTGAAAGCAAGAGAGGTGTAAGCTGTAATTACACAAACTTTGAGGGGAGGTCCCGGTAAATAACCCCTTAATTTATTATGTAAAAGTTATGAATGATTGACAGACTGACTGCACAAAGATCTCCTCTACTTCTCCTCATATAGCGTGAGTCCCCTGTACTAGGTCTCCCCAACGATGGCAGGGAGGAAGGTTTGAACTTGCGCTTCCATGACATTTTCAATTAGACCATATAAATCTTTGTAATGCTGCTGGCCAACACAACCTCCTTGCGAAACAACTGAAAGAAATACAAAATCAAACATAACCCAGAGATTTAACGTTGAAATCCTAAACCAAGAAAATGTTGGCGCTAACAATCAGTCAATCACTATATGAGTTTTCATTTCATGTTTACCCAAACTTGATGAATAAAAGAGAAGTAGAATCCCAAGTTTCCCTAAACGAACAGTCTTTCTACATCCCTAAACACCATTTTCCATCCTTTCACCTCTCACCACTACCAGAAAGGACAAACAGTCTTCAATCATCACAGAACCATTCTTCCGTCACCTTCACTACAAACAAAGAGACAATGTTGCTCCTCTCCTCAAGTTGTCGAATGTGTGACACCACAAAGAACCTATCTGCTTATCTACCGGTGTATCGCAAGGAAGAAGAAGACTCGTCCTTGTTCTCGGCCATGGGCTCCAGTACTTCTCTTACACAGTGATTCACTTTTAACTGCTATTCAAACTCTTCTCATACTCTCGGGCTGCTTCAACACTCTTCTTCTTTACTTTATGCAAACTTAATGCCACCCGTCGTTTCGTCTATTGTTGAAGATGGACGACTTTCCTTCTTCACACTTGTAGAAGATCAACCACAAACTTCACCCTTGTTATTATTAGAGTAGACTAGAAAATGATGCCATACTTCGATCTATGACTGACAATATTTTTGAATCCGGTACCTGAGACAAGATTTTTGTGATTCTTTTTTTTTATCTCCGCCCCCGACGATGCTGAATTCTCGAACCCATGACCCCTGGATTAGCTTAAATCGACTTAACCACCGGCAGGAGCAAGTCAGCAGATTTTTGTGATTGTACCATCTAATAATTGTGCACAATCACTTATGATCGTGCACGATCATAAAGTGACTGCTTGTGATCATCTCGGCCCGTCCAGAACCTAGATTAAATTTTTTCACTTGAGCTTTCATCTGTTTACGCTATGAGGCACCGATAATTTTACGAGGGAGTGTGCCTATACTGGGCGTGTTTCCGGTATCGGTATATACCTTCGCGTCCCTATACTTGCTAAATTGTTTTGCATATTGTGATAAAAGTCCGTTTTCTAAAGTAACAAAAGACTTCTCCATATCTTTTTAGAAAAGAGAAAATTATAACACATAAAAGCAACTAGCAGTATTTGTTTATTAGAATAACAAAATGGACTCGAGATTCAACTTTCTTTTTATTATTAGAACTACGAAAAATTCAATACAAACTAGATTATTTTGTTTATTTATTATGTATTTGTGGATCGTATATTTCAAATTTGTTGTGTTTTTACTTGTTCAATATTAATTTTTCTACGTTTTATATTCTGTCTTAAACAAAAAAATACTGTATATATCTAGTAATATCCTGAATGTGTCTTTATCCTTATTTTTTCTTTTGTCGTATCACCATATACGTATCATATCCAATACTCGTACAATACTGTTTCGTAGATCTTAAGCTATATTGTCTATTACCACATAGTAGTTGCCATGTCTAACTATTTACCGTGTCCTGCTACCTTGTCACACACGCAGGCTGGCGATAATCCGAGGGAGAAGCCATGAAGAATATTTTTGCCGTAAACCTTACATTATTTATAGAGTTTCTCAAGAGAAACAACCCGCTACAGGAAATACAAAAAAATAGCAAAAAAATAAGCTAATTTTCCATTGCAGAGGCTCTCTAACCATTTCTTCCAGATGAAGCCTTGCAGGTTCCTCTCTTTGTATGTGTTTTTTTGGAACCCCGTGACGTTCCATCTGCGTGTATAGGAGGAAATTTTATTACGGAATATATTATTCTTAAAAGCAATATAACAGATCACAGCTAATTACTAACCACGCAAGATTCATGAAAATTGGGTTTTCTTTTCTTCTTCCAAAATCTTATTTATTGTTTGCTTTTCCATTTTTTTTTAAAGTTATTTACATTAAAATTTTCCAAAATGCCAAAGTCTTTTTTATTGTTTGGTGAAGGATGGATATTTCACCAAATAAAATTTGTTTTTTTTTTAATTTGTACACGTGTACTTGTATTTAAGTATATGCACATGCATAAATCCCGTGTATGTGCATCTATGCCTATATATGTGTGTCCGCGTGCTTGCAGACATACGAGTGATAGGCATGGTGCTTCGCTCATACAATCAATCATGACAATATATTGATCGTGACAATACGCTGACCGCGACATGAACGGAGCTTCGTCCCTATCAATTAATCAACACAGGTTAAAATAAATGCACTATTAATTAATTAATGTGAAAAATAGTTATACATTATTATTTTTTTATTTTTGTTAAAAAATTCATTATTATTTTTTCAAATTAAATTATTGATTTTCATTATTATTTTTTTTTCAAATTAATTTTAATAAAGTTGTTATGCTTCATGCTTGACAGCTTACATTGGTTGGTATATGAGCTCCACTATTTTTTCCTTATATTTTATGAATTTTCTTTATTTTTTTTATTTCAGGAAATGGTATAATTATTTAAATGACATTGTTTTTTTAATATATTATAATTCATTAAGTTATTAGATGATGTTGACCCAACCAAGCGAGCCCACTCGTACGCTGGTGCACGCAGGCGTGCACGCTCGTACGCAGATGCATGTGGGCACGCGCGCACTTGAACCCGTGCCCAGGCATCCGCACGCTCGAACCCTCGAGCTGGTGTGCGCGGGCGCGCGTGTGCAGGCCTGTGGGCTCATGTGTGTGGGCCCACAGGCGGGAGCATGTGGGTGCGTGCCCAGGCTTGCACGCGGGAGAGTGTAGGCCTGCGTGTCGGCAGTCCTGCGCGCACACGCGCGCTACACCGCACACATCCACACTCCGACGCATGCCCGACCGCATCCTCTTCGACTCAAACGCTCTGCCCCTTCGCGTCGTACTTTGTCATGCGTTCCACCACCGTCGGTTTTCTCCAGCATCTTGCTGTTCGTCGCTACCATGAGCACCACAACCCGGTCCCTCGTGAAAAATCCTCGTTTTTTTCACGCTCAGACTCTGAACACCTTGGATTTTGGGAGGCAAATGATGAGGTCATGCTTAATATATAAGAAAAATCGGGGTGCGATTAGCTGGACCTCCTCCTCTACTAATTTAGTGGGGGATCATGGGGTAACCACCACGCGATCGGCACGCACGATCTTCTGCACAATCCGCACGCGGGATCCCACCACACACAAACCGTTCGCCTCCATTTCTCGGGGGCCGACCCCCTCGGGCCGAGGGGCGTCTGACCCACCGAGGTCGCAATCTCGCGGTCGCGAGGTGCGGACGGCACCGTCGCCGGCCTTCCCAGCCAGCGGGCGCGACTTGCCCCGCGCCACATGGGCACGACCACTAGAGGCTACCGCGCACCGTGGCTGGCTAATGTAGTACCCCCCCCCCCCCCCCCAATCTTGACCGGGTCAGGCCGGAGGGGTACTAGTGGCCTAAGACGTCCACTCAGTGCTCCTTAGGGAAAACAATCCACCCTATCTAAGCACTAGATGACCGCCTTGCTTGGCTCGAATCACAACATTCACAACCCATCGAAGTATAGCGGAAGCATTAACAAGAAACCACTGCAGATATATATAACACATCAAAATAATACAGAGGTTCTAGGGCCGAAGCCTAAGCGTTTATATAAGCCCGTGGGCTATACATGTACTACATATAACCCTCATACTCCCTCTCTCTATGCTGCTCGGTGGTAGTCACGTCTCTAAACTCTGGGGATGGTGGGGGTGCATCTGCTCGAGTAGTCCTAGCCGTCGACGTAATCTTTTTGCGGCAGCGAGTCACTACGATGCTCTATTTCCTGTGAATGATTATTTAGATAACCGTTAGTCACAAAATTAAGTGCAAACAAATCTCCTCCCCGGATCCATATCCTGGGGACGAGCACACACCCACCCAACGAAAGTAAATAGCCGAAGCAAGAGAGGGTTAGCACAACATATCATATATGTATAGCTGGGAGCATCTATAAAAAAGTGCATGGTAATATAACTGGAAAAAACGGCATCAATATAAAACAGTTATAACAAGGCTCCACTAGCTCGTCAGCACATCAAGTTTTCACATCCTGAATTCTATCGCAGACATTCACAGCCGCGCACACACCGCAGACATTCATAGCCGCGCAGACACCGCAGACATTCATAGCCGCGCACACACCGCAGGCATTCATAGCCGCACACACAAACTCTATGTCGATATATTTTGGACTGCTTCTGCTCTAGCAGGGTAGCGAGCCCCGCGGGCCTCACCGATGTGGCCGTCGGTGACAGTGGCCAGTCCTGCCACTTCTGGGGGTGGTCGTACCGCACGACCCCAGGACCTAATGTACATCCTTGTGTACTCTTGGATGTGAGCGACATCCGGCGAATCGTTTTGGCCGACCAGCGGAGGAAAACCCGACGGGGAATAATATAACGGCCGGTCACCCGTGGTACTCATCTCCCTGTCGCCTTGAGTCGTCGACCTTCCCGCACCGGTACGAACGGTCTACGAGAGGGACCGACCCGCCACTATTTCACCGCAAACAATTTTCAAACAATCAAGCAAAAGACAAACATAAACTACATCGGGTCTACGTCGGCCTGCCCTGCTAGACTTTAGACTTCGGGCGTCGGCACTCAGCTCTACTTTCGCCAAGGAGTGCGTGAGCGCATTTTTTGGGGCTAGACCTGGAGGACTACTTAAACTCCGGTTATCCCCAACTAAGGCTCAACTTTAATGACGACTGCTCGTCAGAGCGGGACCTAGGATTATAATAGTAAATTGTAATGATGACAAGTGTGATGATTAAGCTGCTTATTTAAAGTGTTGAAGTGAAATGTGACTAGTACGAGACTGGAGTGGTACTGAAATGAAAGTACTCAACTAAGCTTGACCAATACGAGACTGGAGATGTACTGAATTGAAAGCACTAAAGTAAGTGTGATGTAACGTCCGTACCTTACCGTCGTGGCGCTTAAAGCCCACTAGGATTAGTAACGACCCGTTATCGGGATGCAGCCCAAGCACCCCAAAGCCTCTCCGCGCCCGTTTCTCAGCAGCGGTGCATTGTTGAGGCCATGCCTCGAACCCGCGACCCCCTTGATAAGCTTCCCTCAACAAAGCTCATCACCAACTGAGATGCAGCTCAGTTGGTGATGAGCTTTGTTGAGGGAAGCTTATCAAGGGGGTCGCGGGTTCGAGACCTGACCTCAACAATGCACCGCTGCTGAGAAACAGGCGCGGAGAGGCTTTGGGTTGCTTGGGCTGCAACCCAGTAACGGGTCGTTACTAATCCTAGTGGGCTTTAACCGTCACAGACGGTAAGCTACGGACGTTACACTTGACCAGTACGAGACTAGAGTAGTACTGAATTGAAAACACTAAGGTAAGCTTGACTAATACGAGACTGGAGATGTATTGAATTGAAAGTGCTAAAATAAGCTCGACCAGTACGAGACTGTAGATGTACTGAATTGAAAGTGCTAAAATAAGCTCGACCAGTACGAGACTGAAGATGTACTGAATTGAAAGTACTAAAATAAGCTCGACCAGTACGAGACTGGAGATGTACTGAATTGAAAGTACTAAAATAAACTCGACCAGTACGAGACTGGAGATGTAACGAATTGAAAGTACTAAAATAAGCTTGACCAGTATGAGACTGTAGTAGTATTGAAATACTAAAATAAGCTCGACCAGTACGAGACTGGAGAGGTACTGAAATAATAAGCTCGACCAGTACGAGACTGAAGATGTACTAATAAACTTAATTGATTATAAAGGGGGGGGGGGGTCGCATGCTCCAATTTCCACCTTCGAGGGAAAATAGGCAGAAAAATGATCTGTGCGTGACCCTAGGCTTCCAATATTTTAGGAAAAATATCAAAACTTATCACCATGACCTCAAATGTTGATACAACCCTTAGGAGGGCCTAAAATGAGTCTAGTAATTTTTTTTATAATTTTCCATGGTATTTTGGGCTTTTAATTTAGTCAATTTTTTTTTTTTTATTTTGGCTTTTAAAAATACTAAATCAACTCCAAAAATTCTCAAAATTTTTGTGGAGTTAGCTCTCCTCATGGGAAATATTTTTCATGTTGGTCACTTTTCTCCTAGAGGCCTAGATTTGGCCCAAAAAAATTACAAATTTTCTGCCCCTTGATTTGGTCTACCTATAGCAAATAAACCTGATCCTGCGGTTGAAATTGAGCCGCATGACGCGCTTCGTCCTTCTGTCCCCACAACGGATCAGTAGCAGATCCGCTGTGGGGGGCACTGATGCTGAGGCGGGGGGCGGGGATTAATATCATAAGGACCGTCCGATCTCATCTTGAGATCGGACGACCGCTGCTGCTTCCCGACGGTGTGGAGGGTGGCGGCCTCCACCACCGCCAACCAACCTCTGCCAGTCGTCATCGCCGGCCCCAATCAACTCGTCGGGGGCCGGCGACTCTCTGGGCGGTGGTCCGGCGGCCTGGCGCCGCCGGAAATCTCAACCCGAGAGCCTGGGGTGGCGGTGGCGGTGGCCTTGCTCCCGGCGCCACCGCGCCACCCCCGCTCTTCGGGCAGTTGGTCGCTTACCATTCCACCCCCGGCCGGCGCGCCGGGGGTCGGGCTTCTCGCCGGCGGTGGCCCGATGGCCATATGCCGCCGGCTGCCACCGCCAGCACTAAACAGAGCCTGCTCTGTTTTTTGCGGGTGCCACCGGAACCCCGTTTTCCGGCGGCACCGCCGCTCTCCACCGCTGGGGGTCGCCACCCCCAGTGATATAGCACTCCCCCAGCGCCACCACCGGTGATGGGGGAGGAGCATTCTTCCTTGGGCACCACCCGACATGGAATATGGCTCGGGTGGCGCCGGCGGCGCTCCGGCCACCGGGAGTGCCATGCAACACATCCAGATTGGGGAAGGGGGAGGGAGAGAGGTTCCACCGGGGTCTGGTGGGCTCGGGAGGGGCCAGCCTGGTCGGCCATGCCAAGGTGGCGGTGGTGGAGGGGGAGTGAGGCCTCGACTTGCCTTTTCTGGCCACCTGGGCTCCGACAAGGGTCGGATGGGGGGGGGGAGAAGAGCTGCTCTGAGAGTTTGAGGGGGAGAAGAGGGGGAAGGGGACTTTTATAGATTAGAGGGGATGGGGTCTCCCCTTCTCTACTTGGTGTCAGACTAATCCCTCCTTAGGGAGGGATTAATCCTACCCTCTAGCTGTCCAAGGACAGATGGAGTTCAGGGGAGTTTCCCCCACATGGGGAAAAAGATTAAGCCCCCTTTGGGCTTGGGCTTTTTCAATAAGAGAGGGAGAAAGAGAGGAGAGGAGTGGTGGGGTGGGCCTCCACTTATCCTAAGGTGTGGTTTGCTGGTTGGGGGCCCAAAGGAGAGTGAGGGGGGGGGGGGGGGGGGGAGATGCAAGGACTATCCACCCATGGAGAGGAGGTGGGCCCTTATTTAGAGAAAAATACAAAAAAAAGTTTTTAGGGGGGTTTGACCAAGTCAACCCTAGGGTGGGTCCCCCTTGCTGGTCAAAGTCAAAGTGGGTCCAAGTCATCGGGGTTGGGTCAAAGTTCGGGTGTCGTGTCACAATTGGTGTGCACACGCTTTTCGGTGCACGACTGTGCTTGATTTGACCACGAGTTGACCAATAGTCGTCGAAATTGACTAGGACGACTTCCGTTAACTTCATATTGACCATACGAGTCCAACGCCACTGACTGGGGTTGAATCAGAGTCCGTTTGATGAAAGTCCAAAATTTGGGCGTCGCAGCGCACTAAAACAGTCGAAGTGTCTAAATCTGTCGTTAGATCTCGGATTGTGACATGAAGGGTCCCTTTGCACCTGACTAGGTTATATGAGGTCACAAGAATCGACAGAATTCAAATCAAAGTTCTCTAGCTCGATATCCAAAATCTCGCTCTCGTTGCGTTTTACGAGGAACGGTCACATTCACTTTTATGACCTCGGGGTCCCACTGAACTAGTTCTGATGCACTCGTATCGACTATACGAGGTCACAAGAACTGACAGAACTCAATTAGGAGTTCTCTAGCTCTATTTCCCGCCTAGGGTTATCTCCCACCGGGTCATGGGTAGGGTTCATGTCACTTTTATTAGGCCCACTAGGGCTCTGGTGGCCCAATAAAAGTCGGGATGTTTCAATCCAATAAAAATACAAGGATTTTTGTCACCGAAAATTTGCTTGAAGTAGGGGGGAAAAAGTAACATACCTGGGGAAAGAGCTCTGGGTGTTTCTCTCGGAGGAGTGCTTCAGGTTCCCACGTGAACTCCTCTCGTCCGCAGTTTGACCATAGTATCTTAACCATCGGGATGGTCTTGTTATGTAGTGTCTTCACCTTGTAATCTACTACTCTGACGGGTTCGAGCTGGATAGATCTATCTGACTGTAGTTGCACTGGTGGGGTAGGAAGGTGATGGTATGGTTGTCGGAGGACTCGTCTCAAGGAAGAGACATGAAACACATCGTGAAGATTCCCCAATTCTAGGGGCAAAGCTAAACAATAGACAACGGGGCCAACACGCTCTATCACCGGATAGGGGCCCAAGTAGCGGGGATCTAACGATTTCTACTTTCTCAACCGAGAGACACCATGCATGAGCTTTATTTTCAAAAACATCATCTCCCCCACGCTGAACTCCACTGGTCGGTGTCACACATCATAGTACTTGGCCTGTTGACTCTGCTCTTCCTGCATTCGCTCCTGGATCAGCCGTATCGCTGCCGTAGTGTCATCAATGTAAGCCACTCCCAAGGCTTCCAGGTCCTCTTCCTGAGCCCAAGTCAACGAGATTCGACAACGTCTTCCATACAATGCCTCGTATGGAGTCATCTTAATACTAGCCTGGTAACTGTTATTATAAGAGAATTAGACTAGTGGCAGTAGCTGCTCCCACGGCTCATTGTGTCCCACTATGCACAATCGAAGTAGATCCTCCATTGTCCGGTTCGTCCTCTCCGTCTGCCCGTCTGTCTGCAGGTGGAAGGAGGTGCTGAAGGCCAATTTGGTTCCTAAGTATGCATGTACCCGCTGTCACAACCCGCATTTTCCCAGCATTTAAAACACTATCAGAGTAGGGGAAACTACGCATTGTGATGCCACGTCACGTAGGGGACATCTACTGACGTTAAGGCAACTCATCGTCTCTCGCAACTTATAGAAATCATTTTTTTTAAACTCAAAATGATCCAAAAATAATTTATGCACAATATGCGAAGCCGTGTCCCTCGGCTAGGTGGATCAACTAGTCCACGGTTTGAAAATATAGTTTTACGCAGTGGAAAAATACTTAATTTATTCATTTGGTGACCTAAATGCTCGTGTAGACCAAGTGAGGTGCACCATGCAATATCAGATGTCTAGATTTACTGTACATAAAAGTAGATTTATCATGCGCAGAAAGTAATGAGATTAACATTTCAAATCATGGTATGCAATGCTCCAACTGCCTTAGCATATCTAAGCAAGGGGGCTCCCAAGCCAAGACATAACTAATCGTTCCAGAACAAGTGTCCAAAAGCAATCAAAGAGTAGCAGCAGCAAGGTAGCAGAAAGTTTAACAAAGCGGCACCATGGGCGTCAACACCTGACACGAACCCATGGGTCGGCAAGCTCATAGGAAACCCTACCCCAAGAGGGTCAAAAAACAGCAACTGACGCAGCTCCCCACTATCACCTGCTATAGTCCAGAACCTGAGGCATTCAAAGAAAGAACACCTCAGAAACAAGTTACAAACGACGAAGAAAAACAGGAAAGTAAGCAAACCTCCGCGAGACCGGAGGGAAACATTAGCTGCAAGGGTCAGGTTAAACAAAACTAGTCATAACTAGCAATAAAAATCAATCGGAAAAGAGCCCGCCAAAAGATGAGTGGAGACGGACAAAATCAAACTCAGCACAGACAAATAACATTCATTTGAGATCATTAATCTTATTCAAATTAAAGAGACTGATCAGCTCATCAGAAAACAAAAGAGAAACTGTGCGGGGATAAAACCATCACACATCGTCACAGCCCTCAGAGCATCGCACCGGTGGCACCGCCAACATCGTGTACGACCTCCAACAGATTTATCATTTTAAAAGAGCATCGCACCGGTGGCACTGCCAACATCGTGTACGACCTCCAACAGATTTATCATTTTCTGACTCAAACAAAGGCAAGAGATAAGGCCTACCAGATAATAATTTAGGATTTTAAGAAACAAGATAATGATATTGTAATGAGAAAGGGCTAAACGAACAAAAAATGAACTTAACATTTGAAAACTCGCTAGGAGCATAAAGGAGAGAAAAAAAATGTAGCAAAAAGGAGAAGAGCAAGATCACCACTTGCCTCAACCACCCGAAACCGCACTTCGGAA
Organism: Platanthera guangdongensis; assembly: GCA_039583875.1. Classification (NCBI taxonomy): domain Eukaryota; kingdom Viridiplantae; phylum Streptophyta; class Magnoliopsida; order Asparagales; family Orchidaceae; genus Platanthera; species Platanthera guangdongensis. The sequence goes on from CM077156.1 coordinate 176,948,108, forward strand.
GGCACTACGACGCAGATCGGCCCTAGCGAAGGCGAGAAAAAGAAATCTACAACATTAAGGTCGAAACGGAAGTTTAGGGCCAAAAACCCTAACGGAGAAATTCCATGAAAGTAGAAATACTCACCACGACCGCGTAGATCTCGGCGAGAGCTTTCCGAATCTATGTTCGGCTCGCGATTCCGAGCACCGGAGCTCCGTCGGCGGCGGTCAGAAGGCTCCCGAGAAAAAGGAATTCGCTGCACTGCTTCGGCCGAAAAGAACAGGGGAAAGGAAATGGGGGGCTCGTTTCTTGTTTCGGGAGGAAAAATCTTATAGTATATATAATAATAATAATAATATTATTATTATTATAAATTTTATAATGGTTTAAAACCAAAGAAATAAAAGGATGGCTCAGAGATCTCTCCGCTCGGAGATCTCTGAGCGCAGAAAATCTAAAAAGGTTAAATTTCTTTAAAATTTCTATACTATTACGAAGACCCAAACGCGCGCCAAAACGGACGAAATTCGCGTCCCAGGCGAATGTCGACGCTACGAACCCAACGACGAAGTCGGAATCAAAATCCGACGCACCGAACTCGAGTTATGGCCTAACGAAGTTATGGTAATTTTTAATTATCCGAATTTCAAACGTGGGCCGAGACTCCAAAAAACAAAGCTCGGATTGCGACGAAACTCGACTAGCAAGTCAGAAATTATATAACTCAGCTTCCCGATGTAAAAGAAATTTCGGTTCCGACGCATATCCCAAAATCTAGCCGGTCAAACCTAACGGACGCAAAAAAAAAAACACAAACGGCGTCGCACCGTCAACTCACGGACACGTAACGCCCTTCCGCTATTATGACGTCAGCAGACAAAAGAATAATAATAGGAAAAACCGGGGGCATTACAACCACTCCCCCTAAAAGAAAGTTTCGTCCCGAAACTTGACGTACGAACAGAAAACATTATCGGGACAAAATAAACGGTGCAGGAAGAAGAGTTTCACCTGGGATAATTAAATGAAGAGGTGCGGATGAGACTCCCGCATAGCTGATTCCAACTCCCATGTCGCGCTCTCGACGTCATGATTTCGCCAGAGAACTTTTACCATGGGAAAGGATTTCCTCCGCAACACACGCTCTTGAGTCTCTAGAATACGGACAGGTTCCTCAACATAAGACAAATTGGGCTGAATCTGAGGCACCGAATCGAGGACTTGACGATTGCTGCGGACACACTTCCTCAACTGACTCACATGAAACACATCATGGATGCCAAGGAAGGTAGCAGGTAACTCTAATCTATAAGCAGACACTCCGATGCGCTCAGCGACCTGAAATGGCCCAACATATCTGGGATCCAACTTGTGGTTCTTCCCAAATCTTTTAACGCCTGGCACCGGGGAGACTTTCAGAAAAACACTGCTCCCAACCTCAAACTCCAGATCTGCCCTTCTTTGATTGGCATACTTTTCATACCGCTCCTGAGCAACGCGGAGCTTCTCCCGAATATTAGTCACCGCCTCTTCCATTTCCACCAAAGCTTCTGGACCTAACAACGGTCTCTCACCGACTTCGGCCCAAAATAAGGGAGTCCTGCAGCGCCTCCCATACAATGCTTCAAAAGGTGCCATCTGTAGGCTCTCTTGGTAACTGTTATTATATGCAAACTCCATCAATCTCAAGCGCTGATCCCATGCGCCACCATGATCCAGATATAACACCTGATCATGTCCTCTACGATCTGATTCACTCTCTCCGTCTGACCATTTGTCTGTGGATGATAAGCGGTAGAATACCGGAGGTCGGTGCCCAAAGCTCCATGCAAGCTCTTCCAGAAACACGACATATATCTTGAGTCCCGATCTGACACAATGTTTACAGGCACGCCATGCAATCTAATGACCTCATCCACATACAACTCTGCAATCTTCTCCATCGAATAGCCAACCTTGAAGGGAACGAAATGGGCACACTTCGTCAACCGGTCCACTATGACCCAAACAGAATCATGTCCACGAGGGGACCTCGGTAATCCAGTAATGAAGTCCATCGAGATACTCTCCCATTTCCACATGGGAACTTCCAAAGGGGTCAATTTTCCTCCAGGCCTGCCATGATCGGCCTTCACCCGCTTGCACGTGAAGCACTCCGATACAAATTTGGCGATGTCATTCTTCATGCCCGACCACCACACGATTTGCTTCAGATCTCTATACATCTTGGTGGAACCCGGGTGGTAAGCCACGCTAGATCCGTGAGCTTCGTTGCAAATCATCACTCGAATATCTCCCACCGCCGGAATACAGAATCTACCTCTATACAAGAGGGTGTCAAGCTCATCAATAGAGAAATCAGATAATTCTCCTTTCTTGGTCCTAGCTCGCAAGTGCTGCAAATCCGGGTCATCCTTCTGATGCAATCTCGTCAGAGAAATCCAAGAAGGCACCTCGGCTTCCCAGCCAGAGGGCTCGCCACGGCTCGCCACGGAAATATCCATCAAAAGAAACTCCTCAACCAAGGCTCGAACCGATAAATTAAATATCTGAGCCGTCTTCCTACTCAAAGCATCGGCCACCACATTGGCCTTACCAGGATGATAGAGGATGTCCACTTCATAATCAGCCACATACTCCAACCACCGACGCTGGTGCAAATTCAGCTCCTTTTGTGTGAATACATACTTCAGACTTTTATGATCTGTATAAATCTTACACACGGCGCCATATAATAAATGCCTCCACAGCTTCAGGGCATAGATCACTGCCGCAAACTCCAAATCATGAGTAGGGTAGTTCTTCTCATGAACCTTCAATTGCCTAGATCCATAGGCGATCACCTTCCCCTCCTGCATCAAAACACAACCAAGTCCAATGTGTGAAGCATCAACATACACCGCATACTCCACTCCCTCAATAGGCAGAATCAGAATTGGGGCAGTGCACAACCTTCTCTTTAACTCTTGGAAAGCCTCCTCACACTTATCACTCCAAATGAAGGCGACATTCTTTTGCGTCAGACGCGTCATCAGAGCGGACAGCGTGGAGAAACCTTCCACAAATCTCCTATAGTATCCAGCCAAGCCCAAGAAACTTCTGATCTCCTTTGGTGTAGAAGGTCTCTTCCAATCCATCACCGCTGAAATCTTGGCTGGATCAACAGAGATTCCATCCTTGCTCACCACATGTCCTAAGAAGGACACCCGAGACAGCCAAAACTCGCACTTGCTAAGCTTAGCATACAACTTATGCTCTCTCAGGACAGACAGAACCAACCGCAAATGATGGGCATGCTCCTCATCGCTGCGAGAATAGACGAGGACGTCGTCGACGAAGACGACCACAAAACGATCAAGAAAATCCTTGAACACACGGTTCATCAGATCCATGAACGCAGAAGGCGCGTTAGTCAAACCGAAGGATAACACGAGGAACTCAAAATGTCCGTGTCGGGATCTAAAAGCTGTCAGAGGGATGTCTGACTCACGAACCCTCATCTGGTGGTAGCCTGAACGGAGATCAATCTTCGAGAACCTGATGCACCCACGCAGCTGGTCGAACAAATCGTCAATCTGCGGCAAAGGATATCTATTCTTGATAGTCACCTTGTTCAGCCCTCGGTAATCGATACACAACCTCATGGAACCGTCCTTCTTTTTCACAAAGAGAACAGGAGCGGCCCATGGAGAAGTACTCGGTCTAATGAAACCACACTCCAGCAGCTCATCCAACTGAACACGTAATTCTTCTAACTCACGAGGCGCCATGCGGTACGGTGCCTTAGCAATGGGCCGGGTGCCTGGCTCGAGGTCTATAGAAAACTCCACCTCTCTTTCGGGGGGGAGTCTAAAAAGCTTATCAGGAAAAACATCAGGAAACTCTCGCACCACCGGGATGCCCTCCACGGCTGGCTCAACACGAGAAGCTTCCAATGCACTAATAGAAACCAAGAAACCCTCACAACTAGATGCTAAAGCTCGGTGGGCACGTACCGTGGATATGATTGGAGATCCCTTTCGAGGAAGGCCATAAACACTCAATGGACGACCGTCTCCCAACTTGAAATCTAACCGCTTCTCCTTGCACTTGATCACGACATCAAATTTGGACAACCAATCCATTCCAAGAATCACATCGAAGTCTGCCAAATCCAGCATCTTTAAATCTGCTAGAACTTGGACACCACCCAAGGAAATGGGGCACTCCCGAATACCCCGATCTGACGTAACCTGTTCTCCAGATGAAAACTTAACAGACAAGGCATCATCCAACCGATCAACAGGCCATCAGTGCCTGTCAACAAAACTCTGAGCGACAAAGGAGTGAGAAGCTCCCGAATCAAATAGGACACGCGCCCACTTATTTCTCACCTTGAATTCACCTAAGCAAGTATGCATCCCCAAACAACTAGTAAGCTAAAACAAGAAGGAAGGGAACAAGCTAGGAAGAAGGAAACCGACCAGATATCACGTGTGCTGAAGCTTGAGCTTCATCTCTAGCCAACACATTAAGCTTGCCCTTCCCTTTGTCCACGATCCGCGAGGGCGGCGGCAAGGTCTGCAGAGGAACCGCTGAAGTCACGGTTTGAGAGCTTGGGCAGTCGGCCCTACGATGGCCTCTCTGCCCACAGAGAAAACAACACCCAGTTTTCCTGAAACACCGGGCCGCCTCATGATCGGGCTTAGAGCAGAAAGAGCATACCGGGATAACCTTGGGTGCGTCCTGAATCGCACTAATCCTCGACTGCTCCTGCGTATCGAGCCTCTTGAAACACTTTTCGAACGGATGACCCCACTTGCCGCAGAAGCTACAGTGCCCCATACCCCTCTTCCTTGAGTCCGAGTGTGATGCCTTTGAACTCTCTCGATCGTCCAACTTCCTCTTATCACTCTTCACATGTTGTCCACGATTCTTTATCTTTTCAATAGACTCGGCCTTCAAAGCGGCCTCCAGGGCTTCGGCATAAGTTCCCGACCCATAAGCACTAGCCCACTGCTGGATGTCGCCAGTGAGACCACTCAAAAACCGCTTAACCCTTCCTTCCTCAGAAGCCACCAATTCTGGGGCGAACCTGCTCAACTTGCTGAATTCAATCTCATACTCACTGACGGTGAGCTGCCTCTGCTTCAGATGCAAGAAGCTGTTCATCAATCGGTCGCGCTCAACCGAAGGGAGAAACTTCTTAAGCAACATGGCTTTAAACACCTCCCACGAGCATCCCTCGACAAGACTTTCCTTCTCCCTGATCCACCAACCTTTCGCCAGTCCCTTCAATTGATAAGCAGCCACCATCACCTTCGAAGCTTCGGAGATGCCTGAATAGAAGAACATCTCCTCCATGCCGATCACCCAATCATCCAAGGCCATGAAGTCTGCCCTACCATCATAGGTAGGAGGTCCCAAATGCTGGAAGTGGGAAATGAAGTTCATCTCCGGTGGCAATGCCACTGGAGGCGCCAAAGGAGCAGGAACAGCTGGACTCACCACCGGTTCTTGCGCGACAGGTTGCTGCACCGCGGCAGCAGACACCAGGGACTGAATTTGAGTCTGCATCGCGTCTATCTGCCTAGTCAAGGCCTCATTGCTCTGACGCAGACTTTCGATCACGGACGTGCTCTGACCACCAGAAGACTCTCCCTCAGGCTGGGGAGTCGATCGCGTTGCTCTCCCACAACGCATGTCTACAAGATAGATGGACATCAACTCAAAAACCGGCTTAAGGCACTTAAGCCAAGCAGACACGAAAAATATATCCCGGATCATTTTGGAACGGAAAAGAAATTTATCTGCTATTGCTGCTACCTTGCTCTGGAATTCCATGAAACAATGCTATGAACTTAACTAGGACGATATGAATGTATGACATGAGTGCATGAACATTTAAATTTCTTTTCAAATCATGTGTGTACATATGTCATCTGGTATGTCTTTAACTTGGCACGCGTGCTTATGCGATGATATGATTGTATGCAGTGCTATGCATTCTAGAAAGAGGCCTTAATGCATGTTATGAGCGGAGTACACATGCAATGTTATGCATCCCATACTACATAACATTACATGTAACGAAAAAAGAAAACGTGCTAATGGGCATTCATGTAATGGTGGTTATGCATCCCATACTACATAACCGTCACATGTCACCTCCTATGATGGATCCATATACAACACATATTATGCATCCCATACTACATAATATGCCTTGTATACTTCTTATCATGCTATGAGTGTAGTGACTGTGCTTCGGTCAAGACATACCGATGACATATCAGTGTGTGTAAACAATGAAATGATCGCTTGAGGTTCTGCTTAGGGTAGCAGTCGTTCGGCTCACTCGCCAAACCACCCAACTACCTTTTTCACAGAACCTGGCTCTGATACCAACTGTCACAACCCGCATTTTCCCAGCATTTAAAACACTATCAGAGTAGGGGAAACTACGCATTGTGATGCCACGTCACGTAGGGGACATCTACTGACGTTAAGACAACTCATCGTCTCTCGCAACTTATAGAAATCATTTTTTTTAAACTCAAAATGATCCAAAAATAATTTATGCACAATATGCGAAGCCGTGTCCCTCGGCTAGGTGGATCAACTAGTCCACGGTTTGAAAATATAGTTTTACGCAGTGGAAAAATACTTAATTTATTCATTTGGTGACCTAAATGCTCGTGTAGACCAAGTGAGGTGCACCATGCAGTATCAGATGTCTAGATTTACTGTACATAAAAGTAGATTTATCATGCGCAGAAAGTAATGAGATTAACATTTCAAATCATGGTATGCAATGCTCCAACTGCCTTAGCATATCTAAGCAAGGGGGCTCCCAAGCCAAGCCATAACTAATCGTTCCAGAACAAGTGTCCAAAAGCAATCAAAGAGTAGCAGCAGCAAGGTAGCAGAAAGTTTAACAAAGCGGCACCATGAGCGTCAACACCTGACACGAACCCATGGGTCGGCAAGCTCATAGGAAACCCTACCCCAAGAGGGTCAAAAAACAGCAACTGACGCAGCTCCCCACTATCACTTGCTATAGTCCAGAACCTGAGGCATTCAAAGAAAGAACACCTCAGAAACAAGTTACAAACGACGAAGAAAAACAGGAAAGTATGCAAACCTCCGCGAGACCGAAGGGAAACATTAGCTGCAAGGGTCAGGTTAAACAAAACTAGTCATAACTAGCAATAAAAATCAATCGGAAAAGAGCCCGCCAAAAGATGAGTGGAGACGGACAAAATCAAACTCAGCACAGACAAATAACATTCATTTGAGATCATTAATTTTATTCAAATTAAAGAGACTGATCAGCTCATCAGAAAACAAAAGAGAAACTGTGCGGGGATAAAACCATCACACATCGTCACAGCCCTCAGAGCATCGCACCGGTGGCACCGCCAACATCGTGTACGACCTCCAACAGATTTATCATTTTAAAAGAGCATCGCACCGGTGGCACTGCCAACATCGTGTACGACCTCCAACAGATTTATCATTTTCTGACTCAAACAAAGGCAAGAGATAAGACCTACCAGATAATAATTTAGGATTTTAAGAAACAAGATAATGATATTGTAATGAGAAAGGGGTAAACGAACAAAAAATGAACTTAACATTTGAAAACTCGCTAGGAGCATAAAGGAGAGAAAAAAAAACGTAGCAAAAAGGAGAAGAGCAAGATCACCACTTGCCTCAACCACCCGAAACCGCACTTCGGAAGGCACCACGACGCAGATCGGCCCTAGCGAAGGCGAGAAAAAGAAATCTACAACATTAAGGTCGAAACGGAAGTTTAGGGCCAAAAACCCTAACGGAGAAATTCCATGAAAGTAGAAATACTCACCACGACCGCGTAGATCTCGGCGAGAGCTTTCCGAATCTATGTTCGGCTCGCGATTCCGAGCACCGGAGCTCCGTCGGCGGCGGTCGGAAGGCTCCCGAGAAAAATGAATTCGCTGCACTGCTTCGGCCGAAAAGAACAGGGGAAAGGAAATGAGGGGCTCGTTTCTTGCTTCGGGAGGAAAAACCTTATAGTATATATAATAATAATAATAATATTATTATTATTATTATAAATTTTATAATGGTTTAAAACCAAAGAAATAAAAGGATGGCTCAGAGATCTCTGAGCTGAGCTCGGAGATCTCTGAGATCGGAGATCTCTGAGCTCGGAGATCTCTGAGCTCGGAGATCTCTGAGCTCGGAGATCTCTGAGCTCCGCTCGGAGATCTCTGAGCTCGGAGATCTCTGAGCTCCGCTCGGAGATCTCTGAGCGCAGAAAATCTAAAAAGGTTAAATTTCTTTAAAATTTCTATACGATTACGAAGACCCAAACGCGCGCCAAAACGGACGAAATTCGCGTCCCAGGCGAATGTCGACGCTACGAACCCAACGACGAAGTCGGAATCAAAATCCGACGCACCGAACTCGAGTTATGGCCTAACGAAGTTACATTAATTTTTAATTATCCGAATTTCAAACGTGGGCCGAGACTCCAAAAAACAAAGCTCGGATTGTGACGAAACTCGACGAGCAAGTCAGAAATTATATAACTCAGCTTCCCGATGTAAAAGAAATTTCGGTTCCGACGCATATCCCAAAATCTAGCCGGTCAAACCTAACAGACGCCAAAAAAAACACAAACGGCGTCGCACCGTCAACTCACGGACACGTAACGCCCTTCCGCTATTATGACGTCAGCAGACAAAAGAATAATAATAGGAAAAATCGGGGGCGTTACACCCGCCTCCACTCCTTAGATCTGAAACGCCTGTGAAGATCTGATACGATGGACTTTGGTACTCCGTGGAATCAGACCACTTGCTCTAGAAACATTCTGACCACGATATCCACTCCGTCACCCTGTCGATTTGGAATGAACCGCACTACCTTGGTGAGTCGATCTATGACCACCCAAATTGAGTCGTTCCTAGCGCGGGATCGGGGTAGGCCGTGGACGAAGTCCATGGAGATATCTTCGAACTTCCATTCTGGTATCAGCAGGGGCGGTAATAGGCCTCCTGGACTGCGACATTCGGCTTTAACCTTCTGACAGGTCTGACACCGGGCCATGAAGTTGGTGACATCTCTTTTCATTCTAGGCCAATAAATGGTCCTGCGTAGGTCCACGTACATCTTAACTACGCTAGAGTGAATCGAGTACCTGTACTAATAGGCCTCTTGCAGAATTTCTTCACGAATTCCTCCGGTAGTGGGAACGACTATGCGATGCTTGAATTGTAGAATCCCGTCATGCAGATTATAATCCTCTTGTGCCCCTACTTGCAGAGATCGGATGATCAACATTACCCCTGGGTCGATCTTCTGGGCTTCACGTATCCGGTCTCGGATGTCGCATTGGATCTCCATCCAATACAGCTGAGAATAGTACTCTTCCGGATCTCTTCGGGCAACCAGGGTAATCTCCAAGTCTATCAAGGGCTGGAATAGTTCCTTAGGGATCTGCTCCATCCAACTCCCGGCTATCGCAGGATGGCGGCTCAAAGTGTCAGCGACTCTTTTAGCTTTCCCGGGGTGATATTGGAGAGCGAAGTCGTAATCGCATAGGAATTCTAGCCATCGGCGCTGCCGGAGATTCAACTCTTTCTGCGTGAAGATATATTTGAGGCTCTTGTGGTCGGAGAAGATCTCACATCTTACTCCGTACAGATAATGCCTCCAGATCTTATGGGCAAAGACGACGACGCCCAACCCTAAATCATGTGCTGCGTAATTTAATTCGTGCGGCTTTAATTGCCGATATGCGTAGGCCACTACCTTGCAATGCTGCATTAGAACATCTCCAAATCCCTTCAGGGAGGCATCAATGTAGATTTGGAATCCCTCAGTCCCTGTGGGAACGTAAGGATTGGCGCAGAAGTCAGCCGCTTCTTTAGTTCGACGAACGCAGCCTCGCACTCCGGCGTCCATCGGAACATGACGTCTTTCTTGGTGAGAGCAGTTAGGGGTAGGGTAATCTTAGAAAAACCTTCGACGAACTTTCTATAGTATCCGGCAAGACCGAGAAAACTCCGGATGTCCGCAGCAGTCCTGAGTGGAGGCCAATTTTGTACTGCTTGGATCTTGGCTTGATCTTCTGTCACTCCTTCCTTGTTTATCGTGTGGACTAAGAATCCAACTTCTTCTAGCCAAAACTCGCACTTACTGAATTTGGCGAAGAGAGAGTGCTCCCGGAGTTTTAATAACACCATCTGCAGGTGTCGAGTATGGTCCGTCTTGGTCTTTGAGTAGATTAGGATGTCATCTATGAAGACGATGACAAAGTGATCCAAGAACGGTTCGAAGACTTTGTTCATCAGGGCCATGAAGGCGGAGGGCGCATTGGTGAGCCCAAAGGGCATCACTAGGAACTCATATAGACCGTATCGGGAGCTGAAGGCAGTCTTGGGAATATCTTACTCTCGGATTCGAAGCTGATAATAGCCAGATCTCAGGTCCATCTTGGAGAACAAGGATACACCTTGTAACTGATCGAACAGTTCGTCGATCCTAGGGAGGGGGTATGTGTTGCGTATAACAAGCTTATTTAGTTCTCTATAGTCGATGCACAGTCGCAGTGTCCCGTCTTTCTTCTTTACAAAAAGCACTGGGGCTCCCCAGGGCGAGAAACTAGGACGGACGAATCCAGCATCTATTAGTTCATGTAGTTGGATTTTTAGTTCAGTCAGCTCTCTTGGGGACATCCGGTAGGGGGCTCGTGATACTGGCCGTGCTCCAGACACGAGCTCAATATGAAAGTCAATCTCTCGCTGGGGTGGCAATCCCGAGAGGGAGTCAGGGAAAATATCTGGAAAGTCGCGGACTACTGGAACTTTGGCGAGCACCTGAGTTTTGTCTTCCATCTCGAAATAGATAAGGTATACTTCGTGCTTCTGCCGGACTGATTTCACAATCTGCATAGAAGTTAGAATAATATGTGAGATAGAGGACACACCTGTCAACGTGATGCTCTGGCCATTTAGGTTCTGTAGCCGAACTTCTCGCATGGAACAGTTTATCCGTGCTTGGTGCTCGACCAACCAGTCCATCCCCAGAATTATGTCAAATCCAGTTATTGCTAGGATGGTTGCGTAGATCTCAAATTCTACTTCTCCCAGCACAGCCTAGAACGAGCACTTTTCCTTAGATGTTATATCTGACCCGTCCGGTAAACGGATTCGTATAGACAGTTCGGTTGAACGAATAACGTTTCCTTTTGTTGCGATGAATTCGTGGGAGACGAAAGAATGTGTCGCTCCTGTGTCGAAAAGGGTTTTGGCAGGGTGTCCTTCTACCAACAAAATTCCTGACGACATGAGAAATATATACATATATATCATCTAACTAATATAGAAGATGTAAGCACATATATATATGTAATATACAATACCAGTAGTAAGACCTGATATCTCCTTATCGCCTAAAGTATATACCTATTACTACGTTAGGGGCCGGTCCGTGCTGCAAATCCAGTGCGTAGGCCTCCAGGGGCGCTGCTCGGCCCTGCTGGCCCTTCCTGCCAGCTCTGCCTCTGCGGCCTCTCTGACCCTGTCCCCGTGCCGGCTGTCCATCCTGAACTGCTTCTAATCCCGATCTCCCAGTCGCCTGTGGGCAAAAATCTCTCATATGTCCCGACTGCTGACATAAGAAGCAGTTCCCCGCGAAGGGAACATCTCGTCGAGCCACTGGTGCGGGCTGTGGTCATTTGTTACTATATTCGTTACATGCTCATCATAGGCAAATTAACACATACTAGATAGACTTTTTACAATAAATACACGTGGAACCAGTACAACGAGCTCTATGCCAATCTCGAGCTTCATCTATTACCTTTGTCAGTTCAGCTCCCAAGTTCTTGTGCGATCTGCTTGAGATTGGTTCTGCTGCCTAAAAAAATATGTCCACTCTGGGTTAGTCACAAAAATTATGACTATGTGAGAACAGTATTTCGTGAAACATTGTACAAACAAACAATGAAATAATAACAATATGCATACAGTACAATAAATCAATCACTTGATTATTCTCAACACTAATCCTTAAATTATCCCTTAATTTTAGTTACATAAAATGAGAAATGTTCTGCTGATGCAATCTTGAATTGGGCCCCGCCCCCGAAGAGCGTAATTGCAGGCTCACCCATACTGGTGAATCCATCAGTAGATGCCTCTACATCATAGGATTCAAAGCCATAACATTTCCATATGCATAGTTTTAATTAAATTTTATCGTGTCGTATAAACAAGAGTTTTGAATAAAACTGATCCCCCAGAAATTTGTATCGCTTAATTATCCCCTCGCCCACTTTTATTGATTTAGTGATATATCATTAAGTCGAAACTCATATGCACAGACAATTCCTTTAAAAGACAATAAATTAGATACTGCAAAATAATTGGATACCCATAATTTCATGAAATAAAATACTCACAGCAGCTTTGTCCTTATTCATATTATTCTGAGACGTCATCCTTCTTCGTTTAATTCTTGACTGCGGAAACCACTGTAATAGCATGCATTTTTAATTGGGAAGAGATTTACATAAAGTCGGAAATCCAAATATAATAAACCCTAAAACTCAAAATACTCTGAAATGATCTTAGAAAACCAACTTCAGCTCGTATACTTTGCTGGACAACCATAATTGCGCCTCGAAATGGGCTAAAACCAGCCTCCAAATGGACTTACTGTCCTCTTAAAATGTTGTCCAGTAAAGTTTACATGAAATATAAGAAAACTAAAAACAGTACTTAAAGGGCCTCTAAATAGCTACCAAAATAACACAACAGTGCAACAAAATATCGTCGAAAAACCAGCGAAAATACAGCCCCAAAACAGTAAGAAAACAACCACTAAACAGTTACCAAAACAGCCACTAAACAGTGAAAAAACAGCAAGAAAAACCAGCTAAAAACAATCCCATTATCTGCAATTCGGAAAGTAGAGAGGGAGGAAAACATCCTTACAGTGGAAGAGGAAGGAGGTGTTACACAACCAATCCTTCATGGATCGCTAGAGGGTGGCGAGATCCTTCCTAGACCTCTAACGAATATGCTTAAGGGTAGAAAATAGATGAGGAAACAACAGTCCAGCGACAAGAAGCAGCTAGGTGGCAGCAGCAGCAAGGAGCAGAAGAGACAGCAGTCTCGGGACAGCAGGGAGCATCTAAGGTGCAGTAGTGCAGCAAGACAGTAGCAGACATCAGCTCATGACATCATAACAGCAGTTAGGAGACAGTGGTGCACCAAGCTATCAGGGAGCAGTGGCTTATGTAGCAGGGGAGAGGGAGAGCAGCTAGAAATGGGAGGTGAGGAGAGAATCCATCCAATATTTATATAGATATATAGGCGGTGAAGAGGCAGCAAGAAGACAAGCTAAAGTAACTAACTCAAATAGGTGTCACCACATGCATCCCAAAGTCAAATTCAGCTAACACATGGCTGGCCAAGTGTCAAAATAATCCAACCAGCTAGCTATAACTATCACAAGTGTCCAAATCATCAAACCTCTAGCCATAACTTGATAACAACAACCCAAAAGGACTAAAGGCAGCCCACTTAATAAACTCAGCACAAAGAAATAGCTAGCCCACCTCTAAAGACATCCTATAAATTTACACAAGCCTACTAAAAATTTGTCCTGCCTTATCTCATCATCGTGGAAAAAATAAATATTTTTTTTTTGCGAATTTTGGGTTGTCACATCGCAAACCCCTAAGGTGTGTTCGTTTTGCAGGAATTGGAGGAAGGAATTGTAATTCGGTGTCCCAATTCCAATTCAGCTATTCGTTTCAACACATTTAGACAGGAATTGGAATTTCTGCAAAAACCCATGGGTTTTCAAAAAATAAAAAAAAAACGCTGCGGTCAAAACCTACCCCTCCCCCGTCGGTTTTTTGCACTTTTCGGATAGAAGCTCGCCGACCTCACAGCCCCATCCTTCCGCCGATCGCCTTTCCCGCGCGGGCTCTCCCTCCTCTCAATTCCGATCTGTGTCGTCTTCTCCAACGCTGCAGAATTTGTCTCCAATGATCCCGATCCATCGCAGCGATTGATCCTGTCTTCGTCGTTCCGAAATACTGATCCTGTCTTCTCCAACGCTCTTTCTCTAGCGCCGTGCAGAAATACCGATCCCGTCTTCGTCGTTCTCACTAGATCGATCTAGCGCCGTGCAGAAATACCGATCCCGTCTTCGTCGTTCTCACTAGATCAATCTAGCGCCAGTCATCTTATCCTATCTGCTCCTGCGAAGATCCCACCTTTTTTGCTTCAGCTGATCCCGCTTTTCTTCACCTGTTCCCTTCCCGATTAGTGATTCTGCCGGCACGTTTCTACTATTTATTTTGGTGCTGCTCTTCTAACTTTCCAACAACCGATTTGAGTGTTACGTTCCGGCCAGTTCCTGTCTCCGAATTCCATCCTGCAAACGAACAAAAATAATGAAAACTTCAATTCTTGTGACTGAAAACCTTCCGGCAAACGAACAAAGGAATTGATTTTCTGCCAAAACCAATTCGTCTGTGTCGTAGGTTTTCGGCCAAAACCAATTCCTACATCTCAATTCGTGCGAAACAAACGCACCCTAAGTGTTATACTTCACTGGTCACCTATTTTTGCGCTGTGCACAAGAGTTTGTGAGTACATTTTTTAATTATGAGGGGTAAAATCTTAAGATAAATAGGATATTTTTCCCTTTTAATATAGTATAGATACATCAAAATAATTAATATTGAGAGGAAAGAACTAGATAAAAACCCAACATGTTACTAAATTGAGAACTAAATGTGATTGTATAACTAATGAAAAAATTAGGGCTGCCAATATCAGTTTGGATGCTATTATAACTAATAAAAAATTCATCAACTTTTTTTTTATTACGAACATGTAAAAAAACCTAATTATTACTGCAATTTGTAAAAATTCGAAATGCGCATCCAGGGAATTACGTTGAGAAACATGCTAAGGCTCTGTTTGGTTGAGCTGTTGCTGATGGAAAGCTGCTGATGAGCTATTGCTGATTGAAAAAGTGCTGATTCTGGAAAACAGAGTTTTGTTAAAAAACTGTTTGAGTGAAAAAGAGTTTACAAAACGGAGTTTCCGGAAAGTTGTTTGGATTCAAAACCGAGTTTTTACCAAAAATAATTTTCAAATATGAAAGTGACATAATACAATATTAAACAAAGATTCATTCATAACACAAAATTAAGCTTCATTGATACAATTTTTTACACACTTTACGCTCTCGATTCATACAGCTGATTCGCAAAGTTGTTTTCAAGGTCTTATTGTCAAAGACTGAAGATAAGTATGAAAAAATCAGCAACCAAAGTTGTTTCAAGCAAAATTTATATACCAGAATAAGCTCTACTGGTCACAGATAATCCAACAGTATATTTAACATTGCAAGCAGAGGGAGAGAATCCGTAAACAATAAAAGCTCCAACTAGTAAATCATGAAGTACATATACAAAAAAGGGTGTCCACAGCACTCCAGATGAGCCGCTTATGCTTTTCACACACACACACAACACACACACACAACACATAAGGTAAAAAAAGTAAAAAAACAACTGCTGTAATTTACAATTTGATATCCTCCTAATAAAGCTGATGCAAATGTACACAAAATTGAACTTGAAAAACAAAAAAAAAGCAGAAGATGGAAAGGGGAAGGGCTGCATACAGGATCTGCTTCAACCTACTGTACCAAATCGGATGAAGAATCGCATGAAAAAGATCATATTTCTCCGACAAGACCACCGAGAAGGAGCTCCAGTTCAGAATCTCTTCAAACAGGAGCACGAAATTGTCGACGATGATCATCGGAACACAGTCGTAGTATATGGACTCAACAATCCTGGGGTTGTTCACTTCGTATCTCATGGGGCAGATGCAGAACCTGCTAGACTTCATGTGCTCGACATAGGACATGTTCCTGGAGACTTGATTGGGGAGGTGGCTGAATATCAGTATGTCGCCTCCGGTGTCGTTACCCCAGAGCTTGTCCAGAGTCGGTCGAACTCTGCCGATGCTGGATTCGCGCGTCGTCGTCGATGCAGGTGGCTCACGTGGTCGTCGTCGTGCGTTGGTGCTGGTGATTCCCCGAAAAAAAACCACGGCCGTCGTCTTCTGGAAAGAAGGATCGGGAGAGGTGCATCGTCTTCTTTCGTCGACAGGGAAGGGGGAAGCGGGATCGGGAGAGCCGCTTATGCTTTTCACCACAATAAAATTCCGCGTCTTGGGATATAAGGAAAAGGGCGGCTACAAATAAACGTGTTTTGAGAAAAGCCAAATCAAACCGTGCTTACTTACAAATCTGTGGTGCGTTCTAACCGCACAGCAGCAGTTAAGCTGAACCAAATGCCACCTAAGGATCCATGCTTTTATTTTGCAACAGTTAGCTGACAATTCACATTGTGATAAATTATGTATTTTATGAGAGAACAAAACACATTAAATTTGACTGTCGCTATGTTCGTGAGAGCAGATTTAGACGTCAAATGCCGCCACCGCCCATCCACATTCAAAACCCCGACCGGCAGATTTTTCACCAAAGAGCTTGCCAAATCTTAGTTTGTTTTCCCGCTGAGAAAGTTGGGCATGTTATCCAGTTATCCTCTTTAAATTTTGCATTAATTTTTTCCTTTACTTTTATTCTTATTTTCGCAAAGCCTTTTGAGGGGTTATAAATTGATTTCATTAACAAAAATATTCATTTTAGCACATATTAAAATTTAGAAATAATAATTTAATAAAGAGAATTACTCAATTATATGATTTTATTTCAATAAGAACGATTTCAAAATTATGATTTCTATGATGCTAGAAATTAACTTTTGGTTTTTTATGCCAACTTTTTTCAAGATCTCGTTGGCTTTATCTCATCTCTCTAAATAGGCCTTAAGTCGCCCCTAGATCTATTCCCTAAATCTAGTCATCTAACTCACAAGACGAATTCTGCTCTAAGTCGCAAACGGACTAGTCGCCATCATACAGACTAATTTCTCATTACAAGAGATAAGAAATAAATTGTCTATAGTAAAAACTCCTATAGGAAATCCGAAGGCAAAGACACAGAAGTGATCAGTGTTGTTGTCACGTCCGTGCTTCGTGAAGGATAAGCGTTGATGAACTCCGCCTTTAAATTCTTCTTTTACACTTCAAGAGTACTAAGGGGTGGTTTTGGACGCATGGGATGGGATGGGGCTCCATAAAAGCACATTCGGAGTTACCGAGCGAGAAAGACCGAGCGAGAAAGACCGAGCGACATTTAGAATAGAGTCTATTTGCTACCGTCAGTGGTAGAACCTAATGCCTTGAGTATCTTTAGAAAGGGATGCATTTTTTTTCATATTTTAGGCAATAATCTATTGCGACATGATAAGGTTGTCATGTTGCGATAAGTAAAGTATTGATCCCCCAGAATTTAATTTCCTGCTCCATTCGGCTCCTCAATCGGCATGATTATTGTTCGGGTTGCCAATCTGCCACACGTACTGGGGGGGGGGGGGGGGGGGGTAGTCAGCGTACCCGAGAGAAGATGAGCTCTTCCACTCGTGTAGAGGTCTGGTCTACGACAAGAATCCTCTCGGGGTCTTCATCATACTCGAGGGGGAAAGTAGCTGGCATGCCATAGGGGATCTGAGCTCTTCCACTCGTGTAGGGACATAATATACAACAACACTTTTCAGGTCTTCATCATACTCGTGGGGGCACGTTGCAAGCGTGTTGGAGGGGAGCTGAGCTCTTCCACTCATGCAGAGGTCTGGTCTATGACAACAACACTCTCTCGGGGGGGGGGGGGGTAGCAAGTGTGTAGAAGGGGAGCTGAGCACTTCCAATCCTGTAGAGGCTGGGTATACAACAACAACACTCTCGAGGCCTTCTTTATACTCGAGGGGGAAGTAGCCAACGTGTTAGGGAGGAGATGAGCTCTTCCACTAATGTAGAGGTCTGGTCTACGACAACAACATTCTCGAGGTTTGTATCATACCACCACTTTGAAGGCTCGACCATCGCGTGACATCATTCCATTTCACTTTACTTCAAAATGAACAAACATCACGACGGTTATAAAGAACAAAATTCAACAATGCATGAGGCAATTTCAAAAAATTCTTATGACATGATTGAGGATAGAAGCGATTTAGGTTATCTGTACTCTAGGTTTTTCCGAGTGACTCCCCATTGGAGTTTTGTAGCTGATACTCTTCGATCTTCATTTCTTCTAGGATCATGAAGAGACCTTCCTAGCTTAGATGGAGTTTTTTGACCACGACTGATCTTCCCATGACATCCACCTTCTTGAGGAATAGGACTCCCTTCTCGAATTGCTTGACCTCAATGTGTTTGTGGAAGTATCTATCCATCATGTCCGTGACCTCTTCTTGGCGATTCGTCGCCGGATCACAAAGCTCCTCGATGAAATATAACGAAAGATATTGCACTTTCTCGTTCTCTAACCTCCACTTATCGTCACCAGTACTCGAACTGGGAGTTGTCCTCAAGACCCACAAAATGATGGGAAGATGCTCCACCAAGTTCCCTTCAAGTACTCTGCCTTTTCTTCAGTAGTTGATGATGAACTTGTTGTTCGCTTCCACCTGACCACCACTTCTAGGGTGGTGAACGAATTGAATGCGAAGTGTAGATTGATCCCCAATTGGCTGCAGAAGTTCATGAGCTCCAAGCTGACGAACTATGACTCGTCCGTAATGATGACGAGAGGTAATATAAATCTGCAGACGTTCTCTCCCCAAATAGAGTTTTCCACCACTTGTGAGGTTGTCTTTGTCATTGTTTTCACCTCTATCCACTTGGAGAAATAGTCAATCATCACCAGAAAGAACTTCATATGCCCACTTGCCCGATGGAATGGTCTTATGAAGTCCATTCCCTAAATTGTGAATGGCCACATGGTCGTGATCGACCAAAATTGTTGAGCTTGCTATAGTTGAAGTGGGAAATAGAATTGGCACATTTGGCACCTTCTGGCAAACTACTTCATATCCCTACTGAAAGCGGTCAACGTAAACACCAAATGACTCTTGAGGTCCTTTCTTGACAAGAAAAAGAGTCTCTGACCCCTTCATCCTTTTCTTCAATGTTGCAAAGTGCAACAAAAATCCTTGTGTAGGTCCTTAAAGATATAAATCGAACTCGATGGAAGCTAGTGGAACCAGTGCTTGGTCTTCCCGTTGAAGGAGATGGTGAACAACCTAGACTTAAAGACATTCTCCATCTGCCAAATCGAGACAACGTTCTTTAACCACTGCAGATACTGAACAATACTGTATTTCCTCGAGTAATAGTTCATTGCAGGCTCTCTAAACCCCTATAGCCAGTGGCGGAACTAGGATTTTGAAGTCGCACGGGCACAATCTAAGTACTGTCAATTCGGGGGGTTCGGGGGCAACGCACCCTGAGCGGGGGTTCGGGGGCAGCGCCCCGAAATTTTTTTTTTGCATGCTTTGAAAACGTGAAATAATAGTTTCTGTTGCAATAGTATCGACAAAGATATGATCTGTTGTAATTTCTAAAGATAGAGGGATGCAACATGTAATTATGCTAACTCCTAAAGGAGGTTTGGGTAATTAATAGTAATAAAAACATCAAAAGAAAAGGAGGAGAAAAGCTACCAAGAAAGCTACTGTTTTGTCAGTTCCTGTCCTAGCTTTTGCAAGAACATCTTTGACTAAAAAGAACACGATAAATAAAATAAAATACTACAATAAGAAGAGCGTTACAGTTATCCATAATGTTTTAATGTAGAAAATAGTAATATACATCTAAAAAAAGAAAAGCAGAATTGTGCATACACATGGACTGATCATCATTATAAACAATCATCTCGTCCCAATAGTTGCAGTTAATTTTATGAATTCTCATTTTTCATTCATTCACATTAAATGATGATGTTAAATCTAAATTACACAAATTAATTGGAACAACTTCTATCCACATTACCTTAGGTCTACTCCTTCACATATATCAGACTTCTAAATTAATTATATCTACTCACCTAAGTGGTATATTTTTTAAATTTTGTGGGGCATACCAAAACCAGTTTCATTATCATAATGGGCTCCATCTCATCGCTAAAAAGTGAAATTGTGCAAATACATTTAATAAATGTCAGATTATTATACCTTTCACTTGGTTTAAAAATTTTTTGACACTTAAATAAAGGCAAAGGTTGCTATGGCTGAAAGGATAAAAATTCTCAAAAAAATAAAAGATCAATCATAATTGCATAAAGTATTTGTCCATGCATCCCTTCAATACGTTACTGAAATCAGCAAATGGAAAAAGGAATTGGAAAAAATTAGAATCTGTTTCTGAAATCAGGAACAAAAAACATGAATTGAAAAAAAAATCTAAATTAGGAATTAAAAATATCTAGAATATATTTCTAAAACGAGCAACGAGAATTGAAAAAAAATATGAATTGAAAAAAAAATGGAATCTGGTTCTGAAATCAACAACAGAAAAATAGAAATTGAAACAAAACAGGAATTGTAAAGAAGAAGCAGAAGGCAAAGAAGAAGAAGAAGTAGTAGTAGTACCGACGGGAGCCGGAGCCGGAGCCGGAGCAGGGAGCGTCGTCACGGATCGGGAGCAGGAGGAGCAGGGAGTGGTAATTTAGCGATAAAACCCAAAAAACCGGTCGGGCACGTGCCCTACCGTGCCCAGAGCTAGTTCCGCTCATGCCTATAGCACTAGGGAAGATAGAATTAACTCGCAAAACGGGCTCTCCTGTCCGAACTGGTGAGCTGGAAGAACTTGCTTTCTGAGTAGCGAGTTCCTGGCGAGCTTGTGAAGAGAACTCCCGCAAGTAGAGTGTGATCCTCTTCATCAGTTGCAACTTCTTTATCGGGTCGTCTTTGCGGTCCCCTTAGCCCGACAAGATGATTGCTGGCGGATGCGAAAGCTCCACCACTTCGTTGACAAGCACGAGCATGGCTCGCAACATTTCCTTCGTTGACTTTTTGAACTTCCCAAAGTAGCTCCGAGTTATGAACTCAGGGTGATTTGCTTCGCCGTACAATCTATCTTGGCGTGGTGCCAATCTAACCACGACATGTCTAGAATGAGATCAAATTCTGGGATTCCCAACACCGTCGCAGGGGTTTCGAAAGGTTTTCCTTCAATGTATGCTTCCAAGTCGCACTTGGTAGACGATGTCATCTCAGAGCCATCTGGAAGTCGTACTCTCCGTGTGATACCGGTGAAGTACTGTACTACTTCTAGGTTTTAATAAAGTCCGCCAAAAAGAATGAGTGGGTGACACCAGTATCAAATAGAGTATGAGCTGGTTCCCTACTAACAATCACGGTGCCTAATTATCAATTAATAAGACTCAAGCTGGACTCCTAGAACGACTTAGGCAATTGAAGAGAAATGCTTATAAAATATTAATCAAATCATGATATACCTGCAATCACCTCCTGAGGATTCCACTCCTGCGCCATATCCAGCGCAAACATTTGCTCTCGAGCAGGTCTAGGATTCCTTCCTCGTGGTCCTTGTCCTCGACCACACACGTCTCCCCGTCCTCGTGGAGCTGTCGGAGGAAGAGCAGGGGGTACATCTCCACCTAGTTGTAGGCAATAGCTCCGGATGTCGCCCAGTTGATTGTATTGGAAGCAAACTCGCTCATGTTGCTCCCTAGGCTGCAGGTACAGTTGCTGCGGTGGAGGTAATGCTGGTTGTGGGGCCGGGCGCTCCATTCTAAAATTTTGACGGAAATGACCTTCGCCTCTATTGTTTCCTCTTCCTCTATTGTACTGCCTCCTTCTATAACTGGGGTCTGCTTCCATTACGCCATCGACTGATCTCTTACCACTTCCCAAATGATCCGCCTCCAGCGTTTTCGCCATATCGATGTTCTCAACCAAACTCGAGTCCACTATAAATAAAAGGGCTTGCTATAGCATCCCGACTTTTATTAGGCCACCAGAGCGCTAGTGGGCCCAATAAAAGTGGCCCGAACCCTACCCATGACTCGGTGGGAGATAACCCTAGGCAGGAAATAGAGCCAGAGAACTCTGAATTGAGTTCTGTCAGTTCCTGTGACCTCGTGTAGTCGGTACGAGTGCATCAGAACTCGTTCAGTTGGGCCTCGAGGTCACATAGTGGATGTGACCGTTCCTTATAAAACACAACGAGAGCGAGATTTTGGATATCGAGCTAGAGAACTCCGAATTGGGTTCTGTCGATTCATGTGACCTTATATAACCTAGATGGGTGTATCAGGACCCGTCGCATCACAATGCGAGATCTAACGACAAATTTAGATACTTCGACCGTTTTAGCGCGCTGCGACGCGCAGATTTTAGACTTTCGCCAAACAGACTCCGATTCAACCCCAGTCAGTGGCGTTGGACTCGTGTGGTCAATATGAAGTCAACGAAAGTCGTCCCAATCAATTTCGACGAAAATTGGTCAGCTCGTGGTCAAATCAAGCATAGTCGTGCACCGAAAAGCGTACGCACACCAATTGTGACACGACACCCAAACTTTGACACGACCCCGATGACTTGGACCCACTTTGACTTTGACCAGCAAGGGGGGACCCACCCTAGGGTTGACTCGGTCAAACCTCCCTAAAAACCCATTTTTGGATTTTTCTCCAAATAGGGGCCCACCTCCTCTCCATGGGTCGATAGTCCTTGCCCCCCCTCACTCTCCTTTGGGCCCCCAACTAGCAAGCTCCACCTTAGGATAAGTGGAGGCCCACCACTACCTCTCCTCTCCTCTCTTTCTCCCTCTCTTATTAAAAGCCCAAGCCCATAAGGGCTTAGCCCTTTTTCCCCACATGGGGGAAATGTTGGGGCCTCCAGCTGTCCTTAGACAGCTGGAGGGTGGGGATTAATCCCTCCCTAAGAAGGGATTAATCCCACATTGGCTAGGGGAGGAGAGCCCCCCCCCCAAACCAATAAAAGACCCCCTCACCTCCTCTCCCCCTCAAGACCTCTAAGCAAACCCTTCCTCCCCTGCCCAACCTCTGCCGGAGCCTAGGTGGCTGTAAAAAGGCAAGCCAAGGGAACCCTCCCCCTCCACCGCCGCCACCTTGGCATGGCCGACCAGGCCGGCCCCTCCCGAGCTCACCAGACCCAGGTGGAAACATTCTCCCTCCCCCTTCCATATTCTGGACGTCCTGCATGTCGCTCTCGGCGGCCGGAGCGCCGCCGGCGCCACCCGAGCCATGCTCCAGGCCGGGTGGTGCCCAAGGAGGAAAGTCCCTCCCCCAGCGCCGGTGGTGGCACTGGGGGAGTGCTAGACCACTGGGAGAGGCGACCCCCAGCGGCGGAGAGCCAAAAAATGTGGCTCCGGCGGCACCCGCAAAAACCGAGCAAAGCTCTGTTTAGAGCATGTAGCGGTGACCGACGACGTAAGGCCGTCAGACCACCGCTGGCGAGAAGCCCAACCCCCGGTGCACCGACCGGGGGTTGGGCGGTAGGCGGCCAACCACCCGCGGAGCGGGGGTAGCGCGGTGGCGCCGGGAGCAGAGCCCCCGCCACCCCAGGCTCTCGGATTAAGTTTTCCAGCGGCGGCCGACGGCGCCAGGCCGCCGGACCACCACCCAGAGGATGGCCGTCCCCCAGTGAGTAGATTGGGGCCGGCGACGGTGGCTGGCAGATGCTGGCCGGTGGTGGTGGAGGTTGCAACCCTTCACACCGCCGGGAAGCACAGCGGCCGTCCGATCTCAAGATGAGATCGGACGGCCTTGATTTTCATATTCCCCGCCCCGTCTCAACATCTGCGCCCCCACAGCGGATTCGCGACCGATCCGCTGTGGGGACAGAAAGACGAAACACGTCCTGCGGCTCAATCTCAGCTGCAGGATCAAACTGATCTGCTATAGGCAGACCAAAATCAAGGGCAGAATTTTGGGGATTTTTTTGGGCAAAATCTAGGCTTCTAAGAGAAAAATGGCCAACATGAAAAATATTCCCCATGATGAGGGATTCTTCCACAAACGTTTTGAGAATTTTTGGAGTTGACTTAGTATTTTTAAAGTCAAAATAAATTTTATTTGGCTAAGTTAAAAGCCCAAAATACTTCGAAAAATTATAAAAAAATTACTAAACTCATTCTAGGCCCTCCTAAGGGTTGTATCAAAATTTAGGGTCATCGGGATAAGTTTTGATATTTTTCCTAAAATTTGGAAGCCTTGGGTCGCTCTCGGAACGTTTTCCGCTCTTTTTCCCTCGAAGGTGGAAATTGGAGCGCGCGACCACCCCCCTTTATAATCAAATAAGTAATTCAATACATCTCCAGTCTCGTACTGGTCAAGCTTATTTCCGTACCACTCCAGTCTCGTACTGGACAAGCTTATTTTAGCACTTTCAATTCAGTACATCTCTAGTCTCGTACTGGTCAAGCTTATTTTAGTACTTTCAATTCAGTACAACTCCAATCTCGTACTGGTCAAGCTTATTTCAGTACCACTCCAGTCTCGTACCGGTCAAGCTTATTTTAGTACTTTCATTTCAGTATCACTCCAGTCTCGTACTGGTCAAGCTTATTTCAGTACTTTCTATGCAGTACTACTCCAGTCTCGTACTAGTCACATTTCATTCCAACGCTTTAAATAGGCAGCATAAACACAGCACTTGTCCTCATTGCAATTTACTATTATAATCCTGGGTCTTGCTCTGACGAGCAGTCGTCCTTAAAGTTGAGCCTTAGTTGAGGATAACTGGAGTTGAAATAGTCCTCCAAGTCTAGCCCCAAATAATGCGCTCTCACGCTCCTTGTTGAAAGTAGAGCTAAGTGCTGACGCCCGAAGTCTAAAGCCTAGTAGGGCAGGCTGACGTAGACCCAGTGTATGTTATGATTGCCTTTTGTTTGATTATTTATAAATTGCTTGCGGTGAAATAATGCCAGGTCAGTCCCTCTCGTAGACCGTTCGTATCGGTATGGCAAGGTCGACGACTCAAGGTGACAGGGAGATGAGTACCACGAGTGATCGGCCATTATATTATTCCCCGTCGGGTTTTCCTCCGCTGGTCGACCAAAACGATTCGCCGGATGTTGCTCACATCCAAGAGTACACAAGGTTGTACGTTAGGGTCTGGGTTGTGCGGTACGATCACCCCCAGAAGTGGCAGGACTGGCCACTCTCACCAACGAGCACATCGGTGAGGCTCGCGGGGCTCGCTACCCTGCTAGAACAGAAGCGGTCCAAACTATGTCGACATAGGGTTTGTGTGCGCGGCTATGAATACCTGTGGTGTGTGTGCGGCTATGAATACTTGCGGTGTGTGCGCGGCTGTGAATGCTTGCGATAGAGTTCAGGATGTGAAAACATGATGTGCTGACGAGCTAGTAGAGCCTTGTTTTAACTAATTTATATTGCTGCTGCTTTTTCTAGTTATACTATCCTGCACTCTTTTATAGTTGCTCCAAGCTATACATATATGAAATGTTGTGTTAACCCTCTCTTGTTTCAGCTATTTACTTTTGTTGGGTGGGTGTGCGCTCGTCCCCAGGATATAGATCCGGGGAGGAGATTTGTTTCCACTTAGTTCTGTGACTAACAGTTATCTAAATAACCATTCACAGGAAATGGAGCACCGTAGTGACCCGCTGCCGCAGGAGATTACACCAATGACTAGGACTACTCGAGCAGATGCACCCCCGTCGTCCCCAGAGTTTAGAGACGTGAGTACCGCCAAGCAGCATAGAGAGTGAGAGTATGAGGGTTATATGTTGTACATGTATAGCCCATGGGCTTATATAAACGCTTAGGCTTTGGCCCTAGAACCCATGTATTATTTGATGTGATATATATATCTGCATTTGTTTCATGTTAATGCTTCCACTATACTTCGATGGGTTGTGAATGTTATGATTCGAGCCGAGCAAGACGACCATCTAGTGCTTCGACAGGGTGGATCATTTCCGCTAAGGAGCACTGGGTGGACATCTTGGGCCAGTAGTACCCCTCCGGCCCGACCCGGGTAAAAAGGTTGGGGGGGGGGTCAACACTTGCCTTAGGGGATCGTGCAAGCCTTTGTAGAACCGCTTTGCATAGCCTCGATCATCCAACTCGTAGGATTCAGCAAATCTAACGAGATGTTGAAACTCCTGCTGATATTCTATGACTGACTTGGATCCATGTTTCAGCTGCAGGAATCTTTCTTCAAGTTCGTCTCGAGCGGTCGAGTGAATGAAGTACTCCAAGAAAGCTCCAAAAAACTCGTTCCAACTAATCTCTGTGTATACTCGTCCTTGGAAGGTGGAAACCATGAGGGACTTCCACCATCTCTTCGCATGCAGTTCCAAGAGTGACACTGCTAAGGTCATAGCCATATTGGTCGGACATCTGATTCTAGCCATTAACTCTTGCACAGTGTCGAGTCATTCTTTAGTACGGACCCCCGACTCCATCCCAAGATAAGCAGGCGGGGAGAGGGCTCGAAAGGTGCTCAACCAGTTGGAACCTGGGGCTTGTTGCTGCACAGGGGCCTGTTGAGACCTGAAGGCGTCTAAGATCATCGTAAGTGTCTGTCCCAACGCAGACTTCTGAAATTGGGTAGGGACGAAAGGGGTGGGAGTGCCCTCTACCAGCTCTACATACATAGAAATCTACACATAAATGTACAAACCTAAGGTCATGTTGGCTAAACGTAGGGTAACAACTATATATACTTAGTGTGAATTACACATGGTCACACCACTACTTCTGCTATGTCAATTTGTCTGCAAACTGACCAATCGAACGGGGGTGGCATCATTGTTTCATGACTTCTTTAGTCGAGGATCGTTGCAAGCTGATACCATTTGTAAGACCCCCCCTCCGGAACACAAGACACGACCGAGGGGAGTCTTATGCCCAGAACAGCCGCCTTGCGGTAACGCCAACACACGGGTTGATCGATACTACAAGACGCTTATCCTACCAGCTAAAATAAATATCATCCATACCAACCCAATATAAAGAACAAAACAAAAGTCAAAATCTACATAAGTAATAAGTCTACAAGTACATCAATAATAAGAAGCATCAACAGACTTCTATAAAATCAGAGTACGTAAAACTTTGCCCAAAGGGCTACAACTAGAATCTCTCTAAAACTCACATCAGTAATTGACGGTAGTGATGGTATCGTCACTTCAGGCCCTGTCGCCCTGGCCTGACTGCCATCCTACGCAACCTGCTACTGCTCTATCTGCGAGATTTCCTCCTAAAAAGGAAGACGTATCAACCGTTAGTCATAAAGACTAAGTGACTATCACATCCGCTTCCCGGTGACTCTTAGGCACCAGACGGAGAAAGAAAAAGAGTACAATATATATATATATATATATATATATATATATATATATATATATATATATATATATATATATATATATATATATATATATATGTAAGCAGTAATACAAGCAGGTGGTATAATACTAATCAATATCAGAGTATTCCAACATGTAAAACAAGCGAGTATATCAATCAACACTAGCAGTTCTACTATCAACAACGGTATTCAAGTATAATCCTACAGCATGAAAGTAACTCAACTTATATGAATGTCCATACAAACATATACGTTAAGGATCGGTTTAACAGTAAAGTAACTCATCATATACGAGGGCCCATACAAACTTATATGATAAGGATCTTGTGTATGTAATGCAATGCAATGTTATGAATGCAATGCGAAGACTTACCCATGCACACACACACACACACACACACACACACTGCTATGTCAACACAGACTTGTAGTTCCCACTTTTCGAGCAGGTGGCTAACCTCTCAGGCTCCATCCGTCGTGGCCAAACGGTGACAGTGGAGCGGGCTTTTCCACTACTAGGCTGGTCTCTACACTACCTGGTCTAGGCCTCCGTATGCATCGACGCTAAGAAAACAACAATGGAGCTCACATGCGTACTACGACTCAGAAGGGTCTCAGCTAGATGTGCACCAAGAACACAGCACAAACTAGCCTATCTTTGTGGCACAGAAGGAGCCTATGAGAGCGTATCACCACATGACCAAGCCCAACCGTCCACTTGGCATGGAAGGAGCCCCAGGAATGAGCACCGAGGACCAAGCCCAACCACACAAAGTCTATTTGTCAACTCCTGTCAGTGTGACGACTGTCAAGCCCGTAGACCTGCCACACTATCCTTAACCCAAGATTATGATACCCCGTGTCAACTCACACCACATGCATTTTCACATGGCCTTGCCATCCACCATCCAGTGCTCAACAACACACAAGGGCTCCACACTGAGTCCCTTATCAACACATCATTCCAGTGTGACAAACACACATGCACTTCCAACTCTTTCGCATTTCCACACCATACAAGGGATCATCATTATACAGGTGGCAAGCCACCTTATACAACATACTAATCCCACATTGCTACCCATAGGGAGACACGTACAACTCTAAGCAGGGGATTACCGTACACATTCCTTTAACATCATGTCATATGGCCATGCATTATCCTCATCTGATTCCTTCTTAAAATCAAGCATTCATAATCAACTATGCTTCCATATGTTAATTACGACAATATCATGATACTTTGCATATACATCAAGCATGATAACATAGTTATAGATATGCATTCATTTGTCAGACATCACACCCTCTTTATAAAACCTATTTCATTCTCCCGATTATAATCATTCACATCCCTACCGGATATCACAAGAATATCATTTGGATAACCAAAAGTATCAATGCATTTGTTTATTAACTTACCCAAACCATTTGCTTATCAAACTCTTTCAAATTGTTTGTACAATCAAGTTTCACCAAACTATTTGTTTATCATGATTGCGTGTAGAGTAAGATTGTCAAACCTCGACATTATTTTGCTACGAACTCTCTACCAAATCCAAACCCAATTCTACACAAACCCGAGAACAATATGTACTTAAGTTATGACAGTACAACAACTTCGACTGGATATTCCTGAGGCTACATGACCCGTATGAAAACGTGTAACTATCTGTTGAAAAGGTCTTTTCAAGGGCTTCAACTTTTGTGTTTAGTCAAAAACCCAAATCTGATCGTAACGTACTCAAAAACGGCCTCAAACACTGCTGCGTGCAGAAAATAGATTTCTGCACGCATCTTAAAGCAAGATGAATGACATCAATTCATCTTCTTCCTTTAGCCATTTGTTCAAACCATTCACAGATTTTCCTCCTCCCTTATTCACCCTCAAAAGACCATTCCTCTTCACGAAACCAAATACATCATCTTCAAAATGAAGAGAGGAGAGGTTGAAGACGTCAAATCCCTAAGACAAGGTCCTTACATGGTCTCTTCCTAGGAGATCTTCATCTCGCAAGTCAAACTCTTTTGAGTCGACATCTCTCCTAGATAATAACTATAGATCTCGCACCAAGGGAGAGGGTAGGAAGCACACGTCGTTTCCAACCATGGATCTCGTCACTCTTCTTGGCGGCATCTTCTTCTCGTTGGCGTTGTTCTTGACGAGAAGGTACAATCTCTCCTCCAGAAAATTAACTCTGGCAAGTTCTTCTCTTCCGACGGTCTCGGCACAAGTAGTGGCACGACAAGGGGAAAAATTAGCGTGACGACTAGAGTTTTCCCATGGATATCTTTTTATAATAGGAATTCAGGTTAAAACCATTTTGCCACGTGTCGGCCTATCATTAGACAACCTATTATTACTCTAAATAAGTCTTATCAAAAGACTAGGTCTAATAAGTCAATCGGCGCATTTCCCGAAAATCCGGTTCAACCCGTGTATAGGAATAAAAAACAGTGGGTCGAAAATCCTCTAAGTCAAAATCGTCGAGTATCACTCGATGATTCGTCGAGATTCGGCGTGACCACTCAGCGCCTATTAAGTCTACCATACTCAAGTTAAAATCATCGAGTATACATGACCATTCGTCGAATGGCGTCAAGTTTACTCAACGCACCCGACGCTTCGCCGGGTGGCGTCGAGTCCACTCAACGCCTGCAGAATCCCGAATCATTCTAAGTTAAATTTGTCGAGTGGCGTCGAGACCACTCGACGCACTCGATGCTTCGTCGAGTCCAAAATCACTCTAAGCCAAAATTTGTCGAGTAGTGTTGAGACCACTCAACGCACTTGACGTTTGTCAAGTCCAGATCGGAATTATTCCAAGTCCAAAATCGTCGAGTCTACTATACTCAATCGATGAATCGTTGAGATTCGTCGTGATCATTCGACACCTAAGTCCAGAATATTTTCTAAGTATCACTCGACGATTCGTCGAATGGCGTCGAGATCACTCAATGCACTCGACGCTTTCAGAAATCAGAAATATTCTAAGTCCAATTTGTCTTATATACTCGACGAATTCGTCAGATATTCATGACGGTATTCGACGAATAATATTGGTCTCAACTCACAAGTCATACTCGACGAATTCGTCGGATATCCGTGACGATATCCGACGAATTTTACTTGTCGAGTCCGGCTCACCCAGAGCTCGAGTCAACTCTCATGACTCAAAACATGTGTGAGGGGTATAGCGCGAAATTGGACGTTACAGAAGAGGTTCAACAATACACCAGAAAGTTCTCTTTTTATCCCCCCCAATCAATAGCTGAGCTCATGGTATCTCGGACGACAAGGAGAAAAAGTCTCAGAAGGAGAGATTTCTGGGCGGCAGGTCTCTCTCTTAAGGTGTCATGCGGTCCTATTTATAAGCAAAACATCCTTGGGGTATATTGGTCTATGGGTAGTGTCCTCTGCCTTAACTAAAATGAAATTCTCAGACCTAGATGGTGTGTGGTTAGATCTCGCCCTTCAACAGTTTTCCACAAGCTGACCCAGGCGATTCCGAAGATTAGACCGACCCGGATTCACCTCGGGTACTCGGCGGCAAGTCCAGTTGTTCTGCTCAAACTCTCCCTTATCGCTTTACTCAGTGGAGAGTCTGGCTGGCCTACCTAGACTCGCCATAGAGTGGAAGTAAGACCTTCTTTCGCTCACTGAATATGGGTTGTACACCTCTAATTATGGCTTATTTTATACCTCTACTCACTCTCCCGCTCTCTCTAGTTTTTGCGACTCAGATTGGGGAGGATATTCGAAAGAAAGAAAAAAGTACATGTGGATATATTTTCTACTTCAACACTAATTATGTTTCGTGTTCTTTATGCAAACAGCAGACCATCGCACTCTCCTCAACAGAAGTGGAATATTGGAATTCACAAATTCAACTTGCTAGGCTATATAGCCTAGGCAAATCGATCATTTTCTGCTGATCGAAAAAATGGAAGAAGATGGAGATTAGCAAAGACAAGCTATAACACTAAGATGTGATAATATGTTTGATATCCTTGCAAAGAATCCAGTCTTTCACAATTGCATCAAGTGCATTACATTGCGCTACCATTTCATCTGAGAGAAGATGGAGAATGACAAAGTTCAGTTGAAGCACTGCAAGACTGAAGACCAGCTTGTCGATGCCCTAACATAGGCGTTGCATCAAGATCAATTTTTGATTTTAAGAAGGATGATGAAAGTTATGAGGCGCTCAAATCAAGATATCTAGCGCATTGACAGTTGTGATCTAATCAATCACCTACCTTGGAACATGCAAGGAAGACCATATTAATGGGCATTGAATCAAAGATGGTAAAGCTTTTGATATGTTATGTTTAATATTCATATATGTACTAATTAAGAAAATTAAAATTTAGGGCATTATTATAAGTAGAACAATTTTGACTTCATACAAACCATTATTATATACAAATCATATTAATTCAAAAATTATTATATATGGACAAAATTATTATATATTTTTTTTTAAAAAAAACATTTTTAATAAGCAAACAACTAATATTACATTAGTAGAACATATATAACATGTTATACGAGCTAACATTACAAAAAAGATGTAATTCAAGACATATATAAAAGATGTAATTCCTCAAAAAAATTTTGAATTTAAAATTTTGAATGTTTTGAAAGGATCCTCTTTATCGTTCATCATCTTCGTCAAGTGAAACGAGTCTGCAATTAATAAATAAAATTTAGATATCAAGCTGATCGAATTTTTTTTCTTCACCAAGTGACTATAATGTTCTTCTTCCATATACACACAATAAGCTCTCTTGATCATCGAATATGTTTTAATTACTTACATTTTTTGCTATGAAAAAATTGTTCACCTATCATCCAAACCGCTGGCGAGCTATTGAACAATCAAAATCTCAAAAATCAAACAACAACCAAACCCTAATAAACAACATGAAAGTGCTGAGGTTTTTGATTACCTCATTTCGGGAGGAGAGATCCAGAGAAAACTGGGCGAAATTGCTTAAGTCGCGGTCGTCTGAGAGACTATTTTTGTCACCGACCATCACTGGAAAGGGGTTGGTCGCTTGCCATGCAGAAGCTCCCTGGAGTGGTCACCAGAGATTTTCCTACCGACATTGGTCGCCTACGAGTTTGGCGTGCACAAAGGAGGCGGGAAAATCGAAATTTTGGTTTGTAAATAGCCAAATAAGATTTACTTATAACAATACCCAAAATTTAAGGTTATATGTATCCTTCCATGTAACTGAATGGAACCACTCTTAGGGTCTGTTTGGGAAGCCGACGGCAGTTGGAAAGGGAAACGACCACGAACAGAGAAGCAGACTGGACGTAGAGCGCGACAGCAAGGGACTACTTTATCAATCTCTGGAAGGCGGGTAAACAAATAGAGAGGTGGACGGCAGTGACATTTGCTACAACCACACCAAAGAGAAATCCAATTCCCAAACAGATCCTTAATCAGATGAAGGAAATCTTTTCTTCCCCATCTATCTCTAATCCATCATCTTTCCTCCATCTTTTTGATTCTCTCAGCGTCCGTTTTTCTTTTTTTTTAGTATTAACATTTGAAATTTTCATTTTTAATATATGCTAAGGGTTAATTATTGGGACCTCCCCTACGAGTTTGCGTAATTACATGTTCCTCCTCTCTATGTTTTAATATTATAAAGACCCCCCTGAATCCCACCCATCCGTCCAAGATTTTCACCAAGTTTATTAAAATGTCGTATATATCCTTACTCTAAATCAGTCATAACTCATAATGGTCTCATTTCCAACATTTCACATTTTTCGATCCCGCTTTGTCCTATTTCACCGAGATGTGCATTTTGCAATGTAACAACGACGCAGGACGTCTTCTTCAGTCGGAGGCTTGGTCGATCTACTTTGATCTTCTTCGTCATCTTTGACTGTGACTCTCCTATACTTTCATGTCATTTGAAAAAATAAAATAAGAATATAATATACTTTATTTCCAGAATAAGATACATTCCATCCAATACTTAACACAAGTAAAAGATTATAAAATTGTGAAACTTGAAGGGGAGGTAGGAAAATATTATAAAATTGTGAAACTTGGAGGGGAGGTCTTTGTAATATTAAAAGACAAAGAAAGATACTTGTTGTTGCGGACTAACTCGACATCTCGGTCGGACCGGAATAATCTGGACAGTCTAAGCTCTCGGAACGGTCGAATGCGCACACAGTCAATAAAGTATGTCGATTGTACACACAATTTTAACATGAAAAACCCCCTCAACTGAGTAAAAAATCACGTGACCGAATCTGTGTCGGTCAAAGTCCACTATTTCCTGGCTGTTACAGCTTGTTTGTGAAGTCGAGGGTGACAGATCACCTCTCGTTACAATTCTGGGAATTCCACGGGAGGCCGACAAGATGGGGCTCGCGGCGGTTTGTCCACTACGCGTGATGGGATCGGTGCTCTCGGGATCGGATGCAATGATCGCGCGTGCGGTCAATCCCACGATCCCACTTCTTTTGAGGTGGAGATCATGAGTGTGTGATTATGTACACACCTAATCTTATAAAATGAGTCTCATCCCCAACACTTGTAATTATGCAAACTCGCATGGGAGGTCCTCCTAATTAACCCTTTTATATACACTAATAATAATAAGTTAGTTACCACCAATAGACATAGGATGCTTGGTCAACAAAACTCCATTCTTCTTGGATCTTCTTCACTCCGATTGCTTCCCTGTGAAGAAACCAAGAAAAACAACAAACAGTGCCACTGAACCTTAATAAATCTTTCACAAACGGAGCAAGGTGGAGAAGAAGCAATGGGAAGAGGCGAGGATAGGATCAGCAATCTTCCCCATCCAATCCTGCAGAGCATCCTGGCCATGATGCCTCTGAAATCTGCAATCAGAACCGATGTTCTCTCAAAAAAATGGCGGAATATTTGGCAATACTCTCTGTCTCAGGCCACCTCGCTGGATTTCCGCGACGACTTCGCCTGCAATCTATCTGCAAATGAATTTGTGGCCACCGTCAACCGCTATCTCTCTCTCAATAGAAGACAGAAGATTGAGAAATTTCATGTTTTTTTCTGCCCCTTTGATTCGTTTTCCTCCGACATAGCCGGGTGGATAGATTTCGCGGCGAGCAGAGGAGTTCGGCGTCTTGATATTGACTTATCTCAGGGATTTAGAGACCCCAAATACGGCGAATTCGCCGACGAGAGAAGCCCATTTCAGCTGCCTTCTTCTCTGTTTGACGCCGATTCGTTGGTTGAATTGAGCTTAAGTCGCTGCGACTTCGCCGGAGCTCCGTTAAATCTGACAAACTTTGGTGGGCTGGAGTGTCTCTCGCTCAGCTATTCCGCCGTCCTCGACGAAGAGATGCTTCACAGTATTCTCACGGCGTGCTCGATGCTTCAGAGGTTGACTCTGAGGAGATGCCTGCGGCTCGGTGTTATAAGCATCGTTCTTCCTGACCTCAATTTGAAAAAATTGACCGTTGGAGATTGCTGGGCAACCAATCTGCTGGTGATCAATTCCCCAAAGCTTCAATCTTTTCAGTATTTTGGGCGATTTTGCACTGAAAACTCCTTCTCGGAGATCTCCTCGTTGGTGGATGCGTCGATCTATTCGCTTGGACCAAGTTTGGAGAACGATTATGCGGAGATTTTAGCGGATCTTTGTCATGTTCAGATTCTCACCTTATGCACTGGAACTCTATTGGTATAAGTATTGCTGCATGTTGAAGCTGTTAGTGCGCTAATCGTTGGTATCCGTGATTTGTTAGCTGAAACTTGTATTTGCAAATATAAAATGTCAGGATTTGAATCAAAGGGAGGACGACGGTGATAATGAATTCCCGATCCAGCTGCAAAACCTCAAAGAATTGCAGCTTCTGGTGGATTCGATGACAAACGAGTGTCTCACCTGCATCTACTCTTTCTTTCGTCTGTGTTCCTCCCCAGTCCTTGAAAAACTTTTCATACAAGTAAGTTCTTCTCCTGATTGATTCAGGTTTCTGATCTCAACATGTATCTTTCACCGGTCAAGCGGTTACGACCACATGAATCAGGCCTTAATTATGATCCGATTCATGCGGTCGTAACTGCTTGACCGGTGAAAATAAGCCCCCCCCCCCCCCCCCCCCCCCCAAACAGAGCCCAAATTTTATAAATAACACTCAAATTTCATAGGCTCCAATTGCCGTGACGATGGCTGTCATGAACGTGATGGTTATGAACCGTCGTTCGTGAACGTCGGATCTCACCTAAGAAACTCATCCACTTTTAAGCTCAACATTAGTTTTATTTTTTTGATGGCGATTGTTACCACTATCATACCAATCATACATTCTTTGATAGTGACATTTTTGTTCAAACTCACCCGATCAAAACAACATTTCTTCTTTCCATGGGAAATGAAGCTCAAAACATTGTTTATAGCTTTACCAAAGTACACCAATGATTCACAATGTTTTTTCCTGAAGTAAATACAGTCTAAATTAGCTCTAAAAGCTGAGGAAAAACTTATGCAAGCAGCTACCAAGAATTATCCAAGATCCAAAAGAGCGAAAATATGGGGTGACAGTCATGCTGAACCCACTGGATTCTGCTACAATGGACAGCCTGAAAGTGATCAAGGTCATAAATTTCAAAGGAACCCTAAACGAAATGAGATTGGTGAGCTTTCTTCTTCAGAAAGCCATTGTTTTGGAAAGAATGGTGCTGGTACTTCCCCTTGTAGAGGAGCGCCCTTGCCGCGGTCAGGAAAGGTTCTTTTTAAGGATTCTGAGAGCACAAATGTCGCTTCTTTCGAAAGCGTCTCCTCATGCCGAGATTATTCTCCATGAATTCGGGGAAGACGATGGATTGAACCCAACACATGTGGAGATTCATAATGACAACAGCTGCTTACCGGTTATACCTTGTTTGGCTAAGATGGATTGGTAACAAGGCCTAATGCTTTTATGGAATGGCTCTGTTGATATGTAGTGAATTGTTTAGTAAATGCTGTTGAGCATTGATATACATCAATTTTTTGCTATTCGCAGCAAAAAATTTTATATTTGCAAATCATTTTGCTATCTGCAAACCAAATATCAATAAAATGTATCGGATATCAATATATAATAAGCAGACATGTAAGAAAACAAAGTATTACAATGTTTTATTTTAATCACTTTTATGGGGTGCCAGACCCAATGTGTTAGGTAGATGTTTAGCGTAAAATTTAATCATCATTATGAATATGGATCATCTGGGAAATAATGTAAAAGCTAGATTATTTCCCCTAAGGAATATGTCACATGATGCGAATACGACATCTTGACAAGAACCACTACGTTTTTAAGACTTGAGTGTATTGTTAAATATGCGGGACTTGGGTGTAGAACAACAACTGCTTACCGGTTATACCTTTTATGGCAATGGTGGATTGGTACTGAAGCCTAATGTTTTTATTGAATGGCTTTGTTGATATGAAGGGATTTTGTAGTAAATGCTATAGAGCAATGATATACATCATTTTTTGCTATTCGCAACACAAAAAATATATATTTTTTGCTATCAGCAGATCAAATCTTGATAAAATGTGTTGGATGTCAATAATAAGTCGATATGTAACGGAACAAAATAAATCTTACAAATTTTTATTTTAATCAATTTAATGGGTGTCGATTCTAAGCGCGGATGTGAGAAGCTCAACTAAGATGGTAATTTGGACACATGTTAGTATGAGTGTTCACAAATTGAATCGAATCGAATAGTTTTTCTATCGAATCCAAATTTGACATATAATGCAGAGATTCGGATTCGTTCAAATATTTGGTGTCAAATTCAGATTTATCATGAGCGTATTTGGGTTCAAATTCAGATTTGTATTCAGATTCGAACATGAATTCATATGCGATAATATTTAATTATATATAATATTCAAATATAATTATATCTAATATTTAATTATGTACATTAATTTTATATAATTATATATTCCAGTAGTATTTGTGAACTATTCATGAATCATTTGAATAGGAATAAAATTATTAAGATTCATGTTCAAAAACTATTTGAATCAGAATACGGGTTCAAATTCGAAAAATACGAATTTTAGCAGAATCTTCACGAATCAAATCCTGAATTATTCACGAACTATAATATTTGTGAATAACCCTACCTTTTAAGCGTTGTGATAGTTTAGGCACTACGTATGTTATGTGATGCTCGGCATGTCTTCGAACGTGGTATATATGTTATAAAATCATTGAACATAGCTAATTATAGCCCCGGTGATGATAATTTTAATATCAGTGACGTTGCAACGTATTTTGATTATTTTTTTTTAGTTAAACTACAAGTACATGTCAAACACATTCAATAATATTGTATAGGCTTGGTGTTACAAATTTATGATTAAACTGACCATTGTCTATTGAGAAGTAAATATCATTGCTGGAAAAACAAATATTTGATCTTTGTTATTGATAATGAATATGTGTTTTGTTAGGAAGTAATTTTATATTGATAAGAGGCGGTGGGGGGAGGTGAGCATTTAATTGGGGAGTCTTTTATTCCTTCCTTCTTATCACTTGCCGTTGGAGCTTCTTCTTACTCTCGGTTGTATCGCGATTAGGGCTCACGGAGCCGCTATCCTTCTCTTCTCTCCTCATATCTCTTCCTTGATCTTACAAAATTTAGCAAGATTTCGAAGTTGCTGCAAAGTTGTGTTGGCCTGGTTTCAGTTAGGGCTCGTGATGTTTCTGCGGAATCTGTGATTTCGTCCTTTTGTGATAAATCCACTGTAAGATTTTTGTTCCCCTTAATATTTCTTCATTTAGAGTAGATGTAGGCAATGGAGGATAACTATGGTTATAAGATTTGTTTCTATTTTTGGTTGGCCGATGGTTTTAGGTTGTTGCTTAGTTGTGATCTGTTGTTGGAGAAACAGAGTTTTTTTTGGTTTCATATATATATATTTGTACAGCAATTTCTGATGTTGGTTGGCTAGTGTTTTATACAGTCACTTGCTGCTCCTCATCTTTTGAGTTTGGGTGATAATTCATGGCCAGTTTTGGTAGGTCATTTTGTTAGTTAGCTAACTGTTGATATATTTTTGGGCCTGATTGATTTATGAATGTCCTTGTTTGAAGGAGCTCTAATGAGCTTGACCTAGTTGTTCCAGATGTCGTTTGATCTCTCATGTATTGCTGATGACTCCAGCTGCATGATCTAGCTATTCTTAGCAGCTTATGCCCACCTTGCTTGATAATAATCTTCAGTTTTTCAATTCAATTTGAGATGTATTTTCACTATTGGAATATGAATGGTAGAGGGCTGATGCAATTGGAGTCTCACGCCACACATTTTTAAAATCTAGACGAAAAGATAGTCAACCCTAAGTGTCAACGTCATAGCTACAAGATGATGCAACCCCAAAAATTTATAATGATACAGTTTCTAAACAGATATCGTGAATGATGACATCCCAAGGTAGACATAGCGATGACGTTGGGCGTGACACTGGAAAGGAGAAAGTGTCGGTGAGCTTTATCTTATTAATTGATGCGTTAATTTTGAGTAAATTCATGTACTTGCATTAAGATTGAACATAGTTATACTGGCATGTGGTCTTATGAAGTATTCTATGATCACTTATAATAAATTCTCGCTATTATGTATGGCCTAAGATTAGACGAACAGACGAATGAACTTCTGAGGGGATAAAGTAATAAATAAGCATCATAGAAATTAATTGTATGGACATGTGGTATTGTTAAGAGTATGACGAGAATAAATGTACATAAATGATGTTAACGGATGCCAAATCAGTCGGCTGAAAGGCACAGACGCGTGATGAACGTACTGATTTGGACAATGAAGCCCCTAAGGGGTTGGGCCCAAAGATTGAAATACTGATATAAATATTGATATTGTACAGATACTCTTATCAATACCCTAAGCACATTGAAGAAAAATTATCTGATGATTGATATATTGTTATTTCTGTTGTTTTTAAAAGCGGTCGAAATGATATTTACAATGTTTTTGTTGTACCGTACATGGCTCCATAATCATGTTGCTACTTTTATGTTTTATGCAATTACATATTGTTATGACTAATTTTGTGAATCTTTGATATATATACAACAGATTAAAACGATAATCGCTCACTTAGTCTTTGTGAAAGACTAATGATTTATAATCCTAAAATTTTTAGGAACAGGTAAACAGCAGGACAGTCAACGCTAGTGCACTGTTTGGAGCTTATGATGATGTTGGACTTAATTATAACTGCTTTGTATTGTTACTTTATTTTATAGTCTTCTTTAGATGTGGATATTCATGTATATAAACTAGATGGAAGATGTATTGTGTACTAAACTGCTAGCTCGAAAGTATATTGTGAAATATATATAAAGGACTGTTATGTGTTGGTTTTGTACGGGTTGTATCGTACTCATTGTGCTTAGAAATTATTAATGCTTTCTGATTACCATAAAAAGAGGTTTATGTGTATTGTGCGGATTTTGGGCCGTTACATATTAAACAAGGGAGGGGTAGACCAATAAAGACTTTGAAAGAAACTACAAGGAAAGACATGACCCACTTAGGCATTAGTGAGATGATGACTAAAGATATATAATTTCCAGATCCATTTGGCACGATGGTGGTGGTCATGAACGATGTGGTTACGAACCCTCATTCATGAACGTTCAAACTCACCTAAGGAACTATTATTCAGACAGATAAATAATTTCCAGATCCAATTAATGATTCATCGACGGGAAAAAATTAGTACGATCACGAAGAGCGATGAAACAAGCTACAAACAAGAAAAAAAACACAGTCAGGGAATATAAAAAAAATTAAAGTGATTTTCCGAATTTTGGGTGCGTCCACTACGCAGGCAAAAATTATCCTTTACCGATAATGAAAAAATATAGGATTGTGAGCGAATCTCAAATCTAACAAATACTCACAACTACTTTTCTTTTTCAAACATACCACACAGCTATAAAGGAGGAAGAATATACGAGAGGTTGTTGGCAATCTCGCTTCTCCAAGATCCGGGCAATGTCACGCTGCCACAGAAAATATATCGCGGAAATATTTGATTCTTTTATTGGCTCTGAACGGGTGCTGATGGTGGACCCGATTCAGGCGAAAAAGGCAGCATAT
This sequence comes from Platanthera guangdongensis, assembly GCA_039583875.1. Classification (NCBI taxonomy): domain Eukaryota; kingdom Viridiplantae; phylum Streptophyta; class Magnoliopsida; order Asparagales; family Orchidaceae; genus Platanthera; species Platanthera guangdongensis. The sequence goes on from CM077156.1 coordinate 176,988,549, forward strand.
CGCAGCAATCTCCACATTGACGCCTATTCCAAGACATGCTCCATCTTGCTGAAATAACTCCTAGATGGCCCATCGGTCACCAAGAACCAATACCAATGGAACCAACAGAGTATACTTCCACCAAGAACGGATAAAAAAAATCTCTTTGATCCTGAGTTGCACACAAACTGGAGTTATGTGACTGTCTCAAAAACGCTCCACCTTGAAGCTAACTATCAATTGCTCCACCTCCAGTAGTGGTCTCTCATAACAAACTAAACATGTCAAGACTTCTGGCCTATAATGTGTGCACGAGAGAGAAAATGACAAATGCAGACACATTAACAATAAATGCAAACAAACCGAGCTCAACATGATAAAATGAATCTCTATAAGAACTAATCAAAGGTTGATTTGATACACTTTAAGCTCATGCGGAATGAAGGAGTAACAAGAAAAAGACTTAGGTAATAGTGTGTGATCAAACTGTATTCACAAAACGAAGTTTTTGACTAGGAAAAATAACTCAAAAATAAGAGATATAATAATACAACTTCAAACTTCGCACTGAGTGTAGAAAATGTCATAGAAATCAAACTAAAAATCTGCATTGAAACTGAATCTCGAGGCGACCTGATTAATTCACGGATCAAGATTGGGATGATAGGGAGCGGAGCAATGTTGTCACCTACTGACTATCGTTGACCCAACTTGAACTGGAACGTCCAGTCGGTCATCGATCGAACCTCCTTCTGATGCCACTTGTTATGAAAACAGTTCAGGCAGATAAATAATTTCCAGGTCCAATTAATGATCTATCGGCAAGGAAAAATTAGTTAGGTCACGAAGAGCAATGGAATAAGCCACAAACAAGAAAAAAACAGTTACCGAACACAAAAAAGTTGAAGTGGTTCCCCAAATTTGGGTATGTCCACAACGCAGACAAAAAATTTTCTTTGCCGATAATGAAAAAAATAGGATTTTGAGTGAATCTTAACTTTAACAAATACACACAATTTATTTTCTTTCTCAAACATACCACATGACTATAAAGTAGGAAAAAAACGAGAGATTGTTGGCAATCTCACTACTCCAAGATCCGGCCAATGACACGCTGCAACAAGAAAAATAATGTCGGCAAGGAGGAAGTCGGCGGCCGGAAGGAACACAGCGGTAGATCGCTGAGCATATTGAAGCAAGTGAGAAAAAATGACAGCAAGATGGATAAACAGGTCGTGGCTCTGCGACAAAGAAAGGACCAGTCCACACGTCCTGTGGCAAGACGAAAACCGACAGTAAGAAAGGAAGTCAGCAGTCGGGAGGAAGAAGACGGCGGATCATACACACGGTTATATCATTAGATGGGTCCGGCACACACATATATATATAGGCAGGTGAAAACCCTAAAAAAGACAGGCCACATTCAATTTTGGCATGAGATTGATATCCTTGCATTTGTGCTTCTGCATTAGCGACGTAAAATTTCCAAAAATAATATTGGAAAGTTTCCAAAGAAATAATAATGAAAACTTTTCAAGAAGATAATAGTGGCTCCGGTTGGAAACTAATGGCGGATTAGAAAGTTGCCAAAAATAAAAAAATACTACGGAGATATTTGATTTCTTTATTGGCTCTGAACGTGTTAGGACAAGAACCAGGCTCTAAGAGGAGTTTGTACCGAAAGGGGGTTAGCCTTCACCTACTTCTCCTGAGCAAGAGTGTCTGACCGATGACTTAGAACTAAGGAACAGACTCTTGAGCTGCAGTAAGGAGGTCCTACTACTCACCCGGAAGATCGTGGAGAGCTTCCCCTGCCAAGCCAATGCTAAGCTAGGCACCTTGGAGGGCACTAGGAGCCAATCAATGTTAACCAGAGGAGGAAGATCTGACAACCCAAAATTCGCACAACAAATAATTATTTTTCCCGATGATGATGATAAATGAGTACGATATTTTTTTTCTTTCTCGAGATTTATTGTATTGTATGCATATTGTTATTATCTCCCTTATTAGCATGTATAACTTTTCACGAAATACTGATCTCACATGGTCATAACTTTTATGACTAAACCAGTGTGGATACATGTTTTATAGGCAGCAGGACCAACCCCAAGCAGAACAAACAAGATGTTGGCAGTTGAACTGACAAAGACAATAATTGAGGCTCGGGACTGGCATAGAGCTCGCTGTACTGGACCTACGTGTATCTATTGTAATAAGTCTATCTAATATGTGTTAATGATCGTGTAATAAATAAAAGAATTGAATAAAAAATTTGGTGTATGTTTTTTGTACTTTGCATTCTGATGTACTGTGACCTTTTTTATTTAAAATTGTTGTCCGTTCCTTGATTTAGTTAAAGAGCTCGGGATTTGGGTCTCTACAGAAGAAGCTAAAGATTTGGATCCCCTCCAAAGGTATCCTTTGGGTTTATTTATAGTTTTCTGAGTCTGTCCTACAAATAGTGAAATCCCGCCTTTTGACTCTACTATACGCAGCTTAAAACGGTTTGTCAACAACAAAACTCTGCTATTTGGAATGGCTATTAGTAGACCAATCACTACAAGAAAAAAATACTTTTAGCAAGGAGCTAACTACCTTGCTAAATAGCTAAATTCGTTGTTCAAATCATTCCTAGCTAATATTTGTCATTTTATTTAATAATTTCATTAAAATAAAATAACTTTTAGATACAATAAAAAAAGAATTTATTTATTTGTAACCATTGAGATTCGAACCTAAGACCTATCACAAACAACCCAACAATTGTTACCAATTGATCTAAAATATTTATCTGTTTGCAAATGACAATATTTATACATATATAAATATTATATACATATTTAGGCATTTATTTAATTATAACACTTCTTTTATTTAAGAAATTATATAAACAAATATAAATATATAATACATTAATATATATTTGTAATTCGTTATAAATAATATATATATATATATATATTCATATTTATATTTAAATAATATATAAATATATATTCCTTTATATTTATAATTATTTTATTGAATATTAATATTTATATATATATATAAGTACTTAAATAATTTATAAAAATATAAATTATATAAAGAATTAAATATTTTTTTTAAATATAAATAATTGATACTATTTTATAAATATATTTTATAACAAATATATTTTATGAGAGGGGATAGAGAAATAAAAATATTATTAATTGTAAGAAGGAACAAAATGATATTTTTTGTAAAAAATATTTTTTTTTCCACAATAAATATTTTGCAAAAAATAAATTGTTGCTATTTTGCAACAAAAAATATCGTTACTATTCCAGCTTGGCGGCGAGATTGCACGGGAGAGAGAGCAGCTCGACGAGATTTCACGGGAGAGAGAGGAGCTCGCTTGATTGAACGGAAGAGTGAAGAGTTGAGCTTGATTTGGGGACAACCGACACAGTCTTCCATTAAATATCTTATGTAATTTTTTTTTATTAGAGAGGCTAATGAAATAAAATTGGAGGGAAACAAAAATTTCCCTCCATAAATATTTTAATGCAAAATATTATCATGAGATTTTTGAAAGAAAATATTTGGTTGCAATTTAGCAACAAGTATTTAACAACAAAATATTTCGTTGTTATTTTCGCAACAAAAAATTTTGTTGCTATTTTTGTAACTAAAAACAAATATTTTATGCGTTACTAAATCCGTTGTTAATTAGCAACAAAATAGTTAGCCTTTCTAATTTTCGTTACTAATTCATGTTTTTCTTGTAGTGAATTTGAGATTCCCTAGAAGAATGCTCCAGGGCGAGCCGACCACTCGGGTGTTTCTGTGTGTCGGTGAGGCTCATACTCGCCACTCGCCGTGACCTGGGGCGAGTGAGGGCCCTAATACTCTCGGCTTGCGATACGCGCGAGCTGGGGAGAGACCCAGCCACTCGCCTGCTCGACTCGCCCAGACCAATATGACCCTTCCCGACCTTGACCCTATTTGAGGGGCCACTCACCGAATACGGGGTTGTACAGTACGTGCGCTGATGATGGAGCTGATTCGGGAGGAGAAGGTGGCATATCACAACAAGGAACTTCATCTTTTTTGTTATTTTTTAGCAGCACTGTTTTGGCTATTTGATTGCATATTTTTTTTTCAAAATGGATATCCGTAAGCACAAAAGCTATTCACATTCAAATTTAAAATAAAATGGAGCTAATAATTAACCATGAGTGATATGAAATGGGTGAGAGAAAGCTTTACGGAGAAGATTATATTACCGTGCGAACTCCAACATCTTCATGAGGTTTTAGATCGCATCTCTTTGATGGTATTATTATTTATTTAATGTGCGAGCATCTTGGATTCTTATCTCATCCTAAGATAAATAATACTTAAATAATAACACCTTCACTGGATGAAGAAATTTAAAAATCTCAACTTTAGAAGGATCTGGATCCTCTCCATTTCAGGTGAAATGGAGGGGATCCATTTCATGGTGGAGATTGAGCCACTCTAGATCAATGGTTCATATTAATGGACCTCTTAACAACTACATTTCACTACCCAAAATACCCCTTCTCATAACCCTAATCTCCATTCAATACCATGTTCATTTCAGCCGTCTTTAACCTTCGGTTCATTTCAGCGGAACATTGCATCTTGAAGATGAGTAGGCGGAAGGCAGAGAAAGTGCCTTGGTCGATTATTCTTCAGGCTCAATCTCCTTCTGGTCGCAAAGGAAGTGTTCTACTACCGCAAAAAGTGCCTTGATCTTCCTTCTGCTCGCCGGCTGCAACGATTCTGACACTAGTTGAGGAGTCTTGGTCGATGGGCAAGACTCCTCAACTAGGGCAATATTTATTATCATATATTTTGGTTAGTGCCGGGATAGAGTAATTTGAGGCATTTTGTTTTGCTAAGAATATGTTTTAGTCATCTTAATTTCACGGATTTATTGTTCAAGGTAATCATAGTTTTAAATTTCATTGCACGCTCATTATTTAAGTCCAAAGAACTAATAATTTTGTAAATTTATTTTTGTAGGAGATGCAAAGGCGCGAGTAGCATTTCGAGTATCATTTTTGTGGATCGCATATTTTTCAATTTCTTGTTGCATCTATAACGACCAAAAAAATTATTAATGACATCTATTGATAAATCTTGTTCAATTTCTTATTTTAGCAACATGCGTTTGAAAACATTCCGGTATTGGGTCGCAAACTCTTGGAGATGATGTTATTAGAAGTCGTTAATTATAAAAAAAATATTATGTGCATGAATGAGATATCGGGTAAATTATAAACAAATAATTGTTACATTAAACATATTTACATGTTTTTAATATATTTGATTCAAATGACGTACTTTGGACTATATTAATAATAATTGTAATTACTAAACTTAGTTCGGTTGAATGATATGAGCAAGGAATTTAGTCCTTTGCATTGAGGAGTCCATCATGGTCGCCGTCAAGGAAAAATTAGAGGACAAAATTGCGTTACAACAAGAATTGTATAACAATAATCTAAATTAGCATGGATTATTAGAAATGGAATAAACTATTATTAATTTAATTTAGAAATTGATCATCATTTCATCATACTAATTTAATTTAAAGGAATAACCTAATTTTAAATTACAGATGCAAATTTAAGCATATTTTAATTTAAATAACAAATTTTTTAATTAGTCTAAATGATTAATGATCAGATGTACAAAAAAATGTAAATAATAATCCATTTTTTTATTTAAAAAGTTTGGCCTGAATTATTAAAAATGGAAAGGACAGCAGGGGGTATTTTTGAAAGTGAAATATAGTCATAAAGAGGGGAATATATCAGCCCTTAATTTTGAAAGGCTCAATCTCCATCATGAAATGGATCCCCTCCATTTCACATGAATGGAGAGGATCCGGATCCTACTTCTAAGGGTTAAACCACACAATCATCGCCAAAAAATTGTCAGACCCTAAGAAACTGATAAATTATGACATTTGCATTGCTATTTTAGTGAATAAATTCACAACCCCAAGTCTCTCTTAATTGGGATGAGAAGAACTCAACCTAAGAGGACCCACCTACGAGCCGCAAGTCGTCATCGGCGGAGATTGTTCAAACCCTGAACACACCACAAGTTATTCTCGGTGACGGGTGAGACATAAGTCAGCGCCAAGAAGAGGAAGAAAGTGTAGCAGCACGGCTGGCAGCCCCTTGGACGCTCATATTGTCGAGTCGGTTACTTGGAAGCACTGCAGGCTTTCATCAGACTTACAAAGTTAAAGCATTCAAGGTGATGGTTAAAGCATTCAAGGATACTGTAAATTTTTTCTCCTTGATTTTTGAAGGAACTTCACTATTAATATTAGATTTTTAACTCTAATCATTACAACGGAAGAAATGTTTTGTTTGAATTTTTTGCTTCAACTACTTATAAGATAATGTTTAGGCTTAAATCATGGACCTAATTAGAGATAGGGGCGGAGCCCTAGCACAGTAGTAATTAGGGGTAGGGGTTGATAGTGCAGCCCCACTTTCGTAGTTAGGACGGGCATAGCCCCATCACCATCGCAAATAGGTTAGGGGTGTTGCTCCGTCACTGGTGAAAAGGAGGAAGCACGAGGATTTCATGGCTTTAGGGTTGGGTAGGTAGAAGAAGCTTGGATCGTTGCCGTGTAGAGCCCGCCACAACAGAACATCACTATACAGTCTATACGGGCAAAGCCTGTGCGAATGGGGGAGTCATCGAGCACGAGCATAGCTCTCCATAGAGGAGGCAATCGAGCACAAGTGTAGCCAGTGCAAGTGGGCGAGTACTTTCGTGCGGGGCAAGGGGCCCGTGCATGTGGGAACTGCATGTACGGGCGAAGCCCGCCGTTGCACTCACATAGGGGCGAAGCCCCAATGAGAGGCTCCTCCTCTGCGCTTGCCCCCAACGATTTCTCCTTTGTGTGCCCACCTTCACAATGCAAGGGCATTTTGGGTAATGCTAATGTTTTTGGGAAATGCCAATGATTTGTCCTCTCTGCGAAGCCCGGCCGTCGGGGTCCGGGTACTATCACGTGGGGCACGGGGGGACCCTCATGTGCTGTCACCGCCTATGATCAATGTCACCGTCCACAACCAATGTCGAATGATGTCGACAGACAAATGTTGCCACCTACCGAAAGTTTTCGCCCAACAAACTTTGTCGCCAGCTGAATGTTACCGCTCCCCGAATGTTCGTCGCATAAGGGGACATTATTAAAAATTTATGGGTAAGCGCAACCCACTCAAATGCGGGCACAACCCGCTCAAATGTGGGTGCAACCCACTCATATGTGGGTGCAGCCCGCTCGAATGCGGGTGAAACCCGCTAAGAGTCGGCGAGCACGAGTGAAGCCTGTGTGGAGATGCTCGTGTGTGTATATATATATATCTTTACCGTATATAAAGAAGTATGGTGGCTGCCAATAACAATGAAATATAAATTTATTGAATTAGTCAGAACCGTCTGATCTGACTAGATCAAAAATCTCAACTGTTTGATCACACAAATGAATCGTGGCCATCCATCTAATTTTCTATTGGCCTCCTGCACCTATGATAGTTGGGAATCCTAAACCTATAATTTAATAGAACTATTACCCTACAATGAGAAATTACCATTGTACCTTTTAGATTTTAAATTTTTAAAATCTGACTAGGTGAAACCTAGTTTGCATATAAGATATGCACGCCTGATCTGCATATATCGCGAGCTCGACCTGCATACAGGCCCTCCCGCCCTGCATACAGGCCCGCCCGCCCTGCATACAGGCCCGCCCGCCCTGCATACAGGCCCACCCCATCTCAAATTTTAAATAAGCTCACATATCATGTTACTTAAACACGAAAAATATTTCTATTCTCACGATGTGAGACAAAAGAACTTGCAAATCAGTTTTGCCGGCAGCTATTCGCAAACTAACATTTTTATTTTTCAGTTTTTTTTATTTTTGAGCCCTAAATGTATGTTATTTGAAAAAGTGATTAACATGAAAGTTGTAGATCTTATTGATATCTACAACTTTCATGTTGATCACTTTTTAAGTTTGAAGCTTTTTAGGCTCCTGATTTGACACTGAAAAAAGTCACGTTGAATATATGTACTGACGTCTTGATTCGGCGCAACTTTTTTCGGGTCTCAAATTGGGACCCTAAACCAATTCAAATCAAAAAGTAATCGCGATGAAAGTTGTATATCTCGATGAGATCTACAACTTTCATGTTGATCACTTTTTAAAACAAGATACATTTGTGCATCAAAAGCCCCAAAAATGGAATTCACCTTATAAATTTCTAATTTATCTCGAGTGTATACTCGAAGCCCATCATCGCCCTCCGGGTACTGTCGCACTTGACTGTAAGGGCGGAGCCTCATATCGGGGGCTCATGTATATATATATATATATATAATATGACAAAAAAATATATGTAGATTTTTTTAATCTAATACAGTTCCACAAAATTAATATAAATAATTTGTAAAAAAAATAATTTGGAGTTTAAAATGAGGTGTTGGTAAAGTTGTCACAGTTCCGGTTCGGTTCCGGTTCTACTAAAATCGTGAACCGAACCACTAAGGTAACAGTTCTTTAAATTAGAAGCAAAAACTTATTTGGTTTGATCGGTTATGGTTCTGGTTCCGGTTCCAGAATAATTTTTAGAATCGTCATGTTAACAGTTCCGGTTACGGTTCAACAAGAACCAAAACCTAACCGGTCACAAACGGTTTGGTCCGGTTCTAAGCGGTTCAGTCCGGTTCCAATCGGTTCCAAGTAGAACCAAAACTAAATTTGGCGAAATGAATTGGGGAGGTCAAAAAAAACCGAAAGGGAAATATAAATCAGTTCGATTTTTTAGCAAGGACTTCTAAGTCTGGGGCCCTGGCGTAGGAATTTTGCATTACTGCAAGTGAGATTACTTTTTTGTGTAATATAATAAGTAGCACTAAAAGTTAAAAACTGAAATCACAAAATTGCATCATACCGCACTGATTTTAAACCGCGCCGATTTTTAACCATAGTAAATGGTTTGGTTGTGGAGTGACTTTGTTTGTTGCAAATAACATAGTTTGCAGTGATGTTTTTGGCAGTGCAAAATCGACAAAATCGCGTCGCATCGTTTTCTTCGAGAGGACATGATATTCCAATCATCTTCAACAAGTACAAGTTACTTTAATTATTTCAGGAAAATGTATGAGTAAAATTGAAATTCATTATATAATAGTGTGTAAATCAAAACTGCACCGCAAAAACCGACTTCAAACCGCATTAATTTCAAAACACACTGCACAGTTTCAGTGTGATGCGATTTTGCTCGATCCAAAACCAACCTCTTTTAGTGCGATTGTGTTTCTCTCATACTAGTAAATATAGATATTATAGATAAATTATAAAAAAATAACAATAAAATAAAATTATCATTATTAATAAATTATAATAATAAACGGGTTGTGATTCGGTTCTGCATCGGTCCGGTTCGGATAGGGTCTAAAAATCTTGGAACTGCTTGAGACTTGTACGTTGCGGTTTTTCATGTCTACTTTAGTTTTAGTATGTCTTTGTATTTTGTATAGTTTTCTTTTGTTTTTTCGGAGCTCACCCATGCAGGTATTCATGACAAACTCGTATTGGCGGGGTTGTGATTCTTCATTTGGCGGGTCTGCCTATGTTTTTCAAGCGTCTTCTGGTATGCTGAGCATTGGGTAACCTCTTCTCTTGTCTCTAGTTGATTTAAATTTCCATATCATTTGCTGTGTAGCTTAGTTTAAGTCTGGGGGAGAGGCAGTATGTGTTACCTTTTACATGCGCACATTTCATGTGCATACTGGAAGCTTTTATTATTTTATTTTTATTAGTTCATCGCATCGCACATCACTGCACCCACATGAGTGCGTGCTTAGCTGTTAGCGTGCTGCGAGTTAAACTCGTTTCTTTTGTATGATTTGGGAAAATTATTGTGCTGACATAGGATTGTGAGACGGAGTAAAATGTTGACCCTGCTGTGATCCTAGTCGAGTGCTCTCATCTCGTGTAAAAATTGGAGTAGATTTAATTTTTTTGTATGCTTATAGTTTTATATTTTTCTAATTGTGTAAATATTTTTTATTCTACTCAAAGATTGGTGAATCCAGTGTGAATCCGACGGTAACTTAGGGATGTGTAGACGGCCGTTAGGTTCGTATTGCTCGAGTCGGGAGGAAGGATAGTCTTTCTCGTTGGCTAAGAACTTGCCCCAAGCTATTCTTGAAGCATGGGTATAGGTTAGTTCACTCGCATGAGCGTGATGTAGGCCATCATTTTGGCCTGGTTGATCGCTTTGTATCGTTCCTAACGTTTTATCCTCGCTAGTCCTGTTGTGTCTACCCTTCTTTTGATTCAGCTCCACCATGATTTCACCAAAGCCTCATAGTCAATCCTAGTCGCACACCCAACTTGAGATTTAAAACCGAAATCACAAAATTGCATCATACCGCACTGATTTTAAACCGCGCCGATTTTTAACCATAGTAAATGGTTTGGTTGTGGAGTGACTTTGTTTGTTGCAAATAATATATATATATATATAGTTTGCAGTGATGTTTTTGGCAGTGCAAAATCGACAAAATCGCGTCGCATCGTTTTCTTCGAGAGGACATGATATTCCAATCATCTTCAACAAGTACAAGTTACTTTAATTATTTCAGGAAAATGTATGAGTAAAATTGAAATTCATTATATAATAGTGTGTAAATCAAAACTGCACCGCAAAAACCGACTTCAAACCGCATTAATTTCAAAACACACTGCACAGTTTCAGTGTGATGCGATTTTGCTCGATCCAAAACCAACCTCTTTTAGTGCGATTGTGTTTTCTCTCATACTAGTAAATATAGATATTATAGATAAATTATAAAAAATAACAATAAAATAAAATTATCATTATTAATAAATTATAATAATAAACGGGTTGTGATTCGGTTCTGCATCGGTCCGGTTCGGATAGGGTCTAAAAATCTTGGAACTGCTTGAGACTTGTACGTTGCGGTTTTTCATGTCTACTTTAGTTTTAGTATGTCTTTGTATTTTGTATAGTTTTTTCTTTTGTTTTTTTCGGAGCTCACCCATGCAGGTATTCATGACAAACTCGTATTGGCGGGGTTGTGATTCTTCATTTGGCGGGTCTGCCTATGTTTTTCAAGCGTCTTCTGGTATGCTGAGCATTGGGTAACCTCTTCTCTTGTCTCTAGTTGATTTAAATTTCCATATCATTTGCTGTGTAGCTTAGTTTAAGTCTGGGGAGAGGCAGTATGTGTTACCTTTTACATGCGCACATTTCATGTGCATACTGGAAGCTTTTATTATTTTATTTTTATTAGTTCATCGCATCGCACATCACTGCACCCACATGAGTGCGTGCTTAGCTGTTAGCGTGCTGCGAGTTAAACTCGTTTCTTTTTGTATGATTTGGGAAAATTATTGTGCTGACATAGGATTGTGAGACGGAGTAAAATGTTGACCCTGCTGTGATCCTAGTCGAGTGCTCTCATCTCGTGTAAAAATTGGAGTAGATTTAATTTTTTTGTATGCTTATAGTTTTTATATTTTTCTAATTGTGTAAATATTTTTTATTCTACTCAAAGATTGGTGAATCCAGTGTGAATCCGACGGTAACTTAGGGATGTGTAGACGGCCGTTAGGTTCGTATTGCTCGAGTCGGGAGGAAGGATAGTCTTTCTCGTTGGCTAAGAACTTGCCCCAAGCTATTCTTGAAGCATGGGTATAGGTTAGTTCACTCGCATGAGCGTGATGTAGGCCATCATTTTGCCTGGTTGATCGCTTTGTATCGTTCCTAACGTTTTATCCTCGCTAGTCCTGTTGTGTCTACCCTTCTTTTGATTCAGCTCCACCATGATTTCACCAAAGCCTCATAGTCAATCCTAGTCGCACACCCAACTTGAGATTTAGTGTTTTACATTTTCATTTATAGGATGTTGATGTGTTGTTAATCCTTGTGAATATGTGGATGTGTTCCAAAGCTTCTATTTGCTGAAAGTGCTTAAAGAAAAAAAAATGATTTAAACATATATATATATATATATATATATATATATATATATATATATATATATATATATATATATATATATCTGTGTGTGTGTGTGTGAGAAAGAAAAGGGAAGAAAAAGAAAAAATGAAAATTCTATTTGAGATGAGATTGTTTATGGAGTAGGCGGTGCACACACCCATATTGTAAAACTTTATGTTATATATATATATGTGTGTGTGTGTGTGTGTGTGTGTGTGTGTGTGTGTGTGTGTGTGTGTGAAAAAGAAAAGGGAAAGAAAAAGAAAAATTGAAAATTGTATTTGAGATGAGATTGTTTATGGAGTAGGCGGTGCACACACCCATATTGTAAAAATTTATGTCTGGGGGTGTGGTGTCGGTCAAATTCCACTATTCACAACAGTTTACGTGGTCTTGAAAGAATCGAGGGTGACATGCCACTCCTAATAGCTTGAGGGTCAGAGAAAGCATAGATTGTTTGGAAGGTGACAAACCACCACTCACAAAGCATAATATATGTCCCTTGTTGATGGTGTTAAACGCTCTTAGTCGCTATTCAGACACGAAATGTAGGAGGGTTCCCTAGAGTAGAATTGTTGAGGATGGTTGGCAGAGTGGCTCACATGTAGGGGAATTCCTAAAGAGATCAGCAGAACACCACGCACTCCGGAGTGTCGTGGGCTTTGACGATTCTTCAAACACTCACAAAGAGGTTGTAGGAGGATTTCAACAAAGCTCTAACGGTCCGTTCGGCCCCTTGGAATTGGAATTGGGGCAACAGAATTCCAATTCCAGTGTTCGGATGTTAGGAATTCCCTCAGAATTGAAATTGTTTCAATTCCATGAAATTTAATTTTGTACTATGACCAATTCTTAGGGGTAAAGACAGATATTCCATGAAATTCAGTTTTTTACTATGCCTGTTGTTGCCCGATCTCATTGTCGTCGCACGATCTCGCCGCCGCCGCCTAATCTCTCCGTCGCCGTCTGATCTCGCCGCCGTCGCCCGATCTCGTCGTCGTCGCCCAATCTCGCCGCCGCTACCCGATCTCGCCCCCGCCGCCCGATCTCTCCGCCGCCGCCCGATCTTGCCGTCGCCGCCAGATCTCGCTGTCGCCGCCCTATCTCGTCACTGCTCACTACTGCCACCCGATACCGCCGCCACCGCCCGATCGCCCGTCTCGCCGCCGCCGCCCGATCTCGCCGCCGCCGCCGCCCGATCTCTCCGTCGCCGCCGCCCGATCTCGCCGCAGCCGCCCCGCCTGATCTCGCCGTCGCCGCCACCGATCTCGCCACCGCGCTGCCGCCCGATCTCGCCGCCACCACCTAATCTTGTCGCAGCCACTCAATCTCGCCGCCACCGCCCGATCTTGCCGCAGCCACCACCTAATATTGTCGATATCTCTTGATAGTATTTAGAAACACGCACAAACAAAAGCATATAAAGACACAAACAAATAAAAGCATATAAAAGCACAAACAAATAAAGAACACACATTAGTTGTTGGAGGATGAACATAAAACAGAACCAACTAACACAAATTTTCCAGGCATCGACACTTTACACCTATAGAATGAGGAACATGGTGGTTTGTTTGTGGCGAATCAGGTATTAGAATAACGAGGAAGGTGAAATAGAATCTAGATCTCCAAAAAAACTCAAGGTCAAGGGCAAAATCAAAGCCAAAAATAATAATTCCTGCTGGCGAGGAAGTTCGACGACAGTGAGGGAGCAAACACACAACAAGTATTGGGGGGCTCGCGAGAGAGGAGATGGTGTTGAGAGGAATCACGAGGGAGAGAGCTACCCCGAAGAGGAAGTTGTGTCGGGAGAATTCGCAGGGGGGGAGAAGCGTGGCTGTGCGGATTCTCTCGATCATGTTCCAGCGGCGAACAAAAAACTCCTTCCGATTGCAGCGACGGGAACTAGAAAACCTGATCCTGATTGTTGAAACCGATTCCTCGATCTCTCGTGGAGTTCGCCCTTGGGGAACGTGAAAGATATGGTACCTAAACACCTAGAGGGGGGGGGGGGTGAATAGGTGACCTAAACCTTTTTAAGTTTTGTTTGACAGCATAACAGTTTATCACAGATTATTACAGTTAACAGCAATTTCAGAAATCACACAGAAAAGCCACAACACAGCACAGCACAGCAGACACACTAAATTTTATAGTGGTTCCCCAATCTTTGGGTACATCCACTTTCCCCCTTCGCCTATCTAGCAGTGTACTAGATTCGGCCAAACTTCTCCACTAGCTCAGAACCCAACAAGGTTCCTACCTCAGGCCCAAAGCCTTACACTCAGCCAAAAGGCCTACACTCAGCCAAACAAAGGCCTACACTCAGAGTTCCTCAACTCCTACACTCAGGCACCAAGCCCTACCCTCAGCCTTTATAAAATAGGCTTACAATCACTCAGATCCAATGGATCTTACAAGTTATAATAGAAATTACAAATTCTAACTCTACAACTCAGAAGGAATGAGAGGAGTTGAGAGTTTCTTGGAGAGTTCTTGGAAGAACTCAGCTTGATCCAAACTGACTTAGCTTTCTTCAAAGCTTCTTGAGTAGAACTGAATTAGTCTGAATCTTCTGCAGTTGATCCTTGATCTCTGCTTCTTAAAATCCAGATGACTCTGAATTCTTCTTCTCAGTCCTTAGTTCCAAAGACTGAATCCTTGGTTGGAGCTCTCTCTCTCCAACTACTTAGATCTGCAGTTGGACTGCCTGATCTTCTTGTGTTGATCTTCTGTATATCACTTCTTGATTTAGTCTGATCAACTACTTCAATCACACCATGTAATGTTTGTGAACTTCTTAATTATTATATCTACACACCCTTTTCTGTATATTGTGGGTGCCTATTTATAGGCTTCCTTCATGGTAACCGGCTGATCCGGTTTATAACAGTCTTTTGACTTTGCTGACAGTTGCTGTAGACCGGCTGGATTGGCAGCTGTCATGTCAACCAGTCACTTCTTGAAATTCTCTAACTGTCAGTTAGTGTCGAGACTTTCTGTTCTTAAGTGTCGACACCTATAGACCAAGTGTCGACACATGTTGTGTAAGTGTCGACACAAGTCTTCAAGGTGTCGACACATTCCCTTGTATGTCTCGACACAGTTTCTTCTGCATGTGTCGACACTGAAATTGAGTGTCGACACAAGCACTTGTACCTCATTCTTTCTATATTCTTCTAAGTGTCGACACATCTCCTTTGTGTCGACACATCTTCATGTGTAGAAACTGTCAAGTGTCGACACGGCTTCCTGGTGTCGACACAAGTCTTCATTCTTATTCTTCAGCTGAGTGTCGACACATTCCATTAGTGTTGACACTTATACTTAGAATATTTTACAAGTTTTCTGTTCTTTGCTAAGTGTCGACACAGCTTCTTGTGTCGACACTATCTTCAAGTGTTGAGTCTTCTGGTTATGTGTCGACACATTGTGCTGAGTGTCGACACATTCTTTAAGTGTTGACTTCTTTGAGTGTGTGTCGACACATTGTGCTGAGTGTCGACACATTCCTTTAGTGTTGACTCTGCTGAATGAGTGTTGACACATTGTGTTGAGTGTCGACACTTGTACTTAGTCTCTGCAGAATTATGCTGAGTGTTGACACAACTCCAAGTGTCGACACTGTCTGGTGTTGACTCAGCTCTTCAAGGTGTCGACACTTCTGCTAAGTGTCGACACAGCTCTTCTGCATCCTTCTACACTGAGTGTCGACACAGCTCCAAGTGTCGACACTTTCTGACTGATGTCGACACTTCTTCCCAGGTGTCGACACAATGACTCCAAATGTCGACACTGCTTGTCTGGGTGTCGACACAAGCTTTCTCAAGTGTCGACACTTTGCCTCTGGGTGTCGACACATGGACTTAGAAATTTTCAGCTTCAGTCCAGTGTATACCTAACCTGTACAAATAACTCAAACAAACATCAAATACATTCTGATGTATATCATTGAGTTAGGTGAGGCTTCTTCAAATCAGGTACATTTGACCAATGTACCCAACAATCTCCCCCTATTTGGAGAAGTCATAACCCTTAGTCAATGATATACACCACTCATGATGTAAAACATATAAATGACAACAGGGAAAACTTGAACATGTAATAAACCACACATGTATACTATTTAAACATTGCAGAACAATTAAGAAACACACATATTTCAGAACATTCAAACTATATTTATCATATACTGTTCCAATAATGTTTCTTATACATTTTCAATGAAGTATTACAATGTTTTTCTCTTAAC
The DNA here is from genome assembly GCA_039583875.1 of Platanthera guangdongensis. Classification (NCBI taxonomy): domain Eukaryota; kingdom Viridiplantae; phylum Streptophyta; class Magnoliopsida; order Asparagales; family Orchidaceae; genus Platanthera; species Platanthera guangdongensis. Next base: position 177,004,842 of record CM077156.1, read on the forward strand.
AAAATTACAATAAGCAACAAGTTAATTCCTAATCTAGTGCTGATCAGGTTCTTTGATAACAATCCCTTTTCCAGTTTTAACTTGAGCTTTCACAGCAGCAGCAGCAGCAGCAGGCTCAGCTTCAGCAGTCTTCTTCCCTTTTAGATCTTGCTTATCTGCCTTGATCTTTTGCCTTTCAAAATAATGATAAGGCTTGGGAAAGTACTTGCTAGGCTCCACAGCTGTTGGAGGTAGCTTTCCTAACTTGGCCTTCCTTCTGTGTTGGACAATGGCTTCTTGTCTAATTTCATGCTTTCTCCATTCAGCCTCTGAGAACCACTTGTTTCTCTCATGGGCATTATCCTTGGCTGCTTTCCAGGCTGTAAGAATTATGTTTCTAGAAGTAGGGCTCCATTGTTCAAAATCTGGCTTTTGCTCAGCAATTTCCCTAAACTTCTTCTTGGACAGCCTAGTTTCTTCTTCTTTATCCAATGCCTCTTGCATAGCAGCTGTGATAGGTTGAACAACCTTTTCTAGAATAACATTTGGCTTGCCAGCAGTTGGACTATACATAGTGCTTACATCAGCATGAATCATTTCAAAGTCTGGAGGTGGATAGATGACATCAGCCACTGCTTGTTGCTCACCTCCAAGAAATGTTCCTTGAATACCAGATTCACCTACTTCATTGTCATCACACAGGGGAGGGTATCCAAGTGTAGCCCTTATAGAATTTGAAATCCATTTTGCATGCTCAGAACTGGCCTTGACTAACACTCTCTCCCCCTTTATGACTTCTCGAGCCATATGATCCCTTACATCATCTTTCTGAAATCGGATTTGGCTATCCAAATATCTTATGCCCTCTTTAAAGAAAGGTCTAAGCTTTGTAAGCTGTTCTGATATGACCTTCTGTGAATCTGTAATGGCATTCTTAACAGCAGCAATCTCTGCTTGAAATAGCTTATCAAAATCAGCTTTGGCAGCAGCTGAGGAAGTTGAAGGTTCATCTGACTTATTCTTAATTTCAGTGACAATTGCATTGTGAGATGCAGTCAAGTTATCATTCATCCTCAACTGATTCTCAAGCACATAGCCTTGTTTGACTGCTATATCATCCACTTTCTCTTTAATGTCTTCTTGATGTTTAGCTAGATAGACCACAGCATTAGCACCCTTGGTAAAACAATCAGTCATTGCTGTTTTATTAAGGTTCATTTCAAACCTTATAGACTTGATTTCCTGGCCCAGATCAGACTGTAGTGCTTTGTGCCCTTCATCAACATAAGTTTCTAAGGCTTTCTTTGTTCATCCATCTTGATTTGCATTGCAAGCAGTAGAGCACTATAATCAGTGGATGGAGCTTGTTGAACTAGTGAATGCTGAGCAACTGTTTGTAGAGCCTTCTTATAGCTTTGGCTCCTCCTCTTGAATACAAAGAACTCCTTTTTCTTAGCTTGCTCAGCTTCCTCATCTTCAGAGTCAGATGTACTTGCTATATCCACCCTATCCTTAGGGCTGGATGTTCTTTCAGTATGCACATCTTGTGCCTGCTCAGAATCTAGCCTTATAGGCTCTTCTATTATATCCAAAGTCTCCCCCTCAGCAACAGCATCCTTCACTGCATCAGCAGCAGTCTTTTCCATATCAAAATCTTCTTGATCCAAGTTCAAAAACAGATCTTCCATGGTATACTCTGGGGGAGACTGTGCAGGAGATGTCCTTGGTTCTTCTACCACTGCATCAGGTATCACAATAGATGTGTTTGGATAAACAACATCTGGTTCTGGGTTTGCTGGCTGATTTTGCTGATGATCATCAGACAAATCAGAATTTGTTATACAAAAATTCAAAGTGTTAAGATCAACAAGTACCTCTTGAATGATGAGAGTAGCCTGCTCACTATCCAGTGTAGATGGATGTTCTACAGCTGGATGCTCCCCCTGGATATCAGCTGGCTCCTGAGGAGCAGGTGATGTTTCTGCAGCTACATCAACTGGAGTTTCAGGAGTGAAGACCACATGTTCTTCACTGCCTGAGCTGCTGGAGGTCTCGTGAGGCACAGCAGCTGTCTTCCTCTTCTTCCTGGGAGGAGAGTCTGTCTTAGAAGTTTGTTTCTCAGGGGTGGCCAAGTCCTTTGACACCAGCACCCTTTCCCATCTTGAGAATATTCTGGAGTCCATTCTCCTCATATGATTTATCTTTGTTCCTGCAGCAGTGCTCATTACCTCTGGAATGGATCCAGCCAGGTAGAGACTTATAATCCTGCCCAGATTGGGCTTCTTCAGGCTTTCCTTCACTTTCTCATAAACCACCATTGACCAATCTGTCTTCAGAGTGAAGATGATTCTGGTCATTACTTCAAACATGGAGGCAGACACCCTGTCATGCCCTCCTGGTTTGCACAGAATTACCTTGCCCACAACTTCTGACAAGAACTTGCCTTGATTGTTCATCCCCTTCCTATTGAAGACTGATCCCACCTTCATCTGTGAATCCAGTCCACACCAAGTAAGAGCTTCCCTGGTCTTAGAAGCAGTTACCTCCTCTTCTTCTTGAATCTTAGGTAGCTGAAGTACCTTTCTCAAAGACTTGGGGGATAGTTTGACTTTGGTGCCATGCACCCTGGACTTGATTCTGAATCCAGAGTCGTCCACAGTTGCTTGAGTAAGAAATTCAATTACTTCTTTCTTCCAGATTTTCGTTGGTTCTGAAACCAAGAATTCCAGTCCTGAATCGCTGACTAGGGTAATCACCGATTTGAATTCCTGATCGCTGTCGTCAAATGCGCCTCGCACGAGCTCATAGCCCTCGTTGACGTTCTCTTCCAGCTTGGGAGCCATTAGGGTTTAAAGATTTAGTCTTGAGATGAGAGAAATGTCGACACAAGAGTTTAGGTCTCGAAACTTTGAAAGCGTGTCGACAATCAAAGACAGAACCCTATTTATACCTTTCTTGTTTGAAGACGAACAGGCGGGAGGAATTTCTAATGATGTGTCGACACTGTCAATAGTGTCGACACTGACTGATAATGTCCTCGACACTCATGTGTCGACACACAAATTAGTCAACAGATTTTATGTGTCGACACTTGGTTAAGTGTCGACACCACGATACTCGACATGTGTCGAGACTTTACTTAGAAAAATTCTGAGTAAAACTTAAGTGTCGACACCTTAGTGGATGTGTCGACACCTACTCGACATGTGTCGACACTAACATTCTGAAGTGTCGACACTAACTTCCTAGATGTGTCGACACCATTTTTCTGAAGTGCCGACACTTACTATTCTGTGTCGACATAGACTTGTCTATGTGTCGACACCTTTTTACTTAGCCAATTTTTGTTCTGTATACTTAGTCTAAGTTTATCATACCTAGTTCAATTTTGAACTTATTAAACTTAGCTTCATCTAAGGGCTTAGTGAACATATCAGCTATCTGATTATCTGTTTTAACATATTCAAGTGCAATATCATTTCTTTCTACATGCTCCCTAAGAAAGTGATATTTTATCTCAATATGTTTAGTTCTACTATGAGATACAGGATTATTAGCTATGGAAATAGCACTAGTAGAATCACAATAAAGTGGAGTTCTACTTACCTGACATCCATAGTCTTCTAGCTGATGTTGAATCCATAGAAGTTGAGCACAGCAACTTCCTGCAGCTATATACTCTGACTCAGCTGTGGAGATGGCCACACTGGTTTGCTTCTTACTACTCCAAGAGATAAGTCTTCCACCTAGGAATTGACAGGATCCAGTTGTGCTTTTTCTATCTTCCTTGCATCCTGCAAAGTCTGCATCTGAATAGCCTGTTAGATCAAAATCTCCATTCCTAGGGTACCAGAGGCCTAGATAAGGTGTGCCCTTTAGATATCTCAAGATTCTCTTGACTGCAGTCAAGTGAGACTCTTTGGGGCAGGCTTGATACCTGGCACAAACACATGTAGCATACATAATGTCAGGCCTACTTGCAGTCAAGTATAGTAAGGAGCCAACTATCCCTCTATACAAGGTTTCATCTACAGGTTTCCCTGCATCATCCTTGCTTAGAGACATACTTGACCCCATAGGAGTCTTCATGGTACTGGAGGAATCCATACCATATTTCCTTATGAGTTCTAGGGTGAACTTAGACTGACATATGGAAAGACCACTTTCAGTCTGTTTAACTTGGAGACCCAAGAAAAACTTCAGTTCTCCCATACTACTCATTTCAAATTGACTCTGCATAAGCTTTGCAAACTTTTTGCAAAGGCTACTTTCAGTAGACCCAAATATAATGTCATCTACATATATTTGAACAAGTATTACTTTGCCTCTAGATTCCCTAAGGAATAGAGTCTTATCTATTTTCCCCCTTGTGAACTTGTTCTCAATGAGGAAACTAGATAGGGTTTCATACCAAGCTCTAGGAGCTTGCTTTAACCCATACAATGCTTTCCTAAGTCTATAGACATAATGTGGAAAAGTAGAATCAACAAAACCTGAAGGTTGCTCCACATATACTTCTTCTTTTAAATTACCATTAAGGAATGCTGACTTCACATCCATTTGGTATACTTTGAATCCTTGGTAGGTTGCATAGGCCAAGAACATCCTTATGGCTTCCAGTCTGGCTACTGGAGCAAAGGTTTGATCAAAATCAATACCTTCTTCTTGCCTATATCCTTTTGCAACCAATCTTGCCTTATTCTTAATGATGACTCCTTGTTCATCTAACTTGTTTCTGTAGATCCACTTTGTTCCTATCACATTGTGATCTTTAGGCTTAGGAACTAAGTCCCAAACCTTGCACCTCTTGAACTGGTTTAGCTCTTCCTGCATAGCTTCAGTCCACTGTGGATCTTGTATAGCTTCTTCAAATTTCTTTGGTTCTATTTGAGACAGAAAACTTGAATATATTGCAGCATTCTGATTTCTGCTCCTTGTCTGAACACCTTGTCTTGGATCTCCAATGATCAGCTCCACTGGATGATCTCTTAGATGCCTGTTGGCTGGAGGCATCCTTACTTCTGGTTGTACTTCTTCATCATCTTCATCATGCTGAGTTCCTTGAACTTCTTCAGCTCCTGGTACATGTAGTTCTCCCCCTGGACATAAGCCATCTTCTTCTACTTGCTGTCTTGCAGCAGGTACATCTTTATGGTTAGCTTGTCCATCTTCTTAGAAAGACCTGTGGGGCTGCACACACTACTAGACAACTCATTGTTAATAAGAAGTGTCTCATCAAAAACTACATGCACAGACTCCTCTACAACTTGTGTAGTCAAGTTGTAGACTCTATAAGACTTACTATTACTGCTGTACCCAACAAACACTCCCTCTTGGGATTTGGCAGCAAACTTAGTTAAGTAAGTCTTCCCATTGTTAAGTATGAAGCATTTACAACCAAAAATCCTGAAATAGGATAGGTTTGGTTTCCTGCCTTTCACTACTTCATAGGGGGTCTTGTTTAACCTTTTAGTTATGGTAGCTCTATTTATCACATGGCATGCAGTGTTTACTGCTTCAGCCCAGAAATATTCTGGTAGTGAAGAATCACTTAATAGAGTCCTACCAGCTTCTATCAAGGTTCTATTTTTCCTTTCAGCAATGCCATTTTGCTGAGGTGTTCTTGGTGAAGAGAATTCTTGAAATATCCCATAGTCTTCACATAGTTTTGTCATGCTTTCAGATTGAAACTCTGTACCATGGTCACTTCTAATTTTGACCACTGTACAGTTCAATTCATTCTGAATTTGCTTAACAAAACTGTGGAAGACACTAGGTGTTTCAGATTTCTGCTTTAAGAAGAACACCCAGGAAAACCTTGAGTAGTCATCAACAACTACAAAGGTGTAGACCTTCCTACCTAAGCTGTGAACTGGCATTGGACCAAATAGATCCATATGCAAGAGATATAAACATCTCACAGCATCCTTGTTGTCAATGCTTCTAAAGGTGGATTTAGTCTGCTTGCCCTTTTGACAAGCTGAGCAAATGCCATCTTTGACACACTTAACTTGAGGACCATTCCTCACTAACTCTTCACTAAAGAGTTTGCCAATAGTCTTGTAATTAAGATGAGCAAGCCTCTTGTGCCATTTGACACATTGAGAGACTGTCTCATCAGCTACAAGACAAACTGGAGAACTATTGTTCTCAACCATAATGTCTAAACAATAGACATTTCTCTTCCTATAACCTGTCAAAATGATCTTTTGATCACTAGACCTCATGATATGACAACCATTTTTAACAAATGAGATGTCATACCCTACATCACTTAATTGACTTATACTAATGAGGTTATGTTTCAAACCTTTAACATAAGCCACTTGAGTAATGGTAACTAAGTTAGAAGATATGTTACCAAACCCTTTGATGATTCCTTTTTCTGAACCACCAAAGGTCACCTTTGGACCATTCTTGATTGGAATGAAATCCTTCAGTAGTCCCCTAGTTCCAGTCATGTGTCTGGAACATCCACTATCCAAGTACCATGTTGGGGTATGGCCACTTGGATTCTCCTGCAAAACAAATTAATGAACCTTAGAACCCAATGGTTTCTTGGGTCCTTGGTATGTTAGTTTGCAACTCAACAAGGCTACCTACTGGCTTTCCACCAGGTATCTTGTTACTACCTTTGGCACTAACATTGTGCCAACAGTCCAAAGCAAAGTGGCCAACTTTGCCACAGCACCAACATTCAAATTTGTTGTACCTTTGCTTAGGTACAGACTTGGCTGTCTTAACTACAGCAGTCTTAGTGAATGTTGGGGCTTTGCCCTTGGACTTGGACTGATTCTGAACAGTCCATGCTGGATTAACAAATCCCAGTCCAGTCTTTCCTTTATGATGAACAAAATCATCAATCAAGGGTAGCACTGATTTAGGTTTTGAAAACCTAGCTACTAGCTCTTTCTCCTTCTGAAGATTAATCTCCAGTTTCTTAATTTGATCATTCTTAAATGTAATGGTACCCATCTGAATCACAGTAATGTGTTTCAGCCTGGCCACTTCATTTAGTTTTTGATCATAATTCTTCTCATAATCTATTGCAGCTGTCTTGAGATCAGCAATTTCCTTGGCCAAATTTTTGGCTAGGGTCTTGCTTTTCTTATAGGCTAGCAATAGTACTTGATATTCATCTAGGAGTTGATGAATATCTCCCTCAGACTCAGACATATTCTCATCACTTGATGAAGAATACTCTGACTCTGAACTTGAACTGGAATCAGAACTTTGAGTTAAGCCTTGTACCTGACTGGGTCCTGGCTGCTCCAGGTTTTTGGTACTTTCAGTCAAAGCCATCAGTCCTTGGCTTTGACAGTCTTCTTGCTCATAGATAGATTCCATGATCTGCATGAACTCTTCTTCTTCTTCAGCAAATAGCCCAATATAGGCTTCAGCATCTGTCTCTGTGTCTGAAGAAGACATATCTGAAAGAGTCTTCTCATTCTTTGCAACAAAGGACTTCTCCTTCTTTCCTTTGAAGTGAGTTTTCTTCTTGTCACTGGATTCCTTCCTTCTTTCAGGACAGTCTGCAATAACATGGCCCTGTCTATTGCAGCAGTAACAAATTATCTTGGATCCAGTTGCCTTACTTGTCTTGGTCCTTTTCTTGTCCTTCTTTGAAGGCTTCTTTTCCAGATACTGAACCTCTTTCCCTTTGGAAGATGAAGGTCTAGACCTCCACTGTTTCTTCTTAAGGAACTTCTGAAAATGTCTGGTGAATGCAGCAAAGTCTTCATCACTTTCACTGCTTGTAGATTTTGTACTTTCAGATTCTTCAGATTCTGATTCAACTACCTCAGGAGGAGGAGTTGATGACTTGGTCCTGCTCTTTCTAGGTACATCTGACTTAAAGGCAACAGTCTTTTCTCTGTATTCAGTCCTTGTTGACTTTTCTTCTTCTTTTCTTACTGACAATTGCATCTCATAGGATAACAACTTGCCAAAAAGTGTGGGAGGAGGAATTTCTCCCAACTTTGCCATTTCTCTGATGGCACAAATCTTGGTGTCCCAGTCTTTGGTTAGGGACCTTAAGAATTTGTCATTCAACTCATAGTTTGTGAACTCTCTTCCATATGACATGAGTTCATTTACAATTCTATAAAATTTCTTATAGCATTCAGTGATGCTATCTCCTCTTCCTTGCCTAAAACTCTCATATTCTTGATTAAGCAAGGACTTCCTATCTTGCCTTACTTCTTCAGAACCTTCCATGTAGACAATGAGGGTATCCCACATTTCTTTTGCAGTTTTACAGTGAATAAGGTTCTGGAAGGTGGCATCATCAATTGCACTGACTATGATGTTCTGTGCCCTTTTGTCCATAGTTGCTAGGACAATCTCATCCTTGGTCATTTCAGAGAAATCCTTTGGAGTCCTCTGATTTGCATCCAAAACTGAAATCTTCATAGGCACATATGGCCCTTCTTTGACTGTGATGTATATTCTAGGGTCAGAGGCTTCCATAAACAGCCTAACCCTCTCTTTCCAGATCCCAAAGATCTCTTTTCTGCATATAGGTAGTTTCATTGAACCCAACTCCTTATGATTCTCTGAAGAACCCATGTTCTTGATTTTCTTGAAACTGTTTCCTGTTTCCTGACTTTAACTGAATCTGCCAAACTGGATCTCCTCAGACAGTTAGTTCTGATTTTGAGGAACCTCGCTCTGATACCACTTGAAAGATATGGTACCTAAACACCTAGAGGGGGGGGGTGAATAGGTGACCTAAACCTTTTTAAGTTTTGTTTGACAGCATAACAGTTTATCACAGATTATTACAGTTAACAGCAATTTCAGAAATCACACAGAAAAGCCACAACACAGCACAGCACAGCAGACACACTAAATTTTATAGTGGTTCCCCAATCTTTGGGTACATCCACTTTCCCCCTTCGCCTATCTAGCAGTGTACTAGATTCGGCCAAACTTCTCCACTAGCTCAGAACCCAACAAGGTTCCTACCTCAGGCCCAAAGCCTTACACTCAGCCAAAAGGCCTACACTCAGCCAAACAAAGGCCTACACTCAGAGTTCCTCAACTCCTACACTCAGGCACCAAGCCCTACCCTCAGCCTTTATAAAATAGGCTTACAATCACTCAGATCCAATGGATCTTACAAGTTATAATAGAAATTACAAATTCTAACTCTACAACTCAGAAGGAATGAGAGGAGTTGAGAGTTTCTTGGAGAGTTCTTGGAAGAACTCAGCTTGATCCAAACTGACTTAGCTTTCTTCAAAGCTTCTTGAGTAGAACTGAATTAGTCTGAATCTTCTGCAGTTGATCCTTGATCTCTGCTTCTTAAAATCCAGATGACTCTGAATTCTTCTTCTCAGTCCTTAGTTCCAAAGACTGAATCCTTGGTTGGAGCTCTCTCTCTCCAACTACTTAGATCTGCAGTTGGACTGCCTGATCTTCTTGTGTTGATCTTCTGTATATCACTTCTTGATTTAGTCTGATCAACTACTTCAATCACACCATGTAATGTTTGTGAACTTCTTAATTATTATATCTACACACCCTTTTCTGTATATGTGGGTGCCTATTTATAGGCTTCCTTCATGGTAACCGGCTGATCCGGTTTATAACAGTCTTTTGACTTTGCTGACAGTTGCTGTAGACCGGCTGGATTGGCAGCTGTCATGTCAACCAGTCACTTCTTGAAATTCTCTAACTGTCAGTTAGTGTCGAGACTTTCTGTTCTTAAGTGTCGACACTTATAGACCAAGTGTCGACACATGTTGTGTAAGTGTCGACACAAGTCTTCAAGGTGTCGACACATTCCCTTGTATGTCTCGACACAGTTTCTTCTGCATGTGTCGACACTGAAATTGAGTGTCGACACAAGCACTTGTACCTCATTCTTTCTATATTCTTCTAAGTGTCGACACATCTCCTTTGTGTCGACACATCTTCATGTGTAGAAACTGTCAAGTGTCGACACGGCTTCCTGGTGTCGACACAAGTCTTCATTCTTAGTTCTTCAGCTGAGTGTCGACACATTCCATTAGTGTGACACTTATACTTAGAATATTTTACAAGTTTTCTGTTCTTTGCTAAGTGTCGACACAGCTTCTTGTGTCGACACTATCTTCAAGTGTTGAGTCTTCTGGTTATGTGTCGACACATTGTGCTGAGTGTCGACACATTCTTTAAATGTTGACTTCTTTGAGTGTGTGTCGACACATTGTGCTGAGTGTCGACACATTCCTTTAGTGTTGACTCTGCTGAATGAGTGTTGACACATTGTGTTGAGTGTCGACACTTGTACTTAGTCTCTGCAGAATTATGCTGAGTGTTGACACAACTCCAAGTGTCGACACTGTCTGGTGTTGACTCAGCTCTTCAAGGTGTCGACACTTCTGCTAAGTGTCGACACAGCTCTTCTGCATCCTTCTACACTGAGTGTCGACACAGCTCCAAGTGTCGACACTTTCTGACTGATGTCGACACTTCTTCCCAGGTGTCGACACAATGACTCCAAATGTCGACACTGCTTGTCTGGGTGTCGACACAAGCTTTCTCAAGTGTCGACACTTTGCCTCTGGGTGTCGACACATGGACTTAGAAATTTTCAGCTTCAGTCCAGTGTATACCTAACCTGTACAAATAACTCAAACAAACATCAAATACATTCTGATGTATATCATTGAGTTAGGTGAGGCTTCTTCAAATCAGGTACATTTGACCAATGTACCCAACAGAACGGGTGGTCTCGCGCCTACTTCGATCCTGCAAGCAAAACAACAAAGAAGACGAGGTAACACAGACCCAAGGGCTCGGCCGGGGAGGTCCCACCACAAACCCGAAAGATCTCAGAGCGCTTCCCCTCCTTAGCCAGAAGCCGAGCTAAGGTACCCTCAGAAAGCACCTGTAGATTGGAGCAGGAGAGCACAAGGAAGAACCTGCTTTCTGGGGTACCCCTTGGGTCCTATTTATAGCTTTTGAAATCCGGACTGCCAATAACCAGAAGAACTGACCTGAAATTACCAGGAAACCCTTGGTTGGGTCTGCCAACAGCCAAACTCCGCTGTTTTGAAGGGCTATGGGCAGACCAGTGGGGGCAAAACAGTAAAAAGTATCTCATACATCCAGGCGAGCTGGGGAGTTTTGACCACCTCGGCATGCTCTGCTCGCCTACTGCTGCCGAGCTCCACTGCGAGGACGCGAGTTGTGCCTCGCTCGGCGAATGCCGAGCTCGGGGTCGTCGATCGTCGATCTCTGGTCGACGAATGCCGAGCTCGGGCTCGCCCCTTTACTGCCGAGCTCGCCTATTGTCCTCAGCCCGATCTGCCTAGACCCTGGTGACCTTGCTCGCCGGACACGGGGTTGTACACTGATCTGGATCCCACTTCCTTCTTCACGATCGTTTGCAGCGGCGGCGAAATCGCAGGATAAGTCGCGGCGTGCGGGATATCGCTTCTTCTCCTTCGCGAACCGAGCGAAAACAACTGCAACGGAAGCAGGATGGGAATGGAAGCAGTTACAAGCAACGAGACGTGACTTCGAGAATGTAAGTGTTGCTCGAAGCATCCGGATGGGGATATAGGTGGAATCCCCTACTTGTTGCCCCTATGTGGGTATAAATAGGCAAACACAAGGAATTTCTACGAGTATCGGATATTCGTGTATCCGACACGACTCGTTATGCCTCCGAACCCGTTAATTGTCCAAATATACACTAACAGGATTCGCAAAAGAGGAACATCGCGTGGAATGGAATATGAAAATCAGACCTCGCGAGATCTGATTTCAAGCTGGGCTGGTTGCCCTATGTCCATTTCCCATGGGTAATAAACCCAATTTCGATTTCCGCTTTTGATTTGGGTTATCGAACACCGACAATTGAAAACGAGTGGCGGTTGGTTACCCTACTGAAAACTAATATTTGTATTTGGCGTCTACTAGTGGATTTCGTCAAAATTGGGTTTGAGACCGCAATTTTTTCTTTTCCATATTTTTCACGCAACAGTCTTTTTGTCTATTATTAGTACTCTACTTTCACTGTTTGGGCATACGGCTCACTCTCGAGTTAAGATGATCAGATTTATTCGACCAATTAAAGTGTTGAGCTACACACATCACTTTCTAAACCAAAATACAACTTGGGAAGGCCACAAATTACATCTTGTTAGGTGAAATTGATGGTGCCTCAATGGAGATTATTGCTCTCCCTCATCCCTACATCTCTCTCAACCTTATTTTCTTTAAAATTTCCCAAGTTTTGCTAATGACAAAACTCTTTTCGGCACGGTAGTGGTGGTCATAAACATGAGAGTTAAATTGTCATTTGTTAACATCCACCTAAGAAACTTCATCCACTTTAATGTTCAAACAGATGATGTTTGTTAGGTGATTCTTAACGAATAACGGTTTAACCCATGCGTTTACGACCGCCACTACAATGCCAAGTGGAGCCAGAACAATTTAGGGATAAATGAATTGTGAATTCTTGATTTCTTATTATTAATAATTTCTAAGACTACGTTTGGGGGATTTATTTTCACCGGTCAAGCGGTTACGATCGCATAAACCAGATCTTAATTTTTGGCTCTGCTCAATTATGGTCGGATTTATGCGGTAACCGTTTGACCTTTAAAAATAAGTCCACCCAAACAAAACCCAAATAATCCTTATTTTTTGGCTCTGCCCAGTTGTCCACAAGCATTTGAAACATTCTTCATTTGAACTAAAATTTATCGCACAACTAAAATAATAATAATAATAAATAAATAAAAGGTTGCTATCCAACGAGATGTTCTCCATACTCATTGTCCTAACAAACTCTCAGGGACGACCGGACGTGTTCCTCGCATCTTAAGGCGAAATTCCCACCTTGCCCTCGAGATTGCTTCGGATTCGGATTCCTTTTAAAGAGGGCAGACGGCCGGCGAACTGTGCCGGACTGGCGCTGGTTAACTGTAAAATCGCCTCCTCGATTCTCACGCCATCGTCTTTCCGGCGAGGGAATCATCAGTCGATTCCATGGCCGAAACCCTAACTCCGGTGAGTGCTGGCGTAAGCTTTTCTCATATTCATTGCCTGTCTTAATTCACTCCAACAATGGTTCACGAACCTCGCCGGTGCTAGGTTTCCGATCCTACACTTGATACTCCAGATTACAAGGATTTCGTCCCAGAAACCATATACGACCTGCTCTCGGAGGATTGGAAGAGCAAGCCGGCGCCGGAGAAGAAATCCAATGGATACATCGCCCTTGATGTCGCCAAGCTCTCGATCCTTGCCCCCACCGCCGGAGAGGTCGGATTCGCCGCCGGTCCCCGAATGCTTGTACTCTCTTTCCGGCTAATCTTTTTCTGCCCTTACAATAATTAATAGTTTAAGTGTTTGTTTAATCCGTTTTTTATAGATCAATAAGGCGCTCTCTCGAAAGGGATTCCAACGCGGAATGGAGAGAAAGCCGCCTGAGTTCGCCGCCGCTGCCGCTGCAGTCTCCGCCACCGGTGAGTTCACGTCGATGCAGAGCAATGAATTTATCAAAAATTTAAGATATAAAAAATTCCACTAATAATAATAAATATTTCATATTTGTCTTTAGTCCTTCCTCTTGGAAACCTTTTTCAAGCATTTTTTAGGGCGTAATTCGTCCTTTTACTGATTTTTTAATGATAATTAACTCTTGCTTTTAATTTTGATATATCCAAAAATAAAGTAATCGGGTCTTTTAATTCAAATAAATTTTAACCGTCAATTCTAATGGATAAAATCATAAAAGAGTTAGCATCAACGTTTTGAAAACCAGACCGGTCATCGAACCGGTGAAGCGAAAGGTTCAAGGTTCGATCGGTTCAACTTTAGGGTTTAGGGTTTAGGGTTCGACCGGTTCAACCGGTTCAACCGGGGTCGAACCGGTATATATATATATATATTATTACCAATATTTTTTAAGTATGAATATGTATATTATATATTTGAAGAGTATATATAATTTTATACGGTATATATATTTATTATTGCATATATTTGAATGAAATATATTATATATTTACTCATATATTTTAAATTTATAAATATATTTTAAATGCATCGTAAATTTTTTTAAATTTATCATAAAATATTTTTAATGAAACTTAATATTTAATTTCATATTTGTATTTATATGTATATAATATATTCCGAAAAATTTCAGCAAGGTTCAATTGCTCTAGTGGTCTTCAATCTTGTTTGAGCTGGAGGTGGTCCGGGTTCAAATCCCAGCCATATCATTTTTTACATGCATTAATAATTAGGCTTGTGGCCCGCCCGGTTCCACAAAACCGCGCCCGGTTTCCGGTTAGCCGGTCCGCCCGCCCGGTTTACCGGTTCTTGGGCGGTCCGCTACCATACCAGGTTTTCACCCTTGACCGGACCGGCCGGGGGTCCAGTCGGCGGTCCGACCGGTTGAACCGGCCGGTCCGGTCCGGGTTTTAAAAGCTTGGTTAGCATCGCTCATCTCCAATTTTATGGTTTATTTATAATTTTAAAAAAATACTTATTGCATTATCAAATTGATTAATATCATCAATTAAATATAATATCTTAATTACATAAATCCCATTAATAAAAATACAAATTAGAGAAAATGAATCGATATAATTGAAAAAAAAATTACTAAATGAGAAGAAAACTAAACAACTGTAAATATTCCATTGCCGTACTCTTACCCTAACTTCAAATTTTATGGCTATCTTGTGCCTATTCAAATACAAATGCCTATTCAACTAATTATTCAAAACGTGAAGCTTCTACTTTGATAAAATATTAAGTTTTTTGAAATTAATTGTTTTATTTCAAAAAAATAAATAAATAATAAAAAGTAGATTAAAGTAGTTGAAATTCTCCTTTCAAAATACCGTCTCCTAATTAAAGTAGAGATACTTTGCCTTTTCTTTACTGTTTATTACATCTGTATATTTGTTGAATATTTATTTTTCTAATTATCGAGTTGAGTTGGAGCAAGTTCGAGTCAGGTTTGGGCGATTTTATTGCAACCTGAAATCGAAATTTTCGACTCGAAATGACTGCACTCCAAGTCGACTCGAAATTGAGTAACTTTCCTCTTTATTGCTAATTGACTCAAAATTAAATTTGACAATATATAAATTTAGCAACTAAAACACATAAAATATTCATTATTTTTATTATTTAGGTTTAAATTTTATTATTTTTATTTTAAAATTAGAATATATTAAAATACATATTATTAAAATAAGAATATATTTTGGCGATTTAGAGTTGACTCAAAATTAGATTTGAGACAAATTGAATCGACTCAAATTAAGTTGTATCAATTTAATTTATTCCGATATGACTCATTTTTCGAGTGGCTTTCGAACTCTCTGCCCTAAGCTATACACCTCTTTATTACAGTTTTTGAAATTTTGTTTTATTGATTTATTTTTTAAAAAACATTTTCCTAAATTTAATTTAAGATCTTTTATATAAATTCATTTGTGTTGGATTTTTGTCTTTGATTGACCAAGTCAAATTTGTGATTTAATATTATTTTATGTATGGATAATTAATGGGAGAGAGAGTGTGTATTAAATAGGAGAGAGAAGGTAGTTGATTTTGGTTGCCTATAAATAAGCATGTATGTAGTTCATTTTTTTTTTGATGAGAAAGTGAAAATTCCTCCACACTTCCGGAATTCTTGTTTGAGAGAGAATAGAGAGGGAGAAGCGCTGCAGCGCATGTGTTTTGTCGGGGCGGTTTAGTCAAGGTAGCCGCGCGACTAGGTTGGTCTCGTACTTGGGTGCTCGCGTTTTGGTGGTGATCTCGCGTGTCCCAGCTCGCGGTTGAGATCTCGCGACGGGAGGTGAAGGTCGCGGGGCACGCGCTAGCTGTGGGGTCTAGCCGCAAGAAAAGGGAGGTCTCGGCAGTTGGTCTCGTCGGGTTGGTATCGCGTGCTCGCTCGCCTAGTTGCTGCTCGCGTGGGGTTGGAGAGAGTAGCCCGCTGCAGCTCGCCTGACAAGGGTGCAGGTCGCCTGGGTGGAGCTCGCGAGAGGAGAGGTCTATTCGCTGGGTGATAAGCCGCGCGGGTAGGCGGCTTGTGGAGGCGGTCTCGCAATTTTGAACTTGAGTTGTTTGGTGTTAAGTGGGATCGGTTTGTGGATTTGAGACCCTATACACGTTTCCAACAAGTGGTATCAGAGGGAGGTTGCAAACCTTTACGGTGACTCGGAAGGTTTGAAGTAGGGGAGAGATGGAGTTTGGAGGTGTCGTGCCGGGGCAAGTCCCCAAGTTGACGAAGACCAACTATGGGAACTGGAGCATCCAGATGAGGGTACTACTAGCCTCCAAGGAGTTGTGGGAGGTAGTAGAGGATGGTGTGGAGGAGCTGACTGCCGAAGCAGAAGCCGCGTTAACGAACGCACAAAGGACAGCATTGAGAGAAGCTAAGAAGAGGGACAAGAAGGCGTTGTTCATTTTGTATCAAGGTGTAGACGAAGCTACGTTCGAAAAGATCTCGGACGCCGAGACCTCGAAGGAGGCATGGGAGATCTTGCAGCGCTCCATGCAGGGAGTAGACAAGGCCAAGAAAGTTAAGTTGCAATCCCTCCGAGGCCAGTATGAGATGATGAGGATGCAAGGGTCGGAGAAGGTTGGCGACTATGTGACCCGTCTACGGACGCTCACAAATGAGATGAAGAGAAATGGGGAGACCATAGACGAGGTTAGCTTCATGGAGAAGCTCCTACGCTCTATGTCAAAGAAGTTCCGACACGTGGTGGTGGCCATCGAAGAATCGAAGGACCTCACGGTGATGACGGCGGATGAATTGGTAGGCTCACTGCAAGCCCATGAGTACAGAATGGCGCAAGATGATGAAGAAGCGAGTAGTTTGGGAAAAGCACTCCAGACCCAGCTGAACTTCGGAGAGAGCTCAGGAAGTGGTGGAGGCAAGCGTGGCCGTGGCTACCAAGGAAGAGGTAGAGGAGGAAGAAGTGGTAGAGACCAAGGGAGAAGTCAATCACACCAGAAGGAGTTCGGGCAGAACCAAGGTTGGAACGCCGGAGGTAGAGGAAGAGGTCAAGGCAGAGGCCAAGGCAGAGGAGGAAGAGACCCAGGCAGAGGCCAAGGAAGAGGAGGTAGAGGAGACATGTCTCAGACTCAATGCTACAACTGTGGCAAGTTCGGGCACATGAGCTATGATTGTTGGGCTCCTCGGAAGGGAGGAGAGACCAACCACTATGCGGAGACGAGCAACACGGGAGGCGACCCGATGATGTTCCTTACGGTCCAAGGTGTTGGAGGTGGAAGGAATGGAGTGTGGTACTTAGACACCGGAGCCAGCAACCACATGTGCGGAGAGAGGGAGTTGTTCACGAGCCTTGAGCCGAATGGTGGAGAGGTAAGTTTCGACGACGCCTCAAAAATTGCAGTGGAAGGAAGAGGAGTTGTGGCGGTCGTGTTGAGTGGGAAGGAGGTCCTCATCAACGACGTCTTTTATGTACCGGTCTTGAGGAGTAACATCCTAAGTCTTGGGCAGCTGGTGGAGAAAGGCTACCGGGTTTTGTTGCGGGATGGCACCCTGGCCATGAAGGACGGTCATGGGAAAGAAGTAGTGAGGGTAAAGATGACGGCGAACCGTCTCTTCACCTTGAGCATGGATGTAAAGGAGACGGCATGTCTCGCGAGGAATGAAGAAGAGGAGGAAGCTTGGCTGTGGCACCACCGGATGGGGCATCTGGGGTTCACAGGCCTGAAGTTGTTGTCTGGATCAAAGATGGTGGAAGGGCTGCCTATGATCACACCTCCTCATAGGGTCTGTGAGGCATGCACCAAGGGGAAGCAGAGAAGAGAAACATTTGAGGGTGGCAAGTCCCGAAGGGCGACGAGGCCATTGGAGTTGGTTCACTCGGACATCGCTGGTCCATTTGAAACAACTTCTATCGGTGGAAGCAAATACTACATCACATTCACCGACGACTTCAGCAGAAAGTGTTGGGTGTATTTTCTGAAGGAGAAGGCTGAGGCGCTGGAGAAGTTCAAGGAGTTCCGGGCGATGGCTGAAAAGGAGAGTAGTCAACCGCTGAAGGTGCTCAGAACGGATAGGGGTGGGGAGTACACCTCTAGGCTGTTTGACGAGTACTGTAAGCAATGGGGGATCTCTCATCAGCTGACGGCGGCATACTCGCCTCAGCAAAATGGCGTGGCAGAAAGGAAGAATCTCATAATCATGAACATGGCACGAAGCATGGTAAAGGGTAAGGGACTATCGAAGAAGTTCTGGGCGGAAGCAGTACAGGTGGTCATGTACGTGCTGAATCGGTGCCCTACCAAGAGTGTGAAGTTCAAGACACCGTTTGAGGCTTGGAGTGGCTGGAAGCCAAGTGTGAAGCACCTGAGGGTCTTCGGGTGCGTGGCCTATGCCCACGTCCCGGACCAAAGGAGGAAGAAGCTGGACGACCGAAGTGAGAAGTGTATTTTTGTGGGCTACGCTCCTGAGAGCAAGACTTACAAGTTATACAATCCTGAGACGGAGAAAGCTATCATCTCAAGGGACGTGATGTTTGAAGAAGGAAGCTGCTGGAACTGGGATGAAGCGGTGAAGAACATCAAGGGGATGTTTTTCGAGGATGATGAAGAAGAAGATGAAGGAGAGGCTGAAGCGGAGATGGGTGGAGCTGAGCCACCATCACCACCCAGCAGGGAGCCAGGGGGAGCTCTCACTCCCTACTCTAGTGGAGCAAGCACTAGTAGAGGCGGTTCCAGTGGAGCAAGTACCAGCGGGAGCAAGGAGGATCGTCCTCAACCTCGGATGAGGAGGTTGGAGGAGATCTACGAGGAGACGACACCAACTGCTAACAATTTTTCTTTATATTGTCTCTTAGCAGATGTTGAGCCATACTCTTATGAGGAAGCAGCCAAAGAGAAAACTTGGAGGAGTGCTATGGATGTGGAGATAGCCTCCATTAAGAAGAACGACACCTGGAAGCTGGTGGATCCACCTGTATGCCACAAACCCCTCGGGGTGAAGTGGGTGTATAAGGTAAAGAAGAACAAAGATGGAGGCGTGGAGAAGCACAAGGCGCGGCTAGTCGTGAAGGGCTACCGACAAGTCCAAGGGGTGGACTATGATGAAGTTTTTGCCCCAGTGGCGAGGATCGACACTATCAGGATGATCATCGCACTGGCAGCGCATCATGGGTGGAAGATCATGCAGATGGACGTGGTCTCTGCCTACCTGAATGGTTACCTAGAAGAGGATGTGTACATCGAACAACCCCCAGGATACGTCGTGAAGGGACAGGAGAATAAAGTGTGCAAGCTGGACAAGGCCCTATATGGTTTGAAGCAGGGGGCTCGCGCCTGGAATGGGAGGATTGATGCCTACCTCCAGAAGCACGGTTACAAGAAGTGCCCCTATGAGTATGCTTTGTACACCAAGGTGGAGAAGGGTGGAGACATGATGATCATATGTCTATATGTAGACGACATGATCTTCACCGGCAACAGCCCCGTAATGTTTGAAGAATTCAAGAGAACCATGAAGAAGGAGTTCGAGATGACGGACCTGGGAGAGCTCAACTATTTTCTGGGAGTGGAGGTAAAGCAGAGTGAAGATGAGATCTTCATCTCACAAAATAAGTACGCAGAGGAGATCCTGAAGAAGTTCGGGATGGAGAACAGCAAGCCTATTTCTACTCCTGCCGACCCAGGACTGAAGTTGAGCAAGGACTCGAAGGAAGGAGCGGTGGACCCAACTATGTTCAAGAGCCTGGTCGGAAGTCTAAGGTACTTGACTTTCACTAGGCCGGACATTATGTATGCGGTCGGGGTAGTAAGCAGGCACATGGAGGAGCCCAAGCAGGACCACTTCACAGCAGCGAAGAGGATCCTGAGGTATGTGAATGGGACTCGAGACCACGGCCTGAAGTACTCTACTGGCGA
This sequence comes from Platanthera guangdongensis, assembly GCA_039583875.1. NCBI lineage: Eukaryota > Viridiplantae > Streptophyta > Magnoliopsida > Asparagales > Orchidaceae > Platanthera > Platanthera guangdongensis. The sequence goes on from CM077156.1 coordinate 177,024,723, forward strand.
AGAGCTGAAGCTAGTCGGGTATTCGAACAGTGATTATGGAGGTGATGTTAATGACCGAAAGAGTACTTCCGGGTATGCTTTTCATGTGGGAACGAGAGTGTTCTCATGGAGTTCGAAGAAACAGGCGACGATTGCCTTGTCTTCATGCGAAGCGGAGTACATAGCAGCAGCGGCCTGTACCTGCCAGGCGATCTGGCTGAGGAACATCATGGAGGAGCTACATCATCCGCAGGATGGGCCTATGACAATGTATGTTGATAACATGTCGGCCATCCAACTCGCGAAGAACCCGGTGCTGCATGGGCGGAGCAAACACATAGAGACAAGGTACCACTTCCTCCGTGAGCAAGTGGAGATGAAGACGGTTGAGGCGGTGTACTGCCCAACCGGAGAGCAGATCGCAGACATATTCACTAAGGCGTTGAAGGTGGAGACATTCGAGAAGCTCAAAGGCAAACTCGGCATGGTCTGTCAAATTTGAGGGGGAGTGTGTTGGACTTTTGTCTTTGATTGACCAAGTCAAATTTGTGATTAAATATTATTTTATGTATGGATAATTAATGGGAGAGAGTGTGTGTATTAAATAGGAGAGAGAAGGTAGTTGATTTTGGTTGCCTATAAATAAGCATGTATGTAGTTCATTTTTTTTTTGATGAGAAAGTGAAAATTCCTCCACACTTCCGGAATTCTTGTTTGAGAGAGAATAGAGAGGGAGAAGCGCTGCAGCGCATGTGTTTTGTCGGGGCGGTTTAGTCAAGGTAGCCGCGCGACTAGGTTGGTCTCGTACTTGGGTGCTCGCGTTTTGGTGGTGATCTCGCGTGTCCCAGCTCGCGGTTGAGATCTCGCGACGGGAGGTGAAGGTCGCGGGGCACGCACTAGCTGTGGGGTCTAGCCGCAAGAAAAGGGAGGTCTCGGCAGTTGGTCTCGCCGGGTTGGTATCGCGTGCTCGCTCGCCTAGTTGCTGCTCGCGTGGGGTTGGAGAGAGTAGCCCGCTGCAGCTCGCCTGACAAGGGTGCAGGTCGCCTGGGTGGAGCTCGCGAGAGGAGAGGTCTATTCGCTGGGTGATAAGCCGCGCGGGTAGGCGGCTTGTGGAGGCGGTCTCGCAATTTTGAACTTGAGTTGTTTGGTGTTAAGTGAGATCGGTTTGTGGATTTGAGACCCTATACACGTTTCCAACAATTTGCTATAAATTATAAAATGAAAATTTTCTTGAACTCTAAGCCAGCGATTTTTTAATTGGGGTTTCATTACCAAGCTTCCTTTGAATTTATTATATATCGAAACACGGGCTTTAATTGAAAAAAAATATTATTTTGTATTTTTTGATAGCTTAAAATAAATAATTTTGAATTATTTGATGGTAAAAAACTGATAGAAATTGAAATTCTGATTACTTGAAGTATTATCGACAAAGTGGGTTTTAAAAGCTTGCCCTAATCTTTTTCTAAAGGCTGCGATGATTTTAATGCGCAGGCGGCGAGAGATCACCATATTTGCTACACGTGTCATGCGTGAGCGACAGGCCAACGACCCCGACTGCTGAAGCGGTCGTCGGCGCCGGCCGTTTCCGGCGCCTTTCTTTTCGGCGTTCGTCGCCGTGGCTCGACCCCCGGCGAGTTCTCGTCTTCTTCGCCTCGCTGTAAGTCCATCTCGTATTGCCTTGCCATTCCTTTTTAGCGCTCTTCAAAAAATTTCTATTCATTTTTTTTAAAATATTCTTGGTTGGTTTTGATTGCAACCGCGCTTATGCCTGCGGGGCGCGCGCGCAGGGATGGTCCTTCCTGTACGGTTGAGCCCCTTTAGGGATGCTCGGGTCAGTCGGGTGCGTCTGGTTGAGCACCTTTCTTTGGGGTGATCCTTCCTGTGTGGTTGCCCGAGTCCCCTTGCTTTGTTGGGCCTTCTTTAGAGATACTTTCTGGCCTTTTAGATGAGCGCGGCTTGGAGCGCGCGACTCGTTTGGTCCGGTCGGCGTACCTCCGTGTCAATGAAATGAAATTAAATTAAATTATTATTTATGAAAATATTTTACATAATTTTGATTATGTTTATTTATATCATTTTTATTAAAAAACATAATTAAATGAAATTGTAATAGATAATTTTAATATTTATTATATTATCTATTATCATGGTTCAATCTTGATCAGATTGGTCAAATCGGTCAGATCTTGAACTTTTGATCTTATCTGTTTCTGATTCTCAAAACCTTGATAATAATCATATATGTGCCCGTAATAACAATTGCCAATCTTAATGTCGGGAAGTATTGCATACAGTGAAACTAAATTATATTTTTTAATTTCCTTTTTAAAAAATAAAAAAAAGATAACATTTTTTGTTTTTTTTAAAATAAACAATAAAGTTAAAAAATATAAAATAATATAACATAATATTTAAAAAAACAATATAGAATAAACTTAAAGAAGGATAATTGTTAACTGCATTCTGATTTTCGCTTTTTGTATCCCAGCATTAACTGTAACCGGAAAATATAATCGCACGTCAATATTTGGTTTGTCGCTCATCGAAAATTGTATTTCTTTTGCATTGACATTTCGTTTAGCAGCTTTCGTGCATGATCTATATCTCTGCATTTATCATATATGCTGATCAGAGAAGAACCCAGGTAGGAATTCATGTCTTGTGATCACGTATCTTTCTGACTCTAGCTCCAACTGTCTCCCAAGAAACTTGGTTGTGGGATCATGTTCAATTGCAAAGAACAACCCTGTTGTGCAATTGGCACCGGCCCGCGAGTACGGAACTCGTCGCGGACAATAGCAACGGAAGCAACTTGAGCAAATAATGACGCGCACCAAACAATCACAGAACGAAATTCCAAAAACACCACAAACACAAGAGATTTACGTGGTTCGGAGTTAAGCTCCTACATCCACGGGGAGAGCGCGCCGGATCCACTAAACGAAAGAATATCCGATTACAACACAGCCACTCAACGATCCTCAACGGATCGACACTAACCTAGTATAGGAAAGAAACAAGAACAACAAAGGAAAAAATGAGGGAAGAAAACTCACCTAGGCACTGCTGTCCTCCTCCTCTGATCGGTGCTGTCGCTGAAGAAGGAGCACCGGACCGGGCTGCCGCCGCTGCTGCCGTCGGCGGATCTCCGAAGTCGCCGCCGGAGAAGGAAAGCCCGCCGCTCACCTCTTCTTCCTTTTCTTTGCCGTTCTTGCCGCTGCCGGATCTGCAAGATCGCCGGAGAAGGTAGCCCTATACCGGGCTTGCCGCTGCGCTGCTGTCGCCGGAGAAGAAACCGCCCGCCACTGATCTTGATGTCGACCGCCGCTGGAGGAGAAGCCCAAGATCGGGCCCTATGCCGCCGCAGAAGGAGGCCGCCCTCGATCTTGCCGTCGCCGAAGGAGAAACTGCCCTAGGAACCGTCGGCCTTCGCTGGAGAGCCCGCCGCCGCCGCTCTTCCTCCCTGCCGAAGCCGCCGCCACCTCTAGCGCACGATGCCGCCGGCGATTGCTCCGAAGCTGCCGCCTCCTACCGATCGCGATGCCGCTCGTGATGCCGCCTCCCCGTTCGATGCCGCCGTCCGCTCTCAGTTAGGTTTAGGAAAAAAAAAAGATCGGGTATTATGGTTTTTCCCTGTGCAAGACTATATATAGGCATATAAATTAAAAATTGAACCGGTCCTAGACCGGGTTCAACTGAGCATCAAAATAACAATCTCTACCTTGATGCTCCACGAACACTGATACCACCTAAAACACACAGACCCCTACTGGCGACTACAAGCCCCCTCTCCCTGGGGCCGGCACGATCAGCATGAGCCGATATGAGCCAAGTCCAAGCAATGCTTGAACTTGATTCCGGTCAGAGGCTTGGTCAACATATCCGCTATGTTATCCTCTGTCGGGACTTTCAGCAACTGAATGTCCCCACCACCGACAAACTCCCTCAACTTGTGATAACGAACGTCAATGTGCTTGGTCCTTGCGTGGTAGACCGGGTCTTTCGCAAGACAGATAGCACTCTGACTATCACAATGAAGCTTCACAGCCTCCTGAGAAACCTGCAGCTCTGCGGTGAGACCCTTGAGCCAAATGGCTTCCTTCGCGGCCTCCACCGCAGCGATATACTCCGCCTCTGTAGTGGACAAGGCGACTATATCCTGCAAAGTAGCCTTCCAACTTATGGGACCTCCACCTAAAAGGAAAATGTATCATGTCGTGGATCTCCTTCTATCTAGGTCACCCGCGTAGTCGGAATCTACATAGCCCTCTAACACACCCGCAACGTCACTCTTCCTGAAGAGTAATCCGACGTTGGGTGTCCCGTTCAGATATCGCAAAATCCATTTGACAGCTTCCTAATGATGTCGCCCTGGATTTGCCATATATCTGCTCACAACGCTCACTGCCTGAGCGATGTCTGGTCTAGTGCAGATCATCGCATACATCAGGCACCCCACCGCATTCGCATACGGTACACTCAGCATCTCATGTCGTCCCTTCTCAGTGGTAGGGCACTGAATGAACGATAACCGAAAATGCTGTCCCAAGGGGGTTGAGACAGCCTTGGAGTCACTCATACTGAATTTCTCCAATACCTTCTTAATATACCCAGTTTGAGATAGCCAAAGCATGTCACGCTCTCTGTCTCGACGAATCTCCATCCCAAGGATCTTCTGCGCATGTCCGAGATCTGTCATCTTGAACTCCGAGCGCAGCTTCTCCTTCAATAAGGAGATCTCCTGGGCTGATTTGCACGCGATTAACATGTCATCGACGTACAACATCAGAATTAAGATATCCCCATTCGCCAGGAATCTAAAATACACACAGGTGTCGTACTGACTCCTGGTGAACCCCAATGAAGCCATGAAGACATCGAACCTCCGGTTCCACATCCTCGGAGATTGCTTCAAGCCGTAGAGAGATGCTCTAAGCTTGTACACCTTCTTTTCATTGCCGGGTTTCACAAACCCCTCAGGCTGCAATATATAGATCACCTCATCTAGGACACCGTGAAGAAATGCAGTCTTCACATCCAATTGCTCCAACTCCATATCGTGAAGTACCACTAAGGCGAGCAAAAACCTAATGGAGCAATGCTTTACGACAGGCGAAAAAATCTCATCGAAATCTATGTCTTTCTTTTGCGCAAAGCCTTTCGCGACAAACCTGGCCTTGTATCTCCAGGGGTCCTTCCCGGAGGTAGACTCCTTCTTCCGGAATACCCATTTGGAGCTAATCGCCTTAGCTCCTTTCGGGAGATACACCAGCTCCCAAGTTCTATTCTTGTGGAGAGACTCGATCTCTTCCTCCATGGCCGCCATCCATTGAGAGCTTTCCTTGCTCTCGATGGCTTCCTTGTAGGATCTAGGGTCGGAGGAGATAATCTGGAAAGCGTATGCTACAGAATCCTGTAGCCTGAGAGGCACTCTGACCTCTCGCCTAGCCCTTCCCCTGGCAATCGTATACGGCTCCTCCTGAGTGGGTTGTACAGTGTCTGATCCATCAGATTCGGATGAATCATCCTGATGATCGGTCCTGCTAGTACCCTCATGCTCCACTCCCTGATCTGCAGCTCTGCTACTACTCTCGAGCTCCACCTCCACTGGTGGACTCGGAGTCTCCTCCACCTCCTTCGCTTGGGGCTGAGACTTCTTCAATATAGAAGCCTCATCAAACACCACATCGCGTCTCACCTCAGTCTTTTTGGTCTCGGGATTCCACAACTTGAATCCTTTGGTGCCGGTCTTTCGACCCAAGTAAATGCACTTCCTAGACTTAGCATCAAGCTTCGTCCGCTCTGTGTCCGGCATCAGGGTGTATACAGGACAACCGAAGATATAGATGTCAGAATACGTGACTGGCGTACCTGACCATACTTCCTGTGGGCACTTTAAATCTAGTGACATCGATGGGGATAGATTCACTAGATACCGTGCAGTGCTCACCGCCTCAGCCCAGAAGGGCTTGGGTAGGTCTGCGTATAGACTCATGCACCTGGCCCTCTCTAGAAGCGTCCTATTCATCCTTTCGGCGACGCCGTTCTGCTGCGGCGTGCCAGGGATGGTGAAGTGCCTAGTGATACCCTCCTGATCACAATACCCATGAAACTCTGACGATGTGTATTCGCCACCGTTGTCGGATCTCAGATACTTCACCCTCTTCCCCGTCTGATTCTCCACCAGGGTCTTCCAGATCTTGAACTTCTCAAATACTTCGGATTTTTGTTGGAGGAAGTAGATCCAAACCTTCCTGGAGTAATCATCGATGAACGTCACGAAATAACTCGCGCCTCCAAGTGACGGCACCGGGGCTGGCCCCCATACATCCGAGTGAATATACTCCAGGACGTCCTTACTGCGCCGACTCGATGTCATAAACTTGACCTTGTGCTGCTTTCCAAGAACGCAGGTCTCACAAAAGTCAAGTCTGCATGTTTTGACTCCCTTCAGGAGTCCTCTCCTATGCAGCTCTATAAGACCTCTCTCACTCATGTGGCCAAGCCTAGCATGCCACAACGCAGAGGTATCCTCATCAGACATCGCGGCAACGGCCGCATCACCAGCTATCGTGGTGCCTATCAACCTATAAAGCGTATCAGTACGCTCCCCCTTCATGACTACTAGCGCGCCTCTCTTCACCCTGATAAATCCTCCCTCGCCGGTATAGGAATACCCGGCTGCCTCTAAGGTACCTAAGGAGATCAAGCTCTTCCTTAGGTCAGGCACAAACCTCACATCGGCGAGTGTCCGAATCGCTCCATCAAACATTCTGATTCGGATAGTCCCGATCCCCTTAGTCCTGCACTCAGAGTTATTTCCCATCAGGACCCGACCGCCATCGCACTCTCTGAAAGTGGTAAACCACTCTCTACGTGGGCACATGTGGTATGAACACCCAGTGTCCATGATCCAGTCGTCCGTGATCTCATGACTCTGTGACACGTGCAAAACATCCGCATCGCTATCGTACCCGGCTGCTATAGCGGCCTGCTGAGGCTCAGGTGCTTTCCCCTTGAGTTTCCTCTTAGGGCAGTTCACCTTCCAATGCCCCTCCTCCTTGCAGAAGTGGCATTTATTATTCTTGCCTCTGGACTTCGATCTGGGTCGAGAGTCCTTCTTGCCTCGCTCCTTCGATCTCCCTCGGGGTGGGTCTCTGCTCTTCACGAGCAGACCCTCGCTCGCCCTCGATTCAGAACCACTCCTCTTCTCATTTGAAAGAAGCATCGTCACTACTTCCTCCATCTTAAGGGTATCCTTTCCATACAGAATGGTGGTGACTAAATGATCGAACGGTCTCGGGAGTGAGGACAAGAGGAGAAGAGCCTGGTCTTACTCCTCGACCTTCACATCCATACTTCGCAGCTGGGATACCAGCTTGTTGAACACATTCATATGGTCCAACAATTGCGTTCCCTCGGACATCCTCAAGCTATACAGTTGTTTCTTAACATATAGCTTATTTGTAAGCGATTTGGACATATAAAGTTCTTCGAGCCTTTTCCATAGATCCGCGGTAGTCTGCGCCTCGACTACATTGTACATGACCTCATCTGCCAAGCACAGCTGTATGGTGCTGATGGCCTTGAGATCCAGCTCATCCCACTCGTCATCGTCCTTCACCTTGGCCTTCTCCTGTCCAAGGAGTGCCTTGTGAAGTCCCTGCTGCACGAGTACGGCCTTTATGCGCTTTTGCCAAAGGCCGAAATCAATCTTGCCATCGTATTTTGGAATCTCGAATTTGGCCGCCATTGAATTTGCTCACTGGTCCGAAGGTCGGAACCTCCCTCTGATACCAATTGTTGTGCAATTGGCACCGGCCCGCGAGTACGGAACTCGTCGCGGACAATAGCAACGGAAGCAACTTGAGCAAATAATGGCGTGCACCAAACAATCACAGAACGAAATTCCAAAAACACCACAAACACAAGAGATTTACGTGGTTCGGAGTTAAGCTCCTACATCCACGGGGAGAGCGCGCCGGATCCACTAAACGAAAGAATATCCGATTACAACACAGCCACTCAACGATCCTCAACGGATCGACACTAACCTAGTATAGGAAAGAAACAAGAACAACAAAGGAAAAAATGAGGGAAGAAAACTCCCCTAGGCACTGCTGTCCTCCTCCTCTGATCGGTGCTGTCGCTGAAGAAGGAGCACCGGACCGGGCTGCCGCCGCTGCTGCCGTCGGCGGATCTCCGAAGTCGCCGCCGGAGAAGGAAAGCCCGCCGCTCACCTCTTCTTCCTTTTCTTTGCCGTTCTTGCCGCTGCCGGATCTGCAAGATCGCCGGAGAAGGTAGCCCTATACCGGGCTTGCCGCTGCGCTGCTGTCGCCGGAGAAGAAACCGCCCGCCACTGATCTTGATGTCGACCGCCGCTGGAGGAGAAGCCCAAGATCGGGCCCTATGCCGCCGCAGAAGGAGGCCGCCCTCGATCTTGCCGTCGCCGAAGGAGAAACTGCCCTAGGAACCGTCGGCCTTCGCTGGAGAGCCCGCCGCCGCCGCTCTTCCTCCCTGCCGAAGCCGCCGCCGCCTCTAGCGCACGATGCCGCCGGCGATTGCTCCGAAGCTGCCGCCTCCTACCGATCGCGATGCCGCTCGTGATGCCGCCTCCCCGTTCGATGCCGCCGTCCGCTCTCAGTTAGGTTTAGGAAAAAAAGATCGGGGTATTATGGTTTTTCCCTGTGCAAGACTATATATAGGCATATAACTTAAAAATTGAACCGGTCCTGGACCGGGTTCAACTGAGCATCAAAATAACACAACCCTCCCTCATTCTCACCATTTGCCTCAAGATCTTGGAAATTTTACAGTACATCTATCTTAGAATTACTCAAATCCCTCGCCTGCAAACTCTTGGACGCCCTAAACGTATCCCTCTGTTTTACAATGAAAACCCTAGACCCGTACTTGGTCAGGAAGTTGGCCTCCTTCATGGCCAAGTCTTCGCCGCCGACCATCGTGATGGGGCGATTTCTAAAGATAGTGTTTGAAATTTAGTTCGGATCCAATTGGGTATTTTGGAATTATATTTTTTCCTAAATAGCCCGCCTCCTAAATCAGGAGTTGGAAAATCTTTTCCTGTGCATACCATCATTGACATTGGGCAAATATATATGTATTCTGCACCATTCGTGAGAGGTGGATTGGCCGCCCAAGGAGTAGTCGCCTGGAGCAAGGAAAGTGGTAACCGCGTGTAGCTTTTTGTAAGGAAGTTTGTTATACATTGTAAATTTTGGATGTACATAATGATATTGGATTGTACATAGTTGTTCATTGTTCATACTTATTTATGATGTGTTCATAACAATATTCTAAAATATATAATATATATAAAAAAGAAAAAGCAATGTAAAAAAGACTTTAAAAGAATAATTAAATTTTGACTGGCGCTAAAAGTTTAAGTACACATAGTATTAGGATGAGAAATTTTTCGTACGTATAATATATATATTTATATATATTAGCAAATGCAGTCGCATGTTTCGTGATTTTAACGGTGTAAATTATTCGCTAAAATATATGACCCCTATATTCTAAATACAATCATCTAAAATCTTAATGATACCGTTATATTTACTCCTGCACAAAAAATATATACCCAAAAAAATTCTGATATTGGGACCGACTCAGGCTCCACTTGGCATGGTGATGTTCATGACCGTCATTCATTAAGATTCATCTAACAAAAATCATTTCTTAGATGAGTATTAGCGAATAACAATTTAACTTCATGTTCATCACCACCACCCTGCCAAAGGGAGCCCTAATCTTGATTCAGTACCAAGGTCCGGCTCCTATTTTCGGAATTAGGATAAGTTGCACGTCAAGGAAAGTCAGAATGCTTGAAATGTACGCCCCAGATAGGGACCGTCGCACAGAAGAAGGGTCACTGCATCGGACCTGGCTCCGTTGTCGACCACGTGGCACGGATGAGCGCTCCAGATCCATCGTATTGAAGAGTCCCAAAACATTACCCTTTAAAAATATATCATTGCCATTCTTGGAAAATGGAGATAGCTCAAGGCTTTCTTCAATCCTGCCCTTCCTTCCTTGCCCAAAACACCACGCTAATCCAACTAAATTTAAAAACAAATAAACAAAAAGGCATTCTTTGCTTTTTGATCAAGGGATGAGCATATTCCTTGAATTCAAAATTGTAAAAGGATCACTTTTGTTTATTGAACATCAGGCATTCATAAGTTGCATTTAGTGAAATGTCTTCTTATTTTTATAATTTAAAGAATTAATTTATATTATTGTTTATTTCAAAAAAATTTAAAATATAATGTCTATTCAAATAATTATATTATATCAAAATTAAAATTAATAATAATAATTCATAAAATTCAAGAAAAAAAATTTACTGGATCTACATTTATTATAGTAAATTGTCATTAGGCATGTTGTGGTTTATTTTATGAAAAGTTGTCCTTAGACAATAGATATAGTAGTACTTTTAAGGAGCTATTATTAAACAAATTAATTTTATTAAAGTTTACTTAACATGCACAATGATATAAGCATCAAGATGATTTTTTAACAAAAATCGGAAAGTGTTCTATAACGTTTTTTTGTGTTAATTAATTAATATTGTATTTATCTTTATGTGAATGTATCACAGTGGAGATACTGTTGCGATTGATCGTAGGGGTGAACACCTATGTCTGTCATTCTTGTAATAATTTAGGAGTGTGTAAAAATATCTGAAGAACCGAGAATCATACCAGAACCGAAACGAATGGTTTGGGTTGGTTCTAAATAGGTTCAGTTTGGGTCTGGTTCCCATGATATCAGACCTGACAGTTCGGTTCGGTTCCTGGTTGCAAGAGTCGGGTACCCAGAACCGTTCCGAGGACTAGCGGATTGCATAGAAACAGGTGTCGCCCGCTTCTATGCAGCCGAAGGCTGCCCGAAGCATCATGTGCGGGCGAAGCCCGTGCATAAGCGAGCGAAAGATATTCATGTGTGTGTATATATTATTTTTCAAACACGCTGCTCTTTCACATCAACACCCTTAATTAATAGTAAATAATAATAATAATAGATAAATGATGCAAACTAGCAGGTGCACATTAGCAACGATTCATAGTGGGTTGGGCTTGGTGCAGGTCGAGCCTGGGAACCATGATCCTGCTGTATTTTACTCTCTCCATGCGGAAATATTCTGGGCGGTGATAGAAAGACAGAAGAAATGCTTGGACTCTGGTGAAATTTGAAGTCAACTCCTTCTAGTTGAGTGGGACATGCTGACTTTTTTTATGCGTGGGGAATTATTGCCTGATTTCCATGTTTTTTTGTTGCTTAATTTAGGATTTAGCGTTGGAAATAGTAGCTAGTATATATGAAAAAGGGATGTGAGGCGCATGCACTGTAGATCTCTTTTTCGGCCTGCCTTTTGCTGTTATTATTATTATAAATTGTCGTATAGACGAAGCAAAGTGGTGAGAGAAGTCATTGATTTTGTTCGGTGCAGCAGCAGCCACACCTGTTCAGTTCTTCTTATCTTGATTTTCTTTATTTGGGGCCTCTTCATTTTTCTGTACATTTAACGCACAATATTGATCAAGTGCGGGAGAAAATCCAGCCTTTGAAATACACAATAAAAATAGTCATACCGTATTCTTTCCTAATTTTTTAAGTCTTTTGAAAATAAGTCTTGTACATTCATTTTTGGGAAAAGTGTTCAACATAAAAGCTGTAGATCTCGACGATATCTACAACTTTCGTGTTAAACACTTTTCCCAAAAATGCATGTAGAATGCGTATTTTGAAAATATGCGCAGGTTTGCGCCTTTTGGAAACACGCCTTGTACATGCATTTTTAGGAAAAGTGTTCAACACGAAATTTGTAGATCTCGTCGAGATCTACAACTTTCGTGTTGAACATTTTTCCTAAAAACGCATGTACAAGACGTCTTTTCAAAAAATGCGAAAAATTAGAAGAAAGTGCGGTGCGACTAGTCAAAATTGCGGTGCGTCCTAAAATTAGTGCTTATAAGATATTATGCATCAAAAATGATTTGACAGGATTGCACGGCTCGATTCTCACGTGCAGGTGATTTGGTAGGATTTATCCGTACCATTGTTTTCCTCCAATGAAAGTTTTTTTTTGGGTAAGAAATTTTTTGATTAAAAGAAAAATATTAAAAGATAATATTATGTATGGATTAGGGAATCCGAAACAGCCAGATATAGTTCTGAATTATGAAATGAATACTGGAAACTTGTTTTCTTCCAAAATACTGTTATTTTGAGAAGCACTCCTCGGCGTTGAATCTGCCATTTATTATTTATGTGCATCGTGAAGCTCGACCATCCCACCTTGGCCGTGAAAGGTGTGATGCTGCCCCGCTCAAGAACAAATTTACATGGGTTGAACTGGAAAATCAACGGTTCAATGAGGAGTTTGGACCTTGCCTTCTCCTGAATCGGCACCCTAGGCTGAGGATTTAGAGCTCGGAGATCTTCTCATCAGAACCTCAAGCTGACCCCCCGAGCCTCAGCGAGCAGGTTCTCTCACACACCCGAAAGATCTTAGATCATTTCCCCTCCCAATGCAATGCTGGACCGGGCACCTTCGGAGGGCTTTGAGAGCTCTCGGATAACCACCTGCAAACCACAGTGAATAGTGACCTGAAGCACTTGTCTACCAAAGCTAATCAAAGGAGAGAGGAACCAAGAAGAGATCCTCTCCAAAGGTGCCCTTGGGGGGTCTATTTATAGTGTCTGGGGACGGTCTGCAGATAGCGAAATTCCGTCTTTTGGTTCTACTAAGCGCAGTCCAGTTTGACCTACCAACGGCGAAACAACGCTATTTGGGACAACTAATGGCAGGCCAAAATGGGATCTTGTGTAACGGCCTGGCCCGCTAAGTGGCACAGTGCTGCCAGCCTACCAGTGGCCCGGGTTTAGAGCTCAGAAGCTACCGCACCCGAATGGGCCGCATAGCGTGTCTCGCCCCACGGCGCCACGGTAGTCAGCCCAAACAGCAAGGCCTGTAGGCCCAATGCACCCCAACACAAATCTCTGCGCCTGTTTCTCAGCAGCGGTAGGTTGTTGCCACGAGGTTTTGAACCCGAGACCTTGATAAGACTCTCTTCCACCAGAGTTCATCACCAACTGAGCTGCAGCTCAGTTGTGCCACTTACCGGGCCAGGCCGTTACATCTTGGGGAGACATGGGTCACACCCCCTGATAGGCGAGTCGAACCGGCCCCGACCTACTCGCCCGGGTGGGGAGTGCTCGATCAGGCTTGGCACCTGCCGCTCGCCTCCTAACAGGGGCGAGTGCGATCTAGCTGGGTCCACTCTCCCATTGGTGCTCTCCTCGGTAGAGGGTGCCCGGTGAAGTTGGGCACCCGTCCCTCGCTTCAAGCTGGCTGAGCCCATACGACAAATACGGGGTTACGCACAATGCCAGATCTTTTCGAGATTTGCCCAAAGCTCGGAAAGACCGTCCAACCCCACTGTTATTTGGCGAGTGGGGGCTAAGAGAATCTCTCGGTGTGTCCCATTGAAGCTTATTTATACCAAAGGGGAAGGGAGGCCACCCTTAAGAGTTCTCCCCTGACCTCCCCAAATTTCTTGCTTGTTTTCTGACTCCATGTCGATCTCGAAAGCATCCCTCGCCCGACTCACTGTAGACAAAGAGAAGAACCAAGCGGCCTCAGGTAATCTGATGGCTGTCGCTACTGAACATTCGTTCCGAACTCTAACGAGACGGTTGGAGGATTGAGTGATCAAGAAGTCGAGACCTGACCCAGCCGGAGGAGAGGTAGTCCCGCTTGAGCCCCTATAACCCAACTCCAGTCAAGGTATCGACCCACTTATTCAGGTGCAAACTCTTTAAAGCTTGCCTCATATTTAAATTGTCTTTTCCAAATCCTCGGCGAATTCATGTCATACACTTTTCCAGCCCAACATTTTCAATGGGGAGGTCATGGAGGGCCAGCAAACGATACTCAGGGGGTCTCGGCGAGTCGGGATGAACAAGATGCTCGCGCGCTGATCCCAGGTTGGCGGATTCATTCTTCCTCGCCTACGACTCGCGCATTTTACTGTGTGATTACTAACAATGTCTTGTTGTACAGTACCTTCTTTCATCGATCTCGCCTCAACTCCCTCCGCTGCGAGATCTCCGACCCGTGACCTCAGCCGGGAACTCGATAACACCATGGTGTCGCCGGCGGGTAGGGCTGCGGGAACTCCAGCACCCACGGTCTGGTCTCCCTGAAACCCAAACTTCCAGCGAGTGGGGTCGAGGAAATCTTTGATGCTGCCCCTCAACGACCCCTTCAGCGATCAGCCGAGCACGTACTCACGTAACCTTGGGAAGGAGTGCAAAACCTCTCTTAGTTATTCATTAGAACCCTTTCATATGTATTGTTCGTGTCTACCCTGCTCTAATTTCTCGCTCACCTTTGTCAGATGGCATTGACGTCTCTATCAGTAATGAGTCGCGCGCCACCAAGACATTCTCGACACATCTCTCTCCCGACATGATCCGGGACTTCCTCGGCAAATCGACCTCTGCTCTGAATGAATGGAGCGGCTAGCGAGCATCCTGCGGAAGTATGAGCTCATGATTCGCGAGATCCAGGAGGAAAGGGCTGAGCCTGCATACGACAGCCTTTCCCACCTTCTCGCCCTACAACAGCGAGTGGAGGCCCTGGATTACGAGGGCACCACATTCACCGATGCGATGCAGACGCTTCTGGGAGGGAACACCGCTTCGTTGGAGGGGCACTTGAGGAAAATTAATGAATGCGATCGTACCCTCCACAACGAAGTCGTCGCTATTCGCGAGAAGATCATCCAAAGGGGATACCCGCGAGTGAGGACGTGAGGACATGGCTCCTTGAGGTGGATCCCACACTGACTAGGCAGTACTTACCCTTTTATACATGTATTTTATTCTTTGCGTCTGCGAGATATTAAGACATTATTTATTGTTTCTTGTGTATGACCGCGCTTCTCGCGTGGTTTAATTAATGTTTGGTTTGTTGCGAATGCTTGGTCTATGATGTAGAAAGGACTTATCTCTCTATGCAATTTCGACCTGTCGTCAGTAATAGGCGAGTTGAACCTATGCGAGCTTGAGGAGATTTGTGAGTGCACGGGTGGCGAGCGGATTCACGCCAATTGGTCGAACCTCCTCTCTCCTTGGTTCTTTATAAATACCGCCACTACGCTTGGCCCCTACCAACCGCATTAACTGCTCTCCTACTCTCATCATCCCGATAACTTCCATTTGTCATTCTACTTGCTAAATGGGTGGTGATGGTGATGGCTCAGAGGGAAGGCAGAACTGCGTGGACCATTTCTTGGACTACCTCTTCCCGGACGGGCAGGTATTAGAGGACAAGATGCCAAAAATCATTGTCGAGTATGTGTTAGTGGGTTTTGTGGCCCGCGCTCTGTAACAACCCCATCCGTTCATATGATATATTCTAGAAGGTCCGGCCGGGGCCCCACAGGATATACCACAAAACAGTCGGTGAAGGTACAGGATGATACCAGAGTAGCGCATCGCACCTATCACAAGCATTCTAGCGGAAGCCTAAACTACTTGAACTCCTCATGAATGTATGTCCAAACATAAAACTCCACATTTTATAGGAATGTCTGCAACATGTCAAAAGTGTTGGCCTTATGGCCTTACAGGGCTTTCAATCAGTGGCCTAAAACAGGTTGGCGCGCAGGCCGGCCACAATAAAAGAAAACATGCAAAAGAACACAATAGCCTTCGAGGGCTAGCAGCTAACAGCAGCAGCAACACCAGCAGGAGCATCAACCTCTATGCGTCCCGCTCGGCTCTCCAGCACCTGTGCAAGGGACAATCCACCCAACGGTGGCAAACAAAAGCAACGGTCAGCGTTCAGCTGACCAAATTATAACGACCCTACCCCTCCTCTCGGGGCAGCGGTATTTCCCTGCAGGCATATCATATCACAAGTATGGCAAGTATATCATCAAAAGTGCTTTCACGCACACAAGCCATCACAACCGTTCGCCACCCGGCTCAACGGTCCGTGCACATCAGGGCACATTCTTGGTGTTCTGGCAACCTCTTGCCCACCACCGTATCAGGGTTATCACCCAACGGTAAATCTCTTGAGCATTTACTCCATGGCGTGCAGCCGGAGTTAGTCCTCGGACACCGGGATGGCCCGTAGCCCCCCTTTGTGTCATGGCGCGCAGGCCGAAGACTCTTGCTATGCGCTCCAACAGACCTCACTTTTCGGTCTCAAGTCAGACGGACATAGCGCAGGTCGGATCCTCCACCCCCCCCCCCCCCCCCCCCCCCGTTGCTCAAATCGCCTTGCCCTTTCCGCGTGCAGCGTACTCATGGCTATATCAAAGGCGCGGGTCGGTCTCACCAATCCTTTTCCTAGCATTCAAGCCTGGGTATTTCACTATACCCATGTCCTCACAGCAACAGCGGGTCTTTCCTGGGCACACCAGGACTTCTTGTGACTCCCGTCACAGGTGGACACCGCAAATTACAAATGTCAGGGGTCTTTCCTGGGCACACCAGTACTTCCTGTGCCTCAATCACAGGTTGGACCCAAAACCAGCACAGGCTATTTTCCTGGGCTACCACCCCAGTACTTCCTGCTACTCCTTTTTGCAGGTATAACCTGAGACTCCTTACACTACACATTATCACGGAGTCTTCTCCGGTTCGTATGCAACATCACCAATCCAGACCAACCTGTCCAGATGGGCTTCACACAGCATGCCTATTCCGTACTCATTTCCGGATCTATATGCAACACAAAGGGGATTTCAAGCATCCACCCAAACGACTCCCAAAAACAGCCACCTCCTGGTGGGGGAATCAAAAGATATGCCAAAACAGAAGACTTCACATGGCTAGGAAGAAAAGTCGTTACCCTTGACGATCGCTTCGGTGCCATGGCCTCCAAGCTAGCTTGCAAGGCTCGCAAGATCGTCTCCTCCGCAACGCTGGCTTCGGATCTCTCGTCGGTAAACCGCAGCACCACCAACAGCAGCCCCCTTCCCTTCTTCCTCCTCCTTTCTCTCTCTCTTTCTCTCTCTTGAAGAAAGATGAAGGCCAAAGAAAAATGAGAAGTAATTCTCTGACTTCGGCCCTTAAGGAAAAAGAAGAAGAGCTTTCAGCCCTTGGATCCAGACTGAAGGAATGGACGGCCACGATTCTGCCAAAAATACAACTTTTGACCCGACACGGCCTCGAACACGGCCGTGTGCCTGGCCGTGTGCCTCAAGCGGTGGTCAACTGACTTATCCAAACCAGTGACACGCCCACGGGACACGCCCGTGACATGGGCCGTGTCACCAACACGCCTTCAGGACACGCCCGTGTCTGTGGCCGTGTACCTGGGGAAAAAAATCCCAAATCATCCCGAGACTTCACACGGCCTGTGACACGCCCGTGTCCCAGGCCGTGTGCCCAGACACGGCACAAAGACACGCCTGTCGAACTCATTCGGCGGGCTGAGTTCGTCGCCTGATTTGACACGCCCTGTGACACGCCCGTGTCACAGGCCGTGTTCAACACTCGACGCTCACTTCTCGACACTCGACGATCGTCGAGCAAAAATCGTCGAGAATGCGACACGGCCTTGGACACGCCCGTGTCCTGGGCTGTGTGCCTCTCTCGACGAATCGTCGAGACCAAAAAAAATCGTCGAGACAAAGCCCAATCGTCGACACAACCCGACACGCCCTGCGACACGCCCGTGTCGCAGGCCGTGTCACCTGACACGCCCTGGGACACGCCCGTGTCCCAGGCCGTGTCAACCAAATTTGCCTGTGTCAGAACTTTGGGCTGTTACACGCTCCCCCTGAGGGTGAGTCCCTCAACACCATAAAGGATGACGAGCTCGCCCTCCCTCTCACCCATTTTGAGATGGGTCTTCGCCTCCAGCTGTGGCCGGAAGTGAAGAAGTTTCTGAAATACTTCGGGGTAGTTCCCGCATATTAACCCCAAAGCGATTGTCATGTTACTGACTTTCGCATGCTTCCTGCGTGAGGAAATGATAGAGTTAATTTGACGGTCTTCCACAAATTGTTCATCTATTGAGCCACCAACGATGGGGCGGCCTTTCTTACCGGCTCGCAGATCAAAGTCTGCGAGACCATCAACAAGACATACTATTGGACAGATCGCTTCATCTTCGTCAAGGGCGCGCATAGGAACATACCCTACTCTCCAATCCAGAAGGATGAGTCCGTCTACCGAGCTCCCCACGTCGACGGCTAAGATGCCAGGTTCCACAAATTCTTCTTAGGGAAGAACTTTGAGGTTGCTTTCCTATGGTGCAGCCTCGACTCGCTGCTTCTGGTTCTTCCGAGTGATGGTATGCAAATATTTTTCATCTCACACTTTTCATTCGCCTCTGACATGATCTTTACTTGTGTTTTAACTTCCTTTTAACTTTCTCTGCATGCGATCGCCAAATCCCCCTGAGCCCACCCTATGTGGGGAAGGGAAGGGTGGATATTGCCCTTATGCTCGCCAAGTTTGCAGTAGCTGCATGCGTTGACGACCTGGGAGCGCCCTCGACTAGCAGCAGCCAGAAGAAGAGGGTGGTGGTTGATTCAGGATCCTCATCAGGCGAGCCTTCAAAGCAGTAGAAGTCGCTGGCCTCCAAGAAGGTCGCCTCGATCAGCTAGTTGACTCCCCAGCAGGGAGCGGGTCGAGGAGGGTGAAGAGTTGGGGACAACCAACTCCCCTAGCAGGGAGGGGGGGGGGGGTGAAGGGTTGGGGACACCCAACTCGTACCACATTTTTAGGATGGGGCAAAAGCCCATGGATGGTGCTAGGCAGACGTTGCTCACCTGAGAGGAGGGGTCACATCGGGTTTCCATTTGCTCGCTCCTTCCTTCCTGAACGGAGCATGGGCATGCTGGCAAGGATGAATATGCCCTGTCCTTCGGGTTGTATGGCCGTCAGGATGCCACCAAATACAACAAGTTGACCCTGAAGGAACTCACCTTTGAGAGCTCGCAGACCCAGCTACGCTCCATAGAGATCGCACACACCATCGGGTTGTATGGCCGTCAGGATGCCACCAAATACAATAAGTTGACCCTGAAGGAACTGACCATTGAGAGCTCGCAGACCCAGCTACGCTCCATAGAGATCGCACACATGGTCGCGCGGCGGGGAATCATTTTCATGAAAGAAATTCCACAATATTGAGGCCAAGAAGGAGTTCATCGAGGAAAAGGTCCTGAACCTCGAGACGCACCTCGAGCTCTCCGAGCGCCTTCTTGCCAAGCACTCTAATAGTGTGGTAGGTTATCCTTGGACTTTATTTTCGTTATTCTTTTCCTTCTATCCTACCTATCTCTCCCCATCCCTACTCCCAACCACTTTCTTTGTAGAGTGTCGAGACCGCCGACCACATGTTGTCGCACGTCTGTAACTTGGAGGAGGAGCTGGTGGACACAAAGGCAAAGCTTGTCGCGGCCCTTGCTGAGAAGACTGTCGAGAAGTCTATTGAGTCCACATCCAGTGGATGCAAGCTTCTTCATTTCACCCCACGGGAGGTGGAGAGCACCCGCAAGCTCTTGATTATGTAGACAATAGAGACAATGTTGAATTTGTTATGGAACCTCGATGTCTTTGCGGGATGACCGGATGGAGCTGATCGCGAAGGATCTCATGCCGGACTTCTTCACTCCTGTAACGAGTCTACCTTCCTCAAGAAGCGGCTACTCCCCCTCGGAGGATGACGAGACGGGGCACCCATCCAAGGATCCACCCACGAGCTAAGAGTTTTCAGCTTTTTTGTTATTTTTTTTGGGGCATATTGGCTATTTCGCCAACATTAATATTTCTGTGATACGTTAATTGATTCTGTTGTAATTTTTCTCTACGGGGCTTATCTTCTTTCCATTTCATTTAGTATTTATTTTTCCTCGATTCGCAACCAAGTACTCGCCCTTTTGGTATGGCAGACTCGCCATGACGATTAGCGCGCCCTACCTCGGCTCGCGAGAACCGAGCCCAGCGAGCCCGGTGCACTTGCGACCTACCGGTGAATGAGGGCTCAAATGAAATATGCTCCCTGGAGCCCACGGATACTCCTTGTATAGGGGACGCGATGTAAGACCCCTCCCCTTACCAAGGAGGCTCTCGGTCTTATGCCCAGAACCGCCGTCTTACGGTGGCACTAACGCACGGTTTAATCGACACCACAACACACCGATTCTGCCGGCTAATACGATCATATAACCTGTAGGCCAATATGAGAAATAGAAGTATAGCGGTAATGTAGAAATAAACTACAACCAGTCCACAGTCACAGTACATATCAAATAACAAAATGAAAGTACATCCAGTCCACAATGAGTACAAAAATATGAAGAGTAAAAAGGGCTTATGCCTTGTACGTGAATATCAACTCTCCTCCCAAAATAAAACGCGGAAGCAAATCTATCATCCTCGAACTCATCCCACCTGAGGTAGCGTTGTAGTAGTAGTAGGTGGTGGTATCAACTCCTCACGCCCTGTTACCTCGTCCTGCTGGTGGTGCTGGTGCTCCATCTCCTCGAGCTCCTAAAAATAGTTGATCACCGACCATTAGTCGAAAGACTAAGTCGTTTCCTCTGCACCTCGCCTCGCAACTCCTAGGCACCGTGCGGGAGGACGAAGCGGAGGACTATCAAGGGGTAACAAAAGGAAGCAGGTGACAAGAATCTATGCTACCAAGTAAGAGTGTAAGCAGTAAATCTACACTCTCAGTTCTATGTATATAGTACAAGTGAAGTAATGGTATGGTACAAGTAAGTAAAGAACAGAAAGTAAGAGCAGAAAAGTAAAGTCATGCTACCACTACACTACCATCACAAAACTTACCTTAACTGATAAAAATGCCCATACAAATTTATAAGTTACGGTTTCCAGGAATTTAACTTATCATATAAAAGAGCCCATACTAATTTGTATGATAAGGATCTATGAAGTGTTTGACCTAATATGAATGAATGTTTATGATTCAATTTATGCAACAGGCAAGTGCTACTCACACACAGCGACTCCGTGATCACAGACCTTTAGTTCTCACTTTTTGAGAGCTAGCTTCACTCTCGGGTACCACCATTATTGCTCTGGAACAATCTTAATGACTTAAGATATTACCGGGGAAATCGCGGTCTTCCGTCGATCTCCGTTTTAACCACTGTCCTTATGGTTTGCACTCCACCCATCGTGATCTAGTAGTGACCTATAGGAGACCAGTCAGGGCTTATTCCTCTAGTGCAATTCTCACCTCAATGGTCAATCATATCCCCCTGTGGTCCTAGTGGATTAGGCTAACTGTGTTAGTCACTACCCATGACCTGGTACCACCCATAAAGTACGACTTCTAATTTTCTTGGCCAAGTGACCCTAATCATTTATCATGGATGGTATGATATATGATATTGACTATGTGGGGTTTTCACTATTTTTCTAAGTCATAAAGACCCTGAATTAAATCCTTTAATTAAGTGACCTACATCATTTTATACATGAAGTACCATATTAAGTGATTCCCCTGGTCTAATAAATTTTCCTGATGATCATCTAGGCTAATTATGACTGGTTTCCAAGTATTGTAATTTTCTCATTTATATTTCCATTTAATTGTATTTAAAGTTAATATCCATGGATTGGCCACTAACAAATGAAGTACATTAAATATGTCTCTAAAAATTCTAGGAAACGTACTGCAGATGTAAATTGCTAAAATAACACCAAATACAAGATTTCATGGCTCTAGACAGTAATTTGGTTCATCAAACATCAAATGACAAATATTACAAAAATGTCATTATTTGGATTTTAAATCTATAGAGACATCCAAAAATACCAAGAAAATTACACAAGGTCATAAACACATAATTAAATCACAAAGAATTTTTCCATAATATTTCTACTGTAATTTCCATCATTTTTAAATAATTTCCATAAAGGGACAAAATTATAAATTCTACATAATTCCAAGATATATTCCTCTAACATGCCCATAAAAGTTTTCAGGGGTTAAATATGACTCTCTTGAGTTCTTAACAAAATTTGAGAATTTTAACTCATCATTAACCCTATTTTAAAATTTTCTATCAATAAATGGCCTAATGTTCAAAAATTCCAAATAATGGGATTTGTGATCCCAAAAATCCCATTACTTCTGTTGAAGATATATTTCACCTAATAATCCTCTGACCAAACTTTCAAAGGCTTTTAATGTTCCAAATGGTCTAAATCCCCATTATTTAGATTCTTGCTAAAGGCATCCCAAGCCTTTATTCACCCTTCACATGCAAGAAGGAATACCCATCATGCAGAGGTCAAAAATGACTGAAATTTTTATCATAGGCCTATAATGAACCCAAGGACATGTCACCTAAATTTGGGGTCATTTGGAGTCATAATACTCTAATTATTTCATTAATTTACTTTTGTGTATTTTCACAAATACTATAGAAAAATATTTCTCAAAAATTCCAATTTTTGGACAGAGTTTAAGTCTACCCTATTCAAGCACATGTACAAAATTTTTGGTCATGTGAACTTCTGGTTTGGCATGGGCATGCATTTGAAATTCTGCCCTAGTCAAGGACCAGTCCTAGGAAAACAGGCCTACAACCAAATCTACTATACCAAATTTGATGTTTAAGGTGCCATATTAAAGTTAAGACAATAGGTACAATTTTCATTTAGGGTTCTTGTTCGGGAAATGCCTCTAAGAGGCCTAGATTTAACATGCAATATCACTGAAAATGTGTGACACAAATGTTACTATCCATTAATCAAAATAAATAAATCATTTGAGATGAAACAGACGTCATCCGTTCATCCCCTACCTCCAGCCAACGACTAGGATGATCCCGACCTGGATCAAGAAGAATTCTCATTTCCGGCCACCTGGGCCGGCGCCACCGCCGACAATTATTGCCACCACCTTTGTTGAGGTGTGGCTGGCGTTTCCCGGTGGTGAGGCTGCCGGAGGCGGCTCCTCCGGCGATCCCGAGCAAGAAGAGAAAGCTCGGATTTTTGCTCTCAGCTCTCATGGTATCGGGCTCAATTGAGCCTGATATCTCTCCTAAATGATCTAGGATTCTAGTACGGGTAGAGGTGAGGTGAAACGAACTTGATTCAGGCCTTGGCGGCGAGTGCGGCGGTGGTTGGACATGGCCGAGCTGCTCCGACGATCTCCTGCTCAAAACCTTGATTCTCTACCAATTCTCTTGCTCCAGGACTCGATCTCCACTCGTTTCCTCTCTCTAAAGCTGTTGGTGGGGTTGGTTTTGGCTGGAGGTGGCTGTATATGGAGATAAAACCAAGGTGAGCTCGGGTTGGGGCTTTGGATGCTTCACCCATGGTGCCAAGTGTCCACCATGCCCTAATTTCCTCTAGAATCACTTTGGGAGGCCTGCCAGCAAGCTTGGGCAGAAGGAATGAGGCCATGTGGCTACCATTCCCTCTTTTCCTCTTCTCACTTCTCTTCTCTCTCCTAAAATTCCCACTTTACCCCCATGCATGTATTCTCTCTCTTAATTCAGAGGGGTAGGGGTTGTCCTTGTCCACTGGGGCTGGCCATGGGCCAAGTTTGGTGGGCTTGGCCCAAGGGGAAGTGGCTTGGGCTCATTTTCACTCTTTAGGACAATTTGTTGACTAAGTTGACTTTTGAGTTGACTTGGTCAAGCATGATGAGTGGGCTGACCCTACTTGAAGGTAATGACCCCAATGACACTACCCAACCTGTGTTGGGTCAAGGTGATGCTCTACTTGGGCTAAGTGGGCCTATAGGTATAGGTTTGACCAACTTAGGGCTAAGGTTGACTTTGGTCAATTAAGGTCAAAGGGTTGACCTAGTGACATGCCCTAGGGTCCACTTAGATTATTTTAGGGTTAAGGGCAATGTGGTGGGGTTAAGGTGTGGTTAGGGTTCCTATTTAGCCTAGTTTGACCTAATTTGACTTTGGCCCCTTAGTGGCCCCATATGGCTACAACCCACTCCCTAGGGTCAAACCTAGCTAAATTCCCTATCACCCACCCCATGTCTAACCCAATCTAATTTAAAGGGTCTAGAAGTAACATGGGATGTTACACGTGAGATCCTCGCGGGTCTGGCACTCGCGCAGCTGTCGCTTCACCTTTGAAGTTGGGCAAGTGAAGGATGTGCGAGGTGGGGCAAGAAAGGTTGCATTCGTCCACTTTATATTTCACCTTATTCGTTTTCCTTTTCCTTCCTTTAGATTGTTGTCCTTCAACCCATCTCCCGAGTGACTAGAGTACCCTGCTGATAAAGCGGAGGACCGATTTCCAGGACCTTGAGAGCCCAGCTACGACTCCATTTCCCTTCACATCTGTTCAGCCTTCCACCCGAGCAACCTGCCAACCCTACCAGCTTGTGAGACCCGGTTAGCGGGATCCTATTAGGGTTACTTTGGTTTGGAAATGATCTCATCTCAACCTTCCACTCGGGCGAATTGCCCTGCCCTATTGGCTTATGAGAGCCTGGTCAGCGGAATTCTATTGGGGATTCTTTGGTTTGGAATTGATCTCATCTCAACCTTTCACCCGAGCGACTCGCCTTCCATGTCGGCTTGTGAGAGCCCGGTCAGTGGGATCCTATCAGGGGTTCTTTGGTTCAGAATTGATCTCCTTTCAACCTTCAACCTGAGCGACCTACCTGCTTTATCAGGTTGTGAGAGTCCGGTCAGCGAGATCCTATCCGGGTTGCTTTGGTTTGAAATTGATCTCATCTCAACCTTCCATCTGAGGTGACCCCAGCGGCCACCCCTCTATCCAGACTTTTCGGGCTCTGACTAGAAAAGGAAAGGGAAATTGGGTGAGGAGAGAATTCTTCTTGTCTATTTTACGGGTAAAAGCATTTCAGGTCGTCATCGCTCCAAGCGTTGCTAAGGGGGACTCCCTCGATATTTTAGAGGCAATAACTCCTTGAGTCAAGTGCTTCGAGGGTTATAATGGGTCCTTCCCAATTAGGGTGGAGCTTGTCGATGGCTTGTAACGTCTCCATCCGCTACATGACATATAATAGCAAGTCCGGCCGGGGCCCCACACTATATACCACAAACAGACGGCGGGGTTATAAGTTAATATCAAAGACTATGACACACATCCTAACACAAAGTATTCTAGAGGAAGCATTATGGGTTAAACTTGAACTCAAAGACCATCAATGTCCATTATATATATCTCTAAGGAATGTTTACAAAATACACAAAAAGTTTGGCCTTAATGCCTTACAGTTAATCTTCACAAGTGTGGATTACATACATCGGCACACAGACGGGCCACACATGAAAACAGTAAACTTTTCTTTCTTTGGCCTTCGAGGGCCAGCATAGCAGCAGTAGCAAGGACTTCCGCCCATTATTTTTCGCTCTGCTCCCAAGCACCAACATGGAGGCAATCCACCGCAACGATGGTAAACAAAGCAACGGTCAGCATTCAGCTGACCAATTTATAACGACCCTACCCCTTTCCCGGGGCAGTGATATTCCTTCCCTGCAGGCATAGCATTTTCACAAGCAGATATATCACAAGATGTGCTCTCACGCACAATCAATATATCACAAACGTCGACTGCACGACCCGACGCTCCGTGCACTCAGGGCACATTATCGGTATACCGGAAAAACAGGGTCCCACCACTATTCTCAGGTCTCAGACCCAATGATAAACTTTGAGCATTCATGCTCCACGACCCACAGCCGGTGTAACACCCTCGATTTTTTTCGATGATTTTGTTTGATTGGGCAACGTCATATTTATGGCGTCGTGGCGTACCTTTTAACGTCGAGTTGACGGCGCAATGCCGTTAAGGCATTTTCGCGTCCGTGCGGTCGAGTCGGCTGAATTCTTGTTGTAATGGGAAAATTTTGCTTTTTGAATTTAAGTTGAGTAATTTTGGACTTGCTCGTAAAGTTTCGTCGCAATCCGAGCATTTTTTGGAGTCTCGGCGCGCAATTGAAGTTTTGGATTGTTTATGTTCGCCGTATACTTTGAAGATTAATATCTCGGGAATGGCTCGTCAGATTTTGGTTTTGACTTCGTCGTTGTGTTCGTAGCGTCAGTATTCGCCTACGGCATGAGTTTCGTTTAATTCGGCGATCGTTTGGGCCTCCGTTTTGATTTCGTAGTTTCCTTATTTAAAAATATATAAGTATGATTATTTTAATATTATAGTACTATTCAAAAATGTCTTTTACTATTCATTCGTATAGTTTGATCAAAAGGTTACATTTGCAAAGAAATTGTTTTTCCTGTAAGGCTTGACTCGGGTGAAATTCCTGCGTCCCGTGTAGGTGTACTGTTCATACAAATAACCGGTTGTACTCGAGTAGTGACCTTACTACTCGAGTAGTTCTTTTCGAGTACTCGAGTAGTTACCTTACTACTCGAGTAGTTCCTTCCGAGTACTCGAGGAGCTGCCTTAAGTACCCGAGTAGGTCTCTTCTTGTACTCGAGTAGTGACCTTACTACTCGAGTAGTTCCTTCCGAGTGCTCGAGTAGCTTCCTTAAGTACTCGAGTAGGTCTTTTCTTGTACTCGAGTAGGGGTCTTACTACTCGAGTAGTTCTTTTCGAGTACTCGAGTAGTTACCTTACTACTCGAGTAGTTCCTTTCGAGTACTCGAGTAGTTACCTTACTACTCGAGTAGTTCTTTTCGAGTGCTCGAGTAGTTACCTTACTACTCGAGTAGTTCCTTTCGAGTACTCGAGTAGTTACCTTACTACTCGAGTAGTTCTTTTTGAGTACTCGAGTAGTTCTTTTTGAGTACTCGAGTAGTTACCTTACTACTCGAGTAGTTCCTTTCGAGTACTCGAGTAGCTGCATTAAGTACTCGAGTAGGTCTCTTCTTGTACTCGAGTAGTTCTTTTCGAGTACTCGAGTAGTTACCTTACGACTCGAGTAGTTCCTTTCGAGTACTCGAGTAGTTACCTTACTACTCGATTAGTTCCTTTCGAGTACTCGAGTAGTCACCTTACTACTCGAGTAGTCCTTTTCTAGTACTCGAGTGGTCCGTTCCTTCTGTCTTGGAAAACCGGTTTTAGCTGAACTCGGTTTATTTCTGCTGTTTGAGTATAAATACTTTCTTCTTTTTTTCATCATTAAACCGACCGAGAATTTCTTCTTCTTCCCGAACCAGAGCGACGTGTGAGAAATAGGTCGTCCGTCCGTACCTCTTCCAGTGGCCGCCGACGGTGCTCCGATGCTCGAAATCTTCTACTGAGAATAGATCTGGAAAGCTCTCGCCGAGAGGTACGTCATCGTGGTAATATATTCCCCGTTTATAGAGATTTCTCGTTAGGGTTTTTCGGCCCTAACCTCCTTTTCGGCCGTTCTTGTTCAGATTTCAACTCCTCCCGCATCCTTTTGCTCTGATCTATGACGTGGAGTGATTCAGTGGACTTTTTCAGTTAAACCAAGACAAGTGGTGGTTTCCCCTCGTTTCTCCTTGCCCGATTGATGGTAACGGCTATATTTTCATGTCTTTAAATTTTCTGCGCTTATTCTTCCAAATTACTGTTATAATTAACTGTTTCAATGATCACATGGTGTTGTAAGGATTTGTCATGGTAAACTCGATCTTGTCTGGTTATGTTTAATCGTTCCTAATCTGTCTTAATGATGACTATAAATGTCTTAGCTTTCGTTATTAAACGTGTTAGAGTTTATCTAGGATTGTAAATTGCTCCTAGAGGTTGATCAACCGCGTCTTGAATCTGGTGATGTCAAGTAGAATCTATCGAGCCAAAATCCCGAGATATTTGTCGCAAGAGTGGCGTTTAAGCCGCGGCGGGCGAAGTCTGCTGTTGCTGCTGCTAGCGGCCCCCTCTCTCTCCCTTCTTCCTAGCTCAGCTCGGCTCCCTCGGCAACCAACATGCAAGCACAACCGTCATAGTAACCGTCTGCTCGACAGCTCCTGATCAACCTCCTTCTGTCATCAGCCTTCTCGGCTGCTCTCAGCACCCTCTCCTCTATCCCCGCAACCTCCTTGACAAGCGTTTGCTCCACTCTCGAGCACTCAGAAGCTTCCTTCATTCCTCTTCTCCCGCAGTCTTTATCCCTTTCTCCACTCAGCTTGTGAGACCGAAAACACCCCCTCTGTGTTAGCTGCCCGGTGCCGTTTTCGCGCATCAACAGTTAACACGCGGCCTTCAGATCCGAACAGACGGTGAACAGCGACAGCTACCCATGTCAGATCATCAACCAGCCGAGAACTTTGCTCCAAGTCCCAGTGAAGATCCACTCTGGGAGGCCTTTGAGCAATCGCTCCGTGAGAATGCTCAGCAGTTCCAAGCGATCAATCAAATGCTCGCTATGATCACGCAGCGACTAGACTCTCAACCAGCAACAGCTCTAGTTGCTTCAGCTGCCCCAATCAATCTAGCCCCGACATCGGATCATCAGCAAGCTTGTCCTCCAGCTTGCCCGCCGGTCTATCCTCCTTACACAACAACCTTCCCGCAAGGGCCTGCAGCTCCTCTGCGACCTCAATATGAAGAATTTGTTGCTCGCCAAAACTTCTTCGGGAAGCAGCCCGCGGAAGCCCTGCTAGATTTCTCAACTTTCAGGGAAGTCACCCTTACCCCGCAGCTCCTGCATTTGCTCCTCCTGCAGCAACTTTTCCCTTTTACCCTCCTGCTCCTGTTACAGCTGCAGCTTATGCTTCTTTTTATCCTTATGTTGTAGGAGAACAGGAAGAACCTTCGCCATTTGCAGAGAATGTTCGTCATGAACCAACTCCAGACAATTTTAGAGAACCCTTGTTACCAATCTACACCCGAGAGACTGATCCAGTGAAGCATCTTCAAGCCTTCGAATCAGTAGTTGCTCTCAAAACCCTTTCAGATGCAACCAAGTGCAAGCTCCTTGTAACAACTTTTGATGGGCAAGTGAGGGACTGGTTCTATGGTCATTACCCTCACTCCATCACTTCCTTTGCTGATCTGCGAAGGGAGTTCTTGCTCAGATTCTCTACCTCCACCAAGGGAAAGGATGGTCTTGAAGCCCTCTTTGAGATCAAGCAACGAGAGAATGAAACTTGGTCTCAGTTCGTTGATCGTTTCCAAAGAGAAATCTTGGACATCGAGATTGTCAGTCAAGAAATGTACCGAGTGGCTCTTATCCACGGTCTCCGTGAAGGGCCTCTCAAGTTTGAAGCCAATGTCCGTGCACCAAGAACATACCAAGAGTTGATTGCCTTAGCCAACTCATACATATCCGAGGCAAAAAAGCAACCCAGGCTTCGTCTCCAAGCTCATATCAGAGAAAGATCTTTTTCACAAACAGCCTCCGAGGTCTCCTCACAATGATTTCCCAACTCATTCAAGGAAAGGAAAAAAGGTTTCAGCGCCATCGATACCCTTTCCTGAGCCGTGATCGTGCTCAAGATTCGTTGCTACTGCTAGCTTCTTCTCAAATAGCTGCAGTCTGCCATTAGCGAGATGATGACTTGCATGAGTCCGAACTAGATGAAGTCGTGCTAGAAGTAAGCCAGATCATGAAAGACAGGGCTAGCTACAAAAAGCCTTACCGACCAACTGATCAAAGGTCTAGAGACTCAGAGCCTTACTGCGAATTCCACAAAGAGCCAGGTCACCTGACCGAGAACTGTCGAGCACTCCGCCAGCTTGTGCAAAGGATGCTCCGACAAGGTAAGATGCGTGACTTGCTTCCCAAAGAAGATCGCCCTGATCCAGTGACCTCAAAGGGAAAAGAAGTTGCAGATGCTCCTTCCTCCTCAAAAGGAGTAAGCCTGGTCGAAGAACCCCCTCTCCTCGTTGTTAACAAAACTGTCGAATGCTTCGATGCTGATGACGAGGGTGTGCTTGGAAGGCTATTCTAAGCCAGCAAAGGACTTCATAGTCCTCCAAATTCTCTCACAACCATGATGGGTTATCTCTACTCCTGCCTTTTCAAACATTCTCTTTACAAAACACTTCTTAGTGTTCATTTTTGCTTATCAACAAAGCTTTTATCAAGGATCCCATACTGACACAGTTCCCTTCTTGTATTGCTTTTTCCTCTATTCTCTCTTCTCCGATAGGTTACTGAGCCGCAGAGATATCGCCGAGTCTTGCTATAGGCCCCCTTGGGATTGGATTCCGACGTAAGACCACAGTGACCACATATCACGGGGAGATTTCGCATATGTGTGTAGTGGGGGCTATCCAACTCTCATGTGGAGGAATACTGGACTTTGGATCCTAGCCGGCATCTAACACAGAGTGCGTGCTAGGGAGGCCCCATGTGTTAGCTCTACGGTGCTATGTTAGGATACATCACAGTTACGATGATCTTTGCTTGACAAGCAATGGCGACCAAGTGTAGCCTTGTCTCTTCGATCATATCACGACTGTGATGACCGAGCGTTCTCTAGTGCTCCCAATCCATGCTTTCCCGGGATCCTCTACTCCACTGATCGATCCACAGACAAGCTATAGGCCTCTTGGCGCAACCAGTCTCATTGATCATTGATGTAGTAACCTGAAGCATGTGATCAGTGCCTCTAGCGATCCTTCTCAGGATTTCCCTTGCTTTTCTCCTTTGTGCCCTCCTAGAGGATGCGCGGCCAGCCCGCTTTTGAGTAGGACTATACTCGGGATGACTTTTCTCAGGCAAATGATGCATAAGGCCCACGGGTGATCTCCTGTGGCGGCATCCAGTCTTTCTTAGTCATCTCCGAGTATAGACCTTTTTTTGTCAATTGCCTTCTTTCACAGGTGAACAAGTTAATCTGATCTACCAAGAGGATTTCCAGCATTCACTTTGCTTATACTCATCTTATATGCATTGCCTGCTCACAGCTCTACCAGAATGTATCAGGCATTTCCTCTACTATTTGGTTATATCGACATTGTCTTATCAACAATTAACACTTGCAAGCCTTCTCTCAGGTGCTTGCAAGCTTCTTTCATTATTCTATGTCTGCTGCTCACTCTTTTCTTTGTAGTGGTTAGCAGACACCTGCAAGCCCTTTCTCAGGTACTTGTAGTATAATTCATTATTCTATGTCTGATGCTCACTTTTTTTGCAGAGAATATCAGACACTTGAAAGCCTTCTTCACAGGTACTTGCAAGTTATTTTCATGTTTTGTCTGCTCCTAACTCTTTTCTTGCATAGACTAGCATACACTTTCAAGCCTTTTCTCAGGTACTTGCAAGTTTTTTTTGTATATGTATGCCTGCTCCTAACTCTTTTCTTGCAGAGACTAGTAGACACTTGCAAGCCTTCTTCACAGGTACTTGTAAGCTATTTTCATGTTTTGTCTGCTCCTAACTCTTTTCTTGTAGAGACTAGTAAAAACTTACAAGCCTTCTTCACAGGTACTTGCAAGCTATTTTCATATTTTGTCTGCTCCTAACTCTCTTCTTGCAGAGATCAGCAGACCCTTGCAAGTTTCTTCACAGGTACATACAAGCTACTCACATATATCATGTTTGTTCCTAACTCTCATTTTGCAGAGATCATCCGATACTTGTGAGTTTCTTCACAGGTACTTGCAAGTTACTTTCATATACTATGCCTACTTTTAACTCTTCTTTTGCAGAAACCAGCAAATACTTGCAAGTTCCTTCCAGGTACTTGCAGCTCATTTTTCCTTCTTGTATACTCTCCATCCTTCCTTTTTTGCAGAGGATAACAGGTGCTTGCAAGCCTCCATTAGATACTTGCAAGTTATTATGCTTTTATGTTTTCCTTTCACTTTCATTTTGCAGAACTTTGTGAAAGACACATCTGCTTCACTTTGTAAAAGCAAACTCAGGTACACACACAATGTACCACCCGTACATACCTGCCCTAACTTTGCTCTTGCAGGAAAGTAGACAGGCAGCGCCAAACTCCTAAGGAGAGACTTCAGATTCTATCTCTTCTTGCCCCCTTCTCTTTCCATTGGGGTGGATCACGATTTTCGTGGGTCTCCAACTTTTTCGAAGTTCTATTCGGAACTTAAAAAAGTGCGGGGATTATGTTAACCCCGAAATCGGCGATCCTTCCCAAGCCAGCCAGCTCACTCGTCGCGGCCTGCCCCGGGTTCCTCCTGAAGGTCGTGACGCCCTAGGGAGGGCGGACAGAATTCTCTGTCCGCTCAGGCCGTGCGGCTTGCGCGGTCTCAGCGGTCTGACCGACCAGGTCGCACGCCTTCCCTTGGTCGGCAGGGGCCGCGGACTGCTTCCGCAGTCCGCCCCTACAAGCCGTCCCATTTTTCAGCTTAACCGCAAGGTTGTCTCCGCGGGACTCTCTCTGTCGGACTCAACTACCTATCTGCCCAGGCCAGCAACAGGTCGCATATCCCTTGTCACCCAGTAGCACGGACAGCCGACTCCTCCAGCCCGCCTACAGAGCGCGGACTCCAGCTCCGGCTACCCGCCAAGACCAGCAGCAACGTCCCGTTCATCGCGAGCTCGGCAGACTCGAAGTGCGGTCGAGACTTCCAGTCCGCCTTCACCACTGAACCCCTCAGTCTGCGGCCTTGCAGCAGCCGCGGACTCGGCGGACTTAGCAGACTCTCTTTGCAGTCTGCCTTTCCTTAACCAGCGTCAGCTTCTCGGCAGCAGCAGGGTCAACTCCTCCTCAGTCCGCGGCCTTGGCGCGGACTCAGTCTATGGTAGCGGACTCCTTCCAGTCCGCTAGGCAGCAAACCATCCAGAAGACAGTCCCAGTGTAACGACCTCATCCGTTCATATAACATATACTAGAAGGTCCGGCCGGGGCCCCACAACATATATCACAAAACAAATGACGAAGCTACGGAATGATACCAGAGTAGCGCTGCGCACCTATCACAAAAGCATTCTAGCGGAAGCCTATACTACCACTTGAACTCCTCACATGAATGTCCAACATATACTACAACATCCACCCCACAAAAAAATTCGACCATGACTTCGAGAGGGAAAGACCAAAATAACTGATACCAAAAATGTAACGACCTCATCCGTTCATATAACATATACTAGAAGGTCCGGCCGGGGCCCCACAACATATATCACAAAACAGATGACGGAGCTACGGAATGATACCAAAGTAGCGCAGCGCACCTATCACAAAAGCATTCTAGCGGAAGCCTATACTACCACTTGAACTCCTCACATGAATGTCCAACATATGCTACAACATCACATTGTATATATTGAGAATAGGAATGTCTTACAATATCATGATAGTTGGCCTTATGGTCTTACAGGGCTTTCATACAGTGGCCTAAACATTGGCGCGCAGGCCAGCCACAATAAAAGAAAACATAACATTCCATATAATAGCCTTAAAGGGCTAGCAGCAGCAGCAGCAGCAGCAGCAGGGACATCAACCTTTATACGTACCGCTTGGCTCTCCAGCACCTGTACAGGGACAATCCACCCAACGGTGGCAAACAGAAGCAACGGTCAGCATTCAGCTGACCAAATTATAACGACCCTACCCCTTCTCTCGGGGCAGTGGTAATCTTCCCTGCAGGCAGAGCATAACACAAGCATGACAATATATCTCATATAATGTGCTTTCACGCACACATGTCATCACAACCGTTCGCCACCCGGCCCAACGGTCCGTGCACTCATGGCACATTCTTGGTGTTCTGGCAAATCACATGCCCATCACCGTATCAGGGTCATCACCCAACGACAACTCACTTGAGCATTTACTCCATGGCGTACAGCCGGAGTTTTATAGTCTTAGTGAATCGGGATTGGCCCTTAGCCCCCCATGGTCTCACAACGCGGAGGCCTAACACTCTTGCTATGCGCTCCAACATACCGCACTTTCTGGTCTCATGTCGGACGGACATAACGCAGGTCGGATCCTCCACCCCCCGTTGCTCAAATCGCCTTGCCTTCTCCGAGTACAGCGTACTCATGGCTTAATCAAAGGCACGGGTCAGTCTTACCAATCCTGTTCTTGGCATTCAAGCCTGGGCATATTCTACACCCATTTCTCACAATATCAGCGGGTTTTTCCTGGGCACCCCAGTACTTCCTGTTACTCGTTTCACATGTGGACACCGCACTATCACAAATGTCAGGGGTCTTTCCTGGGCGCACCAGTACTTCCTGTTATTCTCTTCACAGGTGGACACCCTACGACATCAAGCATCACAACGAGCCTTTCCTGGACTACCACTCCAGTACTTCCTATGCTTCATTCATAGGTATGACCCAATAACACAAGCATAACACAAATATTTTCCTGGACTACCACTCCAGTACTTCCTGCTACTCCTCTTCACAGGCATAACCCGTTGACTCCTTAAACTACACGTTTATCATGGAGTCTTCTCCAATTCGTATGCAACATCACCAATCCAGACCAACCTGTCCAGATGGGCTTCACACAACATG
Source organism: Platanthera guangdongensis (assembly GCA_039583875.1). Taxonomy (NCBI): domain Eukaryota; kingdom Viridiplantae; phylum Streptophyta; class Magnoliopsida; order Asparagales; family Orchidaceae; genus Platanthera; species Platanthera guangdongensis. Next base: position 177,059,060 of record CM077156.1, read on the forward strand.
TCTATTCCGTACTCCATTTCTGGATCTATATGCCAATAAAGGGGATTTCATGAATCACCCAAAAGACTCCCAAAATCAGCCACCTCTTGGTGGGGGAATCACAAATATATGCCAAAAGGAAGCCTTCACATGGCTAAGAAGAAAAGTCGTTACCCTTGACGCCCTCTTTGGTGTCATGAGCTCCAAGCTAGCTTGCACGAATCACAAGAGCTTTTCCTCCGCAACGTTGGCCTCGGGACGCAGCTTGGCACTCTCCAGCTCCACCAGCAGCAGCCCTTCTCCTTCTTCCTTCTTCTTTCTCTCCCTTTCTCTCTCTCTAACTTGTAGAAAGATGAAGGCACTAAACAAATGAGAATATGTTCTCAGTTTTTGGCCTTAAGGAAAATAGGAAAGAAGCTCAGCCCTTGGATCCAGGCTGAAGGAATGGACGGCCACAATTTTGCCAGAAAACCTGATTTTTGCCTGATACGGCCTGTGACACACCCGTGTCCCAGGCCGTGTGCCTCAAGCGGTGGTCAACCGTCTTATCCAAACCGGTGACACGCCCATTAGACACGCCCGTGTCATGGGCCGTGTCACCCGACACGCCTTCAGACATGCCCGTGTCTGTGGCCGTGTTCATCCGGCGAAAAAAATCCCAAAATCGCCCGAGACTCACACGGCCTGTGACACGCTCGTGTCCCAGGCCGTGTGCCCATACACGACACTAAGACACGCCCCAGCGCAATTTCGTCGGGTTGAGTTCGTCGACCTAAAGGGACACGCCCTGTGACATGCCCGTGTCACAGGCCGTGTTCACCCACATCTCGACACTCGACGACCACATCTCGACACTCGACGATCGTCGAGCCATTTTCGTCGAACACACGACACGGGCTTGGACACGCCCGTGTCCTGGGCCGTGTTCCTTCTCTCGACATATCGTCGAGCAAAAAACGTCGACTCCCGGGCCGATCGTCGACACGGCCTCGACACGCCCTGAGACACGCCCGTGTCTCAGGTCGTGTTTGCTGTTCGACGATCGTCGACTCCAAATTTCGTTGACCTCATGGCCAAATCGTCGATTCCAGCCTGACACGCCCTGGGACACGCCCGTGTCTCAGGCCGTATCACCTGAAAATTGCCTGCTGAGAAAATTGAGCTGTTACAACCAGTCCGCATAACCTCGTGCGGACTCGCCAAACTCCGCGGGCACTCTCCTGCTCACACCCTTTATAACTCGATCAGTTCAACAGCGGCGGACTCAGCGGATTCTCCTTGCAGTCCTCCACTTGGCCTCCAGCATCCGCCACCCCAGCAGTAGACGGACAGTCCCAGCTCAGCAGTGACGGACTCCGCGAACCCGCATCACAGTCCGCCACGAAGTCTCCTACTTTGCCATCAGCAACACTGGCTTTAGTACCAAGCCCCAGTCCGCGCGGCCTATTGCGGACTCGGCGGACTCCATCTCCTTCTCACTCAAGTTACCGTCTCACCGGGGGTAACGTCAGTGCAAGCCGTTACCTCCTCGGGCCTATAAATAGCCCCCTATGCCTCTCATAGTGGGAGAGGTCTCATCATCGCCAAAGTGCTCACGCTTAAAGTCAGCCAGCAAGCCTCCTCCTGCGGAATCCGCTTCTAAGTCCTCACCCCCTCTGCGCCTTTAGTCGTGTGGCCTGCCGGCCTCTTGTTCTGCAGTCCGCGCAATCTCCTGATTCCCTTAATCGCACGGCCTGCTAGCTACGTTCTTCAGTCTGTGCGGCCACTTCTGGCACTTCTTCTTTAGCCGCCAGCTTCCTTCTTGTACCCTTTACTGCTTTCCTGAAAAGTTGTATTAGCAAGTTGTAACTCTCGCTATTAATAAAAGAAAAGCCCATCGCAAGAGTGGCGTTTAAGTTGCGGCGGGCGAAGACTGTTATTGCCGCTGCTAGCGGCCCCCTCTCTCTCCCTTCTTCATAGCTCAGCTCAGCTCCCTCGGCAACCAACCTGCAAGCACAACCGTCATAGTAACCGTCTGCTCGACAGCTCCTGATCAACCTCCTTCTCTCATCAGCCTTCCTGGCTGCTCTCAGCACCCTCTCCTCTATCCCCGCAATCTCCTTGACAAGCGTTTGCTCCACTCTCGAGCACTCAGAAGCTTCCTTCATTCCTCTTCCCCCGCAGTCTTTATCCCTTTCTCCACTCAGCTTGTGAGACCGAACACACCACCTCCGTGTTAGCTGCACGGTGCTATTTTCACACATCAACATAGCTGAACCCGGTTTATTTCTGGTGTTTGAGTATAAATACTTTCTTCTTCTTCTTCTTCATCATTAAATCGACCGAGAATTTCTTCTTCTTTCCGAACCAGAGCGGCGTGTGAGAAATAGGTCGTCCGTCCGTACCTCTTCCGGTGGCCGCCGACGGTGCTCCGGTGCTCGAAATCTTCAACCGAGTATAGATCTGGAAAGCTCTCGTCCGAGAGCTACGCCATCGTGGTAATATCTTCCCCGTTTCTAGAGATTTCTCGTTAGGATTTTTTGGCCCTAACCTCCTTTTCGGCCGTTCTTGTTCAGATTTCAACTCCTCTCGCATCCTTTTGCCCTGATCTATGATGTGGAGTGATTCGGTGGACTTTTTTGGTTAAACCAAGGCAAGTGGTTGTTTCCTCTTGTTTCTCCTTGTCCGATTTGATGGTAACGGCTATATTTTCATGTCTTCAAATTTTCTGCGCTTATTCTTTCAAATTACTGTTATAATTAACCGTTTCAACGATCACATGATGTTGTAATGATTTGTCATGGTAAACTCGATCTTGTCTGGTTATGTTTAATCGTTCCTAATGTGTCTTAATGATGACTATAAATGTCTTAGCTTTCGTTATTAAACGCGTTAGAGTTTATCTATGATTGTAAATTGCTCCTAGAGGTTGATCAACCGTGTCTTTAATCGTTCCTTCGTGTTAGCTGCCCGGTGCTGTTTTCGCGCATCAACATAGCTGAACCCGGTTTATTTCGGCTGTTTGAGTATAAATACTTTCTTCTTCTTCTTCATCATCATTAAACCGACCGAGAATTTCTTTTTCTTTCCGAACCAGAGCGGCGTGTGAGAAATAGGTCGTCCGTCCGTACCTCTTCCGGTGGCCGCCGACGGTGCTCCGGTGCTCGAAATCTTCAACCGAGTATAGATCTGGAAAGCTCTCGCCGAGAGCTACGCCATCGTGGTAATATATTCCCCGTTTCTAGAGATTTGTCGTTAGGATTTTTTGGCCCTAACCTCCTTTTCGGCCGTTCTTGTTCAGATTTCAACTCCTCTCGCATCCTTTTGCCCCGATCTATGACGTGGAGTGATTCGGTGGACTTTTTTGGTTAAACCAAGGCAAGTGGTGGTTTCCCCTTGTTTCTCCTTGTCCGATTTGATGATAACGGCTATATTTTCATGTCTTTAAATTTTCTGCGCTTATTCTTCCAAATTACTGTTATAATTAACCGTTTCAACGATCACATGATGTTGTAATGATTTGTCATGGTAAACTCGATCTTGTCTGATTATGTTTAATCGTTCCTAATGTGTCTTAATGATGACTATAAATGTCTTAGCTTTCGTTATTAAACGCATTTGAGTTTATCTATGATTGTAAATTGCTCCTAGAGGTTGATCAACCGTGTCTTGAATCTGGTGATGTCAAGTAGAATCTGTCGAGCCAAATCATGAGATATTTGTGTTATGTTTTCTTTGGGTTTCTTGATTGCGGGAGTTGGTGGACGATTCCACCTCCGCAGTGGTTGTTTCCTTCATTAGTGTCATGTGGAAGTCTACCTAACTTTTGGATGTCTGCGGTGTATGGTAGAGAGTATGAGACTCCCTCGCAGCTAGACTGATTTTATATTCGTGTTTTGGGTGGTGTGTCCAAGAGTGACCACCTCACCCGTGTTTTTGGGTAGTGTGTCCACGAGTGACCACTTCGCCCGTGTTTTTGGGTAAAGTCGACCACAGGTGCCTAATAAAGGATTTGTATTTCTTCCTTACGAATTATTCATGTTGTCACCTTATAGCCTCGTGCGTCTGGTATACTGTTGTTGTACGTGACGAATCACGTAAGAGTTCTTTTTCATGATGATGACTTGTTTCTTTTTTTGTGTACTTTATTTCAGTACTGTTGGTCTTGCGTTGGTACCCCTTTGACCTTTGCTTAATTGGGCTTATTTATTTCTGCCACCATTTGTTATTTCTTGCTGAGGTGTTCTGTCTTTGGAATGCCTCATGTTCAGAGCAGTAGCAGATAACAAATCTAGTTTTGGAGTTTCTGGAAGGCAGTGTTGGTCGTGGTCGTTACCTTGTCTCAACGAGGTAGTTTGTTGTTTATTTAGTTACTGGTTCAGACATACTTTTTTGTAGGTGGGTTCGTGTCAGTTTGTTGACGCCCACCGTATTGTTACTTTTGATACTTGCTAGCTGCTTAGTTTTTTTTCTACATGTGGATGTGGATTGCTTGCTCTCTGGGATGATTTATGCTAGGAATGCATGTTAGGTATTTTTAAGAATAAAATCTATTACTATTACTTCATGCACTGCATAATTTAAAAACTCTAACTTGTTATATTTGGCGACCGTAAAAGCTATCCTTACTACTATTATAAATTTAGAGTCTTGCATAGCATGAGTTGTCCTTGGGGACGTTTATACTCATGTAGGATGTTTAAGTCAGTCTAAACAAGCATTTTTCCGCAGCATATAACTATATTTTGATTCGTGGACTACGTGAGCCACTAAGTTGAGGGATACGGCTAACTATTGCACTTAGCTGATTTTCCTTAACATAACTGATAGAATCTTTCTTCATGTTTAAGTAGCTGTCTGCCTGAGCGTCTGCAGTTATCCCCTGCAGACGTGGCATCATGACGCGTATTTTTTCTTACTCTGATAAGTTATTATTTGCGGTGAAAATGTGGGTTGTGACAGCCGGAGACTTTAGTCTTGATGGCAAACAGCCCAAAGCTCTCATTATGTGATCCTAACGAAGTCAATAAGTTAGGCACTCAAGTTAGACAACCATAATACGGATACAGTTCAACTCTTGCCTGTTGTTCAAATCGTCAGTTCAATGTCTAGACTGTTGCGGGTCAGCATCCTCTTGTCCGTTCGGAATGCTGACCTTTATGAGCGCATAGCTCACAATAGCTACAACATCCCCGAAGGACTGGCTTCACAATCATAGGTTAGCTAGGAGCTATCACCAGCGACAACCACTATCGTCTGGCGTTAGCGACAAAACACCTTTCTGTACCCATCCCAAACCATATTTGGACCAACTATCTAGAAAACCCTGCAGCCACCTGCAGTGCTAGAAACACTGGACTTTCATAGCATACAACACATGCACTTCGAGGCTATTTTCCTGAAATTCCACTCCAATACTTATTGCTACTCCACTTCACAGGCACAACCCACCGACTCCACAAAATACTTGTTTATATGCGGAGTCTTCTCCGATGCACAAAATAAAATATCACCAATGCAGACCAACCTGTCCAGATGGGCTTCACACATCATGCATATTTCGTACTACATATTTTCGTATCTATATGCAAGATTTATTGGGGACTTCAAGTATCAACCAACAAAAATCCCTCAACATTCCACCTTTTGGCGGGGGAAATCCATGTAAATGCCAAATTAGGGACTTCACATGTTCAAGGAGGAAGATCGTTACCCTTAGAGTTTTCTTTGGAGTCATGACAAAGCTTTTCTACATGGATGGAAATGATCGCCTCACTTTCCCCTTCATGATTATACCTTTGGCTCTTGATTCCAGCCAAGATCTTCTCCAGTAGCTCAACAACTTTCACCCAAACCCTAGCACCAGCCGAAAGTTCTCTACTGCAGAACTCAAGAAGCAAGGAAGAGAGGGAGAGAGAGAAAATGAAATAATAATTTCTTGAATCTCATTTCTCTACAGATAAGGCCTTGGGTTTTACCCCAGCCACATTTTTTCTTCACATCAAAATAAAGCAATGGCTCGTGTTTGAGCTGACAAAGTTAACCACCGCTCAGTGGCCACACACCAACCACCTGACACGAGTCGCCACTTCAGCGACATCTTATTTCAACAATTCGTTGAATGGAGTCACGTTCGTCAAACGCAAATCGTCGAACATGAGAGAATTCGTCTAACGACTCTGAGTTCGTCGAACGGGCCACAACACATAACAGCCATTTTCGTCGAGCTCTGCTCGACGTTTCATCGAGCTCAGCTCGATGCTTTTCGTCGAGCTCTGCTCGGCGCTTTTCGTCGAGCTCTGCTCTAGTTTTAGCATGTTACGACCAACTACTTTTTGGGGTGTTACATCGCTGCCCCCTTCATGCGTCGTCAACCTTTTTGAGTACCAGGTCCCTCTTTACAAAGTTTTTGATTCTGATGTTCTTGTCAAAATACTGTCATCTGACACTTGACCTCCTTTTTGGTGAAGGGCAGCCAGGTCACGAAGTTCCTCCACAAGATCAAGCGAGAGTCGCTGCACTTCTTCATTTTCCACTATACATTCCTCGTCACCTTCCCCCATAGTTATGACGTGCGGAGACCTCACTTCGAACTCCACTAGGAGTACATCCTTGGACCCGTGGGACAATTTGAAAGGGGTCTTCCCTGTGATCGTGTTCAGAGTGGTTCTCAAGGCCCAAAGGACTGAAGGAAGCTGCTCCACCCAGTTACGTACCCTTCAAGTTCTCCACTTTCTTCTTCAGCAAATTAACAATTACTTTGTTCATGGCTTCCACCTTTCCATTGCTCCTAGGGTGGTGGACTGACACGAACCTAAGGTTGATGCCCAATTAATCGTAAAAGCTAATGAACTCATCCTTGGCAAAATGCGCCCCATTGTCTATGACTATTGTCAAGGGAAACCCGTATCGACAAATTATCTCTCACCATATTAAGTTTCAAATTACCAATTAAGTTGCATTTATCAGTGCTTTGACCTCCAACTACTTTGAGAATTAATCCACCATGACTAAAAGGAATCTCCTCTGGCCACTAGCCCGGGGAAAGGTCCCAACCAGGTCTAGTACCCAGATTATAAAGGGCCATGTTGTCGTGATCGTCTCGAGCCTAGGACAGGAGCTGGACTGGTGCATAGAGCTAGCACTTCTGATACTTTTTTGTGTACTCTGTGGTGTATCTGCTTATAGTTGGCCAGAAGTACCCCTGCCGCAGTACCTAATGTCGATAGTGGGATTTCACAATTATCTGCTCGAACCCTTACCAAGATAGATTAATGTACCTTACTTTATGAAGCGTACACTTCATCGATCGTGGTAGGAAGAGTGTCATCCATTAGAAGACATCGTATACTTAATATTGGGTTAAGGGATTTTATGATGATCGATTAACATTAATCATGATTAACACTTAACCAATATGCACATATATAAAACAACAATACACCATTCACATTCCAGATACATCTCAGACGTGCACAAAAATAAAACCATCAACACTTAATGTAAAAATGGTTAAATCTGAACATTCAAAATATTTCTAAATCCTCAGATTTACATGTATTAGACACAAGCACTAGCAATCTTCCTTATGACAGTAAACAAGCTCGTTTCTTATCGTCAAATTCAAAATTCAAAAAGAAATTTTGTTTCATAAATCACATAGAGGGACAGTAACTGTTAAGGGAAAAAACAATTCTAAAACATGGAAATTACAGCAAATCACGGGTATTCCTAGTAGGGTTAAAACAATTCAACATCAATTCATAAAGAAAATCATCATCATTTGATGTTCCAGGAATAAATCTGGATATTTAGAGCAGTTCTAAATTTCCTGATTTACACGTACTGGATCTAGAACCTAGCTCTGATACCACTGTTGGGATTTCTATACATGAGTGAAACAACACATCACATGTGCGCAGCAGAATAAATTTACAAGAAAACCCAAAAGAGTAAAGAATCTTACAATCTCCATGAATCAATAAATAAGAATAAATAATAAGTACATAGTACTTGAGTGAGATTGAGTTTATACTCAACCAAGGTGCCCTAAAGATCTGCTTCAAAAACAACTGGCGGCTGAGTTCACACAGAAATAACAAAAGGTCCTCACCTAGAAGATACAAGACCGCCACTTCTTAAAGTTGGTGTGCATCAAGACTCAAGAGCTCAATCCCAAGACCTCTTGCATAACCGGTTTCTATTACTTAAACCTAACTTACTAGAACTTCCAAAGAATAACAAACATCTGAGGTTGATGAACTACTAACTCCTTAATATCCCTCTGATACGGTCATGTGAAAATTTTCAAGATATCATGTTGATCACACGTATACCAAGAAAAAATCTGCTAGAAAGCTGAGCAAGGTCGCAGGAACACTAAACAAAAACCAAAATCAAGTAGAAATCATCACAATAGAAGCACAAGAGCCTCAATGGAATTATCAACAACTTCTTTATAAGACGATGTATACATTGCGAGATATGATTCAGAATGTATTTAATGGAAGCAACTACAAGCAAGAGAAAATCACGCGGTCTGAAAATAGATACCGCTAAGACTCTAGTCGCCAAGTCTGTCCGCCGAAACCGCCAAGTTTCCAAACCGCAACCAAGTTGCGCAGATTGCCTTGTTACTGAATGTGGATAAAACACCTCTGTTCGCTACTTCAAGTAGCCTGATCACGAGATCGCCTGACCGCAAGGTCACCTGACCACAAGGCTAACCGCGAACGGAACTGCTGAACGAAGAAATATCCTACCCGCAGATAGATCGGTCGAATTGCTTGAGCTATCCGCAACCCCGAGGAAGAGACTTCAGGCTGCCTAAACTACGACCTGTTATATACCACTAGCTGTAAATCGCGAACTGTTCCACAAGTCAACTTCACTTAGTCGTGTCGACTAGAAAAATTTATCTGCAAGTTTCAAGCGCGAGCTGAGATCTCATTGTTCTCGTTATATATGACGAGCTGGAGACCCTTATTTATAGACGACAAGTAGAGTGTGATCACCGTCCATAGCGATAGGATAACCGCACATCATTCTGCAGCTAGAACCACTTATCCGCACAGGTGCAGATACCAACGTTAGTGTGCGTGCGACAAACCACCTATCCTCTTACGCAGAAAGATCAACCAGTCTGCATAGCAGAGCGGACAACAAGCTCAGTCTGTGTGTACTTAGAGTAATCCAGTCACGTGTCCTGAGCCAAGTTTGCTCCTAAGAAGATCCGTCGGTCTCCGCCACCAGATCGGGTAATCGAGCGGACAACCACCTCAGTTCGCATGGACATGAGCAATTCAGCCACTCGTCCTGAGTCAAGTCCGCTCCTATGAAGATTTGTCGGACTCCAACATCCTGCATAGTTCTGCGGTCTCCGCATTCAGACCGCGCAACACTGCAGCCTATGATTAGGCAACCAACCAGACTTATTACAACACCGTGAAAATGTCAACTCAACCTAGCGAACTCTGGCATCAACCCGCGCAAGAAGGCTCCAGCAAACTGTGCGGTTACCCTCCACAGACCGCGCTAACCTCCTGCCTTCATGCGAGCCAGAGAACCTGATAGCATCAAGCAGACTGTGCGGTCTCACAGACCAAACTGCACAACCGCGATTAGCCCAATGCTAACCTCCCGATTACCTCCCAGGGTGTTTACTGATCCAAACCGCAAGAAGAGAAACAATAGTTACAGCCCAGGTATACACCAATACCTAGACTCCATACCGGCGGCGGACTCTGCGGTCTAACCAATCAAACCGCTCACCTCCACTTCAACAATTTCAACAATCATTATTTTTGACAATGCGTTCACGCCCTGATGGATGGTTACAAATTAGTTACGTGGGTTGTTTCACACTGATCGGGCGGTGGAGATCGCGCTACGCTGATCGGACGCCGTATAATTTATCTCTTACCTACGTAGAATTTAACCTAAAGCTTTCGGTAAGTAAAAATTCCATATGTACTAAAATTGAGGGACCCGTTTACATATTTTGGCTTATTAATTTTAAAGAACTCTTTTAAAGTGCTTGGAGCCTTGACGCTTTAATAGGTAACTTCCAACATTAAAAAAAAATTAAATTTCTCATCAATTATTTTAATAGAAATTAAGGTTTCCCGAATTAAACCATTAAATCTCTTGTTCTGCATTGCACGTGCTCATTAAAATTCATGCATGCAGCCCACTTGCTTCTCACCAAAGTCTCACAATCCTCCACGTAACCCCCATGCATGCATGCATGCATGCATGTCTATGTATATATAGACATGGGATCATGGCCTGAAGATTATAAACCCAACTGATCAACTGTAATGGCTCCAGCAACTTCTTCCCACATCCCAGCCCTACTCCTCCTCCTCGCCGCAGTAACAGCGGCGCACGCCTCCATCTACCGCACGACAATCACCACCACCACCGCCACACACGAGGAGGTCCCCGGCGGTGCGATTGCGAACAGTAAGAAGTGCGAGGAGGAGATGGAGCGGCACCCCATCACCGCCTGCCACTCGTTCCTCAAGCATGGCGGTGGAGGCGGCGGAAACCCGGAAAGGTCGGTGCCGGAAGAGTGCTGCGAGCAGCTTCGGAGGGTATCCAACACGTGCCAGTGCGAGATGCTGAAGATGATGGTGGGAGAGATTGTGAAGGATCAGCAAGCTGGCGGAGGAGAGATGGCCGGAGAGTGCGGCGGGCGGTGCGCGGAAATGAAGATGAGGGGGGCGATACTTCCGGCGATGTGCGGCGCCGGCCCGCCTTGCCTGTTTAATTATGGCCGCAGCGCCGCCGCCGGCATGTACTAATTAAGCCGGCAACGGAGTGCAGGTGTTCTTCTCTGCTTGGAGAAGATGAGCACGTATGTTATGTACGGGAGAGCATGCATGCATGCATGCGGGAAAGAAGCTCGTCATGAATGTTATGTGACGACTCCTTGTTCTTAATAAATAAATAAGTAATGAAGAAGTTTGGCTTTTTTAAATATAATTTCACTTGAAATGGAGGGGATCCATTTCATGGCCATGATGGCTTCTATTTTGATCCAACGGGTTCAGTTATTACTAACCTTTCATATTTTTTTTTATTCAAAAAAATCTCATCCACAGGATATTATGTGGGCTCATCTTGATCATTAAAGGCTGAAATGGACCCCCTCCATTTCATGTGAAATGGAGAGCATCCGGATCCATATTAAGTATCTCCATGCATGCATTAAAAATATTATATTATTTATATTATATATCGGCATTTTAGTCAAATATATATTTATAAGTATTCTTTCGATTTTCTCCCTAAGAGACAGAGAATCTATTCTCTTCCTAAAATTCTCCTATATATATGTGCATATGTCATGTGTGTGTGTGAGAGAGAGTGTGTGTGTGAGTGAGAGTGTGAGAGAGACAAATACAACATGCCACTCAAATCAACTCATCAGCTTGATCAGATATGATCAAATACATGTAGATATTATAAGGCTTTGTTTGGTAGGGTGATGGCAGTCATGAACAGGTTAAATTGTCATTTGTTAATGCTCATCTAAGAAACTCTATCCACTCTTATGTTCAAATAGACGATGTTTGTTAGATGATCCTTAACGAATCATATTTTAACCCATGCGTTTAAGACAGCCACCACGTGCAAAACGGAGCCTAAGAGTAATAGAAAAATAGATATGAATCCTCTGCATTTGGAACTCTGAATTAATGGAAGTTCATTTCATTAATTGATATGAATCCTCTGCATGATATTACACAGTTTACTTATATTTGATTGAACTTCAAATAAAGGGCTAGATGAGCGTTGCATGTTCTTGTAGTTGCATTTAAAGGTCAACTAAATAAAACATTATATTAAATTAGATAATATGCATTAAAAATGTATAAGAACTACTATTTTGTTGCCTTCATTTGATTTTATGAATTTTATGCATATTATTGGAAATCAGACGTTTAGACGTGAAGGTGAGTCTTTTAGGGTTCGGTTGGCACAGTGATGACCGTCATAAATGCATGAGTTAAAATGTCATTCGTTAAGGATCACATAACAAACATCATCTATTTGCGCATAAAAGTGGATGGAGTTCCTTAGGTGTGAGTTACACCAAAATTTGGATCAAAGCATTCTAAGGTTACTGGTTTAGCAGTCGGGCTTGACAGCTAGCGGGCTCGGACGCAGAAACAGACAGACAACTAAAAGGACCACAAGTGATGCGGCATTGAGGTCTCACCACGTACCCGAATGCTTAGAAGAAGCTTACCCTCCACAACCAAACATGACCGAGTAGAGTACGAGGTAGATTCTAGCTGGCGACTAAGTCAAGGAGGCGACTAAGATGGATTGTCACGAGCTCGTGACCTGTCTCTCTGAAAGGATCCAAAGGCTAAAGATCTTTTGCGAGATTCCGATGTTCATCTCCTCGTACTCCTGAGGCCCATTTATAGGCAAATCCAATAGAAGGAGGATCTTATTTATAGTCCCAACTCCCAACCATGACGACTAGGCCACTTTTTGGGGGATCTCGCTCAGGTTGGGCAAGTAACTGGCCTAGTGGCCTGACCGACGAGTATACGAGGAGAGTTCGTCATACTCGCTCAGACCTTCTGCACTCTTGCGCGTTGACTTTGACTTCTGTCTTGACTTGCTCACTTTGACTCTTGCTGACTTGACTCTAGTTGGATCCACCATCGACGAATATGAGTTGTACATTCATGACCTCCACGACGCCACCACCGTACGTGTTTAGGGTTCACCTAACAAACATCATCCATTTGAACATAAAAATGGATGAAGTTCCTTAGGTGAGAGTTAACAAATGATAATATAACCTCCCGTGTTCATGACCCCAACAAATGTGCCAAATGGAGCCTAAAAGTGGATGAAGTTCCTCAGTTGGATGTTTTAAATGAGCTTTTTGAGAAAAAAACTACGATCACAAAGGAAACTCATAGTAGAAATACAAGTTAGGGCCCGTTTAGCACGGGGAAGGAGGTTATGAGTTATGAATTGTTGTTGGTAAATATACCCAATCTCACCAAGTAACTATCTATTTTTATGTGCAAAAATAGTTTTTTTCTTTGGTGTCGGTCAAAACAATTTTTATGACGAGCGGATCTAGAGGGGGGGCCCGACTCCCGAGAGACATTGACCCTCCATATTTTTCAAAATGATTAGTATTTTTGAATTTCTCTCGTCGAGATAATGAATTTTGACTACTTATACGTCAAAACGGTGGTCAGATGAAGGAGAAATAACTCCGATAAAATGAAAACGTTCAGATTTTTTTATCTGATCACTTATGTTAAAATTTTTAGAATCAAGTGATGCAAAATTATGTAACCTCATTATTAATTTATGCACCCTCATTATCAATACTTTTTTTGAATCCGCGGGTGATTGTCATGCAAATGATATTCCTTTAGGATGATGCCACTTTTGTCTAAACTCACGGGATCTTGCAATAATAACGCTCGTGCCAAAAGTAACTTTATAATTCTAAATAAAATATTAGAAAAATATCTGCACACATTTCATAGTTTTAATTTGTTGCATCAAATGAGATGACACTTAATTTCCTCTATCTATAAAAATGGGGTGTTGATATTAGCATAACAATTTTGACAAATGACTGTAGGCAACCACGACGGCTATCCACACTCAAAATTTGGAATAAAAATAAAAACTTTAATTTATAGTTAATAAAGTTCTACTACTTAAGTAAGAACGGACAAATGTTCTTCTGGCACCTACTGGAAGAACGGATTTCGAGTTCTTTTACTTAGGCAAGAACGGACAAAAGTCCTCCAGCACCTCCTGAACAAACGGACCTCGTGCCCTACTTCGTGATAAGAGCGGATTACAAGTCCTTTTACTCCTCAAGACAAGAGCAAGGCCTGAATCCTCCTACGGATTTTGGCCAGGATGGACCACAAAAACACCTATAACCCTTAGCCAAGAACGGACTCTGAGTCCTCTGACACCATCCGGACAAAGGGGGCAAACGTCCCCTGCATTACATTCAAGCATCAATTCCCGACACTAATGCCCCGTGTCAGTGGCAAAATCAAAGCGCTACATCAAACTCATATGTTCCAGTAAAAAAGCGTAAAAAAACAAAATGTTTTTGATTCAACGAGATACACAGGGCTCAAAAAGGAGAACTCTATAACGCCTCAGGCGCTACATCAAGCAAAGGCATGCTACAAGGCTAAGACATGCCCACAATAGGAAAAGCAAAGCGCAAACAAACGATACTGTTGGGAATGAGACCCATTTTATAAGATTAGGTGTGCACATAACCACACACTCATGATCTTCACCTCAAAAGTAGTGAGATCATGAGGTTGACCACACACACGATCACTGTGCCTGATCCCCCGCGCACTGATCCCATCACGCGTAGTGGACAAACCGCCACGAAACTCGCCTTGCCGACGACGGGCGGCCGACCTCCTCTCCGGACGTTGGCCGCCCGCCCTCTCTCGCCGCGCTGACCCCGGCCGCGGCCGAGGGAGCGGTCGCCCGAGCCGCTCCCTCCCTCAATCGTCGGTCGCGGCCAAGGGAGCGGCGCCCGGGACGCTCCGTCCCTCGGCCGCCGGCCGCGGCCCAGGGAGCGGCCGCCCAGCCGCCCCTTCCCTTCGTTGCCGTCCACGGTCGCCTAGGCCGCTCCCTCCTTCGGCCACCGGCGTAGCCAAGGGAGCGACCGCCCGGGCCGCCCCCTCCCTAGGCCGCCGGCGTGGCCGAGGGAGCGGCCGCCAACGGCCGCCCCCTCCCTCGGCCGTCGATGCGCGGCCAAAGGGGGCGGCCGCGCCGACCGCTCCTCCCCGGTCACCGTTGGCGGTCCTCCCCTCGTCGGCGAACCCGGCGGCTAGTTCGTCGGCCTCCCATGGAGTTCCACCTTCGTCGTCCGATTAGTTGGGGACATTCTCGGCCGTCCGATTTGTGCGTAACCACCCACTAACTACCATGTTAGTGGGGGAATTTAATTAGTAAATTTAATTATTCATTTTGGAGTGCAAATAGCGGTCTTAATACACACCCCTAAACTATAGGTAAATTTTAATATTGGGTGGTTACGGTGTGCGGATAGCAGCATAACCACCGTAACCAGCTCTTGGAGCCTATAAAAGGAGCCTCAAGCATCCTCATTTCTCACATTTTTCCTATGAGTCTTCTTCTTACTCAGGTCGAAGCTCTGCCGAATTCCTCCTACGAGCAGCACCCGAGTCGCACTCGAAACGCACCCGATCCACGAGCGAGCCAAGTAAAATCCGCCCGACAAAGCCCAATCTCACAAATTCCTAGTGGCCCCTACAGCCGCAAGTCCAGGTGCTCCGCTCCACATTCAGAATCTGCAAGGCGCTAAGTGAAGCCCACCAACGCAAAGTGCAGTTTGTAACAACTCCTATCGCGACGGTCTGTAGTCCGTCGCGTGCCAAGTATTCTCCCACCCCAAAGCTGTACTGAGAGGTGGTCTGTCACACTTAACTTCACAAAGAAGTTGTAACAGCCAGGAAATAGTGGACTTTGACCGGCACAGATCCGATCACGTGATTTTTTACCCAGGTTAGGGGTTTTTCCATATTAAAACTGCTTGTGTACAATCAACCTACTTTATTGACTGTGTGCGCGCTCGACCGTTCCGAGAGCTAAGACAGACCAGATTATTCTGGTCCGGTCGGGATGTCGAGTTAGACCACAACAGTTTGACGTCTTTTGTGGGAAGCGACTTCCTAGCATCCTCAGAAGACTGTACCCCCGACACAGCGGTACTCAAGATAAAACTTTCAACCCAACTGTTTCTAAGGGGCAGCTTCAATGGCAAAGAGAAGCGCCCGGACAGCTGAAGCGTCCGTCCTAGGAGGGCACAATGAGCCAGTCCACTCCCATTCACTCGTGGACGTGCCCCTCGAAGTAGAAACTGTTCTCGCAACAGTAATAACATTGAAAGGATGAGTTCGATAGATGGAGGAGTAGTAAACTGAGATGCTCGCTCTGCTCATAAATATATGAGCGCCTCCTGCTCATCTGCTTGCACTAGCCAATCCCCCGCCTCCACCAACCCAATAGTTTCCAAGGGGCAGCTTCAATGGCAAAGAGAAGCGCCCCGACAGCTGAAGCGTCCGTCCCAGGAGGGTACACTGAGCCAGCCCACTCCCATTCACTCGTGGATGTGCCCCTCGAAGCAGAAACTGTTCTCGCCACAGTAATAACATTGAAAGGACGAGTTCGACAGATAGAGGAGCAGTAAATCGAGATGCTTGCTCTGCTCATAAATATATGAGCGCCTCCTGCTCAGCCTCCTGCACCAGCCAATCCCCCGCCTCCACCAAGCCATGGCCTAGCAAGAGACGCGCTGTGAAGAGAGGCGTCAGAAGAACTCTCCGATGCGGATATTTCCACTCAACCGATCCTCAAAGCAGCCGGAGTCGATCGCCGTGATTGAATCCTAGATGAAGAACTCTGCTTACCGCCGCACGAAAGATTCACCCGGGAAGAGATGCCGGAGGTGATCACCGAGGAATGCAGACAGGCTCTCCGACGAGATATTCTCCCTCGTCGACCACTTCACCAAGGCTACCAACTTGCTCCCCCAGTTTTGGCTCATCCAATCCTGCCTGGCTTCAAACTGTCGAACATAGAAACTTTCGACAGGACAGACGACCCGTTAGAACACATCAATCACTTTACTACGATCATGAAGATCTATAATGTGCCAGACCAGCTACTCTGCCAAGTCTTCTCAGCCACTCTAAAAGGACAAGCTCGGACCTGGTTCCACTCTCAGTGCGGGGTCAGCGAATTGCCTTGTCAATTCCGTAAAGTTGAGATTGAACGCTTAAAGGATGAGATTGAACGCTTAATCCGCCAAGGACTTCTTGGCAAATTCTTACGAGTACATATGTCGGATCAACAAGCTCCCCCTAGGAAGGCAAGAGATAAGTAGAATGCCCAACAAGGAGGAGCCGGTGGCAGGCAGATGGTAGGAAACATCGAAACTATCCCCGGGTCACCGATCCTCTCTACCCAGATACTTTCAGTAAGCACCCAGGGAGGCATTCACGAGTACAAAAGATGCAAACAAGACTCCACCATAGCCTTTGGGGATGAAGATCTTAGGCAAATCCAGATGCCCCACCAAGACCCTCTCGTAATCAGCGCGGGGATCGACGATCCTTGCTACAAAGTTGAGTGGATACCCGTCGACAACGGAAGTTCGGTCGATGTATTATTCTTCTCCACTCTTCAGAACATGAAGCTTACCAGAAAACATCTCACGCCAACAGCAGGACCTGTGTACGGCTTCGACAACTATCCAGTCCAAGTGCAAGGGATGATAACTTTACAGTCACCATGGGAGAGTTTCCAAGCCAAGCTACGTATGAAATCCAGTTCATCGTGGTGGATTCAAACTCAGCCTACAATGCGATCTTCGGGAAACCCATTCATTCTATCTTTAAAGCTGTTCCTTTTGTCCCCCACCATGCCATGAAATTCCCCACCACTAGAGGGACAGGAGTCGCACGTGGAAACCAAGAATCGGTCGGGATTTGTTACTCTAAGCAAGCCTAGTCAGCAAAAGTCGCAACCCTGAATATCAGTGCCTCTTTATTTTAAAATGCATAAAAAGTGTTTTTATCACATTTAAAATCTATGGCATGTAAGAATCGCGATGTCAGACGTATGTAGGCGATCATTTATTCGAGTATTGTGTTTCCTTTCCGACAGCGTCCGACCAGTTTCAAGTAAAACCAAGTCGCGAGCGATTGTCGTGCAAAAGGTAAGACTGCGCATGTGGTTTGAATACAAAAACTATTCACCGAACCTGTCTTTCTACACCAGGATGTAGTCAGGGTCTGCCCCCCTCACGACCAAGCCGCGAGCGATACTCGTGCAAAAGGTAAGACTGCGCATATGGTTTGAATACAAAAGCTATTCACTGAACCTATCTTTTTACGCTAGGACGTCGTCAGGACCTGCCCCCCCCCCCCTGCACGACCAAGTCGCGAGTGATCCTCGTGCAAAAGGTAAGACTGCGCATGCGGTTTGAATGCAAAAGCTATTCGCCGAACCTGCTTTTCTACTCTAGGACGTCGTCAGGGTCTGCCCCCCTCATGACCAAGCCGCGAGCGATCCTCATGTGAAAAGTAAGACTGCGCATGTGGTTTGAATAAACAAGCAATTTGTAACTCCCCAAAATGGAAACAGAACTTTTGATAGCTATCGCCGGATGATAGTGGGTATCGCTGGCGATAGCGATAACACTTGACTCTTTCAAGTGTTGAGTAAACTCGAAGAATCATTGAGTAAGAGACTATCGAGTGGCGGTAGTGGGTATCGCGCGACGATACCACACAACGCACTCAACGCTTTCAACGAAGCACTTAGTAGACTCAACGCACTCAACACTTTCGATGAATCGTCGAGTGAGCTATCGCATGGCGACAGTGGGTATCGCTGGGCGATACCGCCACGTATGTTAACCACGTGTCAGATGGCAGGTCGGCGACCGAAGAGCGGTGATTTACTAGGGTCAAAGCGGCTACCGACGATATCGCCCAGGTGATAACGATATCGCCAGGCGATAGAGATAGTTTTGACTTGTCAATTGAAATTGTGGCCTTTTCTTCTTTTTGATGAAATGAGTCTGTGGCTGAGATTAATCCCGAGACCACTTAACCAGAGGAGAGGTGGAGAGAAGTTTCATTTTACTTCTCCCTCTCTCTCTCTCTCTCTCTTCATCTTCAATTGCTCTCTTAGAAGAAGGAGCAAAGGAAGAATTACGGGCTGAGGCCGAGCTTAGCAAAGCTTGGTGAAGGAGATCCTGTGGTCAGAAGCAAGAACCGAGGCTAGATCCGTAAAGAGGAAAGCGATGTGATCCTTTCCAACTGGACAGAAAAGCGTCCATGGCTCCGAATAAAATTACAAGGGTAACAATCTTCTTTCTTGGACAAGTGAAGTCCTCTTTTTTATATATGCATGGAATCCTCCACCAAAAGGTGGAGAGTCGAGGGAATTCCGATGGGTTAATACGTGATATCCCTGGGTGGTTTTGCATATAGAATCCGTAAATCGCAGTATGGAATAAACATGTTGTGTGAAACCCATCCGGACAGGTTGGTATGCATTGGTGATGTTTTATTTTGCATGCCAGAGAAAACTCCGAGTGTAAACGAGTAGTTTACGGGGTCTGTGGGATATACCTGTGAAATGAGAGTAACAGGAAGTACTGGGGATGAGCTCTAGGAAAATACCCAGAAAATATCACAGTTTTCATAACTGTTGGATATCGTCAGGCGACAGTGAGTATCACTGGCGATATCTCTTGGTGAGCTATGATTGTTGTGAATGACCAGTTTTTTGGCACTACAGAATGCTGTGGGATTTTGGCTGGAAAGATGTTCCAGTTGTGGCTAAGTCTGGAGACAGATGAGAGTTCTGTCTCTAATGCCAGGCGATAGTGATTATCACTGGCGATAGCTTCTAGATAGCATTTGACTTGCAGAGCCTGTCTCGTGGAGACTGAAGGGCTAGCAGGTGATCTGCGAGCCTAGGGCATTTATGGCCATAAGTGTCATTTTGTGTCGATTGCGGGCTCTGGTCCTGGGGACCTGGTGGGCGGCAGTCGAAGCTGAGAGCTTGAAGAGCTTGACTAAAGAAAGGTCAGAGAGCCGAATGGGAAATGGGAGGCTGACCCGCGTAAGTCTAGAAGCGTTGAGTGAAGGCAGTTCACTCAACGTTAACTCAACAGAGAAATCTACTAAGTACAGAAGCGTTGAGTGAAGACAGTTCACTCAATGTATCATCAAGAAGACATGCAAAGGTAGAAGCGTTGAGTGAGGAAGGCTCACTCAACGTATTCATAAAATTGGAAATCAGCTAAGTACAGAAGCATTGAGTGAAGGCAGTTCACTCAACGCCTCAACAAGATGGCAACATTCAGAGAAGCGGCTAAGTCTAAAGACGTTGAGTAATGAAGGCTCACACAACGCACTCAACGCCTATCAACAGAAAGTGTTTGTCTAAGGACAAAAGCGTTAAGCGAAGTCAACGCACTCAGTGCATGTCAACAACAGAGATATTGGCTAAGTCCAAATGCATTGAGTGATGAAGACTCACTCAACACACTCAACTTCTAGCAGTGTAAAAGTATTGGATAAGTCCAAATACATTGAGCGATGAAGGTTCACTCAACGCACTCAACGCCTGTGATGAACTGTCTGGATTTGGCTATGTTCATAGATGCCGACATTAGTAAAATTCAAAAGAGTTATGAGAAGTCAACAGTACGCAACAATGACGCTGCTTGCCTTCCATGCTGCATTTAATGCAAAAGCAAGATTGCAGCTTGCAAATCCAAGTGGGCCTACGCGTCAAAGAGCCATTGGACGGTGGAAGATAAAATTAATCTAGTCAGCACGAATAAGATAACTTTTAGAGATTGAATTTTTCATAAACAGGCGGAACTTCAACTTCTTCCTCTCGCCATTGTTGTAGAGCCTTAAGAAGAAGTTCAAACCACCGATCAAAAAGTTCAAGCAGTTAGTTGTTGCGATTTTCACCTACTACAGCAAGTTCAAAAAAATCTCTGAGGAAGAAGAAGCGGATAAGGCTAACCCTAGCTACAGCAAGATAGCTGTTGTGATCAACACCTTCAACAGCAAGTTCAGAGAAAATCTCTGAGTAAGTAAAAGCAACAAGGCAAGCCCTAGCTACAACATCTTCATAGCCCTAGCAGATCATCCCTGAAGAATACTTTATGGAGCTGTGAAGAAGAAGATAGGACTGAGTTTCACTCTCAGTTCAGTAAGAAGCAGTTCACTCTAAGATACTTCCAGCACAAGCAGAAGTTTCCTGAAGATCAGTTTCTTATTGCTGTGAAGAAGGTAGGGCTGAGTCTATCTCAGCTCAGGAAGCAGAAGACTCAGAGAATATCTTCTCTATAGTCATATATCATCAACAATACTTTCTCTCTGTAGGATCCATTCTTGAAACTGAGCTGTAGGGCCTTTGTGTCTGAGTTGTACACCTATTTTATAAAGACTAAGGTAGGATCCAGTTGTCGATCTGAGCTGTAGGGCTTGTGTGCCTGAAGTAGGATCTGGAGCATATTTGAGGTAGGAGAGTCATTCTCTCTAAGCTGTAGGGCCTTTTATGCCTGACTGGTAGGATCCTTCTGTGGATCTGAGGTAGGGTCTTTGGGTCTGAGCTGTAGGAGAGTCATTCTCTCTAAGTGGTAGGGCTGTCCTCCTAGCTTGAAAAGCAGGACTATTATTTAGTCTGAGGTCGGTGATCTTTGGATCACTGAGTTGTAGGAGCAAGCTTGATCTAAGATTGTGCTTTGTTCCTGAGGTAGGTCTTGGAGGAGACTGAGCGATCTTGCGGGATCTGTGTTGTAAGCTCTTTGGAGCTGAGATTTGGAGAAGTGCCTTATCTAACAAGCTGTTAGAAAGGTGGGAGGGACAGTGGACGTACCCATAATATGAGAAACTACTATAAATCTTGTGTGTGTTGTTTGTGTTCTTGAAAGCAAGCTAAGTAAGCTAACTCAACACACCTAAAATAAGAAAAAGATAAAAAAGGTTTAAAACCTATTCACCCCTCTAGGTGTTAGTTATCCTTGAAACTAAAGACTTTCAACGTTGAAGAAGAGAAAGAAGGGAGCGAAGTTTTTGTTTGCCATCAAGCAAGGTCCGGAGGAGACACTGAGGAGTTATGTGGATAGTTTCTAGGAATAGGTCCTTTTGGTTCAGGAGGTTCCGAGATATACCTTGATGTTGTCCTTCACCCTCGGGCTCCGTGAGGGGTCCTTCAGGGTAGAGATGAAAAGGGACCCCCCCTGTTTTTGAGGAATTGATGGAGAGGGTGACAAGGAAGATCGAGGGAGAGGCAGCAAACCCCATGTTCTCCAAAAAGCTAGCAAGGCTGGGTGTAGAAGAAGAGGAGTAGGGAGGAAGCAGGCAAGATGGAGGGATAAAGCTAGAGGTCAGGGGCTCCAGGGGTAGCAGCAAGGTTGGGGGTACCAAGAACCAAACAATCGTTTGGCCTAGAGGTCCCAAGGATGACCGGTTCAGGTTCAAGGAAGAGGAGTGCATGGTGGGGGAAGGGGGGAATTACCACGAGGGAAAGGACAATTCAACCCTCCGAGTTGGAGTCAGGGTCTGAGGCCTCCCCTCTTCCCGCAATAGCAAGCTATGATGATCGCCCATGGTAGAGAAGGAAGATGGGGAAATAGGAGGGGAAGAAGATACAGGGTGGTGTTGCCTTACAGTGACTTCACCAGGAGGAAGGTCATGCAACGACCACCTGCCCAGAGTTTCTGGAGATGAGAAGAGCAGGAGTTCCAACACAACAGCTGCAGCCAGTGAGGATTGAGGAATTCCTTCCCATAAAGGGAGAAGAGGACAGGAGTGAGGACCGGGCTGACACATGTGCCTGAGGAGGGATCAGGGTAATCTATGGAGGAGTGTGAATCGAGGCCACCCGTAAGGGGAGATTCCAAATAATGTTCAAAAGAAGTGTCGCCTCGACCTCCCAAACCCCACCACTGGAGGAGTAGATTACCTTCACATCAAAAGACACAACAAACTATGAGGATCTATTCTACGATGCCTTGGTGGTCTAGACAGAAGTCGAGAACTTCACGGTCTCCAGAATCCTGGTTGACAATGGGAGCTCTGTGAACGTGATCTTTAAGAAGGACTTTGATGCGATGAAGGTAGAGGTTAGGAGGGTGCTGACCTCGGATGGGATGTTGTTTGGATTCTCTACGGAGAGGAAGGAGGTTGATGGTGGAGTAAGACTTCACGTAACACTGGGAGGGGTGTCGAGAAACTATCGGTTTGTCATCGTTGACGCTTCGAGCAGTTATAACGCTATTTTTGGATGTACCCTCATCAGTGCTTTTTGATGTGTTCCTTCATCATGTCATCATTGTCTCAAGTTCAATAGTGGGGGATTACAGGTTCGGATCAGGGGAGACCCTAAGGTAGCAAGGCAGTGCTACGTGACTACCGTCAACACCATCTCGTGGGTGGCGGAGGCCGAGTAAGTGGAGAAGGTGATGGAGGAGCGTGTAAGGTGGGATGGTGGAGTAGAAGTGGTTGAGGATGCATCGAAGGAGCCTACAGTGCAAGGAGAAGTGGCGGTGATGTCAAGGAAGAAGATGAAGGGGAGTTCTGCACCCATGAGGGTGGGACAGATGAGATGCTAGGAGCTCACAATGAGATGAAGGCAGTAGAAGAAAGGAAGGAAGTAGAGACCCTCATTCCAGGAAAGAGGGGAAGAAGTGAATGGGAGGAGCAATCCAGACTGGAAGTAGTATAAGAGGTGGTGGAGATGGAGGTCCTCGTCAGGGCAGGGAAGATAGAGAAGGTGTGGGTCAGTGGAGAGCTAAACCCGAGAGACTAGGAGAGGATAATGGAGTGAATCCAGAGGAACATCAACATCTTAACGTGGAGCGCATCTGACATGCCAGACATTGACGCAGACGTGGCGTGCCACCGTCTGAACGTCGACCTAAAAACACGTCTCATCTGCCATAAGAGCAGGACCGTCATACTAAGTTGGAGGAGCCCATCCGGGAGGAGGTGGAGAAGCTCCTCAAAGAAGGTTTTGTATCAGAGATCTAGTATTTAGGTTGTGTCTCCAATGTGATAATGGTTAAAAAAAGATGACGGGTGGTGGATGATATGCATCGACTTTTATCTTTTAAATAAATCATGTCCTAAGGATTGTTATCCACTGCCTCGAATCGACGCGTTGGTTGACTCAGTCGTCGATTTTTCTGTAATGAGTTTTTTGGATGATTTTTCAGGTTATCATCGAATTAGGATGCACCCACCTGACATCATGGATGTCTCCTTTAGCAGGAGGGAAGAATGCTACAGTTACAAGATGACGCCCTTCGGGCTGAAGAATACAGCAATGACATATCAAATGATGATGGATTAGATTTTTTTAGGAGCAGAGGGGGAGAAACCTGGAGATGTATGTGGATGACCTCATGGTAAAGATCAAGGATGTAGGCTCTCATCTTAGGGACTTGGAGAAAACATTCACCACCCAACGGAAGTTCAAAATGCGACTAAACTCTTTGTAGTGCTTCTTCGGAGCAAGTAGAGGGAAGTTCTTTGGTCATCTCCTCACCCCAGTAGGGGTTCCTCTCACCCTTTTTCAAAGTGCTGCGTGGCAGCCAAAAGTTTGAATGGTCGAAAGAATGTGAGGAGCCCTTTCAATCCTTGAAGAGTCAGCTCACCAAGGCCCCACTCCTATAGGGCACCAAGGAGGGGGAGGATCTAACTTTGTACCCTGGAGAGGGGACGGAGGCCTTAAGTTCTGTACTGGTCTGGGAGGCGGGTAAGAAACAGCTGCCCATTTACTATGTAAGCAGGGTCTTAAGCTTCAGTATCCGATTCTGGAGAAATTAGCATTTGTCTTGGTCGTCTCAGCCAGGAAGTTCAAACCGTACATTCAAGCGCATTCGATCAGAGTGGTGACCGATCACCCTCTTTGCATGATCTTCAAAGGGGTAGACATTTCGGGAGATTGGTAAAGTGTTCCGTGGAGCTAAGCGAGTTTGATATCTCCTTTATCCCCTGGCTATTTATTAAGGCTCGGGCGGTAACAGACTTTTTGGCTGACTACATGGTCGAGGTGGAAGGCGAAGATGTAACGCCCCGAAACTCAAAAGAGCGACGGGGGACGTTTTAGGCCAGTTTTGGGTTCTGGCAGGAGGCACATGGCCTGGGACACGGGCGTGTCCCAGGGCGTGTCAGACTTGTGTCGTCGAGTTGGTCGAGAGGTCGACGAATTTCACTCGACGTTATGTCGAGACAGGGCACACGACCTGCTATACGGGCGTGTCGCAGGGTGTGTCGACCCGTGTCGACACTCAGCCCACGAAGTCGACACTCTGCGCTCGACGAAGTGTCGAGACATGGTACATAGCCTGGGACACGGGCATGTCGCAGGGCGTGTCGACCCGTGTCGACACTCGTCCCGGGGAGTCGACGAATTTTGCTCGACGATGTGTCGAGACAAGGCACACGGCCTAGGACACGGGCGTGTACAAGGCCGTGTCGTGAGGTCGACGAACTTCGCTCGACGAATTGTCGAGTGTCGAGACCGTGTACATGGCCTGGAGCCCAGGCGTGTTCGAGTGGACACGGGTTAGGACACGGGCGTGTCCTAGAACCCGTGTAGTTCTCGGGTTGTTTTCGGGATAAATCGATCGGGGTACACGGCTGGCCACACGGCCGTGTCAGGTGGAATACGGGCATGTCAGGTCGAACACGGGCGTGTTCGATGCCTGTGTGTTGTTCCAGGCGCATTGATTTTGACGGCGAATAAGGCACACGACCCTGGACACGGGCATGTGTTAGGCCGTGTTCGGTCCAGATTGTACTTTTCAGTCCCGAATCAAGGCCGTTCGTTTCTTTATTTTGGGATCCGACGGTTGGGGGTTGTTCCTACTGGGATATACCCGAGATTGGGCCTTTGAAACCCTCACTTTTTCTTGAGTTGTTATCTTTCTAAAGCTTAGAGAGA
The DNA here is from genome assembly GCA_039583875.1 of Platanthera guangdongensis. Lineage (NCBI taxonomy): Eukaryota > Viridiplantae > Streptophyta > Magnoliopsida > Asparagales > Orchidaceae > Platanthera > Platanthera guangdongensis. The sequence continues at coordinate 177,084,563 of CM077156.1, forward strand.
GAGGAGATCCAAGGAAGGAAGAAGAAGCTAGATCCGACCATTGGAGGAGCTTCGAAGCTCCAAATCTCGAGCCGACTCCGGATCCACGGAGGCGAAGAGAGTGCGGTGCTTTTCATCCGCTTACTTTTCTATGGTGCCAAAGAAGAACGCTAGGGTAACGATTCTCTTCTTGAGCATGTGTAGCTCTCATTCTTTGTATAGGAAGCCCGCTCTCGCGAGTTTGCGGTGAGTTGGAGGCGTTCCTTCGGGTAGATATGTAAAGTCCCCGTTGTGTAGAGTCAGTAAGCGAGAACGGACATAGGCATGATGTGTGAAGCTTACCCGGACATGTTGGTCTGGATCGGTGATGTTGCATTGCATAAATGTCGGAGAAGACTCAGTGCGATTGGTTGTTTTTCGGGTTTTCTACGTGGTAGATTGCAACAGGGAGCCTTGGGAATTAACCCAAAGGTGCACCCGGAAAACTGGGCAGATGCGTGATCTTGCCAACTTGGTGGCCTGAGAGCTAACTTGAACATAACCGAGTTATGTGAATTGTGATGGAAATGGGACTCGGGAGAAGTTTGACCCGCGCATATGGCTTAAACTGTCATTGTGATGTGAGCACAGGTTAGATGGAACCGTACCCGTTCTATGTCGTTCGGTTAGAGCCGTTGGTATAGATGAGGGTCTTCGGCGGTCTATGGCTTAAATTGTCGTGACCCAGGCCAAGAAGACAAAATGCTCATAGGTTTGGCCGTCAAAGTGGCGGTGGTGAGTCCGGAATGTCTATGGCTTCAATTGACGTGACATTGACCGGTTTACCGAGAATGTGCCCTGAGTGCACGGGGCGTGTGGCCGTGCGAGTCAACGTCTGTGATGAAATGAATATTGTTATATTGCTCGCTTATGCTAATGAAATGCAGGGAAGGAGCATCGTCGCCCCGAGGTGGGGGCGGAATCATTATAATTTGGTCAGCATTGCTGACCGTTGCCTTGTTTTGCCATCATGCGGTGGTTTGTTGCTTGCAGGTACTGCTGAACCAAGCGGTCAATAGCGGGCTAAAGCCCAATTTGCGAAGCCGGCCCTCGAAGGCCTAATTAGAGTGTTTACTGCTTTATTCATGTATGACTGGCCTGCGTGCCGTGGTTTGTAAAACATGTAATATCAAGTGAACCATTTTGTAAGGCCTTAAGGCTTGTACTTGTGTATGTACAACATTCCTATTTGGTATTAGTGGACATTCATACTTTTGTGCTGGGTTCTTTATTGCAACTTATTAACCTACTTCCGCTAGAATGCTCTGTGTAGGACGTTAAGATTGGTTGGATGGTTTCCATGAGTAACCACTCGGTCTGTCCGTGGTATATGGCGTCGGGCCCCGGCCGGACCTACTATTATATGCTATGCGACGGATAGGGGGTGTTACAGAAGAATCCCCACGTCAAATTGCCTTGAAGTTTCTGGTAGATGGAGCTTCATGAGGACATTCCATGAGAGACATGATGGTGGTGGAAAGCGCCCAGGGGACCAGGATAAAGTAGGTCATGGCCATACACTTCCCTATCATAAACAACCAGACCGAGTATAAGGTCGTGATTGCGGGACTACATCTAGTTACGGAGCTGGGTATACAAGATATAAAGGTGTTTACGAACTCGATGGTGGTGGCGTCACAGATCAAGGGAGAATTTGAGGCAAGGGAGTCCACCCTCATGAAGTACTTGGCCAAGGTGCAGGGGCTCATCATAGGTTTCCAAACGTTTTCCATTCAACACATACAGTGGGAAGAAAATGCCACAGCTAGTCGGTTGGCCAAGTTTGGGCCCCGGGCCGGCGGGACCCTAATGGATTTATTTCTGTAAGACCCCCTTCCCCTTACTAAGGAGGCTACCTGGTCTTATGCCCAGAACCTCCGCCTTAAGGTGACACTAACGCACGGGCTAATCGACACCGCAAGACGCTGATTCTGCCGACTAGTATGATCATTCAATCCGTTTGGCTAATCGAGAAAAGAAGTATAACAAGTAGTAAATAATTCTACCAAGTCCATAATGTCACAGTATGGTATCATCATATAAGTAAAACGAAAAGTACAATTGTCCAAATGAGTACACAATGAAAGAAGGGCTTATGTCTGGTACATGCCGAATCAAATCTCTCTCTCTCTCACTACATCACTATGCGAAAACAGAAGCTGAAATACTCATCATCACCTGACGTTGAGCTATGGTAGTAGTAGTGTACAGTAACTGCTCCTCAGGTCCGGCCACCTCGTCCTACTGGTCGCGCTGGCGCTCCATCTCCTCAAGCTCCTAAAAAGATACGGTCACAACCGAGCATTAGTCAAAAGACTAAGTCATTTTGTCCTCGCCTCACTCCCGTGACTCCTAGGCACCGTGTGGGAGGATGAAAGCAGAGGACAACAAGGTAGAAACAAAGGGAAGCATGAGACGGTGTAACAATGGTATCATGATTAAATTTCTAATAGATATTATTGAATTAGCAATTTAATATATTATAAGTGACAGTAAGTAAACAGTACTAGAAAGAAGAGCAACAGTAAAGTAAAGCAGGAGCAAAAAGTAAAACATCTACCACTACACTACATCACAGGAGTACCTTAACTTATATGAATGTCCATACAAACTTATAAGTTAAGGTTTCAATAATATAACTTATCATATAAAAGAACTCATACTAATTTATATGATAAGGGTCTGCAATGCGTATGCCTAAGTATGTATGCATTCTGTGATGAGTTATACAGGTTATGATTCATACATGTGCAACTCACACACATGACTCTGTGATCACAGATCCTTAGTTCTTACTTTTTGGAGTTAGGTGAACTCTCTGGTACCACCGCTGTGGCTACAATAGCAGTGGAGTTGGCGTCTCCACTTCCTAGGCGGGTATACACACTACCAGGCCTAGACCCTTTGTACGCCTCTATACACGTCTCAGGTGCACTCTAGAGTCCCTGCGTACTCTTTGCTGACAAATCCACCAGTCTTGTGGTCGAGTGTGCGTTTTCGGGGATCATCCTCCAGACCGCAGTGTAAAACAACCCACTGGCCCCTCAAACCCTCACACCCCACCAGAGCCACCGTACTGTCGTCGGTGTGACGACTGGTCCAGTACCGCATGACTTGCCACTAATATGTTTTATGCATATGCAAGTTATTTCGAATCTGAGCCTCCAGCTCGCAGGACCAAACCCGTCCTGTATCCAAACATCCAAGCCTCCAGCTCGCAGTACTAAACCCGTCCTGTATCCAAACATCTGAGCCTCCAACTCGCAAGACTAAACCCATCCTGAATCCCTCCAACCCTGTACGAGTGAGTTTGTCACATCGTTCCCTTAACCTATTAGACTACTCTTGTCTAATTCTTATTATACATAGTAATTTAGGGTTAGTCCTCGGATTGTCCAGAGCATACCCGGTGAAGGGCTCTTGGGGGCACTAGGAACTACGATGAGCTGAAGCTCAAAGCCCCCTTTCTCAAGGACACTTACTTTTATTAGTGTCTACACATTATTAATACCCCAATCTCGTTGTTGCTCTTGAGTAGACCTACTAGTTTAAAGTACTTATTGGGGAGGAAGGCGATCTTTCGCCGGCCCCCGCTATAGTTGTTCTCCAGTGGCTTACACTCTAACACTCATTACTATGTAGTGACCTACTTGTGATCCCGACCAGGGTTTCAACTTATCAATGTAGTTCTCAATTGAACCATCTATCGTATCCCATGTGGGTCTTAGTGCTATACAATATTTCTACTAAACGTAGCTCATGACCTAATACTAATCCGCATGAGACAACTTTCAATCCTTTGGGCCAAATGACCCTAAATATTTATCATTGGATTGTAATGTGTATGAAGGTTACCATTTATGATTTCATCATTTTTTTAGGTGTCTAGGACCCTAAATTAAATCATTTAATTAAGTGATCTAGGTCACTTTGGACATGAACTACTATATCCAATGGTCTATTATGTCTAAGTAATTTATCTGGAGTTCATCTAGATTAAAAATGATTGTTCTCCAAAACTACACAATTTTCCACTTGATTTACCATTTATTTTCTATTTTTGATTATAATCACATTAAATCCATTTTCCAAAAGAAGTACTTAAAATATTCAACTAAAAATTCATAGAAAATTACTGATGATAAAAAATGTCATAATAATATTGAAAACAAAATTTCATACTCCTATCCAATGATTTGACCTCAAATATTACATATGATTATTATTATAAAAATGTCACTACTATGATTTTCACCATGATTATTTATCCAAAAATTTTTAAATAATTTACAGGGGTCTATATCACAGAAATATGAGTCTGCACATTTTTCCATAATTTTTCGAAGAGTATTACCTTTATATTTAATTTAAATCCCAAAAGGTTAAAATTATAATCTACTAAATACACAAAATATAATTCTCAAACAAACTCATAATTTTTTTCCAGAGATGTAAAATGTCCTATTAGGGCTTATATCAAAATTTTGTAATTTTCTAAAGTCAGTGGCCCTATTTCTCATTTTTATTCAAAACGGGGCTAATTTACAATAACTCAAAATAATGGTATTTTTGATCCCAAAAATCCCAACCTTTCTATGGGAGGTGTATTCCATCTCTATGAGCCTCTGTAAAAAATTTCATGGACTTTCATTGGGTCAAATAGGCTAAATTTTCATTTTCTCATTTTTACTATTGGCACACCATTTACAAATCTACCTTCACCATGCATGTTGGATTTCCCCAACATGCAGAGGTCCAAATGGTCTGAAATTTCTACAATATTCATATAATGCCATAAGGCCATGCCACCAAAATTTGGGGGCATTTGGATAAGGGAATCTCCCTATTTTCATTTTATTTAATAAATGCAATTTCTACAAAAACTATAGAAAAATTCCCTTCAAAAATTCTGATTTTTGGACATAGTCTAAGTCTAGTGTACTTACATGCATTACATGAGTTTCATTGCATTTGGGCTAATGGTTTAGCCTAGGCATCCATTTGAAATTCTGTCCAAGCCTAGGAGCAGTCCTAGGAGAATGGCCCTACAAGGAGCTAATATGCTCCAAATTGTAAGTTTAAGGTGTCAAATTACATTTAAGACATAAGGCTACATTTTCTATGTTGAACACTTTTTCTGAATATTTCTCTAAGGGGCCTAAAATTAGCACGTAAAGTACTGTAATAAGTGTGACAGAAATCAAATAAAGCTATAGTTTAATATTCATCAAAATGGACGACATCCGGTTGTCTTCATCCTTTAGCCGACGGTCCAGATCACCCCGTCCTATAGCATGTTGATCTCCAATTTTCCGGCCATCCAGCCATCTCCCTGGCCGACCACCACCACCACCACCTCCGTTGAGGTGGGGGCTAACGTTTGGCGGCGACTTGGCCGTCGGAGGCGGCAGTTTCCTGCGAACCCGAGCTCCCTCAAAACTCAAGGATTTCTCCCTCACCCTTCATGGATCCAAGCTCGGTTGAGGTCGAAATTTCTCCTAAATGATCTAGGAATCTAGTACGGAAGGAGAGGAGGAGAAACAAACCCTTAGACGTGCTTGGCGGCGGCAGCAGTTGGCCATGGAATTTCTCCTCTCCAGCGAGCTTGCTCGATTTCCTGAGTCTCCACCAAAATCATTGATCCAGATATCGATCTCAACTCCTTTGGACCTTCTGAAGCTGATGGGATGGTCTAAATGAGGTGGGGAAGGCTGCATAGTGAGATGTCATTAAGGGGATTTCGGCCACCACCTTGGATGCTCCTCCTTATGTCCAAGTGTCACCTCCACTGCTGGAATTCTGCTAGGGATTCTTTTGTGAGCTCAGAGGTGGGCTTGGGAAGAGAGGAGGAGGGCCACATGGCCTCCATCCCTCATTTCCCTTTTTTCTCTCTCCTCCACTTGGGAAAATTCCCAAAATACCCTCATGCATGTTACTACACTCCAAAATCAGAGGGTAGGGGATGTAATTAAACCCTTGGGCTGCTAATGGGCCAAGGTTCATGGGCTTAGCCCATTGGGAATGGGCTTGGCCTTTATTTTCTCCTTTAGGCCTTGTGTTGACCAAGTTGACTTTTAGCATTGACTTGGTCAAATTGGTGAGTGAGATGGCCCCACTTGGTGGTCATGAGCCATATGGCATAACCCAACATGGGTTGGGTCATGGCTCAAGGCCTTAGCACTCTAGGAATGAGATTGGTCTTCAAATATCCTTAAATAGGCCTAAGGTTGACCAAGTTGACTTTTAGGGTTGACTTGATCAACTTGATGAGTGGGCTGGTCCCACTTGATGGTCATGGATCCCATGACACCACCCAAACTTGGTTGGGTCATGTGATGCCCCACTTAGGCTAATTAAGCCTATGTGTGGTTTTGACAAAATTAGGGTTAGGGTTGATTTTGGTCAAATTCGGTCAATGGACGGCCCTATGATGGAGCATTTAGGTCACTCATATTTCTTTTAGGGTTAGGGACATAATGATGATGTCAACTTGTATCCATGGTTCTGTGCGAACAAGAAAAAACAGACCAAAAATTTGGAGTAATGCAAACTTTATTATCCAAAAAAGTATCAATTACAATGGTATAACCTCCCTTTTATAGAATGGAGGAGATGAGAGAGATTACAATTAAGTAGTGTGGGACTAAAAATTTACAAGTATGTGCGGCTTTACAAATGGACAAGCCGGACAGGTCGTGCGGTTAGACAAGCCAGTTAACCGCCCGACAACCAACAGGAGAGAACAAGCGCCACAGAGACCAAGCCGCCACAGGAGACCGCTAGACCGCCCGGTCTCCAAGTTGTCTGAGACAAACTGGCAGACCGCTGGGACACCAAACAACAACAGTCCGGAAGACAGACCGGCTAGGATAAACCGCCAGACCACCTGGTCTCCGAACAACAACAGACCGCCTGGCCTCTATACTGCAACACTCCCCCACAAGTTAGAGCATATATATCAATCATGCCCAGCTTGTCGCAGATGTGGAAAAAGGAAGCGGACACTGGCTTGGTGAAGATGTCTGCTAACTCGTTGTCGGAAGTGACGAACGGAGTACAAATCTGTTTCTTCAAGATCTTTTCCCGAATAAAATGACAGTCGACTTTTGTGTGTTTTGTTCTCTCATGAAAGACCGGATTTTTGGAGATGTATATCACGGCCTTGTTGTCACAGAACATAGGAAGATGATAGGTGTAGACCTCTCCTAAGTCAAGCATGAGAGCCCGTAACCATTTCAACTCACACGTGGTCAACGCCATACTGCGATACTCTGCCTCTGCACTAGACCTGGAGACCACAAACTGTTTCTTGCTTTTCCAACTCACAAGATTGCCTCCAACAAACGTGCAGAAACCTGATGTCGACTTGCGATCCCCTTTGTCATCAGCATAGCTCGAATCAGAGTACGCTTCAACCCTTAGGTGACCATTCTTCTGAAAAAGGAGTCATTTCCCTTGTGCTGCTTTAATATACTCCAATATGCTCAGGGCAGATTGTAAATGACACTCCCTAGGAGCTTGCATGAACTGACTCACCTTGCCAACAGCATTAGAGATGTCGGGTCTCGTTACCGTGAGATAAATGAGCTTACCCACCAGATGCTAGTACCTTGTAAGATCGGATAGAAGAGGCGAGTCATCTGTCCAAGTTTTGTCTTCTCCAGCAGCCATGGGACAACGGACAGGTTTACCACCAGTCAATCCTGCCTCCTTTAGAAGATCAAGAGCATACTTCCGTTGGGAAAGGACCATAGAGTTGGGCTTCCTAGAGATTTCAATCCCCAGAAAGTATTTCGGGGAGCCCATATCCTTTGTGACCAAGTGTTGACAGAGATGTTTCTTTGTCAACGTTACCCCATCCTAGTCATCGCCAGTAAGAAGAATGCCATCAACATAAACCACAAGAACTACCAGAGCAGAGGCGGTATTCCGAACGAACAAGGAGTGATCGGCTGAGCTTCTTGTAAAACCAATGGTCGCAATAATGCCGCTAAACTTGTCAAACCAGGCACGAGGACTCTGCTTGAGGCCATAGATAGCCTTCTTTAGCCGGCATACTCGTGTCTCCCCCTGAGCAACATACTCAGGAGGTTGCTCCATGTAAACATCTTCCTACAAATTACTGTATAGGAAAGCATTCTTAACATCCAGCTGCAAAATGAGCCAATCCCTGTTGACAGCGACAGAGAGAAGGACTCGAATGGTACTGAGACGAGCAACGGGAGAAAAAGTGTCGGAGTAATCAACACCATAGGTTTGAGTGAATCCTTTAGCCACCAGGCGGGCCATGTAGCGATCCACGCTGTCATCGGGATGGAATTTGACAACAAAGACCTATCGACAGCCAACAACATCCGTGCCCAAAGGTGGGGGAACCAGGGTCCAAGAGCCTCGTTCAGTAAGGGCTGCAATTTCCTCATCCATGACAGCCTTCCAATGAGGAATAGTGAGAGAATCCTGGTAGGTGCGAGGAGTAGCAGTCGCGGAGATAGCCAATGCAAATGCCCTGCGAGAAGGAGTGAGACGATCATATAAAACAACAACAGCCAGCGGGTGCTGGGTACACGTCCGCACCCCTTTGCGAAGAGCAATGGGAAGATCCAGGTCGACATGTTTCTCAGTAATCAAAGCATCCATGGCGGAGAGAGCTGGCCTGGGATAGGAGAGAGACAGCTGTGGAGAAGAGGGAGATGGCGGTGGTGATGAGGAAGAGAGGGAAGGAGGAGACGATGGAGGTGATGATGGAAAAATCTCGACGAGAGTAGACGGGGTGGGGTGGATGGTGGGAGAAGGAGATGGAGGTGGGTCGGAGGAGAAATAAGATACATTCTCGAAGAAGGTCACATCTGCGGAGACGTATTGTTTCCGAAGAACTTGATCAAAATAACAGTAGCCTTTTGGGTAGTTGAGTAACCCAAAAAGATACATTTGGTGACACGTGAGTCAAGTTTGTCATGTGTGGCGGAAGGATTGTGCACAAAGGTCGTGCACCCAAAGATACGCAGAGAAAGAGGAAACGCATCCTTGCCAGGATAGAGAAGAGAGAATGGAGTTTGTCCGTGGAGAACTGTGGACGGAATGCGATTAATGAGGTAACAAGAGAGGAGGACAGCGTAGCCCCAATAGGAGTTAGGAACATGCATTTGTGTCATCAGAGTGCGGGCGACATCAAGAAGGTGACGGTTCTTGCGTTCCGCCATCTCATTTTGTTGCGAGGTATAGACACAGGTAGTTTGATGAAGAATATCATTTTGCACACAAAAAGAAGTGAATGCATTGCTAAGATATTCCTTAGCATTGTCAGAACGAAAAATTTTAATAGACATATCAAACTAATTTTTAACCATTTGATAAAAAGATGTCCATACAGAATAAAGTTCTGAGCGATCCTTTAAAGATACACTCATGTACATCTAGAAAAATCATCAATAAACGTTACAAAATATGAACTGTCCCGACCGATGATGAGGGTAGAAGCAGGACCACAGATGTCGGAGTGAACAAGTTCAAACGACCGGGAAGATCCATGGCCTTGCTTTGGTAGGAAGGAGGAGCGGTGATGCTTGCCAAGTTGACATGCTTCACAGTTGAATGGTGGGCCTTGTAGAGGAAGATGTGGTAGAAGCTGACGAAGAAGACGGGGAGGAGCATGACCAAGACGAAGGTGCCACTGGAGAAGATCAGTAGAAGATGCGGAGAAGGCGGAGAGTGCAGAAACGTTGTCGAGGAAGTAGAGGTCGCCACTCTCAGTCCCAGTAGCAATCGTCCGCTTGATGCCCGGATCCTGAAAAGAACAAGTAGTAGACGTGAATGTGACAGGTCATTGTAGTTGTTTGCAAAGGGAAGTAACAAATAACAAGTTGCAAGGGAACTTGAGCACGTAGAGGGTGTCCGCCAAGCGAAGAGACAAAGTAACTTGAACAACCCCCGTTCCATTGGCCAGTGAGGGAGAGCCGTCCGCAACAAGGACCAGTGGTACCGGTCATGCTATTGTAGGAGAGAAAAACAGTGCGGATTGCCAGTCATATGATTGGTAGCACCAAAGTCGATCGCCCATTTACCTTGAGTAGCGACGTGGGCACTACCTGAAGACGTGACCACAGAGGTGGACGACTTCGAAGAGGAAGTGGAGGCATCACCAGATGGTCGAAGATGAGGATGCTTCTTCCAACAACGATCAACCGTGTGGCCGGTGCAGCCACAGTGAGAGCAAAAAAAGCGGGAAGCACCACGGTCGCTGGAGGGGAGGTGGCATCCACCAGAGCCACTGCGCTGAGTATGATGAGCGGAGTTGTTTGATGGAGGAGGGAGGATAATAGCGGATATTGGAGCAAAGAAGTAACAGCGGCGATGCGGGCAATGGTGACATCCAGGGTGGGAGACTCCGCCTCACTAAGGATCTATTGACGGATCATGTCATAGGACTCTAGAAGGCGTAGAAGATAACACACAACTAGAAGCTCCAGGAAGTGTTTGTATTGCTCAACGAGATCAGTAGAGAAGGGGCGATTTTGTAGAATTTTGGCTCCGAGAGCCTGAACTTGCTGATAAGCAGCCGCTGGAGACATGGATGGACGGGCAAAGAGGTCTGCATATAAAGTATAGATGTGAGACGTCTGAGCTCCTTTTGAGTAGAGAGTGGCAAGATGTAGCCAAGCGGCCTTGACGGTTTCATCATGTCGGATGACAAGGAAGCATTCATCAAAGAGGCTGTTAGCCAACCATGTGCGGACAAGAGCATCGCTGGCATCCCAGTCGTCAAAGAGAGGCAATCATGCGGAGGAGGGTCATCTGTGAGATGATGACATTTGTGTTGAGAGCGGAGGAGGAAGGTGAAGGAGACACTCCAATCCGGATATTGGGACCAATAAGCTTGGAAGCGATGCCAAGATTAATAGAAGGAGTGGGAGGTGTAGGAGGATGAGCGACAACGGGAGTAGTGGTGGTGATATCAGAGTTGACCATAGAAGAAAGCAGCGAGAGAAACAAGTCGCGGCTAGAAGGAGAAGTCGCTAGAAGGAGAGCGATTAACAAGATCGCAGCGACTTAAGGATAGGTCGCGGCGACAAAGAAGAGGAGAGCGGCTAAAATAGGTCGCCGTGACTTAAGGACAGGCTGCGGTAACAAAGAAGAGGAGAGCGGCTAGAATAGGTCGCAGCGACTTAAGGACAGGTCGCGGCGACAAAGAAGAGGAGAGTGGTTAGAACAGGTCGCGGCGACTTAAGGACAGGTCGTGGCGACAAAGAAGAGGAGCGGCTAGAAAAGGGGAGCCAGCGACTAAGCAAAAAGTGTGGCAAGAAAGAGGAAGCAAGAGGTCGCAAACATAAATGGCAGAAACAGAGAGAATCAAGCCGCGCGAATAGGGCAACGAGCAGAAGAGGAATCAAGTCGTGAGAACAGGTCGCGGAAAGAAGAAACAAGCCGCGAAGACAGGGAGCGCTCACACAATCAGGAGGAAAGCACCGAGTGCTCTGATAACATGTGCGAACAAGAAAAACAGACCGAAAATTTGGAGTAATGCAAATTTTATTATCCAAAAAAGGTATCAATTACAATGGTATAACCTCCCTTTTATAGAATGAAGGAGATGAGAGAGTTTACAATTAAGCAGCGTGGGACTAAAAATTTACAAGTATATGCGACTTTACAAATGGACAAGCCGGACAGGTCGTACGGTTAGACAAGTCGGCTAACCGCCCGACAACCAACAGGAGGAGAGAACAAGCGCCACAGAGAGCAAGCCGCCATAGGAGACCACTAGACCTCCCGGTCTCCAAGTCATCTGAGACAAACCGCCAGACCGCTGGGACACCAAACAGCAACAGCCCGGCATACAGACCGGCTAGGATAAACTGCCAGACCGCTCGGTCTCCGAACAGCAACAGACCGCCCGACCTCCATACTGCAACAGTTTCCAATTTAGGTTAGTTGACCTAAGTTGATTTGAACACTATGGTGGGTCTACCCTAACCCTGGGGTCCTAAGGTCACTATCTAGCTTAACCCGCCATACTTACTGCATGTCCTACATCAATGTGTGTGTTAAGGGGTCTAGAATAAAAGGGGATGTTATAGTTTCGCCCATCCGTCAAGGAGGGTGAGTTGATGGAGATAAGCCACTGCCCCTCATGTGTGGATCCCTTCGTAACTTTCTTGACCACAAATAAACTTTGGGAGGAGGTCTGGGATAAAAAGCGATTCATACATAAGTCCTCATACTATCTGATGCATGAAGGACTATTGTACCGGAAGACCCTTTCAGAGCTCTTGGTCCGGTGTGTGGTAGAGGAGAAAGTTCCAAAGATCTTTGAGAAAATTCATTCTTGCGAGTGCGAAAGTCAATTGAGAAGCAGGACCTTGGAGTCGAGGGTGGTCCGACAAGGATATTTCTGGCCGACCGTGAGCAAGGATGTGACAGAGTTTGCGGGGAGATATCAGAAGTGCCAATTGTTTGCTCCACTCCAACTCTTACTGGCCTAAGGACTTAGGAGCATCATGGCGCTATGGCCCTTCGCCATTTGAGGGATGGACTTGATAGGACATTTCCCTAAGCAAGTGGGCAAAGGAGGTCCTCCTGGTCATGATCGATTACTTCTCGAAGTGGTTGGAAGTTAAGGCACTAACCAAGATAACCTTCCAAGCAGTCTGTAACTTCGTGTGGGGGGAGATCATCTGCCGACATGGACTCCCTCAAGTCATAGTCACTGATAATGTGCCACAGTTTGCCAATGAAGAGTTTGTCAGCTTTTGCAGTCATCTAAGAATAGACCTCAGGTTTGCGTCGGTGCACCATCCTAGAAGCAACAGGTAGAAGGAGGCGACTAATAAGATCATCGTGAACCTGCTGAAGAAGAAAGTGGAGAACCAGACGGGAAACTGGGTAGAGTAGCTTCCTTTGCTTCTATGGGACTTGTGAACTACCCCCAACATAGCCACAGGAGAGACCCCCTTCAAGCTTTCCCACGGCTGTGAAGTCGTGATCCCAGTAGAGTTTGAGGTCAAGACGCCATGGGTGGTAGTCGCAGGTAGGGGAGATCAAGAATGAAGGGTAGAGAATGAATGCAAGCTGCGACTCTCATTGGACCTGGTGGAAGAACTCAGAGACATGGCTGCCATTCGGCAGGAGGAAATCAAGCTTCAAATGGCCAAGTACTTTTACAAGAATATTAGGATCATGCAGTTTGTGGAAGGAGATCTGGTCTTAAAGAAAGTCAATGCAGCAGGGAGGTTGGTGGTTGTCGGGAAGCTCAATCCCAATTGTGAGGGTCCTTACATAGTCAAGGAGGTCCTGAAGTCAGGAGGATGCCACCTCCAAAATGCAGAGGGGGTGTCCATAGGTCACACTTAGAGTGGTGATGATCTGAAGCATTTCTACCCTTAGTTTGAACAACGAGATTGTGTATTTTTGTGTGATGAATTGCATAAAACTTATTTCTCTCTGAGTTTGGATGAAGTTCTCTCATGATATAGTAAGGTTGAAACATTAGCCCGAATCAGACCCGATGACCAGGCTCTCACTAGCTGGTAGGGCCGAAGGCTCACTCAGCGGTTGGTTGAAAAAGTGATAATATGGATAGCCCTGAGCAGACCCGCTGACTAGGTTATGACTTACTGGCAGGGCCAACGACTTACTCAATTACATGTTGAAAAGGTTGAGGTATTGATATCCCCAAGCAGACCCGCTGACCAGGCTCTCACTAATTGGCAGGGCTGAAGGCTCACTCGGTGGTAGGTTAAAAAGGTTATGGTATGGATAGCACCAAGCAGACCCGCTGACCAGACTCTCACTAGCTGGCTGGGCCGAAGGCTCACTTGGTGGAAGGTTGAAAAATTATGATATGGATAGCCCTGAGTAGACCCACTGACCAGGATTTCACTAGCTGGCAGGGTAGAAGGCTCACTCAGTATCAGGTTGAAAAGTTGATGTATTGATAGCCCCGAGCAGACCCGCTGACCAGACTTTTAATAGCTGGAAAGGTCGAAGGCTCACTCAGTGGCAGGTTGAAAAAGTTATGGTATGGATAGCCCCGAGCAGACCCGCTGACAAGACTTTCACTAGCTGCCAGGGTCGGAGGCTCACTCGGTGGTGGGTTAAAAAAGTTATGGTATTGATAGCCCCGAGCAGACCTGCTGACCAGGATATCATTAGCTGACAAGTCCGTAGGCTCACTTAGTGGCAGAGGAAAAAGGTTGAAATCACTATATAGGTTCACACTAACTAATGGGGCTAGAAGTCGCGCGATGGTACGTGTTACGTTCCATGCTCTAGGATGGGTCGCGTCAGGCGGCAAGTTAAGGGTAGGCAAGTGAAGTCGCTCCAGGATGGGTCTTGCCAACCAAGCACTCTCTTGCCTCCCGAAGTGCTAGCATTGAACACCGTCAAGTTGAAGGGCGAGTAGGACCTAGCTTTTCACTCGTACTTAACCTTTAAGAGGGAGAGAATGGGTGAACCCCTAGTAGGCGAATGCATGGGATGCGCGAGTCGGCCTAATCCTGATACACACTAGCCTTTCAAGTTTTACCTTGGAAAAATCACACCACGGTCATAGCAGGCAAGGGCGAGCGCAACATGCTACTCCCCTAAAAGAGTAACAAGAGTCTAGCACTCTGCGAGCGAACATGTGTAAAATAACATAAAAAAAGAAATACTTTTTTCATCCATAAATAATTTCCTCCTACTTTTTCTTAACAAAAAAATTGCCTTGCGGGCGAGTGTACAGAAGAAAACATAAGAAAGATTACATACAAAAAAAGAAAGTAGAAGAGCTCTTTCCTTATCGCCCTCTCCAGGTTGACCGTAGTCTTCGCCATCTTCATTCATGCCGTCGAAGAGCGAGTCAAACTCATCCTTATCCTCGCCTGACATGGGTATGGGAACGAACAGTTCAGGGACCAGCTCCTTGGCGATGAACTTCTCGCAGTCAGACGTCAACACTCGGCGGTCCTGCATCATCTGGATCGTGTGATCTGCAGGCTTGATGGAGGCGACCCTCATCATTTTGTTGACCTCTACCTCACTTTACATCCGAGGCTTTCTTCCCGGACTGCTCGACTCATCGCGAGCTGGAGGTAGGACGGTCTCAATCAGGCGAGTGATCTCGGCCTTGAGTTGTTTGTTCTGTCCCTCCAGCTGTTGGTTCTGTCCCTCTAGAACGGCTATGCGTGTGAGCATACAGTCGACTATCTGAGCATCCTGCGAGAACCAAGGGATTAGAAGAAGAGTAAGAGTAATAACGAGGAGGCCTAGAAGTATCGTCACTTACCACCCTGCCAGAGTTACTCTCAAGAAGACCATCGATGACCTCCAGCTTCCACTTCAAATCTGCCACCTTGTCCTTTGTGAGAGTTCGCGCTTCCTCAGCATCGGTCCACTTGCGGTTGAGGGTAAAGCCGCGACAGACATCCATGTGTGCGAGCACCGGAGAGCATATTTGAGCATGCGTGCTCTCATGGGCGAGCTTCTGCATGGTCATTTGTCATATGCCTTCGCATCCTCGTGCCCATAGAGTCCGACGTTGAGGGCAAAGACATGCCCACTCAAAGGTTGGCGCTCTGACTAGGAGGGGAGGAGCGAGGAGACCGAGATCCTGTTGGCCTTCTCATCCCATAACATTATTGAATCGTCTGCATGGTCCCTCGCTTTCCCACCGAGGTCAAAATTGTGGTGCGTATTCGACAACTCCTCCTTGCGAACCTCAGGCTCTGTCCCGACAGAAGACTCAGAAAGATCGCCCTCGCCTCGCCCCTCCTCTTGTGGGTCCTTCTGTACTTGCTTGCCTTTGGACACCACTTGCTTTTTTTAGCATTTTGTGAGCTGGTAGGGATTTTTGTTAACGGTCTCGCGCACCTTGAACTGCGAGCTGGAGAAGAAATTGACCCCATCGTTGGTGGCCCGATAGATGAAGATCTTTCGGAAGACAATGTGGTTGAACTCAATATGCTCCTTGTTGAGGAAGCTCGTAAAGGCCACCAACATGACAATCACGTTGGGGTTAAGTTGCGCAGGGACAGTCCTGAAGTACTTTAGGACCTGACGAACTTCCAGCCAAAGGGGAAGTCGCAACCCACCTTGAAGTGCGAGATGGGGAAGGCAAGTTCGTCGGCAAGGAACGTATTTATCGCCTCACCCATTTTCGGCCGGCGAGCAACGAACCCGGGAGTGACATAATCAGCCACGAATGCATGGTGCTCCTCCTCTGACAGGTTCCCATCGAAGAAAGGGTACTCGCCAAATTGCCTTGCACATTTCGACCTATCATCCGTGTCAAATCTCGCCTTACCCATATCAGCTAAATCTAATGTGCAAGTGTTGATGGCGAGAATTTAGGGGCCAAGGAGGTACAAGGACAATAAATGTGATGGGTAAGAGTAGGCAGGGGTCTTATTTATAGAAAAAAGTTAGGGGAGTGCGGGTCACCAACTCATGATCACTCGCCAACCTTGGTGCCGACCCCCTGAGACCTATTTTACCATCGAGTGAGTTTAACGAATATTCCAATCAAGAAACAACAAGCCGGTAAAATAAAAACCCTACACTCGCGCGAAGCAAACAAACATCCATTTTTATATTTATCAGTTCTTGGAACATTCTCAAATGAAGAAAGTCAAACCAACCAGCGACAAGGTAATGAGTGCGAGAGCAGTAATATTAGAGGGGACTAGGGGACGAGCACCGATAGGCTCAAAAAGGGAGCCATTTTCATCTTCCCCAACCTCGCGCCCCTGTCCCTTGCGGTCAGCGAGAATTCTTGAACTCGCGGAACGACCTAAGATCCTGATGCATGAGGCACATATTTTCTTCAATGCGGTCAATGGGCGGTCAGGGGGAAGTCATCTCGCCTCTTGATCCTTGCCTCACCTTGTACACCTCCCTCACGTAGCCCTGTTCAAGGTCACGCATCCGCTGCTCGTTGATAATCCTCTCTTCCTGGAGCTCTCGCAACATGAGCTCATGCTCCCGGAGGATCTCTTCCATCAACTTCTTCATTTAGGCGGGGTTGCTCGGGTCACATAGAAATTCTTCAACCATGTTGGGGGAAGGTGGTGGCAAGAGGAACTCCTGCTTGGAAGATTCTTTGGCCTCTGGGACAATTGGAATTTTAAGGCCAACCTAGAACAGGGAAAAAGGGCAAGTATCTTAACTAATCGTGTGGAGTAGTGGTCCACTGGTGGTGGTGTTGGCGAGATGAACTTGGTTTCCCCTAGAAGGGTCGGCCGAGAGGCGTAGTAAGTGTCTTCCCATGTCTCGGAAGGAAAGAGCTTGGGTCAGGGATCAAAACGGAAGAGGGGATTGGGATTTCTATGGTATCTTTCATCGCGGAGGCAGAGTTAAAGTCGAGGTTGCGCACGGACTTGCGAGCCGACGACCTCAACGGTAGAGAGTCCAGGACAGTAGATCCAAAGGGGTAACTGCGACGAAATAACACGGATGTGTTGGGAGGAAAAGTAAAACAAAAGAGGTCGATAAGCTACCTGGAGTTCTCATGGGACTATCGACGACAGTCTAGTGGTTCACATCCAGTAGTGAGGGGTTGTCTTGTACCAAGGAGAGACTCGAGTCACTATGGGATGAGCACCTGGGTTGGTCAGAATCCCTTCAGCACCTCTTTCTTTAGGATGGTCACCCTGCAAGTATACCCAAGATGGTCACATCGAAGCATTTCTTTAACATAACAGTATCGAATGAGATTTTTGGGACCTGTGTTGAGGAGTGCACGAGCTCAAGGCCAGACATTGAAGACGGTATGTCGAGAGGGGGCTCATCGGCTGCCAAGTTAGGCTTAGTCTTCTTCGCAGACTTAAGTTTCAATAGCTTGCTGAGGGACCGACGAGCGAACCAGAGTATGAGTTCATCAGTATCTGATGAATGTAGCTCTCACTTTGGCAAGGCAATCCTGGAATTCCTTAGAGAGAGGCATGATATGGTAAAAATTAGGAAACAAAGAGGGAAGGGTAATGGTGTTCCCTACTCCCAAAAGGTTGGTATGTATACATAGCACATTGTGGAGCCTACCAAAAGATTCCCTCCAGGTCAGCCACCACTCGCCGAATACTCAGGGTTGGATGTTTCTTTTCGAGCTTGGGACAATCGCAAAGAGAGGGGATTGTGTATAATATCGTATTCGCCGAGTAGGTCCCTCAGAAGAATATCAAGTTAAAGAGAGCAATCTTAGGCTCAGGCGAGCCAGATGGGCGAGTGGGGTCGGAATTCTTCAGGCCGCAAAGGCTTGTCATTAGTAGCATGTAGGCTAGTGGGGGATTTGAGCCCACATTCTCCATAGGACCAAGCTAAGGGAGAGGCGAGTGGAGTAACTAGGCCCACACTCGTCTCAGCACCGGTCGAGGTAGCGAGTGCTGACCCCTTTGGGGGACTCGCCGCCCCAGGCGAGTGGTAGCAACATGAGCCACTTGCCCGGTAGTGTTTTACCGGGATGTCCCTGTTAGCCTGCCAATAGCCACTCCAAACAGCGGATTTTCGCTGTTAGCGGATCAAATTTGGGTTGCGTATAGTAGAACAAAAAGACAAGATTCCGCTATTGGCAGACCAGGTTTGGAAAACTATAAATAGACCATATGGACACCTTTGTAGGGCATCAAGTTCTCTGGTTCTCTTCCTCCTTAGCTTGTTCTTGGTTGGCTTCAAGCGCCCTCTGAGGTGCTCAGCTCGGCTGTTGGCTTGGGAGGAGAAGCGCTTTGAGATCTTCTGGGTGTGTGATGGGACCTCCATACTGCAGCCCAGGATCTATCCCTTAGTTTCCAGTTCCCGGTCAGAAGTAGGTGCAGGCTACACCCCCTGGGTCCAAACTCTTCTTGAGACCAAGTTTTAATTTCAACATTGAACACAAAGGAATGACACAAAAATATCATCAAAATTGAGCCATAAACTTGAAATGTAAGTTCAAATACGTAAAAGAATATTGAAGACAACAAAACACACAAAAATAAATAAATTGATAATCAAGCATAAATAAAACTATTGTCTCGTGTCATGTTGCGGCTCATCGACTTTTTCTCTGATCAGGAAAATAGGATTGTCTTAGCTCGGAGTTGGACCGGACGCACAAACAGTCAATGAGAATCCAACAACAAATGATAAGGGTTTTTTTTACTGTGAAAAACTCGGAAAGGGTGAAAAATCACATGACCGGATCTGTAGCGGGCCAAAATCACTATTTCACCGAATATACAAGTTTTGAGAGTTTCCTCGAAGGATGATCGACCACCTCTCCGTTACAAGGTTTGAACACAAGAACATCAAAAAATAAACTAACTCCTCGGAGCCTTGGTGAGAGTGCTCCAGTGGAAAAAATGTTAAGTACTCAGAATATTGATGAAGCGCCCCCGTAAAGTCGGAGCTAGCCATGATGAGGCCCACCTGCAGAGATGGATGTCAAGTTCCTGAAGCCTTGTGATGCTTTCACGCTAGCATCGACGGAATCGAATTCCAGTGCCTTCTCCCAGACTCATAAAAGCGTCCAAGTGAGCGTCAAATATTGTGCACACCAGAGAGAGAGCAGAGCAAATTCCGAGCGAAGAAACGATCTAAGTCGATCTCACATTCTCGTTGGAAAACCTCAGAGCGCTATGTAATTTTCTCCAGTATCTTTTCTCTTCTCTCTTCTCTCTGTAACTGTAATTCTTCTCATCCAATAAATTGCCCGCCGCAAGTGCTATTCGCCGCAGCAGGTAAGTATGGTCTTGCCGCTCGACGACCCTCTCACTTTCTGTGCACGCCTAGCCCTTAGTATCCTTCAACTCTCAGTCTTCTCCTTCCCCACTAGTGTGTCGTTGTTGAGGTGTAATTCCTGCATCAATAGTTGTCTTCCACAAACTGATCAATATGCATTCATTTACTTCTAGTGCATGTCGGTTGCATACACACGTTAACAAATACTTTTGCCATTAATACTGTTGGGGATGAACCCCATTTTATAGGTAATGGGTGTGCACATAGCCACACCCCCATTATCTCCACTTAAAAGGAGTGAGATCATGGGTTTGACCACGTACGTGATCACCACGCCCGATCCCCCGCACGCCGATCTCACTACGCATAATGGGGAAACCGCCACACCTCGCTGATGTCAGGCGGTCTGCCTCCTCCCCGGACGTCGGTCGCCCACCCTCGTTCACTGCCCCGGCCCCGACCGCGGCCGGGGCTGGCGTGGCCAAGGGGGGTGGACGCCCAGGCTGCCCCCTCGCTCGGCCTCCGGTGTGGGCCATAGGGGCGGCCGATCAGGCCGCCCCCTCGCCCGGGCGCCGGAGCTGCCCTGGGGGCGGCCGCTCGGGCCGCTCCCTCGCCCGGCCTCCGGAGTGGCCTAGGAGGCGGTCGTCCAGGCTGCCCCCTCGCTCGCCCCCCCCCCCCCCGGGGAGGCCAAAGGGATCGAGTCCCAGGCTGCCCCCGGCTCGGCCACTAGAGCGGCCGAGTGGGCGGTCGCCCGGGCCACCCCTTTCTCGGCCGCCCGTGCGGCCATGGGGGACGTCTGACCGGGCCGCCCCCCTCCTTGGCCACCGGTGGCCAACGGGGCGACCGCCCTGACCACCCCCTCCCTCGGCCGCCGGCGCGCGACCTAGGAGAGCGGCCACTCCTCCCCGGCCGCCGTCGGCGACCCTCCGTCGCTGGCGAACTTGGCGGCAAGTTCGTCGGCCGCCTGTGAAGGCCCGCTCCCGCCGTCCGATTTAGGGGGAGCGTCCTCAGCCGTTCGATCAGCGCGTAACCACCAACTAACCACCAGGTTAGTAGGAGGAATTTAATTAATATTTTATTATTTTATTAACGACGGTCTCCAAATAGAACGATACACACATTTAAAACTATAGTAAAAACATTTATGATGGTGGTTACAGTGTGCAGATTGCCGCATAACCACCGTAACTACCTCCCGGAGCCTATAAAAGGAGCCTCATGCCTCCTCATTTCTCATCTTTCTCTTCAGAGTCTTCTTCTTCCTCAGTGTTGGAACCGAGATTCGATTCCACCTAGAGTTCAGACCTGGGGGTGCAGCTCACATTTACTTCTCCCAAGACGTCCCTTGGTGAGAGACATGAATATGGAAAAGGACCCTTGGCTCTATCGTGGAGGTCCCACCTCACATTCGGAAGACCTTTGAGATCTCCCCCTCCTTAGCCAATGCTGAGCTAGGTGCCTTGGAGGATGAAGGAAGAAGATGAAAATTGGTGAAAACCTAATGCTTCTCCAAGGCACCCCAAGGGTCTATTTATAGATTTTTGGGGATGGCCTGCCAATAGCGCAATCTCGCTGCTCTGAAATTACTGAAATACCATGGGACTGGTCTGCCAACAACCAAACTCCACTGTTCTGAACATCTTTTCGTAGCCCACCAGGGGCAAAATAACAGACCCTCAAGCCGGATGAGACCCTCAATCCGGGCGAGTACTCTAGCCGGGCGAGAACTCCAGCCGGGCGAGAACTCTAGTCGGGCAAGTACTCCAGCCGGGCGACAACTCCAGCCGGGCGAGAACTCCAGCCGGGCGAGTACTGCAGCCGGGCGAGTACTCCAGCCGAGCGAGAACTCCAGCCGGGCGAGTACTCCAGCCGGGCGGGTACTCCAGTCGGGCGAGTACTCCAGCTAGGCGCGTGTCAGCCTCTCGCCACACCCGCCCCCTAGGATAGGGGCTGAGGCGAGTACCGGCCTCCCGTCGGGCTCGCACGACAGGAGTACTCGCCCGGCTGGAGTTCTCGCCCGACTGGAGTTCTCGCCCGGCTGGAGAGTAACGCCCCGAAACTCAAAGGGAGCAAAGGGGGACGTTTTGGGCCAGTTTGGGTTCTGGCTGCAGGTACACGGCCTGGGACACGGGCGTGTCCCAGGGTGTGTCAAGCCTGTGTCGACACTGAGACGGGAAGTCGACACTTTGGTCTCGACATTGTGTCGAGACTGGGCACACGGCCTGCGACACGGGCGTGTCGCAGGGCGTGTCGACACTTAGCCGCGAAGTAGACACTGTGCTTTGATGAAGTGTCGAGACATGGCACACGGCCTGCGACACGGGCGTATCGCAGGGCGTGTCGACCCGTGTCGACACTTAGCCGCGAAGTCGATACTTTGGTCTCGACACTGTGTCGAGACAAGGCACACGGCCTAGGACACGGGCGTGTCCAAGGCCGTGTCAGTAGGTCGACGATCTTCGCTCGACGAAGTGTCGAGTGTCGAGACCGTGTACACGGCCTGGGGTCCAGGCGTGTTGAGGTGACACGGGTAGGGACACGGGCGTGTCCTAGAACCCGTGCAGTGCTCGGGTTGATTTCGGGGAAAAATGATAGGGGTACACAGCCGGCCACACGGCCGTGTCACGTGGAACACGGGCGTGTCATCTCGAACACGGGCGTGTTCGATACCCGTGTGCGGTTCCAGGAGAGCCGATTTTGACGGCGAATGAGGCACACGGCCCTGGACACGGGCGTGTGTCAGGCCGTGTTCGGTCCAGATTGGGCAATTCAGTCCCGAATCAAAGCCGTTCGTTTCCTTATTTTGAGATCCAACGGCTGGGGGTTGTTCCTGAAGGGACATACCCGGGATTGGACTTTGAAAACCCTCACTTTTCTTAAGTGTTATCTTTCTAAAACCTTAGAGAGAGAGGAGAGCCATGGGAGGAAGAAGGAGCTAGATGTAACATACCATGTTACCTCTAGGCCCCTTCCACTTAGATTTGGGTTAGGCATGAGATGGGTGTCTAGGGTCTTAGCTAGGTTTGACCTTAGGTAGTGAGTTGTAGCCATATGGGGCCCACTATAGGACCAGGTCAAACTAGGTCAAACTAGCCTAAATAGGGACCCAAACCACACCATGACCCCACCACATTGCTCTAACCCTAAAAACAATCCAAGTGCACCTAGGGCATGCCATTTGGTCAACATTTTGACCCAAGTTGACCAAAGTCAACCTAGGGCTTAAATTGGTCAAACCCACACTCATAAGCCCAATTAGCCTAAGTAGGGCACCCCCCACTTGGCCCAACCCAAGTTGGGTGGTGCCACTAGACCCATTTCCACCAAGTAGGGTCAGCCCACCCACCATGGTTGACCAAGTCAACTCCCCAAGTCAACAAGTCAACAAATTGACCTAAAGGAGTGAAATGAAGACCAAGCCATTTTTCCCTTGGACCAAGCCCACCAAAATTGGCCCATGGCCAGCCCAAGTGAACAAGACCAGTCCTACCCCTCTAAATCAGGAGAGATAATACATGCAAGGGGGTAAAATTGGAATTTTAAGGGTAGGAGGATAGAGAAAATGGAAAGGGAGGAAATGGTGGCCACATGGCCACCCCATCAGATGGTTTTAACTGCCCAAAACCAGGTGGCCGACCTCCTCTCTTCATTTCCAGCAGAAAACCAGGGCTGTGTGCCACTTGGCAGCTGGGCGGAGCAAACAAAGCTCAAACCGAGCTCAATTAAGGTGTATCTCCATGTACAGCCAAGATCAGTCCTAACAGACCTCACCAGAAGCTTCAGGAGATCGAAGGGAGTGGAAATCGAGTGCTGGATCATGGAGAATGGTGGAGAATCGAGTTTTTGGGGTGGAGCTCGCCGGCGCACCACCACCATGCCAAACCGCCGCCTTACCCGCAGCCAAGCCCCAATCGAGGTGTGTTTCACCTCACCTCTTCCTGTACTAGGTTTCTAGATCTATTTTGGGAGATATCGGACTCAATCGAGCCCGATGCCATGAGAAGAAAATGGAGAAAACCGAGCTTTTTCTTCTTGCTCGGGTTCGCCGGAGGAGCCAACTCTGGCGGCCCCACCGCCGGGAAACGCTAGCCCCCACCTTAACGAAGGTGGTGGCGATATCCGCCGGCGGTGGTGGTGGCTCAGCTGGCCGGAAAACGCCAGCCAACATCGTCCAGGAAAATGCAATCATAGCCGTCCATCCATTGGGGACGATGAACCGATCCCGTCGGTTTCCGGCTTTAAGATTCGTGCAATATATTTAAATGATTAAATTTTATATGATGAATAGTGAAATCCATGTCACACAAATACAGCCACTTTGCATGTTAATTTTAGGCCTCTTAGATGCATTTCCATAACTTAGTCTCTTAATGAAAATTGTAGCTGATGGTCTTATCTTTAAATTTCCACCTTAAAGATGTGATTTGGTGTAGTGTACAGTCCTGCAGGACATTTCTCCTAGGACTGGTCCTAGAGTAGGGCAGAAATTAAATTGGATGCCCAGGTTAAACCATTAGTCACCATGGCCCCAGATTTTGGGCACATGCATGATTAGGGCATACTTAGCCCCTGACAAAAATTAGGAATTTTTAGAGAACATTTTCCTATAGTTTTTGCCAAAATATCAAAATACAAATAAGTGAAATATATGGAGTTTTACACCTCCCCATGGTCCCAAATCTTGGTGGTAGGTCAATGGGGACATACTTGGTGCATGATAAAAATTTCAGCACCTTGGGTTCACTGCATGTTGGAGAATCCACTTGCACGTGTTAGCTCATGTTTTGCCTTGGTGTGCAAATAGCAAAAACTCAAATATGGTGTATTTAGCCCAATGGTGACATGTAAAGATCTTGGAATTATTTACAGTGGTTCATTAGGGTAAATTGCATCCCTCAAATTAATCATGGAATTTTTGGAATCAAAAATTCCATTTATTGGAATTTATTTTAAATATAGCTATTTTGGAAATAAAATTGGAAAATAGGTTTTCCTCAAGTACAAATTCTAAAATTTTTCCAAGGCATAGATAATGTTACATTTGACTTAGGAAAAATATGATCCCTCTGTTGTGAAGAACTTTTGGAATAGATATCTCAAATTGCCCATTTTACCCTTATTTCATTTAATTCTTGAAATGATGGATATGCACCTCAAAAAATTTTGGAATTTATTCTACTGCTATAAAATGGTATTAATAGTTTTGTATAAATGTTTCAGAATTAAAGGATGTATGTTTAGTTGTTAAATTAATATAATGGCATTTTTGGTAAATATGTTATAATGGAATTCTATAGGCCATTACTCAATAACAATTGATGAGACTCTGCCAATAGTCATATATTAGTGTTTTAAATGTTCTGTAATTTTCCTGGAATTTTGGATTACATATTGCCTATACTTCATTTGGAAAATGGAATTTATTGGAATTTGGTATTAAATACGAAATGGGAATAAATAATTAAAGGAAAATTATGAAACTTTGTACACAGCAATCTTTTATCATTGTACAACTCAAGAAAAATTGCCTAGGTCATAGGATGTTAAATCATACTACTTCATATGTAAAGTGACCTAGTGTTTAAATTAAAAGATTTAATTAAAGGACTATTTGACCAAGAAAAATTATGAGAATTCATAGGGTAGTTCCCTTAGTCCATACCACCCTAGGATAAATATTTGGAGGCAAGATGCCTTAAGGTTTGGAAGATCACATTTTTAGGGTAATCATAGGACATGGTCTGCATATAACATAAATAGGTCTTGCCTTAGGGGTTACCATGAGATTGATTATCGGCAGAAATAGGAGAGTTCAACATGAATAACCCTGGTGGGTAGAATTGTCTTAGTGAGGGACCAAAAGTGCAAGTCTTAGTTAGCAACTAGAGTGGGGGTCGACGGAAGACCGTCGGTTTCCGGTAACACCTTAAGTCACTAGGGTTGTACTAGAGCAATAAAGAGAGCTGGGGTGAGACATGGGTAGCCATCAACTAAAATAAATATCCTTGCGAAAGGGAACGCTGGGCGTAATCCCAATACAGTTCCTAGTGCCCCTTGAGAGCCCTTCACAGGGAATACCGGGGGCAGTCCTGGGATTAACCTTAAATCTCTAAGTATAATAACTCGTAGACAAGAATAGTTTAATAGGTTAGGACATTGTTGTACCTTCTCGCCCGTGTAGGGTTGGAGAGATTCATGATATATGCTCACCCGTTTGGGGTTTGAGGGAGTTGGTATAAAGGCACTAATGTGCGATCTCACCCGTTTTGGGGTTTGAGGGAGTTGATATAAAGACACTAATGTGCGATCTCACCCGTTTTGGGGTTTGAGGGAGTTGTTATAAAGGCACTAATGTGCGTTCTCACCCAGGTTTGGGTTTGAGGGATTCAGGACGGGTTTGGTCCTGCGAGCGGAAGGCTCTGAATGAATTATTTGCATGTGCATAAATATCGTGGTGGGGCATGCGGTACTGGCCGTTCGTCACACCGATGGCAGTACGGTGCACCAGGCGGTTGTGAGAGTTAGAGGGGCCAGTGGGTTGTTTTACACTGCGGTCTGGAGGACGATCCCCGATAACACACATCCGACCCAACAAGACTGACGGGTTTGTCAACAAAGTACGTATACGAGACTCTAGAGTGCACCTTGGACGTGTACAGAGGCGTATAAGAGGGGTCTAAGGCTTGGTAGTGTGCATGCCGGCCTAGAAGCGGAGATGCCCGCTCCGCTGCTGCCGTAGCCACAGCGGTGGTACCCGAGAGTGATGCTAGCTCTCAAAAAGTGGGAACTAAAGGTCTGTGATCACAGAGTCGTTGTGTGTGAGTTACACTTGCCTGTGCATGAAATTGCATCATAACATTCATTCATATTAGGTCATACGCTTCATAGATCCTTATCATATAAATTAGTATGGGCTCTTTTATATGATAAGTTAAATTTCCTGGAAATCCTAACTTATATATTTGTATGGGCATTTATATAAGTTAGGGTACGTTTGTGATGATAGTATAGTGGTAGTTTAGTTTATTTACTTGCTCTTACTACTGTTCGTTCTTTTTTTACTGCACTGCTCTTACTTGCTACTTGTACCATGCTTAGAACTGCTAGAGTAGATTATTATTACTTGTTACAATTGCTAGTTAGATTCTGTCACCTGCTTCCACTTTGCTACCCCTTGTTGTCCTCCGCTTCGTCCTCCCGCTCGGTGCCTAGGAGCTGCGGGGCGAGGTGCGGAGAAAACGACTTAGTCTTTTTGACTAAT
The DNA here is from genome assembly GCA_039583875.1 of Platanthera guangdongensis. NCBI lineage: Eukaryota > Viridiplantae > Streptophyta > Magnoliopsida > Asparagales > Orchidaceae > Platanthera > Platanthera guangdongensis. The sequence goes on from CM077156.1 coordinate 177,111,528, forward strand.
GGTCGGTGACCAAACTATTTTAGGAGCCCGTGGAGATGGAGCACCAGCACGTCGAGGAGGCAGGACTTGAGGAGCAGATACCGTTTCAGCAGGCTACTACCACTACTGTGCGTCCTTAGGTGGGACGAGATCTGATACACTAGTATAGCTTCCGCTGTTATTTATTTTGAGAGAGAGTGGATTTGATGTACTGGGCATAAGCCTTTATTACTCTTTCTTACTTTTGTACTCTTCTGTGGACTATATTGTGTACCTTTCATTTCATATGTATGATTGCGCCTATGTGACTTGTGGACTAGTGGAATTATATACTGCTTATTTTCTTCTTCTCATATTGGCCTATGTTTATGATCGTAATAGCCGGCAGAATTGGCGTATTGCGGTGTCGACTAACCCGTGCGTTAGTGCCACCGTAAGACGGCAGTTCTGGGCATAAAGCTCGGTAGACCTCCTTGGTAAGGGGGAGGTTAGAGTCTTACACTAGATCCCGCCATTGGAGGAGCTTCGGAGCTCCGAATTGCGAGCCGACTCCGGATCCACGGAGGCAAAGCTAGTGCGGTGCTTTTCATCCGATTACTTTTCAATAGCGCCAAAGAGGAACGCTAGGGTAACGATCCTCATCTTGAGCATGAGTAGCTCTCTTTCTTTGCATAGGAAGCCCGCTCTCGCGAGTTTGCGGAGAGTTGGAGGCGTTCCTTCGGGTAGATATGTGAAGTCCCCGTTGTTTAGAGTCCGTAAGCGAGAACGGACATAGGCATGATGTGTGAAGCCTACCCGGACATGTTGGTCTGGATCGGTGATGTTGCATTGCATAATGCCGGAGAAGACTCCGCGCTATTGGTTGTTTTTCGGGTTTTCTACGCGATAGATTGCAGCAGGGAGCCTTGGGGATTAACCCAAAGGTGCACCCGGAAAACTGGGCAGATACGAGATCTTGCCAACTTGGTGGCCTGAGAGACAACTTGAACATAACCGAGTTATGTGAATTGTGATGGAAATGGGACTCGGTGGAAGTTTGACCCGTGCAAATGGCTTAAATTGTCGTTGCGATGTGAGCACGGGTTAGATGGAACCGTACCCGTTCTATGTTGTTCGGTTAAAGAGACCTAAAGGCACGTGACACTTACCGTTGGCATAGATTAGGGTCTTCGGCGGTCAATGACCTAAATTGTCGTGACCCAGGCCAAGAAGACAAATTGCTCATAGGTTTGGCTGTCTAAGTGGCGGTGGTGAGTCCGGAATGTTAATGACTTTAATTGACGTGACATCGACCGGTTCACCGAAAATGTGCCCTGAGAGCACGGGGCGTGTGGCCGTGCGAGCCAACGTCTGTGTTGATATGGCTATATGTTTATATTGCTCGCTTATGCTAATGAAGTGCAGGGAAGGAGCATCGCCGCCCCGAGTTGGGGGCGGGATCGTTATAATTTGGTCAGCATTGATGACCGTTGCCTTGTTTTGCCACCGTGCGGTGGTTTGTTGCTTGCAGGTGCAGCTGGACCAAGCGGTCAATAGCGGGTTAAAGCCCTTTTTGCGAAGCCGGCCCTCGAAGGCCCAAATGGAAGTGTTTACTGTTTTATTCATGTATGACCGGCCTGCGTGCCGTGGTTCGTAAAACATGTAATATCAAGTGAAACATTTTGTAAAGCCTTAAGGCTTATTTTGGGTATTTTGTATAACATTCCTATTTGTATTAGTGGACATTCGTGCTTGTATGCTGGGTTCTTTGTCACAACTTTTCTATACTGCTTCCGCTAGAATGCTCTGTGTAGGACGTTGAGATTGGTTGGATGATTTCCATAAGTAACCACCCGGTCTGTCTGTAGTATATGACGTCGGGCCCCGGCCGGACCTACTGCTATATGCTATGCGACGGATAGGGGGTGTTACAATTTGGTATCAGACTACTGGTTTTGGTCGGGCTTAAAGTGAATTCGTGTGCGAATTCTTTTTAAGGGGTGGTGAGCACATTGTGTGCGTCATCGTAATAACAGTAAAAAGAACCTATGAATGTCCACTTACGAATGAAAATACTCGTGTTTGGGGAACCTGCGTGTTCCTATAATTGATGTTTGCAATGTATTTGGTCGCTTAACGGTGTTTTGTACCACTATAGGTGACCAGAAGTGGTGTTGGGCCGTCAGAACGCCGAGTTTCTGAGGCTAGTAGTGCACCGGAAGTTGCTCCCGCAACACCTCTGTCGGCTGAGAATATTCGATTGGTGGCTGAAGCGGTGTTGGCCGTGATAAATGCGCAGCCTGCAAGGCAAGCGCAGCAGCCCGCTCCTGTGATGGAGCAGGAACCTCTTCAAGAGGCCGAGCCGAGGAGAGTGGAGCAAGTGGTTGTGGAACCGGTGGTGCCAAGGAGGGCAACCGAGAGGCAGCTTAAGCATGTAATGAGCTTTAACCCTCCGTTATTCTCGGGGTTGGGAACCCCATCTCAGGCTGAAGACTGGCTCTCCAGGGTGAAGAGAGTCATGACAGCGACGGAGACGGAGGAGTGGCAAATGACCACCATCGCTATGTTCCTTTTGGACGGTGAAGCGAGGATGTGGTGGGAAGGATTGGAGCTGCATCATTTGAGGGGTAGACAACTGATAGACGTTCCAATGGAAGAGTTCTCGGGATTATTCTTAGCAAGATACCTCCCTTCTACTCAGAGGATTTCGATGGAGAACGAATTTCTGAAGTTGGTTCAGGGTGAGAAGAGCGTGGATGAATATCTCCATGAGTTCACTCGTTTGAGTCGTTATGCTAGCTCCACCATCATGGATGAGGAGCGCAAGACTAATCGCTTTTATGAAGGCTTGAGGGATGAGTTGAGACTACTACTTTCGGGGCCAATGACGCAGGGTTTCTTAACCTTGGTCAATACTGCCCGGTCCTTGGAGAAGGACATGAAAAATGTACAAGCAAAGAAAAGCTTGGGTGAGAAGAAATCTGAATTTAAAGTGCCGACTACTTCAAAGTCCGGCTATCGGAGGGCTTTCAAGAAGCATAGGACTTCGGGTTCAGCTCCTTCTGGTGCTTCTGGGGCGACTACGAGTCGGACCCCGGGCGCGTATTTTACATGCGGAAAGACGGGGCATTTCGCCCGTGATTGTTGGAGCGGACGTCCTAAGTCCGAGAGAAGGCCGGGAGCTACTTATGAAGAGAAGGGAAAGGCGGTGGAGTCGACCGCATCCCATTATGCTCCGGCCCAACCAAGGGTCTACAATGTTGGCCAACAGGAGGCCATCAAACAAGCTGATGTGGTGACAGGTACGGTTTAATTTATAGCAAGTCAATTCCTTTAAATACTTGTTATGCACATATTACCTTACCACTGCTTGTTTAGGATTTGTATTGATTTGTGAAAATCCGGCACGAGCACTCTTCGATACGGGAGCGTCACACTCCTTCTTGTCCGAAGGATTTATATTACGCATCGGAGTCCCTTCTTCGATGGCGAAGGATAAGTTGGATGTGTTGTTGCCCAATGGGTGTTCGATGCGAGCGGATAGGATCTGCGATGTTAAGATTCGTATTGGGGAGCAGGAGTTTGACCTGCGGGCGTCTTTACTTCCGTTGGTGGAGTTCGACGTCATATTTGGCATGGACTGGCTCTCGGAGCAGCAAGCCCATATAGATTGCGGTAGCAAGGAAGTCAAGCTGGGAGCAAGTCGTGAGACGACTTTTACGGGCTTAAAGGGGTCGAGCAAGACGTTGATGTCTGCTCTTCAAGTGGTGAAGGCGGTTCGTGCCAGAGCAGAACTGTTCTTTGCACTAGTGGAGGTTGCAAAGCCGAAGCCCGCGTTGGATTGTATTTCAGTGGTATCGGAATACCCTGATGTGTTCCCCGCAGATCTTCCTGGAGCCCCGCCTCAGCAGGAGATAGATTTTACGATCGAGCTAGTGCCAGGTGCAAAGCCTGTGTCACGATCTCCGTATCAGCTAGCGCCTAAGGAGATGGCGGAGCTGAAAGTTCAACTGCAATAGTTGTTGGAGCAAGGGTATGTGCGCCCGAGTTCTTCGCCTTGGAGCGCACCGGTCCTCTTTGTTAAGAAGAAGGACGGAAGCTTGAGGCTATGTATTGATTATCGGGAGCTCAACAAGCTGACGGAGAAGAACAAGTACCCGATCCCTCGGATTGATGATCTCTTTGATCAGTTAGTCGGGTCGACGGTGTACTCGAAGTTGGATCTCAAGGCTGGGTACTATCAGCTGCGAATAAGGGAGAGTGATATCCCGAAGACAGTGTTTAGTACGAGATACGGGCATTATGAGTTTACGGTCATGCCGTTTGGGCTGACAAATGCGCCGTCAGTGTTCATGGATTTGATGAACAGGACTTTCAGGGAGTACTTGGACCATTTCGTGATCGTATTCATCGACGATATTTTGGTGTACTCGCAAAGTGAGGAAGATCACTTCAAGCATCTTCATTTGGTGTTGGGGACACTCAGGAGAAATCAGTTGTATGCCAAGTTCTCGAAGTGCGAGTTTTGGCTATCCTCAGTGGCGTTCCTCGGGCATATAGTGAGTGGAGAGGGTATTGCTGTGGATCCGGCGAAGATTGTTGCGATACGGGAGTGGCCTGAGCTTGCTACTGTAGCGGAAGTCCGGAGTTTTTTGGGGCTTGTCGGCTATTATAGGCGCTTCGTAGAGAACTTCTCGCGGATAGCGTTACCTCTCACTACTTTGACGAGGAAGGAGCATAAGTTCGTTTGGACGCCGGAGTGCGCGCGAGCTTTTGAGGAGCTGAAGTGTCGGTTGACCACGGCGCCTGTGCTGAGTTTGCCATGTGGAACCGAAGGCTATGAGATTTATAGTGATGCTTCGGGCAGCGGTTTGGGTTGCGTGCTACTGCAACACGGAAGTGTAATAGCTTATGGCTCGAGACAGCTAAAAGTGCATGAGAGGAATTATCCGGTCCATGACTTGGAGTTAGCGGGCGTGATTTTTGCCTTGAAGCTGTGGAGACACTATTTGTACGGTGTGAAGATTGATATCTACACCGATCACAAGAGCCTGAAGTACCTTATTGATCAGAAGGATCTGAATATGCGGCAGCGTAGATGGATGGAGTTCCTGGGGGACTATACATTCAAGATCCACTACGTGTCTGGCAAAGGCAATGCGGTTGCGGACGCGCTGAGTCGCCGAGCCCCAGCTCAAGCCAATTGGCTATCGGTGCATGATGAGCGGTTGGTGCGAGAGTTGGAGGCGTTGGAGATTGTTGGTGTGGATAGACAATCAAGAACTGAAGCAGTTCTGAATTGGACTGAAGTCCAATATGACCTGGCTGATCGTATTCGGCAGGCTTTGGATATGGATGCTCATATGAAGCAGTTCATGGTAGAGGCTCTGGATGGGTCAAATTCACAATTCGTCGTGGAGGACGGATTACTTTGGAAAGAAGGTCGTCTGTGCGTCCCAAGTATGGGCAATTTACGGGTGGAGTTGTTGTACGAGGCGCACCATACCAAGTACTCGATTCACCCGGGGAGCACGAAGATGTACCGTGATGTGAAGAAACTGTTTTGGTGGCCGGGTTTAAAGAAGGATGTGGCGCTATACGTAGTGAAGTGCCAAACTTGCGCCTTGGTAAAGGCGGAGTGCCAAAAGCCGGGAGGATTTCTTAAGTCCTTGTCTATTCCGGAGTGGAAATTTGACGACATCTCTATGGACTTTGTGCACGGTTTGCCAAGGTCGCAAAAGGGGAACGACGCCATTTGGGTGGTTGTTGATCGATTAACGAAGGTGTCGCATTTTATTCCGCATAGGAAGGATGATCCGGTGGAGAAGCTGGCAAAGCTTTATGTGGATAACATAGTACGGCTTCATGGTGTGCCCCGCAGCATCGTGAGTGACCGAGATGTGCGGTTCACGTCCAATGATTGGAGGCTTGTGCAGCAAATGTTGGGAACAAAGCTGAAATTCAGCACAGCCTTCCATCCACAAACGGATGGGCAGACCGAGAGGGTCAATAGAACCATGGAAGACATGCTTCGCATGTGTGTCTTTGATTTTGGAAAGCAATGGGAAGACCACCTTTATTTGGTGTAGTTCGCATACAACAATAGCTACCAAGCGAGTATTCAGATGGCGCCTTTCGAGGCCCTTTATGGTAGAAAATGTCGCACGCCGTTGTCTTGGTTAGAAACGGGTGAGTCAAAGTTGTATAAGCGATCAGAAGTGGAGGATGCTACTTCTTTGGTGAGAACCATACGGGAGAGGTTGCTTATCGCTCAGGACCGGCAAGCAAAGTACTATAATGCCAAACACCGGAATGTGGAGTTCGCTGTGGGCGATTATGTATACTTAAAGATCAAGCCGTTCAAGGGTGTCTCGCGGGTGCGGCGATTGAAAAAGCTAAGCCCGAGGTACCTTGGACCGTTTGAGGTTCTGGAGCGAGTTGGTGAAGCGGCCTATCGATTGAAGCTTTCAGTGGAGCTTGGTGGTTTACACGATGTATTCCACATTTTGGTACTTCGGAAGGCGGTGCAAGAGCCTACGCAAGTGATCGCGGTTGATCAAGTGCCGGTGGATAGTGGGCTAACGACAAAGGTTAAGCCCGTGCGGATTGAGGACTCGGAGGTCAAGCGGCTACACAATAAAGAGATCAGGATGGTCAAGGTTCGGTGGGACAATTGCGATTGTGAGGAGCTCTCTTAGGAGCGAGAGCAGACTATGCTTGACGAGTATCCGGAGTTGTTCCGCTCAGGTACAAATTTTGGTTTTGTACATGTCTTTCCTTTTATGTAATTTCGTGGACGAAATTCTTTTAAGAGGGGTAGAGTTGTAACGCCCCGAAACTCAAAGGGAGCAAAGGGGGACGTTTTGGGCCAGTTTGGGTTCTGGCTGCAGGCACACGGCCTGGGACATGGGCGTGTCCCAGGGCGTGTCAAGCCTGTGTCGACACTGAGACGGGAAGTCGACACTTTGGTCTCGACATTGTGTCGAGACTGGGCACACGGCCTGCGACACGGGCGTGTCGCAGGGCGTGTCGACCCGTGTCGACACTTAGCCGCGAAGTCGACACTGTGCTTTGACGAAGTGTCGAGACATGGCACACGGCCTGCGACACGGGCGTGTCGCAGGGCGTGTCGACCCGTGTCGACACTTAGCCGCGAAGTCGACACTTTGGTCGCGACACTGTGTCGAGACAAGACACACGGCCTAGGACACGGGCGTGTCCAAGGCCGTGTCAGTAGGTCGACGATCTTCGCTCGATGAAGTGTCGAGTGTTGAGACCGTGTACACGGCCTGGGGTCCAGGCGTGTTGAGGTGACACGGGTAGGGACACGGGCGTGTCCTAGAACCCGTGCAGTGCTCGGGTTGATTTCGGGGAAAAATGATAGGGGTACACGGCCGGCCACACGGTCATATCACGTGGAACACGGGCGTGTCAGCTCGAACACGGGCGTGTTCGATACCCGTGTGAGGTTCCAGGCGAGCCGATTTTGACAGCGAATGAGGCACACAGCCCTGGACACGGGCGTGTGCCAGGCCGTGTTCGGTCCAGATTGGGCATTTCAGTCCCGAATCAAAGCCGTTCGTTTACTTATTTTGAGATCCAACGGCTGGGGGTTGTTCCTGAAGGGATATACCCGGGATTGGACTTAGAAAACCCTCACTTTTCTTAAGTGTTATCTTTCTAAAACCTTAGAGAGAGAGGAGAGCCAAGGGAGGAAGAAGGAGCTAGATCCCGCCATTGGAGGAGCTTCGAAGCTCCGAATCGCGAGCCGACTCCGGATCCACAGAGGCAAAGCTAGTGCGGTGCTTTTCATCCGATTACTTTTCAATGGCGCCAAAGAGGAACGCTAAGGTAACGATCCTCATCTTGAGCATGAGTAGCTCTCTTTCTTTGCATAGGAAGCCCGCTCTCGCGAGTTTGCGGAGAGTTGGAGGCGTTCCTTCGGGTAGATATGTGAAGTCCCCGTTGTTTAGAGTCCGTAAGCGAGAACGAACATAGGCATGATGTGTGAAGCCTACCCGGACATGTTGGTCTGGATCGGTGATGTTGCATTGCATAATGCCGGAGAAGACTCCGCGCTATTGGTTGTTTTTCGGGTTTTCTACGCGGTAGATTGCAGCAGGGAGCCTTGGGGATTAACCCAAAGGTGCACCCGGAAAACTGGGCGGATACGAGATCTTGCCAACTTGGTGGCCTGAGAGCCAACTTGAACATAACCGGGTTATGTGAATTGTGATGGAAATGGGACTCGGTGGAAGTTTGACCCGCGCAAATGGCTTAAATTGTCGTTGCGATGTGAGCACGGGTTAGATGGAACCGTACCCGTTCTATATCGTTCTGTTAAAGAGACCTAAAGGCACGTGGCACTTACCGTTGACATAGATTAGGGTCTTCGGCGGTCAATGGCTTAAATTGTCGTGACCCAGGCCAAGAAGACAAATTGCTCATAGGTTTGACCGTCTAAGTGGCGGTGGTGAGTCCGGAATGTCAATGGCTTTAATTGACGTGACATCGACCGGTTCACCGAAAATGTGCCCTGAGAGCACGGGGCGTGTGGCCGTGCGAGCCAACGTCTGTGTTGATATGGCTATATGTTTATATTGCTCGCTTATGCTAATGAAGTGCAGGGAAGGAGCATCGCCGCCCCGAGTTGGGGCGGGATCGTTATAATTTGGTCAGCATTGCTGACCGTTGCCTTATTTTGCCACCGTGCGGTGGTTTGTTGCTTGCAGGTGCAGCTGGACCAAGCGGTCAATAGCGGGCTAAAGCCCTTTTTGCGAAGCCGGCCCTCGAAGGCCCAAATGGAAGTGTTTACTATTTTATTCATGTATGACCGGCCTGCGTGCCGTGGTTCGTAAAACATGTAATATCAAGTGAAACATTTTGTAAAGCCTTAAGGCTTATTTTGGGTATTTTGTATAACATTCCTATTTTGTATTAGTGGACATTCGTGCTTGTATGCTGGGTTCTTTGTCACAACTTTTCTATACTGCTTCCGCTAGAATGCTCTGTGTAGGACGTTGAGATTGGTTGGATGGTTTCCATAAGTAACCACCTGGTCTGTCTGTAGTATATGGCGTCGGGCCCCGGCCGGACCTACTGCTATATGCTATGCGACGGATAGGGGGTGTTACATGGAGTACTCCCCTGGCTGGAGTTCTCGCCCACCTGGATTACTCGCCCGGCTGGAGTTCTCGCGCGGCTGGAGTACTCGCCCGGCTGGAGTTCTCGCACGGCTGGAGCAGTCGCCCGGCTTGAGGGTCTCGCCCGGCTTGAGGGTCTGTTATTTTGCCCCTGGTGGGCTGCGAATAACTGTTCAGAACAGCGTAGTTTGGCTGTTGACAGACCAGCTCAGGGGTTTTTCAGTAATTTTAGAGCAGCGAGATTGCACTATTGGTAGATCATCCCCAAAAATCTATAAATAGACCCTTGGGGTGCCTTGGAGAAGCATCCGGTTTTCACCAATCTTCATCTTCTTCCTTCATCCTCCAAGACACCTAGCTCAGCATTGACTGGGGAGAGGGAGATCTCAAAGGTCTTACGGGTGTGAGATGGAACCTCCACGATAGAGTCAATGATCATTTTTCAAATTCAGGTCGCTCACCAAGGGACGACTTGGGAGAAGTAGGTGTGAGCTGTACCCCCTATTCCGAACTCTAGGTGGAATCAAATCTTGGTTCCAATACTCAGGTCGAAGCTCTGCCAATTTCCTCCTACGAGCCACCTACGAGCCACCTTCGAGCCGCCTCTGAGCAACACCCGAGCCATAAGTGGGTCAAGTCGCAACCACCCGGCAAAGCCAAATCGTCTAAGTTCCAAGCGGCTCCAGCAACTGCAAGAACAAGTGTTCCGCCTCCCATCCAGAATCAGCAAGTCGCCATCCTAAGACCATCGGCGCGAAGCGCAATCTGTAACAACTCCCTGCGCGACGGCCTGTCGTCCGTCACGTGCGAAGTGTTCTCTCATCCCATAATTGTAACGAGAGGTGGCCTGTCACCCTCGACTTCGCAAATCAGCTGTAACCTCCAGGAAATAATAGATTTTGACTGGCACAAATCCAGTCACATGGTTTTTTACCCAGTTGAGGGGTTTTTCCACGTTAAAACTACTTGTGTACAATCAACCGACTATTTTGACTGTGTGCGCGCTCAACCGTTCCAAGAGCTAAGACGGTCGAAGAATTCCGGCCCGACCAGAATGTCGAGTTAGTCCGCAACAAATACATAATTTAAAGTTAACACAAAAGGTATATTTCAATACCTACTCCTAAGATCCACGAGGCTGGGTACCATCCATAGATGTTGTCTTTAAATCTAATTTGTTTCCAACTCCTTGACTCGTGGCTGGAGACCGGGGTGGAGGAATTTGCAAATTAAATCTTGAGGGAAACCCCCAGTTGCGCATCCACCAGTACACGTCAACTTAAGGCTCTGTTTGGGATTCCGGCGGGACACCATTCCGGCCAGGCTGAAACGGCGGAAGCTTGTTTGGCAAGCTATCGGGAGCTCCAGCTGAGGATGGCCGGGGTGAAAGGGAGGCAAACATGGCGTTTTGTGACTGGCAGCCCGAGCACCAGTCGACCGTTGCGGACGGCCGTTCCCTCTCTCCTCCCCGGCGTGCCACCAGATCCTGTTCCCAAACAGAGCCTAAGTGTCATGCCCAAACCATTCGCTTGATCAAAAACATCGGTGAATCGGTGATCCATCGAACTCTAGCTAGCACGTTGAAAGTTATGGCCAACTCAAACATATTGATTATTTCCATTGAGTAATCTCAATTGTTTTTTTCAGGCTGATAGTCTGTAGAAGATGTTGAATAGTCCTTTGGCATCGTTAACTTAACTTGATAGTTGTTGGTTGGACTGTTGGAGTGAGGTAACTTTTCGAATATTCATGACAAGTCTCTAGAGCAATTGGTTGGGAGGAAGAAGAAACAGTCTCGCGTCTCACCGCTCCGACTATGATCCACATAGTTAATCCATCATCCTCGATTGCTTCAAGTGCAACTCCAGTAACACCTATTTCATTTCCTCGATGTCCCAGATCTTGGTACTCTGAGTCGTCCTCAAACGCAGTGGTGGCCGAAACGTTGCTCTGGTACTAGCACGTTAGCGAATCTTCTAACGCTCGCAAGGAAGCTGCCCGCTCGTGCGTGCTGTTTGCGCGCGCGCGTGTTTGGCTTTGCCCTCCTTCTAGGAAATAATTTTTGGCTAAGGATAGCGTTCCCAGAGGAAGGAACGCGAGTAGCCTGCTCGCCGTTGGATCAATCCTGCTCGCCGTCCGATCAAAGTGTTTACTCGCATTTTTTTAAATGTTTTTCTCGCCTTTATTGTTGATGGTTAGATCGGTCATCCAACGACCATCTTTTTACTCGCTCTCAAAGTTAGGAACGCTACCCGTACGAAAAAAGTTTTCCCTTCCGGGATGCTTCTGAGTCTCTAGGCGGGCACAACTCGTTTGTTCGGGTTACTCCCCCTCAGCGTCTTTGATGGAAATATTTTCCAATTGGTTTAGAAAATTGTGCTGTAACCCATCAAACTTAGAATATGAGGATTCTTCTGTTTGTTTTCTAGCCTTTTTCATGCATTTTTATTTCATGTATTAATAGATTGGTTTTTTTAGCAAAGTGCACCCGCAAAATATAGGCTTTTGACAAAATACAACCCGCAAGTTTAAAATTGACAAAATGCACCCCCCAAAATGATTTTTTTGGCAATGTGCACCATAAAGTATACATTTTGACCATTTATTTTTTGCCTATTGAGCGTGCACGTTATCAAAAAAAAACCATTTTGAGAAGTGCATTTTGCCAATTGTAAATTTTTGAAATGCAATTTGCCAAAAGCCAATATTTCAAAGGTGCAATTTGCTATAAAAAGCCTATGTGTTTATGATAAAAATTTACTGTAACAAAATCGGCGCATCGGATTCCCATATCGTCAGATGTGTAAACTTTCAAAAACATTTCAGTTCTACAACGCACGGCGAAATTTTACCGTCGGTGACTCGGACGGCGTCCGGAACCAATCGCAACATGCCACGCGAGCTGTTTGCGTGCCACATAAGCAAAGTTGTATCTCACGCCTGTTATATCTCGCAAGCTATCTGCACATGTTTAAGCTTCTCTTGTATCTCGGGATAATCCCGGACGCGGTCCGAGACACGGACGGAAAAATTTCTCCAACGCTAGACAGTCGTCTCCGAGATCATCATGCCCTCCAGGGGATTTGGCAGAATGCACCCCCGAAATACAAGCTTTTGGCAAAATGCACCCCCAATCTTAAATATTGGCAAAATGCACCCCCCAAATACAAAGATGACACTCTGCACCCTGGTGTGCTATTAAGAAGGGTAATTTTGTCATTTCAAGTCCTCACCTCTATAACTCTGTATTCAGAGTGAAATTAGGTCGACGACATCATTTTCCTCCTTGCTGCTTCGTGCTTTCCGACCTGGTGATCGCCGGCATTTTCTTCAGCCATTCCTCCCTGCTTCAACGTTCCCGACAGCGACATCATGAAAGCTGCTTCATGCTTTCCGACCAGGTGATCGCCTTAATCGCGTCTCTGTATTGCTGCCAGCGAACCACAAGCGTGCCCTAATCCCGGCTGGTCTGGATGTCGATCTCCTCCTCGACGACTGAAGAACGTACTCAAAAGTTCAGGCGAGCCTCCTCCATCATCACGACCAGATAGTTATGATTTGGGTAACATTTCGATCATTCGTGCCTTAATCCCCACTGTTAGCTTACTTGATATCAATCTTGCATTCAAAGAATAGTTAGGATTCTTTTTTTTCTGGTTGTAAATAGGGCATGAAACCACTAAATATTCATGTTGTATTATTATTATTATTTTGCATGTATAATGTCAGTCGTCCGGTATAGCTCCTGCTTCGTGCATTCCGACATCGTGGACGCTAGAGTCCTTTCGTGTTAATTTTATACAATGGATGATGGTGAATGAGATAATGTGATAATTAGCGCATATGACTATCAAGAGGAAATGTCGTCTGATGGTGATAATGATTCAGATTTTATGGCAGAGGATGATGAAGCTTCTAATTCTTCTTTCACAAATGATTTTGAAGATAGTGAATTTGAGTTGGATGACACTTCATATTGTCAAAGTATCGAAGGTGACATTGAATCTGTAGGCATAAGAGATTCCAAAACAAATCTGAATGCTGGTTTACCTACTATAAGGCAAGAAAAACGTAAGGGTTCACAAATTCAAATTTATCAAGGAGACGTCGATCATGACGACTTTGAGTTTGAGGTTGGGTTGTGCTTCAATTCAGCAACAGATTTTAGGGATGCTGTCAGATTATATTCGGTGAAGCAAGGTAGACCGATTAAATTTTAAAAAAATTGTAGCGATAAAATTCAACTTACGTGTAATTGTGGTTGGGTTTTATTTGCTTCTTTCATATCGAAGAATGATAGGACTTTTCAAGTCAAGACAATTAAAGGGGAGCACTCATGCTATAGAGTTGCAGATTCCAGGCATTGCAAGGCTAAATATTTGGCTTCTAAGTATGAACACAACATTAGGAGCAATCCGGAATGGCCTGCAACTTCAATGCAAGAGGTGATGCCGGTTGATAATAGATCTTTGAGTGTTTGGAAAATGTATAGAGTGAAAAGGCATGCTACAAAAACAATTAATGGCACCGAGTTGGAGCAATACTCAAAGCTTTGGGACTATTGTGATGAGCTTCGTAGGACAAATCCAGATACTACTATTAAGGTAAAATGTAAGCATTCTGTAGTCTCTCAGACATGCATTTTCAAGAGCATTTATATTTGTTGGGGTGCTTTGAAGAAGGGATTCATGGCTGGATGTAGATCAATAATAGGTTTGGATGGCACTCACATTAAGGCTCTGTTTGGGAGGACTTATTTTCACCGGTCAAGCGGTCACGACCGCATGAATCAGGATCTAATTAAGGTCCGATTCATGCGGTCGTGACCGCTTGACCGGGGAAAATAAGTCCCCCCAAACGGAGCCTAAAACAACTGCTGGTGGGGTACTACTATGTAACAATCCAAATTCTGAAACAGGAATTTTTGGGTGACACGGCCTGGGACACGGGCGTGTCCCAGGGCGTGTCAGAGGACACGGCCTGCGACACGGGCGTGTCGCAGGGCGTGTCGAGTTTGTGTCGACGATCGGCCTTTGTGTCGACGATTTTTCGCTCGACGATGTGTCGAGAGGAGGCACACGGCCCAGGACACGGGCGTGTCCAAGGCCGTGTCGTGTGCTCGACGATTTTTACTCAACGATCGTTGAGTGTCGAGACGTGAGTGTTGAGTGTCGAGAGGTTGAACACGGCCTGTGACACGGGCGTGTCACAGGGCTTGTCAAATCAGGTCGACGAACTCAGCCCGCCGAAGGATTTCGACAGGGCGTGTCTTTGTGCCGTGTCTGGGCACACGGCCTGGGACACGGGCGTGTCACAGGCCGTGTGAAGTCTCGGGATGTTTTGGGATTTTTTTTTCGCCCAGGCACACGGCCACAGACACGGGCGTGTCTGAAGGCGTGTTGGTGACACGGCCCATGACACGGGCGTGTCCAATGGGCGTGTCACTGGTTTGGATAAGTCGGTTGACCACCGCTTGAGGCACACGGCCTGGCACACGGCCGTGTCAGAGGCCATGTCAGGTCAAAATCAGTGTTTTTGGCAGAATCGTGGCCGTCCATTCCTTCAGCCTGGATCCAAGGGCTTAAGCTTCTTTCCTCTTTTCCTAAAGGCCGAAATCTGAGAAGTTATTCTCATTTTACTTGGCCTTGATCTTTCTTCAAGTTAAGAGAGAAAGAGAGAGAGGAAGAAGGAGGAAGAAGGGGAAGGGCTGCTGCTGGTGGTGCTGTAGGTTACCGACGAGAAATCCGAAGCCGACGTTGCGGAGGAAACGATCTTGCGAGTCTTGCAAGCTAGCTTTGAGTCCATGGCACCGAAGCGGTCGTCAAGGGTAACGACTTTTCTTCCTAGCCATGTGAAGGCTTCTTTTTGGTATAGCTTTGTGATTCCCCCTCCAAGAGGTGGCTGATTTTGGGAATCTTTGGGTCGATGCGTGAAATCCCCTTTGTTAGCATATAGATCCGGAAATGGAGTACGGAATAGGCATGTTGTGTGAAGCCCATCTGGACAGGTTGGTCTGGATTGGTGATGTTGCATACGAACCAGAGAAGACTCCGTGATAACGTGTAGTTTAAGGAGTCAACGGGTGGTGCCTGCGAAAAGGAGTAGCAGGAAGTACTGGAGTGGTATCCCAGGAAAAATAGCCATGTGATGTTTCGGGTCCAACCTGTGGATGAGGCACAGGAAGTACTGGTGTGACCAGGAAAGGCCCTTTTTGATGCGTGATGTCGTAGGGTATCCACATGTGAAGCGAGTAACAGGAAGTACTGACATGATAGCTAGGAAAGACCCCTGACATTTGTGCTTGTGCGGTGTCCACCTGTGGAGAGAGTCACAGGAAGTACTGGGAGGCCCAGGAAAGACCCGCTGTTGTGCTAAAGAAATGGGTATAGAGAAATACCCAGGCTGTGTGCTAAGAACAGGATTGGTGAGACCGACCCGCGCCTTTGATATAGCCATGAGTACGCTGTACTCGGAGAAGGCAAGGCGATTTGAGCAACGGGGGGTGGAGGATCCGACCTGCGCTATGTCCGTCCGACGTGAGACCAAAAGGTGCGGTCTGTTGGAGCGCATAGCAAGAGTCTTCGGCCTGCGTGCCATGACATAATGGGGGGCTACGGGTCATCCCGGTGTAGGAAGACTAACTCCGGCTGCACCCCATAGAGTAAATGCTCAAGAGATTTACCGTTGGGTTGTGACCCTGATACGGTGGTGGGCAAGAGCTTTGCCAGAACACCAAGAATGTGCCCTGAGTGCATGGACCGTTGGGCCGGGTGGCGAACGGTTGTGATGGCTTGTGTGCGTGAAAGCACATTTTGATGATATATCTTGCCATACTTGTGATTTGCTATGCCTGCAGGGAAGAATACCGCTGCCCCGAGAGAAGGGGTAGGGTCGTTATAATTTGGTCAGCTGAACGTTGACCGTTACTTTTGTTTGCCACCGTTGGGTGGATTGTCCTTGTACAGGTGCTAGAGAGCCGAGCGGGACGCATAGAGGTTGATGTTCCTGCTGCTGTTGCTGTGATTGCTACTGTTGTTAGCCCTCGAAGGCTATAGCTTCTGTTGTATGTTTTCTTTTATTGTGGCCGGCCAGCGCGCCAATCTGTTTAGGCCACTGTTTGAAAGCTATGTAGGGCCATAAGGCCAACTCTTTGTACTTGTTGTAAGACATTCCTATATCGTATAAAATATGGAGTTTTATGTTTGGACATTCATGAGCAGTTCAAGTTGTAGTCTAGGCTTCCGCTAGAATGATTTGTGATAGGTGTGATGCGCTACTCTGGTATCATCATGTACCTTCACTGCCTGTTTTGTGATATATACTGTGGGGCCCCGGCCGGACCTTCTAGAATATACCATATGAACGGATGGGTTGTTACATACTATGTGTCGTCGGTATTGATGGTAACAATAACATGTTTCCTATTGCGTATGCTTATGTTTTAAAGGAAAATACAAAGACATGGACTTGGTTTATTAGTCTCCTTATGGAAGACTTGTGTATGGAGAATAGTCACTTGTGGACAATCATTTCAGATAAACAGAAGGGCCTAATAAAGACCGTTGAAGAATTATTGCCCAATGCCGAACACCGCTTTTGTGTTCGACATATGTATAACAACTTCAAGCAAAAATTTAGAGGCTTGGAACTAAAGGAGTTGCTATGGAGAGCTGTGTCTGCAAGTAGAATTGTTGATTTTAATGCTGCGATGGAAAAGCTAAAGGCGTGTAACATTATGACATATAATTGGGTACGAGAAAGAAATGAGAAAAATTGGGCAAGATCTTATTTTAGGGTTTGGCCCAAATGTGATATGTTGTTAAATAACTATTGTGATAGTTTTAACAATGTGATCCTAAAGGCTAGAGACAAGCCTATAATTACTATGTTGGAGACAATAAGAGTAATTCTAATGAAAAGACTTCATACACAACGGGATAAGATGCTCAAATTTAGTGGAGATGTGTGCACATCCATACAAAAAATATTGGAAAAGAATAAGAATGATGACCACGAATATTTTTTGGTATGGAACGGTCACGACAAATTTGAAGTTCAAGGATGTAGTGGAGATACGTGGACGGTAGATTTGACTTTGAGATGTTGTAGTTGTAGGCTTTGGGATCTCACCGGTATTCCTTGTGTACATGCAACATCGTGTGTCCTTCATCATAGAGAAATGGTTGAAGACTATGTGGACCATTGGTTTAAAAGAGAGATGTTCATGAGAGCATATGAATATTCACTAAACCCAATTAATACAAGTAAGGAGTGGCCCTTGGATAATTTGACTTCAATCGTTCCTTGGACTAACATACAAAAGAAGCCCGAAAGACCGCAACAACATAACAGAAGAAAATAGGAAGGTGAGTTAGAAGCGGGACAATATGGGATTAAGATACATGGTGCAAAGTACGCATGCTCCAACTGTGGATCACACGGGCATAATAAAAAAAGGATGTCGGATAGCATCACAATCAACAATGCCTTCAACATCAACATTAAACTCCGAACTTCCGGTAAGCAATGTTTTAATTTTAATTAGCACATCTCTTTATTACTTTGTTTCTAATACTTTCTTTGTATTGAATTGTAGATGCGTAAGAATATGTGAAGATGATCGTGACTATCAATTTCGAGTTCATGGCAAGAGGACAGATTTTGTGTTTTTTTGATTTGATTAACTGTAAGGGGACAGATTTTGTTTCATGTATTAAGAGGACATATTTTTTGTGTGTTTTTGGTTTTGATTCACTAGAATGTTTTAATTCAATTGGAATGTTTTGATTCATTGGAAGTGTTTTGATTCACTGGAATGTTTTAATTCAATTGGATGTTCATGGTTTTGCCAATATTAATGTATTTGAGGACCTAATTGCCATTTATATTAAGCCTAGATCTTCATCAGATATCAGCTCGAGATCTTCATCAGATATCATCGTGTGGATCTTCTTCCCCATTGTGAGAGTTCCGAGTTGCGCACATGCCGAGAGGATGCTGGAAGCTGTTACAAGATTTATATTAAGCCTAGGGTGCATTTTGCCAATATTAATGTATTTCAGGGTGCATTTTGCCAATATTAAAGATTGGGGGTGCATTTTGCCAAAGGCAATACTTATAAATAGGTCCCTCAATTTCACTTGCTTTATGAAAAAGATCCCTCAACTTTTTTTGCATGAAAATAATCCCCAAACTTACCTAAACGTAAGAAATCAGTCCCTACTCCAATTTCCATTAAACACATAACAGATCTTTGGTCTCCGTCTCCCCCCAAGCTTCCTGTTCTGTTCCGCCTCCGTCATACTCTTAAATATTTGCTCTCTTAAACTCTCTCTCTCTCTCTCAAACACACACTCTCTCTCTCGTAAACTCTCCTTTAAACTCTCTCATAAACTCTCTTAAACTCTATGTGTGTATGCATGTTGGAATTCCATCCAATACTCTAACGGGGCTTGCCGTTTGTTGCTCTGTTCGTCTTTTGTGCCCTTTGTGCAGCAGTGATGGAGCCAGAAAATAATGTCAGGGTGGGCAGACTCATTTCATAATGTAGTTAAAAAATTAACTTAAATTATTCAAATAACTGTATTAATATAAGAAAAATAACATGTGAATATTTAAGAATATTTCAACTAAATTAAAATTAAAAACACATAACATTACTTTTCATAGTTGACCACGTCGACTTTTCATATTTTGAAAGCTTTTGATGGTAGTCTCATTATCAATACTTTTGAATATATCTCTTTCAATATATGTAACCAAGCAATCATTCATCATTGAGTCTCCCATCTGATTACGCAGACGGTTTTTCACGATATTCATTACAGAAAATGCCCTCTCAACTGTAGTTGTTGCAACTGGTAAAACCAATAATAATTTCAGGAGCAAATAAACCAAGGGATATAAAATATCCTTCTTTTTATCAACCATCTTTACTGCAAAATCACCAATTCCATTTACTTGTACAAAATCACTATCAACCCGAACATCATAAACATAAGTTTCCAACTGACAATTCAGTTCCATAATATCTAAATTTGAAAATTCAGATGGATAAAACTCAGCAAGTCGTCTTAATTTTTGCTTATCAAATGCAGAAAATGAATTATTCGGACTCAAACATGCCACACAAAGAAGTAGTTCTGTATTTCTCTCCATAAATCGGGTATTCAATTCTTGAAGCTGCATATCTATCACATTGTGAAATATCTCAACTCGATAATGATGTAAATTTGTCATTTCTTGAACTCTTTTTCTTGATCGGCCTCTTGCAACATATAAAGTATTCATATCTGAAATACTAATTTTGTAATTATTACAGAATAAAGAAACTTCATCAAATAATTCTGTCCAACCTTTATCTCGTTTATCCTGCAACATTTGTTTAGAAATTTGCACTAAATGCATGATATTACAAATATCTTGGTCTTTACGTTGCAATGCCTGTGATAGACTATTTGTTATTCTCATTATATCTCTCGTCAAAAATAAAACAATTATGAAATCAAATGATTGTAGTGAATCTAATAATGAAAATGTCGTTGTTTTATGATCAGAACTTAAATGTGGATTTTTTTCAACAATCTCGAGAACATCGATAATGGAGGAAAACATCACAATTATGTTAAGCAATGAACCATAATGTGATCCCCACCTAGTATCACCTGATCTTTTTAAAGCCCTTTTTTGGTTTAAACCAGTACCACTTAAAAGTTCACCTTTTTGCAAACCTTCAACAATCTTAACAAATTGAGACTCGCGTAAAAGTTCTCGACGCTTACATGAGACATTGATTATATTGGTCAAAGTGACAGCCAATTCAAAAAGCCAAACAATTTGAACATGATTTTTTACAACTGCTACTAACAATAATTGAAGTTGATGTGCAAAACAATGAACATAAAATGCAGATGAGTTCTCTTTCATAATTAGAGTTTTAAGTCCATTAAACTCCCCTCACATATTACTTGCACCATCATATCCTTGTCCTCGTAATTTTGAAATGCTGAATCCATGATATAAAAAGAATTTTTCTAATGCTGCTTTAAGAGAATGAGATGATGTATCCATTACATGCATAATTCCAAGAAAGCGTTCAATTACCCTCCCTTCACTGTGAACATAGTGCAAAGCAATAGTCATTTGCTCTTTAGTAAATATATCTCGTGACTCATCTGTCAGTATAGAAAAAAAGCATCTCCAATATCCATTTTAATACAATTTATTGTCTCAATTGCCATTGCATTGATAATATCTTTTTGAATTTCCGAAGCAGTTAACTTGTTATTTTCTGGCGCGTTATGCAAAATCACTTTTTCACCTCTTCATTATGATCTCCAAGAAATCTTAAAATCTCGAGAAAATTTCCTCGATTTGTTGAAGAATCTGATTCATCATTACCACGTAATGCTAAGCCCTGTTGTATTAAAAATCGAATGCAATCAACTGATGCAGTTAGACGTATTTTATGCTCTTGTCTAGCGAGATCCGATTGTTTAAGAAACTGGACCTCAATATGCTGACCTGATTTCATTAAATTAGTGCACATCACTACAGCCTAATTGTGAATACTGTTGGGACCCCAAACATGTTCTCGAAGTCTACTTAAATCATCTTTCCAATTTCTAAAGCCGTCAACAGTAAATGAATCTCCCCCGGATTGTAGTCCCATTTCAGGCTTAAAAAGATAACAAAATATACAAAATGTCGCGTCTTTTGCTATGTTATATTTCAACCAAGAAGGAAATTGCTCAAACATGCATAATTGAATCTTCTAGATATATTCCTAAACATTGTCTGTGGAAATTGATGATGTCGTGGTTAACATGACCCTTTCAATAGATATTTTCTTCTAATTTCATCTCTATCATTAACATTATAATCTGATAATCTAACTCGTAACCCTGGATCAGCTATTATGTTGTCCAGATTAGTTTCAATCAGACCCCTCTTTGAATTTGATTCCAAATCATCTTGACAAATTCGTTTTTTCTTAAGAGCTGATTCAAAATTGGAAGTTTTTTAAAAAACTTATCCATCTTTGTAATTAAAAAACCCCTTTCAGTGTGCTCGTTGTGATTGGATTCCCTATACAATGACCATAGCCCGTAACAATTAGCTCAAACATCTACACAACGAAAATGATGGGCAAGAGAGAAACACTTGCCCAAACGAAGGTTCACTAAGCCTCTTTAGATCTCCCAAGGGCTATAAAACCAATGTTCGATCAAGCGAAAGGGACTCACACGATCTGAACGAGTGATATTGCACCAAAAGAAAACCACCCAAAACAAACATTCCGCAAGGGGGTGGTCTCTCCCAACAAAGAACAGCGAGGTTCACCAAGGCTTCTCGAGCTTATTTTTTAAAAGCAAAAAATTACCACCACAGAAAATCAACACAAACATAGACAAATTGCACAAGAGGAAAGTGGAGGAACGTCGTTACCTCAACTAAGAGATTATGGCCGTCGCACAACAATCAAAGAAATTTCTCCTGCAGAAAGATCTGGACCGTTCGTCAGCTACAATTTCACTCCAATTTCTCCTGCAGAAAATCAGGGGAAAGTGACCGTTAATGAACAGCAGAAGCCCCTCAATTTTACAGCTACATTAAATTTTTTTTTAAAATTGTAGCTCAGAGTCTTCCATGAGCATGTAGAGTTATTTAGTCAGGGACAAGTTAGATTTAACAATGTTGTAATCAACTGGATGACTAATGATGCAATTAACTGGATGAGTACTGTTGCTGTGTTGTTTTCCCCTTTAGTGTGCCTAGAAATAGAAGACGAAATCTCTAGAATAAAAAGGGGCAGCCAGGTGCACTAAGCATCCCCACGCGGCGAGGGTCCAGGAAAGGGTCCCATCATAAGGGTGAAATATCTAGAATATAAAGATAAAAACATCAGGAATCAAGAATACTGAAGAAATGGCGAGCATGGCGTACCCACGAACAGGCACTCCAAGACCTTTTGCAGCACGAGTAACCTCCAGGTAGCAAGAAAGGCTATCCTTGATGCTGCAATTGATATTCGATAAATCAGGTACGATTAGCTACAATTTTACACCATAGTAATAGATGCAAAACATGGGAAAGTGACCGTTAATGAAAAGCTCAGCCACAAGCTTTTAAAGCTTGCAGGGGATACTGTTAAAGAACAACAGAAGCCCCTCAAAGGATCAGAGGGAAAGGATCAAAAACTTCAACTGCTGCAAAAAGAACTGAACGACATGAAAATTCCACTCGGCAAGGAAGAAAAATCTGTTAAGTTACCAGCTTTCGATCAGGAATCGGGAGAAGAGGAGTACCAGCGAGCCTCAATCGGAATCGACGACGACTCGACGAGGCGGGCGGCGACCAGCGAGCCTCGATCAGAATTCCGAAAGGATGGAAAGGGGAGCAGCCAAGCAGGAATCGAGAAAAGAGGAGCAGTCGCGAGAGTTAGGCCCGGCTGGAGGCTGGAGCGGATATAAGCATATGCGCTCCTTATTAAAAAAAGATAACACAAATGAGATGGAATTGCAGCCGTTGGATTACATCTAATGGATAAAAAAATTTCAAAGCAAAAAAAGGGGATATGGGATTCGAACTCAAGACCTCATTAATAAGATCTAAATGTTTTACCACTGTACTGAATTAGAACTGCTAAATATTTCTTATATATTTATCTTATAATATATACATATATATATTAAAAAATTTAATGCGCGCCATAATCTATGGAACATTTCGCAAAATTCAGGGTGGGCAGTTGCCCACCCTGGACTATACTTCGATCTGCCCCTGTTGTGCAGGTTGGAGTTCCATGCGGGAGATTGATGGATACGTTAACAGTGAAGTGCGGGCACTGCAACTTAACCATCTCTCGTTCCTCAATGAATATGTTTTTAACAGTGAAGTGCACACCAGATGATAGTTGTAGGGTTTGCTACGAGTTTGACTCACAGATTATCGTTTTTAATCGTTGATGTCATTGTTGTCTCTTTGATCATATATTCTGTTTTAAATTGTAGACGTCATTGCAGGAAGAAGGTGAGCAAAAAATTAGGAAGAAAGCATGCACTATCAGGGAGAAGAACAACACAAATAAAATGAAGGTAATAGTAGAAAGAGGAAGATGAATAAAACCAAAAAAGATAAGCCCCTTCAGGGATGAGTGAGTGAGAGAGAGAGAGAGAGCATATTTAAGAGGCTGACGAAGATTGAACAGAACAGAAAGCTTGGGGGAGACAAAAATCAGGGAATGTGTGTTTTTTCTGTTATGCATTTAACGGAAATTTGATTGAGAGACTGATTTCTAATGATTAGGTAACTTTGAGGACTAATTTCTGGCGAAAAAAAGTTGAGGGATCTTTTTTATAAGGACGAAACTACACATACCTAAATTTCACCTAAAAGTCACAAAAGTGGGATCCATACATAATAAAAAAACAAACAAAGTTGAGGGACCTATTTATGAGTTTTGCCTTTTGCCAAAAACTTGTATTTTGGGGGTGCATTATGCTAATATTAATGCATTTGAGGACCAAAATGCCCTTAATATTAAGCCTAGGGTGCATTTTGCAAATATTAATGTATTTGGTGGTGCATTTTGCCAATATTTAAGATTGGAAATGCATTTTGCCAAAAGTTTGTATTTCGGGCGTGCATTTTGCCAATCCCCGGCTCTCCGAGGAATAAAAATGCGAGCGTCGCCGGCGAGGAGAGCCTAGGGTTCTGCTTTGCCTGAAAGAGCTAAGGGTTCCTTCATCCTGATTTCTGGCTTCAACGCGTCATCATGGACGATTCTCGGGTATCGTAGTTCCCTAGCTTCGTCTCTTAAAGTTTCTGAAAGAACTATAAAATGTCGGGCGAGAAATTTCCCAGAGGCGGATATTTGCGATTGCGATACATACCTTTTCGTGTTAACTTTAACTTATGTATTAATGGCGAATGTATCCGTTAACGTGTGTGTAACCGGCATCTACCGGGAGTAATGGAATACCTGCCGGCTTCCTTCCCCTGGTTCTGCGTTCTTTCGTATCCCGCAGAACATTCACACCCAATCCTTTTTCAGGTTAGGCCTTAGGGGAATCACCCACCATTCATCCCAAGATTGAATTAGGATCACATGGTTGGTATTAGCGCATTGTTCCGGCCACCACTGAGATGGAGGACGACTCAGAGTACCAAGATGTAGGACATCAAAGAAATGAAATAGATGATACCAACACGAGTCATGGAGTTGAAAACAAATTAGATTTAAAGACATCTATGGATGGTACCCAACCTCGAGCTACACTGATAGAGTGCCTTGCAATTTAGGTGCCTATATTAAGCCTGTGAAAATCATGAACATGATGGAGGCAACTTGTAATGACCACAAACGGATGAAGGGGGTTTACAGGGCAAGGATCTTAGGAGTGGGTATTGATATATACCTTTTTTGTGTTAACTTTAAATTATGTATAAATGGCAAAATTATTCGTTAACATTTGTATGCAACCGACATCCACTAGAAGTAAACGAATACCTATTGATCAGTTTGTGGAAGGCAACTGTTGATGCAGGAATTGCACCTCCACAACGCCACGCTAGGGGGAGCTAGGGGGAAGGAGAAGACTGAGAGCTGAAGGCTATTGAGGGCTAGGCGAGCTCAGAAAGTGAGAGGGCCGCCGAGCGGAAAGACCAGACTTACCTGTTGCGGCGAATACCACTTGCGGCGGATAATTTATTGGATGAGGAGAGTTGTGGTTACAAAGAGAAGAAAAAGAGATAGCGGTGAACATGAGGTCGCTAAGGCAGAATATTTGACATCACAGCCGCATGAGACAAGCTTGGGATCCGAATCCGCGTGCCTTAAAGATACCGCTCCCCCTATTAATATGCTAAGCGGCCTGCCTAAACGGGCATGCATTAAAATTACCGGCTGCCCGGAGTACATGAGAACCAAGTAGAGGCGAGGGGATACACCATGTGCAAATAAAATAAAATGATTTGACCGCGCGGTCTGGCGGTCAGCCTTGAGTCTGAATCTGCTCTCGCTTGAACTCTGGTTCTGGACGATCTCGGTGGTTAGTGCGGTAAGCATGAGTCTGACCGCCCGAATGCCCTTAGAGAAAATCTGGTTGCAGGATTCCTAGTTAACAACAACTACTCCAAGTGAGCTGGAATGGTTATTGGTTCCAACAACCGTTTGGATGCCGTTAAGTATCCATTGTATTCTAGATGTGAAGTATCAAGCGAATGAATTGTATTGTTCTGTTTGTGTTATATCTTCTTCCTTCCCCTGGTTCTTTGTTCTTGAATATCCTGCAAAGCTTCCACACCCAATCTAGTTCAGGTTAGGCCTTTGGGGAATCAACCACCATTTCTCCCAAGATTGAATCAGGATCACATCAGATTTTATGTCATTAAAAAATGTGTTAAATTGCACCTTTAAAGGAACTTATACAACTTAGTTTGTGGCAGAGTAATGTTTGATACGTATATACATACATGATAGATGAAGGCAATGAGGTCGACAAGAGTTTGACATTTCAAAGAAGCAGACATTTGGGTGTAATGATGTTTATGTACAGTGAAGAACGTTATTTGTTGTCATGTTACTAGGGTTACAAAATATTATCCAGGAGAAGCATAATAAAGTTTATTAAAGCATATCTAATGGATGAATTGTTCTATTTATATTATATCTTCTTCCTTCCCCTGATTCCAAGTTCCTTCTTATCTTGTAGAACATTTGCACCCAATCCCTATTCTGGTTCGGCCTTAGCAGAATCACCCACCATTAATCCCAAGGTCAAATTAGGATCACATTAGTGGTATCAGAGCATCGTTCCATCCACCACCACGATGGAGGACGATGACCCAGAGTTCCAAGATCCGTGAAGGGACATTGATACATACCATTTTGTGTTATTAGTGGCAAAATATTCGTTAATGTGTGTAGGCAATTGACATCCATCAGAATTAAACTAATACCTATTGCTCAGTTCATGGAAGGCAACTGCTCCAAGTGAGCTGAAACGGTTGCTGGTTGTAGCAACTGTTTGGATGCCGTTAAGTATCCATTATATTCTAGATATGAAGTGTAAAATGAATTAATTGTATTGTTCTATTTGTGTTGTATTTTCTTCCTTGCCATGGTTCCATGTTCTTGCATATCCTGCAGAATTTTTATACCCAATCCCTGTTTAGGTTCGACCTTAGCAGAATCACCCACCATTCATCCCAAGATCAAATTAGGAATTTAGGATCACATCAGTGCTATCAAAGCATCGTTCCATCCACCACTACGATGGAGGACAACAACCCAGAGTTCCAAGTTCTGCGAAGGGACATTGAAGAAATGAAATAGATGGCCCGAGAGTTGTACTTGAAGCAATCGAGGAAGATGAATTAACTACACAATATGATTACAATAGTAGCTGTGACACGTGACTCCTCCCAACAAATTGCTCTGGAGACTCGCAAACAACACTCAAAACTTACCTCCAACCAACAACGGTCAAGTTGATAGCGTTGTAAGGATACTGATGCACTATTCAACATCTCTTATAGACTATCAACCCGAAACAACAATCTGCAAGATGAAATTTCTATGAGATCACTCACTGAAAATAATCAATGTGTTAGAGTTGGCCATAACTTTCAGCGTGCTAGTTACAGTTAACATATCATCAATGTTTTCGAGCAAGCGAAGGGTTTTAACATGACACTGAAGGTGGCATGCATTGTCGAAGGTGTACAACCCCGTATTCGTGAAAAGGGGCCCCCAAGTAGGGCGTAAGACGTGCTTCACAGTTTTAAGTTTTTTGAGGATTTTGCACTATTGGGGGCCAATTTAGGGTCGACCTTTATAATATACTAGTAGGGGATGCAATATTTGCCTCCCCGACCTGTTTTCAGGGGACAGGTGTGGCGAGAGGCCGACTCAAGGGTCCCAGCTCGCCCGGGGTCCCAGCTCGCCCCGGGTCCTAGCTCGCCCAGGCCGCCAGCTCGCCCAGGGTCCCCGCTCGCCCAGGGTCCCAGCTCGCCCAGGCCGCCGGCTCGCCCAGGCCGCCAGCTCGCCCAGGCCGCCAGCTCGCCCAGGCCGCCAGCTCGCCCAGGCCGCCAGCTCGCATTGCCGCTTCTCGCCTAGCCGCAGCTCGCTAGCCTCGGTTTTGCCCCGACCGCCTACTCGCTCGGCTTGGACTTCTCGCCCGACTTGAGGGTCTGCCCCTGACGGACTGCGATTAGCTGCTTAGAACATCGGGATCTGGCTGTTGGCAGGCCAACCCAAGGGCATTTCGGTAATTTTTGGGGCAGCGGAGATTGGTTATTTGCAGGCCATTCCCAAAAAACTATAAATAGACCCTTGAGGGTGCCTTGGAGAGCATTACTTCTTAGCCACTTAAATCCCTCTGCTTTCTTCCTCCAAGACACCTAGCTCAAGCATTGGCTAGGGAGGGGGAGACCCCAAAGGTCTTCCGGGTGTGAGGTGAGATCTCCATGCTAGAGCCGAGGGTCTGTTCCTAATTTCCTGAGCCTTTGGTCCGTGACATTCGCCTGAGTGCAGTAAGTGTGAGGTCACCCCTTTTTAGGGACCCGGAACTCCACAGAGACCGATTTCTCGGTTTCAACATCTTGGTGCGGTGAGCGTGGAGAGTGACCATTACATAAGATCTCAGGAGAGTGTCATGGCTGGAGATCAGGGAGGTAGTGATGACTCCCGCGAGACCCCCAACTCAGGACCCTTTGTGGGGAGGGAAGAGTTCATAGCATCCATCCAAGGCATCATGGAGATACTGCGAAGTATTGCTCCTCGAGGTAACTGCTCAACTCCCACCCCTCAGGACTTAGCTCTCAGGGGTCTTGGCGAGACTGCTCCCAGGGTTCTCGGCGAGCTGTCTCCCAGGGACCTAGGCGAGATGACCCCAGCAGGGGGAGAAGGAAGTGCACCAGAAAGACGCCCGGGAAGGAGAGGATGGGAGATGGGGTCGAGCGAGACCTCACCGGCCGGGAATTATTCCCCAGCCCGGCGAGTGCTAGCCTTCCAGGCGAGCAGGTCGCGCGAGTAGAGGTTGCGAGACCACCACTCAGGGGGTCACCCTTCAGCGAGCTGATCATCTGAGTTCCCATTCCCGAGGGGTTCAGAGAGCCCGACATGACTTACTATACCAGGAAGGATGACCCCGTCCAGCACCTGCAGTGGTTTGAGGATGCCGTCTCCATCAGGCCGATGACGGATGCTTTCAAGTGTCGCCTCTTCGCGATCACGTTGAAGGACAAGGCAAGGGACTGGTTCCACCAACTCCTACCGAGATCGATCTATGAGTTTGAGGACTTGAGCCGGAGCTTCCAGCTTCGCTTCTCCACCTCCAAGAAGAGGAAGAAGAGTCCTGAGTCCATCTTCCTGGCAAGGCAGGGGGCCGAGGAGTCGCTGACCCATTACGTTGACAGGTTCCAAGAGATCCTGGATATCCAGGAGATGCCGGGGTATGCCCTCCAGTTGGCGTTCACGGTGTGGTTGCGCGAGGGGTTTTTCAAGATGAGCCTGACCCGAAAGGCCCCCCTTTCCTTGAGGAGCTGATGGAAAGGGCGGCAGAGGAAATTGCAACTGAGGCGGCCAACCCGTCGTTTGTCAAGAAGTTGGCAAGGTTGACAGAGACAGAGTCGAAGGAGCAAGGTGGCTCGAGGCATCAGGAGGGGAGAAGGAGAGAGGAACAGAGAGCTCAGAGGTCCAGGGACCTCAGGAAGGTCCAGAGCCAGGTTGGAGGCAGCAGGGAGGACCCGTTCAGGGTCCAGTAAGATGTCTCGCCCAAGATAGGAAGAACTTCCATGGAGGCCAGGGGAGGTTCAACTTCCAGAGGCAAGCCCCTAAACAGCTCCTACCCCCACCACAACAAGTCTTGGCAATAGGCGGAGGGGGAGTCAACGGGAGAGCCCGCCGAGCCCGCCGAAGGAGGAGAGGAAGAGCATTGCCATACTGTGACTTACACCAGTTGGAGGGTCACGCCACAGCTACCTGCCCCGAGTTCCTGGAAGTGAGGGGGGTGAGAGGCCCTGCCCAGCAGTAGCCGCCGGTGCAGGTTGAAGTGGTTCCACCCAGAATGGGGGAGGATGACATATGTGAGGACCGGGTCGATATCGAACCCCGAGGTGGTATACAAATGATCCACGGTGGTGTAGGGATCGAGGCCACTCGAAAGGCAAGCCTCCATGTGATGTACCGATGGAGCGTCGCTTCGACATCCCAGACCCCGCCCCAGGAGGAGATCACCTTCTCAATGAAGGACATGCCAGATCATGAAGATCCGTTCTGCGATGCGCTAGTCATCCAGACGGCCATCGAGGGCTACACCGTCTTCCGGATCTTGATTGACAACGGGAGTTCCATCAACGTTGTTTTCAAGAAGGCGTTTGACGAGATGAAGGTAGAACCGAGAAGGGTGTTGGCCTCGGACGGACCCCTGTTCGGATTTTCAGGGGAGAGGAAGGAGCTAGAAGGTGGAGTAGGACTCCAAGTAAAATTGGGAGGGACTTCAAGGAACTGCCGGTTCGTCATTGTTGACGCTCCAAGCAGCTACAACGCCATCTTCGGAAGGCCCCACATCAGCGCCTTCCGTTGTGTGCCGTCTTCTTTCCACAAGTGTCTCAAGTTCAGCTCAAGAGGGATCCAGGTCAGAATCAAAGGAGACCCTAGGATGGCAAGGCAGTGATACGTCACGGCCGTCAACACCATCTCTTGGTTGGCCAAGGCGGAGGAGATGGAGAAGGTCATGGAAAGTTTAAGCAGCATGGAAGTGTCCGACGAGAAGGAAGCGGATGACGGGCATCATGCATAGGCCCCCTGAAGAAGCCTCGCCTTGGTGAAGTCTTTTCTTTTACTTATCTTGTAACAAGCTCTACCCCTGACCGGCTGAGTCAGGGGATCATGTAATCCAAATTTTTCTCCCGTTTGAGGATGTTGGATTTGGTAAAGTTCAGGTAACATACCTAGTTCCCAACCCCCGAGAGGATCTTCTCATTCCAGGCTCCCACTAGCTGGATGAGTCGAATGTGCCTCGGGGAGAGTAAGTCCTTTTTGCTCCGAGACGGTCCCGCTGTCCAGGCTCTCACTAGCTGGCAGGGCCGGTTGACCTTTCGTGGAGGTTAAGTCCCTTTTGCTCCGAGACGGTCCCGCTGTCCAGACTCTCACTAGCTGGCAAGGCCGGTTGACCTCTCGTGGATGCCAAGTCCTTTTTGCTCCGAGACGGTCCCGCTGTCCAGGCTCTCACTAGCTAGCAGGGCCGGTTGACCTCTCGTGGAGGCCAAGTCCCTTTTGCTCCGAGACGGTCCCGCTGTCCAGGCTCTCACTAGCTGGCAGGGCCAGTTGACCTCTCGTGGATGCCAAGTCCTTTTTGCTCCGAGACGGTCCCGCTGTCCAGGCTCTCACTAGCTGGCAGGGCCGGTTGACCTCTCGTGGAGGCCAAGTCCCTTTTGCTCCGAGACGGTCCCGCTGTCCAGGCTCTCACTAGCTGGAAAGACCGGTTGACCTCTCGTGGATGCCAAGTCCTTTTTGCTCCGAGACGGTCCCGTTGTCCAGGCTCTCAGTAGCTGGCAAGGCCGGTTGACCTCTCATGGAGGCCAAATCCCTTTTGCTCCAAGACGGTCCCGCTGTCCAGACTCTCACTAGCTGACAGGGCCGGTTGACCTCTTGTGGATGCCACGTACTTTTTGCTCCGAGACGGTCCCGCTGTCCAGGCTCTCACTATCTGGCAGGTCCGGTTGACCTCTCGTGGATGCCAAGTCCTTTCTGCTCCGAGACGGTCCCGCTGTCCAGGCTCTCACTAGCTGGCAGGGCCGGTTGACCTCTCGTGGATGCCAAATCCATTTCTGCTCCAAGGCCGTCTCGTCACCCAGACTCCCATTAGCCGGCGTGACAGGTTGACCCCCCGGGAGGCCAAGTGTTTTCTACCCCAAGAAGGCTACGCAGCGAATACGTTGGGTTGGATGTTTCTTTTCGAGCGTGAAACTCACTCGAAAAGAGCGGGGATTGTGTACAACTCCGTATTCGCGAAAAGGGGCCCCCAAGCAGGGCGTAAGACGTGCTTCACAGTTTTAAGCTTTTTGAGGGTTTTGCACTCTTGTGGGTCAATTTATGGTCGACCTTCATAATATACTAGTAGGGGGATGCAATATTTGCCTCCCCCGATCTGTTTTCAGGGGACAGGTGCGGCGAAAGGCCGACTCCAGGGTCCCAGCTCGCCCAGGGTCCCAGCTCGCCCAGGGTCCCAGCTCGCCCAGGCCGCCGGCTCGCCCAGGCCGCCGGCTCGCCCCGCGCTCGCCAGGCCGCCGGCTCGCCCAGGCCGCCGGCTCGCCCAGGCCGCCGGCTCGCCCAGGCCGCCGGCTCGCCCAGGCCGCCGGCTCGCCCAGGCCGCCGGCTCGCCCAGGCCGCCGGCTCGCCCAGGCCGCGGCCTCGGTCTCGCCCCGACCGCCTACTAGCCCGGCTTGGACTTCTCGCCCGGCTTGAGGGTCTGCCCCCGGCGGACTGCGATTAGCTGCTTAGAACAGCGGGATCTGGCTGTTGGCAGGCCAACCCGAGGGCATTTAGGTAATTTTTGGGGCAGCGGAGATTGGTTATTTGCAGACCATTCCCAGAAAACTATAAATAGACCCTTGAGGGTGCCGTGGAGGGCATTGCTTCTTAGCCACTTAAATCCCCCTGTTTTCTTCCTCCAAGACACCTAGCTCAAGCATTGGCTAGGGAGGGGGAGACCCCAAAGGTCTTCCGGGTGTGAGGTGAGACCTCCACGATAGAGCCGATGGTCTGTTCCTAGTTTCCAGAGCCTTTGGTCCGTGACATTCGCCTGAGTGCACTACGTGTGATGTCACCCCTTTTTAGGGACCCAGAACTCCACAGAGACCGATTTCTCGGTTTCAACAGAAGGCATAACTCCATCTGCCTTGTCCTGGAAACAACTAGAAGCTTCCCTCAAGGTTCAATTTTCAAATTCTGTGAACCAACGTGAGTCTTGGAGTAGGGAACTAATATGATTTAAAGGCAACAACCATGGATGGTACCCAACCTTGAGCTACATTGATAGAGTGTCTTGTAATTTAGATGTCTATATTAAGCTCGTGAAAATCATGAACATGGAGTAGACAACTTTGATCCTTGAGGGCAAGGATTTTAGGAGGAGTGGGTATTGATACATGTTTTTTTTCTCTCTTAATTTTAAATTATATTAGTGGCAAAAGTAGCCGTTAACGTGCCTACGTAACCGACATCTACTGAAAGTAAACAAATACCTGTTGGCTAGTTTTTGGAAGGCAACCACTCCAAGGGAGTGGGAACTGTTGTTTCAAGCAACCGTTTGGATGCCTTTAAGTATCCACTATATGCTAGATATGAAGTCATCAAATTACTGAATTGTATTGTTTTGTTTTTGTTATATCTTCTTCCTTTGTTCTTGCATATCCTGCAGAACTTTCACACCCATTCTCTGTTCAAGTTAGCCCTAGGGGGAATCACCCACCATTCATCTCCAGATTGAACTAGAATCACATTATTGATATCAGGGCATTGTTCTGGCCACCGATGTGATGGATGATGACTATTTGGAATACTAATATCTGTGAAGGGAGAAATTAAATAGATGCTGTGGGAGTTGCACTTGAAGGATGGTGGATTAACTATGCGACATGATCACAACATTAGCAGTGAGGCGTGAGATTATTTCTTCTCCTTCCATCCAATTGTCTTTGAGACCCACCATCAACACCGGAAATTTACTTCACTCCAACCAACAACGATCAAGTTAATAACACCATAAGGATACCGATGGACTGTTTAACATTTCCCATTGCCAGCTCAAAAGAACAATCTGCAAGATGAAATTTATCTGAGATTACTCATTGAAAATAATCAATATGTTAGAGTTGGCCATAACTTTTAGCGAGCTAGAAGTTCGATGGATCATCAACATTTTCATGCAAGTGAAAGGTTTGGGCGTGACACTGAAGGTGGTAGGTGTTGTCAGAAACACAACTCCATCTGCCCTATCTTGGAAGCAATTAAGAGCTTCCCTTAAGGTTTAATTTGCAAATTCATTCACTCCAGCGACCTGTGCGAATCATTGAGTAGGAAGTAGATCTGATTTAAATGCAATAA
This sequence comes from Platanthera guangdongensis, assembly GCA_039583875.1. Classification (NCBI taxonomy): domain Eukaryota; kingdom Viridiplantae; phylum Streptophyta; class Magnoliopsida; order Asparagales; family Orchidaceae; genus Platanthera; species Platanthera guangdongensis. The sequence goes on from CM077156.1 coordinate 177,144,744, forward strand.
CCATGGATAATACCCAACCTCAAGCAACATTGATAGAAAGCCTTGCCAATTCAGATGCCTATATCAAGCCCGTGAATATCACTATCACGAACATGGAGGAGGCAACTTGGAATGAACTCACAAGGATGTAAGTGTGTTTGTGTATGTATTGTTGGGGGGGGGGGTCTCTGTCCTTTGATCCTTGAAGGAAAGAATCTTAGAAGGAGTTGGTATTGATATATACCTATTTTTGTGAATTTAAATCATGTATTAGTGGCAAAAGTATTCATTAACGTGTGTATGTAATCAACATCTACCGGAAGTAAACAATTACCTGTTGATCAGTTTGTGTAAGGCAGCTGCTCAAAGTGGGTGGGTTAGGTTGTTGCAAGCAACCGTTTGGAATCTTTTAAGTATCCTTTATATTCCAGATATGAAGGAACTGAATGAATGAATTTTATTGTTTTGTTTGTGTTATATCTTCTTTCTTGTGCTCTATAATCTTGCATATCCCGCAAAAATCCACACCAAATTCTTATTCAGGTTAGACCTTAGGGGAATCACCTACCATTTATCCCACGATTGAATTAGGATCACCTCAAATTGTTTGTTGTCAATGAACGTGTTAAATTGCATTTTAAAAGGAGTTTTGTACACCTTAGTTCGAGCTGAAGTAGTGTTTGATCCGCACTGACATACATGAATAGATATGCGGGCAATAAGGTCAACTAGGGTTTATGTATCTGTGGAGAGTGATTTTTGTTGTCATGCTAAGCTTACGATAAATTTTCTAGGAGAAGCGTGCTGAAGTTTATGAGAAAGTGAAAACAATCCGCTTTTGATCTAGTATAAGTAGTAATACCTAAGGCTCAAAGCTAGGAGGTTTTATGGAGCAACTTCTTTAATCACCGATTTATTCTAAACTTCAGCACATTGATCACTCTCATTACTAATTTTCTTTACAAGAGAGTTTTTTCAAGGACCGGAAAGGTTGAGAAAGTATTTAATCTAATCAAAGACAAGCTTACTTATGTTTCGGTTGTTGCATTTCCTATTCGTAAGTTTTTGTGATTGACTGTGATGTGCCACATATCGGAATATGTGCAGTCCTTGCTTAGGAGTCCTAATCAGCACTACTTCAACAATATTATAAAGGAATTCTTGATTGCTACAGTAGAGGCTGTCGGTTACATTTCGAATTCCAGTTTTACCCCTGCCTGTTCTAAAAAATTGATTTTAGCCGGCCGCCGCTTGCGAAAGCGGCGGCTGCCTCACCGGACCGCACCACCGGGGTCGCCGGACGCGGGCGACACCGGCGGGACTAGGCCGGAGGCGAACCGGTAGCCCCCCTCCTCTTCACGTGCAACCCTCCACCTCCTCCTCCTGCTCCTGCTCCTCCTCTTCCGCCTCACTGGAGCGCACCACCGGGGTCGCCGGACGCCGACGAAACCGGCGGGAGTAGGCCGGAGGCGAACCGGCGGCCCCCTCCTCCTCCTCCTCTTCCCGTGCAGCCCTCCACGCCCTCCTCCTCCGGCTCCTCCCGCCCCCCGCTTTAATATAACCTAAGTACTAAGTTATAATATTATAATATAATATATTATATATTATCTGCCATAATATATTATATATTATCTGCAATTATATATTATATACGAGCATCTTCGCACGGGCTATGCCCGTGCTCGATGCTCTCGGGCGGCCTTCGGCAGCAACAGGCGGGCTTCGCCGCCTGCGCACGGGCTTCGCCCTTGCTTGATGCTTCCGGTGTTCTTCGGCCGCATAGAAGTGCGCTTCGTCCGCTTTCACGCAATCCACCATCTCGGCGCCGCACCCGCCATTCGCGGCCCCCAGAGTCTGAATCAGAATAATTTTGCTTCGGGGGGCCGCGAGTGGCTGGTGCGGCGCCGAGATGGTGGATTGCGTGGAAGTGGGCGAAGCGCGCTTTTATGCGGTCGAAGACCACCTGAAGCATCAAGCACGGGCAAAGCCCATGAGCAGGCGGGCGAAGCCCGCCCCTGTTGCGGCCGAAGGCCGCTCGAGAGCATCAAGCACGGGCGTAGCCCGTGCGAAGATGCTCGTATATATATATATATGTATATTACAGGTGGCAGGGATTTGTAGTGGTAAACCGACGGTGGTGGTGATGTGCCACATATCGGAATATGTGCATAAAATTGAACATTGTCCAAACCGTTCGAATCCACCGAATGCTTAATCATCTATCTGCTACAAATTGGATGATGCAAATAGTGGGAGTGCATAAAATTGAAAAGTGACCAAATCACTTGAATCCACCAAATTGAAAAAAAACATTTGCACGTAATTGATTTTTTAGGAGATGTAGGTTTTCGTACACCAAAAAGCAGAGTGGGTTAGCCAGTCGAGTCAATTTTCTGGGGCTAGAAACCAATTACACCAAACCAACCAACACCATATCCTAAAAAGTACAATCCAAAACAACTCATAACTCATTTTTTGCACTTTGCGGTCTTACTCTTCGATTTTCCAACTTCCTTCACATTCTCAATTTCCAGCTCTTGTAGTCCATCATACCGATGCCTCCTCTGGCCTCACTACTATCATGAGTTCTTCCCTCAATTATAGAATCTAGGAACATACTCCCAGATGTCTTGATTCTTTGAGTCTCCACTTAAAATCTAGGCATTTTTTCTGCACTTCGACGATCCTCCACTTTGTTCAATTAGTTTATGTTGTTCAAATAGCATTTGCGTTCTAAACTCTAAAGTTGTTATGATATTAGAAATAAGCAAAGCCATTTGTGGGCTGGTGTTCCAAGCACCCAACAACTATGAAAGTGAAGGGCATTAATTCCAACCTAGTTAGGTTTTCCCACTGGTGAAATAAATATTGAGAGCTAGACGTAACGGTTATGAGAATTCCTAACGGCACATCCAACCTTGATCAACAAAGGGTTAATAGAGACGTGTCAAATTGTACTCCGCTCTTTTTGTGATAAGGATTTTGCATGATCATGATTTATGGAATGTGATTATGTGAAGGGCTCGAGGTCCTTAAGGATTACAGTTCTTATGAATTCGTGTTGTGCATGATACCTTTTAGGTTTCATTTTTTTGAAATGTTATTATGTGAAGGAATGAAGGAGTGGTTCTTGTGAGTTAAAGATAAATTGAAGTGACCCTAAATCGAACCAAACTTAGGATTGAACCTAGCGGTTTTGGGTCGACATAGTTTTTGATGTAGACTCGCTTAGGGTTTGAAACTTAATTATTTTTACCATTGTTGTGGATATCGGCCGACATGTCGGTCATGTCGGCCGACATGAAGGTTTGGGAGCAAAAACGACACAAAACCGGCACAAATTCTGGGTGTGGCGTTTTGAAAATAGCGGGCGACATGTCGGTTTTAACCGACATGTCGGCCCCAAAAAACGCCCGATTTCGGGCGTTTTTTTAAGTTTTTTTATAAAATTATTAATTTTATATTTTATTATTATTTATTAATGAAATGAGCGGGTCGGGCTACTGTTTTAACACCCCCGACCCCGCTCATTTCATTCCATCCCGTCGCTCTGCCCTAGCTCTCCCCGTCGCTCCTGCCCTAGCTCTCCCGCGCGCGCCGGCGACACTATCTCTCTGGTTCTTTCTTCTCTCTGCTCGTTGGTGCCCTCTGGTTCTCTGGTTCTCTGGTGCTCTCTAGCTCGTTGGTGCTCTCCCTCTCTCGCGCGCTGTCGGCACTCTATCTCGCTGGTTCTTTCTTCTCCCTACTCGCTGGTGCTCTTTGGTGCTCTGGTTCTCTGGTTCTCTGGTTCTCTGGTGCTCTCTAGCTCGTTGGTGCTCTCCCTCTCTCGCGCGCTGTCGGCACTCTATCTCGCTGGTTCTTTCTTCTCCCTACTCGCTGGTGCTCTTTGGTGCTCTGGTTCTCTAGTTATCTGGTGCTCTCTAGCTCGCGGGTGCTCTCTCTTCTCCCTGCTCGCTGGTTCTCTCTTGGCTGGTTCATTCTTCTCCCTACCTCCCCCTCTCATTCTATCGCTCTGCATTTTTTTTTGTTGGTTGTTGTGCTAGCTGTCGGCTGTAGCATGGTGGCTGCCTTGTGGGTTGTTACTGGTGGCTGCCGACCCATTTAGTTGTTGGTGGCTGCCTTGTTGCTTTATTTGTCTTATTAGTTGCTGCCGGAAGCTTTCATTGATTGCCCTGTGCAAACTCTCTGGGCTAGAAGAAAGAACCAGAGACATGTTGTCGGACATGTCGGTCCGATATTTTATTTGTGGCTGTCTTGCTGGTTGTAGTATAGTGGCTGCGTTGTTGTTTTATTTGTCTTATTATTTGCTATTTTATTTTTATTTGACACATTTATTAATTAACAAATGATTTGAAATACCCCTATTAATAGTTATTTATCTAACTTCATTTTGCAATCAATGATGCATGTATATCCAAGCACATTTTTAGTTGCTCTGCTGCTTTGTGTCTTTTAATAAATAAAGTGTGAGATGCTTTGAAAATTTGAATGATACTTGAATGCTTTGTTCATTTTGTTGGATACTTTAAAAGTTTGAATGATAGTTATAACTTTGTATACTAGTATACTACTGAGAATGTAAAATTTTGTTGGATAAATAAAATATTGCATGAATAATATAAAAGATATTTGAAGATCTAACGATCTAATGAAGTTATGAGGCTTTTATGATGTTGATTTTTTTCCAACTAGCAATTTTTCTCGTGATATAGTTATGTTAAATATTTTTTCATTTCATTTAACTAATATTATTTTCATTTCGTGTCCTATTAGAATGACTTCTTCTGCTGGTTCTAGTGAGGCTCCCGTATCTCTGGTACCAACCGGTAGAGATCCGTTCTGGGCATTTGGTGAGAAGTTGGTTGCAAACGACACAAACCGAATCAAATGCAACTACTGCAAGCAGACAGTGAATGACGGAATTACACGTTTCAAGCATCACTTGGCTGGGTGGAAGGGTAATGTTAAGCCATGCCCTCAGGTTCCCGCCGACGTTAAGGCTAAAGCGGATTCGGCCTTGAACTCAAATTTACAGAGTAAGAGGGCTAAAAGTGCCAAGTTTGAAGCAATCTTAAATGAGGTGGTTGTTGGAGGAGTGCATGTTGATCAAGAAGAGGACACTAGCATACTTAGGAGCACAGGTTCAAAGGGTCCAATGGACCAGTTTGTTCATTCAGCTGCCGAGTCTACCAAGGGAAAAGATTCCCAACAAAGCACGATAGAGAGTAAGTACAACAAGAAAGCCAGAGATGATGCTGCCGTGTACATAGGTAGATGGGCATATGAAAACGGGATCCCGTTTAACGCCATATGTAATTCATCCTTTCAGCAGATGGCTCATGCCATTGGTTTATGCGGACCTGGGATGAAGATCCCAACGTTTTATGAGTTGAGAGAGAAAATTTTGCGAGGGGAGGTGGAGAGGACGAAGGAGATGTTGGGCATATTCACGCAGACATGCAAATTGAATGGTTGCAGTATCATGACCGATGCGTGGACAGATCGGAAGGGTAGGAGCGTGATGAATATCATGATACATTGTAGTTCTGGAGTAGCATTCTGGCTTTCGAAGAATGTCTCCTCCTCCACACACGATGGGAAGTTCATCTTTGACTTCTTGGATGAGGCGATTGATAGCCCTGAGAGCCCAGGAGAGCATGGTATCCTGCAGATTGTGACGGATAGCGCGTCCAATAATATGGCTGCTGCAAAGCTTATGGATTTGAAAAAACCTACGATTTTTTGGACTTGTTGTGCGGCTCACACTATTAATCTACTGTTACAAGATATAGGAAAATTGAAGGTAATAAAGAGTGCTATCTCCTTAGGCCGGCAACTCTCTATATTCATCTATGGTCACACCATCTCGCTCGACATGTTTAGAGAGTCAACAAAGGACTTGGACTCTCATGAGCTTATTCGACCAGGTGTGACGAGATTCGCTACAACATTTCTATCTTTAGAGAACATCTTAGAGAAGATGAATCAATTGAGGGGTTTATTCACATCTGCAAAGTGGGCTGCAACAAAGTTGGCCAGTAGTGTTGGGGGAAAGCAGGTAAAACTATTGCTTCTTTATTCATTTCATTTAAAATATATGTTTTGAAAGTTGCCCTTTTATAGTATTTTCTTAATATTTTATTTTGCATATGGTAGGCTGCAATGATAGTGATGAGCGCTAGATTTTGGGCGAATGTCGAGCTGTCTGTTGGTATATTCACACCATTTGTGAGAGTTTTGAGAAGAGTCGACGGGGATACACCATCCATGAGGTGGTTATATGGTGATATCAAAAAAGCTAGGGAAGAGGTTGCCGTAGTTCTCGATCACCAAGAGAACAAATATCTTCCTATATGGAAGTTGATTGATAGCAGATGAGAGAAAAAGATGAGCAGCCCTCTGCACCTTGCAGGTTATTACTTAAACCCAAATTTTTATTATTTTTGTCGAGTGGAGATTGAACAGTCCTATGCACTTTGCAGGGTATTACTTAAACCCATATTTTTATTATTCTCATCGAGTGGAGATTGAGGCTGACGGAAGGTTTATGAGTGGTTTTGTTGAGTGTCTCTCAAGGATATATAAGAAAGATCCTTCTACACAGGATCACATCAGCGCTGAGCTTGATGTTTACCAATACCAACAAGGGTTATTTGGTAAAGAGATGACACAGAGATGACAAAGAGACAGCTACAAAATCCCAACTTAAATCCAGGTACATTTTAATATATATATTTAATTATTTATTAACAATAATGATGTATTTATGTATAATAAATGAATAATTAATAGTTTAATACATTGTGTTGTCATTTTAATTTTCACAGTACATTGATGGCGGCTTAACGGTGCTGATACGCCGTACCTTAAAACTATAGCCATGAAAATTTTAAGTCTGACTACTTCATCTTCTGGCTGTGAGAGGAACTGGAGCACCTTCGAGATGGTATACATTAATTTAGTTATGTAGTTAAACATTTATATCTTATTATATGATTGTATGCATTATTTAACTCTTTTTAAAAATGTACAGATACATTCTAAAAAGAGAAATAAACTTGATAGCAAGAGATTGAACGATTTTGTATTTGTAAAGTTCAATGTTTTGCTAAAGTCGAAATATTCAGAGACATCTCGGGATTCATTGGCAGCTAAGAATGTTGATTCTGGAATGATACAAGAGTGGATGGTAAATGTTGATCCTGAGGAGGATGAAGATGAAGATGACGATGATGAAGTCTTTCCTGGCGAGGGGCTGACATGGGCGCAAATTGGCAATATAGTCGACGCTGATCATGATGAAAGGAGACCTCAAAGATTAGCTACAAGCAAAGAAGTGACAATTAGTTATCAAAGAAGGGGAAAGAGAAAAATATCTGAAGTGGACGAGGGAGATCTAGAGGGTTCATCAGATGAAGATCATATTCTATCTACTCTGCCAACTATAGATGAGTTTTCAGGTGATGAAGAATGAGGTATGTTTGAGTTTTCATATTTAAAGTGTTGTATGTTAAATGTTACATATAGATTTTAATATTTAAAAGTTCAATAGGTTGTAAAATAAGTAGTACTGTGATATGTATAAAAATTAAAAAATAACATTTAATTACATATATAATTAATTAAATATTAAAATCCGATATCTGAAATATCCCCGATATATAAAAAATCGACATGAAAACCCAAATCGACGTGTCCCCGACATCCGACATCTGCAACATTGATTTTTACTCTACGAACTATTTAACTTTATTCTAAAATTTTAACGCATAATTTTGGAAAAAGTATGAAAATTTTGATTTTAAATAGGATGTCAAGCGTCCGAGTCGAGGCGTTCGTGCGTAAAATTGTTCTTAACGACAAACTTTAGCAAAATCGTTATTAGTTATTGGAAAGAGTTCGTCGATGCCTAACGGTTTGAACTGTGACAAGATTTGCACGATCACAAACACGTTCCACAAACAATAATTTATGAAATGGACGGAAATTATAGTGATTAGAACGTTCAGCAAGCTCATTAATTATTTAAAGATGCATAAGTTTAAAACCAACTAATTGGACAAGGATTGGGCGTTGTTACCACAGGAGATCCAGCCTGATCAAATTCGTGGGCAGGGTCAAACGAACAACTCGGCTCGATATTAGCGGGACACGCTGGCTGGAGGTGTATTGGGAGAAACTGGGACGCTGTCGGAGGTGTATTTGGCCGCAGCGGAGGGGCCGACGCAGCGGCTTGCCGGAAATAGGTTTCGGGCCGACGACGAGTCCTTGAGCGTTGACGGCAATGGTTGCAAGGAGAAACGGCCCGCCAGAAAAGGGAATCGCAGTCGACGGTGGGCCCGAAATTCCGCCTCTATCGTGGATGGAGTCGATCGACGACGGAGAAGGAACATGCGCTGTCGTGCGGCTCGCACATCGGCGGAAGCAAACTGACGTCGCCGGCTGCTGGAGCTTCGGCGGCGGGGGATGATTGATCGGGCGGCAGTCGCTGGATTGAAGCTAGGGAGGAGGCGTGGAGTCGGGCCGACAATAGAGGGAAAGAACTAAATGAGTCGTTTCTCCTCTTAATTTTCCGGTCCCTTCTACTGAACGGAGGTGCTATTTAATGAGATTTCAAGATCTCCTTTAACTTTTATTTCCAATCAAAGAGGACCGACCAATAAAAAAAATTATATGTTTCCTTAGGTGTGGCCATAATTGATTTCCAGATAGAAAGTTGGCCAAAATGAATATTTCCTTATCTTGGCAATTTATTTGGCCGGCCACCATTACAACATAAAAGATTGCTTCCTTTTGCAACAATACTTCTCCAATACTATTTTCCATAAAACTCTTTTCAAATGATTTTTAATTTTAATTTTAAATCTAAGCGTTTTAAATAATTTAGAGCTTACCCGTGACGTCCTAACGACTAAAATTACCGGACCTATTTATTAAGTGTCTCTTCGGACGGTCAACCCACAGAGCCAAACAACAAAACAAATGTGTGACAAACGAAATACATGATATCTAAATGCATAAATAAAATGTGCGACGTGTAGTGACGTCATGCAATAACTGATGCGACAGAGGATGCATCAATTCTTTCGGGGTTGAATGCGGTCGACCCCGACGAGAACTCACAAAGACTAGTACTAGAGAGAGCTGATGTTGTCGTTGGTGCTGATTCAGGTGGTATGTCTGGGGCCTTGATACGCTTCTGAATTTGAAAAGACATGAACTCCTGCAGTAATCAAACACCCACTCCTCCCGTGGAAAGTACAACTCATGACGATAACGACCGACCATGAATTTGCAATCTCCACAGGTGGCTCACATTTTGTTAGCAATAAAGTTATACAGTTCCTTTAAATAATTAATATGAGCTTGCACGTCGAATGAAGTACGTTCGTGGAATGAGGTATGATGACAGTCGGGTGGGCGGAATAACACATGAATTGTCTCAGAAGGAGATGCATAATAAGAACGATATTTAGAATTATTGAAAGTGAATTGTGCTTGTGGAGGTACAAGATTCCATTGCTTTAAATTCTCACCGATTAATTTGTGTCTAAGAAAATTCTCCAAACTTCTATTAACAGCTTTGATCTGCTCATCGGTCTGAGAGTGATAGACGCTACTGTCTTCAAGAATGGCTCGCTTTTTCCCACAATGTAAATTTGTCTCTTTCCAAATGATAATGAGGTGAAATAAAAGTATAATCTTTAAATACGAAATCGATAGGATGAAGTGTGCCGAGTGTACGTTCATCATACATAGTATAGGAGAACTTAAAAATGTCAGGTGACACGTCAGGACTCAATAAATGTGGGGTGAGTGACACATTTGGGCCACAAGTTGCCTCATAGGATGGAGGTTCAGGCGGGGGGACGGTGAGTAGTAATGTGGTGGCGTCAATGACAAGTGCACTAATAGTCGTAGAGGTCCTCTCTCGTATCCTCGGAATATAAGACAATTCTTCTGGGGTAAAAGAATAATCTTGTGCCCGTGGTGCTCGAAGAAGTGAGAGTTCTTCGTGCCGTCGTGCATGACGCGTCGATCGTACTGCCAAGCTGGCCCTAATAGGATGTGACAGACATCCATGGCAGCAACATGACATAAAACTCTATCCAAATATGTGCTCCCTATAGAGAACTCTACTAGACAGTAATGAGTGACAGACATAGTAAAATATCTATTGACTCCGGACAAGCTGTAGGGTTGTTCTAACGAATGCACGTCAAGCCCTAATATGCTGACCATGCGTTTAGACACAAAATTTTTCATACTACCACTATCGATGATAATTGAGCAAAACTGCCCCTGTATGCGCGCAATAGTGCGAAAAATATCTTGTCTCATACAGTCATCCTCAATAGACTCACTAGGTGTGATCAAACTATAGTGCAAGACACATACTTAAGTGTTCAGCGTGTTCGTCTTCCACTTCTATGACATCCTCAGTCTTGTGTTCGTACTCAGGTTCAGGGTGAGACTCATTCACGTAAACTCCATACTCAGGCTCACGCGCGTCAGTAGAATCGATGATAGCGACGAAGTGGCGTCGTGGACACTCAGTTGATTTGTGCCCCGGCTCCATACACTTGAAGCATCAGAATACTCCAGTGTTGGGCTTAGCCCCCAATAACCTCCTTACCCTTGGAGTGGTTAGTGGATGGGTCTTTGTTCCCGGTAGTGATGGGAGGGTGAGGGGAGTCAAAAATCCTAGCAGTAGTGGTAATGGTGACACTCGTTGTGGATCTATTAGTAGATCTAGCTCCGGATGACCGTTTTTGTGAGGCCTCCACTCTCCGTGCACGACTCGATATTTCTCCTAAGTCCTTGTAATCAAATAACTCTAGATGGTCTCTAATGGAATAGCGCAACCCGTTCAGATAATGAGAGACGGTCATGTCATCATCCTCTCGGAGGTCGAGGCGAGACTCAAGGACTAGGAATTCGTTCGTGTATTCATCTACCGTTAATTTGTCCTGCCGTAGGTTGTGGAACCTACGGTAGAGGGTCTGCAAGTAGTCCGCTGGGACATACCGTCTTCACAATTGAATTTTAAACTCATCCCAAGTGGTAATCGGGGGCAGTCCTAAATTGAATTTAGACCGCTCTAGCTAAACCCACCAAACCAAGGCAGAACCCTTCAACCATTACGTGGCTAGCTTGGGGCACTTGCTTCCAAGCCAGATAGCGATCCATTCGATCACACCAGTCTAGACAACCCTCGGGCTCTAAATGACCCTCAAAATCACCGTCTAATTTGACTCCCACATCCCATCGGGGTGGATCCCTAACATTTTGGTGCTCTTGTGCAAGTTGTCGTGGATTAGAGTTGTCATTTTCAGGTTGCCTAGAGTTAGGATCTTCTTCAATTTAGGATGAGATAATTCCTAACTGTTGATTGACCTCCAAAGTGTTTACACGCGTGCGTAACCCATTTGCCACTTGCCCCATATCTCACATATTTGCAGTAACATTCGTACTCATCGCCTCAATGGTTTTAGTTAAATTTTAAATTTGCGCGCTCAGATCGGCCACTCCATTCTCTAAATTGGCCACACGATTTTTCATTTAAATAATTTGAATTTTTTTTCAAAAAAATAAATAGTTATTTTTTTATTTTTTAAAATAAAAGACAGATGAAATAAAATTTTTGTTTGTTTGTTTTTTTATAATAAAATTATAAATATTTAAAATAGATTTGTTTTTTTTTAATTTTGAAGTGCACATTGCATGATTCGCGATAGGAGTGAATCACAATTTCTCTGATACCAAACTGATGTAGACTCGCTTAGAGATTGAAACTTAATTATTTTTACTCAACGACCTATTTAACTTCAGCAAAACCGTTATTAGTCAATAATTTTAACACATAATTTTGGAAAAAGTATGAAAATTTTGATTTTAAACAGGAGGTCAAGCGGCCGAGTCGAGGCGTTCGCGCGTAAAACTGTTCTTAACGACAAACTTCAGCAAAACCGTTATTAGTTATTCGGAAAGAGTTCGTCGGCGCCTAACGGTTTGAACCGTCATGGGATTTGTACGATCACAAACACGCTCCACAAACAATAATTTATAAAATAAACGGAAATTATAGCGGTTAGAACGTTCGGCATGCTCATTAATTATTTAAAGATGCATATGTTTAAAACCAACTAATCGAACAAGGATTGGACGTTGTTACCACAAGAGATCCAGCCTGATCAAATTCGTGGGCAGGGTTAAACGAACGACTCGGCCCGATATTAGCGGGACACGCTGGCTGGAGGTCTATTGGGAGAAACTGAGATGCTGACAGAGGTGTATTTGGCCGCAGCGGAGGGGCCGGCGCAGGGGCTCGCCGGAAATAGGTTTCGGGTCGACGACGAGTCCCTGAGCCTTGACGACAGTGGTTGCAAGGAGAAACTGCCCGTCGGAAAAAGGAACCGCAGTCGACGGTGGGCCCGGAATTCCGCCTCTACCGTGGATGGAGTCGATCGGCGACGGAGAAGGAACATGCGCTGTCGTGCGGCTCGCACAACGCCGGAAGCAAACTGACGTCGCCGACTGCTGGAGCTTCGGCGGCGGGGGATGATTGATCGGGCGGCAGTCGCTGGACTGAAGCTAGGGCGGAGGCGGGGAGTCGGGCCGACAATAGAGGGAAAAAACGAAATGAGTCGTTTCTCCTCTTAATTTTCCGATCCCTTCTACTGAACGAAGGTGCTATTTAAGGAGATTTCAAGATCTCATTTAACATTTATTTCCAAACAAAGAGGTCCGACCAATAGAATTTTTTTTTATGTTTCCTTAGGTGCGGCCCTAATTGATTTCCAGATAGAAAGTTGGCCAAAATGAATATTTCCTTATCTTCGCAATTTATTTGGCTGGCCACCATTACAACATAAACGATTGCTTCCTTTTGCAACAATATTTCTCCAATACTATTTTCCATAAAACTATGTTCAAATGATTTTAAATTTTAATTTTAAATCTAAGCGTTTTAAATAATTTAGAGCTTGCCCATGACGTCCTAACTACTAAAATTACCGGACCTATTTATTAAGTGTCTCTTCGGACGGTCAACCCGCGGAGCCAAACAACAAAGCAAATGTGCGACAAACGAAATACATGATATCTAAATGCATAAATAAAATGTGCGACGTTTAGTGACGTCATGCAATAACTGATGCGACGGAGGATGCATCCGTTTTGATTGTCTAAAAACAAAGAATAATGGTGTGGTTCCAGTTCTTGACAAAACAACTCAAGCTGGCCCTACACACCGTGACACAAAGACCCATCTATCCACTTATTACATCAAAATTTATGCTCTAACTTATTTTTCAATGTTCGTAACCCTAAGTGACCCTAAATCGAACCGAACTTAGGATTGAACCGAGTGGTTTTAGTTCGGCGTAGTTTTGGTTGTCTTAAGCGAAGCATAATGGTGTGGTTCAAGTTCTCGACAAAATCAACCCATGTTGGCCCTACACACTGTGACACAAAGACCCATCTCTCCACTTGACATAAAAATTTATGCTCTAACTTATTTTTAGTATTTGTAACCCTAAGTGAAAGAAACCCTAAATAGTCAAATTTTTATTCATGATAAAGTGAACTGATTACATATGATAGATTCCTTATTCATAGAAATTTTGTTACATGATCAATTCAAACCTAATCTTATCTAAATTAAGGATATAAAAAAATATAATATCTTGACATTGAAAACTGTGCTATCACCTATTTCAGTATATGTAAGTGGAGAAATCTAGTAAAGAACTCAAATTTTATAATAATCAATCGAACTAATTACAAATCCTAAGTACCTATTTATAAAATGGGGTTAATGTCAAAATCTATTCTTATCCGAAGCAAAGGAATAAATAAAATATAATATATAGGTTAGATCAGTCTCATCCTTTTCTTGAAGCTGAATTTAAATTTAAAATATAGGAAATTCGTCCAAAAATAATAATTGACTAAAAGACTTAAAAAATAATCCATATTTGTGTTTTTTATCATCTGATTCCATTATTTCAATTTGGCATTTAAAAACTTAATTTTCTTGGGCTAATGGACTGTCTTAGTGTTTCATAAACTTTCTTATTTATGTGATTGATCCAAGTAGACATTAATTCACATCCATTATATTTTTGATGTGTATATGGTTGTTGTCATCGACATTTGAAACATGGTTTATGTAACATAAAATGCTCTCATTGGCCAGTACAAAGTATCGATTCACGGACGAGATGTGAAAAATGAAGGAGACAAGGGAGGTGAGAGCGAGCTATTTTCCCTGAGAACTTTGATGTTGACTTATGTGGGTGGAGCTTTGCTTTGGTTACCTGATGCAACCTGAGTCACATCTCCTTTACAATTTATTTCCCACATTTTTTTGTGTCGCACACGTCTTCACGTATGTTATTTTATTTTATTTTTCGCGCATGTTGTTTTGTTTGTGTATGTGTGTTTGTGCATTTGTATCGCAATTGTTCTTCGCTCTCATTTGTACTCGTGTTTGTCTGTACGACTTATTGGAGTGACCGTCCAATAAGATAATGAATGGAAAAGTCCGTAAATTAAGTTTGTGATAATTAGGGCAAGTTTATGCAAATATATTAAAATTAAATACTTTATATTTTAATATTCTGAGATTAATTTTTTTTATAAATTAAAATATTTAATTTAATTTCAGAATAATTTAACTATATAAGAATTTCTTGAATTTCAATTAAAGTCGCATTCATGAGTTTATCTTTAAGAGCCACATTTTAATTGAGACCTTTGAAACTGCCCATCTTTTTAAAAGTCCTTTAAGCCTCTCCTGTATTCTCATAAATTAAAACACCCCTCAAAGATTGATAACATGCCTATTTGTATAACATGACAAAGTTGGAGTATTGGAAACTTAAATTTAGTAGTGCAAAAAGGACGGATGACTTTGTTATTAAGTTGGATGACCAAGATATTTCTTGCAGTGAGCGCTTTAAATATCAGAGATCTATAGTTCAAAAAGATGGTGTAGATAAATATGTGGTATGTAGAATCCAAACAAGTTGGTTGATGTGGAGAGGCGCGTTTGGGATCTTATGTGATTGTAAAGTACCATTAAAACTTAAAGGCAAGTTTTACCGTACTACAATTAGACCACCAATGCTCTACGGTTCTTAGTGTTGGGTAGTGAATTGTCAACATATGCAAAAAATGAGGGTTACAGAGATCAAAATGCTTAGATGGATGTGTGGACACACGAGACTGAATAAAATTAGGAATGAATGTATCATGGATAAGACTGGAGTGACACCAATTGTATAGAAGATGCGAGAAGCTCGATTAAGATGGTTCAGACACGTACAAAGGAGACCATTAAAGACACATGTTAGATATTGTGAGAGTTTAGCCACTGGCAAGGTTATAGATGTCAGATATCGGGGACACATCATTTTAGGTTTTTCATGTCAGTCTTAATATGTCAGGGTATATATCAGAAGATATATCATGGATATTTCATATATCAGATTTTAATATTTAATTATTTATCTGTAATTATTTATAAATTTAATCATTTTTTAATTTATATATATTAATAATTTGATATTTATTGAATAAACTAATATTATCATTTTGTGTTACACAACTAATAACAACATAACACGTGAAATAAAACAAGAGCAAGCAGAATGTCAGAAAGTTGTCGATGATAATGGAAGATAAGAAATCTTTAGTACTGTTGAGAGAGCCCAAAGCTTGTATGTATTATTTCCGTATGTAAATACAAGGAGAGAATACAAATATATAGGAGAGAAGAGAGAAGAATAAATCCTATACATGATGTGAGACTAAAGAAGGAGGAAGAAAAATTAGGCCATTAAATGGGCCTTTTTACATGGGCTTTTCTAATACTCCCCCGCAAGCTGGAGCGTACAAGTCGTATGCGCCAAGCTTGGATAGGCACTGATAGAAGAGGGTACTAGGAAGAGCTTTGGTGAAGATGTCGGCAACCTGTTCAGTACCGGAACGTGCTTGAGCTCGATCTTCTTCATGTGGACTTTCTCTCGGATGAAATGACAATCTACCTCGATATGCTTCGTTCTTTCATGGAAGACCGGGTTTTTGGCAATATGTATGGCAGCTTGACTGTCACAAAGGAGGAGAGCAGGAGAAGGTAGTTTAACTCCAAGGTCGGTAAGGAGACTCTCAATCCATGTGAGTTCAGAGACCACAGCAGCCATTGCCCGATATTCTGCTTCGGCTGAGGATCGAGCAACCACTGCTTGTTTCTTGCTTCGCCAAGTAATCAGATGTCCTCCAAAATATGTACAAAACCCGCTAGTAGATCGTCGATCGTCGAGGGAGCCAGCGTAGTCGGCATCAGAGTATGCCACTAGTGTAGGAATGGAGGATGAGGTTTTGTATACAAGTCCTTGGCCAGGAGCTGTCTTAAGATATCTGAGAATGCGTTCCACAGCCTGGAGATGAGAGCTTCGAGGAGAGTGCATATAGCGACTCACAAGTCCCACAGCAAAAGATATATCAGGTCTTGTAACTGTTAGGTAGATAAGCTTCCCAACTAAACGACGGTAATATTCGGGATTTGGTAGAAGCGAATCAGAATCTGAGCCCTGAGCACATATTTTGTGATTTGCATCCATGGGAGTGTTAATAGGTTTGCAACCAGAGTAGCCTGCATCATGAAGGAGATCCAGACAATATTTGCGCTGAGAGAGAACCAATCCATCTGACCGTCTGGCCACTTCCAGACCGAGGAAGTACCGAAGAGGACCCAGATCTTTAGTTTGGAAGACGGAGCTCAGATGTAGCTTAACAACCTGTATGCCGTCCAAGTCACTGCCAGTAATAATGATGTCGTCGACATATACCAACAGGAGAACCGTACCAGTGGCCTGGTGACGAGTAAACAATGAGAAGTCAGCCGAGCTGCGAGTGAAGCCAACGTCCCGGAGCGCTTTGCTGAACTTGTCGAACCATGCCCGAGGGGATTGTTTGAGACCATATAGAGATTTGAGAAGATGACAAACCCGTGACTCCCCCGTGGTCTCAAACCCGGGAGGTTGTTGCATGTAAACCGTTTCCTGAAGGTCGCCGTTCAGGAAAGCGTTCTGACGTCGAGTTGAAACAAGGGCCACTGGCGATGGACAGCCACAGAGAGGAGAATGCGGACCGTGTTGTGAGCTTAGCGACCGGAGAGAAGGTCTCGTCATAGTCCAGCCCCGGTTGCTGGGTGAAACCACGAGCAACCAACCGAGCTTTGAGGCGATCAATGGTCCCATCAGGAGCATGTTTAATGACGAAAAACCCATTTGCACCCAACGGGTTTCTGGCCGGGAGGAAGGGGCACCAGGGTCCAAGTCTGGTTGGCCCAAAGAGCAGCCATCTCCTCTTCCATAGCCGCACGCCACCCAGGATGTTGAAGAGCGTCCTGGACAGAAGTATGAATAGAGACCGAGGAGAGCGCGAAGTAGCCAAGGCCTGTAGAGGTGGAGAGAGGCAATGGAGAGAAACATAGTCCGCCAGTGGATGAGCGGTAGAGGCCGACACGGAGCAGCAGAACACGGAGAAGCCGAGGTCGAAGCCGACTGCAGAGGAGCAACGGGAGGAAGAGGGCGACGAGCATAGACCCGAATAACTGGGGGTCGAGGAGGGTCAATGGTGGGAGGAGGCGGAGGGAGGGTGGGAGGTGAGTGGACGTGGATCACCGGCCGGGGAAGGGAGGGTGTGGTAGTAGGTGGTGGGAGAAGTGGTGGCAAAGGAGGAGGGAAGAAGGGTTGATCCTCCCGGAAAGTAACATCAGCCGAAACAGAGACCTTCTGGGGTGAGCGGAGAGGAGAGTAGCAAACATAGCCCTTTTGGGTAGTGAGTAGCCGACAAAAATGTGTTTGGCCGCACGGGGATCCAGTTTGTCAAGAGGGGGGCCCAGTTTATGGACAAAGCAGGTACAGCCAAAAATCCGGGGGTGAGGGGAAGGCGGGGTGGAGGGAAAAAGAAGGCTGAAGGGTGTAGCGTTGTGGAGAACGGGAGAGGGGAGCGAGAGGGGAGACGGTTGATAAGAAAACATGCTGTGGAGACCGCAAAGTTCCAGAAGACTTTGGGAACGTGCATGTGAAGCATGAAAGAGCGAGCCACATCGAGCAAGTGGCGGTTCTTGCGTTCAGCGACCCCGTTTTTGTTGAGGGGTGTAGGGACAAGAGGTCTGGTGAACAATACCGAAGTTTGCGCAGAGAGTGGCAAACTCGTGGCTAGTGTATTCCCGAGCATTATCAGAGCGGAAAGTTTTAATGGTGGTAGAGAATTGCGTGCGAGTCTCTAACACAAACGCCTGAAAGACACGCGGAAGCTCAGAGCGATCATGCAGGAGATACAACCAAGTAGTACGAGAGTAATCATCAATAAATGTTATAAAATAACGATAACCAGAAATGATAGGGACTTTATAGGGGCCCCAAAATCGAATGTATTAAATCAAAGGGAGCGGAGCTCTAGTACAATGAGCTGGAAAAAGAAGAGCGAGGCTGTTTGCCAATAATACAAGAATCACATTGAAAAGCAGGAAGAGAAATGTCTGGAAGCGCCTTCTGGAGGATAGGTAGAGGGGCATGCCCAAGCCGGCAATGCCAATCAGACGAGGAAACGGAGGAGGAAAGGGACGGGAGAGACATCGAGGAGGTAAAGCCCGTTCTGCAGCCGACCCCTACCAATGGTAATCCGCGTCTGCCGATCCTGTATCAAAAAATCAGAAGAGGTGAAGGTGATAAAGCAATTCATATCAGTAGTAAGACGACCAACAGAGAGTAGATTAAAAGGCGAGGCCGACACATAAAGAACGGAGCGAAGAGAGAGAGAGAGAGGGAGGAAGGAGGAGGTCCGCGCAGCCGGAGACCGGGACAAGCGCACCATTGGCCACAGTAATAGACGGGGGGTGAGCAGCAGTAGAGAACTGGGGCGGCCGCATGGAAGTGATGTGGTGGGTGGCTCCCGAATCCAGTATCCAGCGAGAGCTGGAAGAGAGACAGGCAGTACCTGCAGCGGAGGTGGAGACAATACCTGCATGGGAGGTGGAGGCATGGGAAGCAGAAGGGGGGTTGAGGAGCCCCTGGAGTTGTTGCAGCTGTAGGCGAAGAGCCTCAAGATCCGTACCAGTCGGAGGAGAGCTATCGGTAACAGCAGCAGTAGGCGGGGCGAGGGGGGTAGCCATGTTTCTTGTGACAAACGGCGTCAGTATGGCCATCCCGGCCGCAGTAGGTGCACTTGGGCCGTCCGCGGCCACCACGGCCCCGCCCACGGGAGCCGTACGGCCACCCCGAGGAAAGGAGGGTTGTGGGAGTAAAGGAGGAAGGGCCTGCTGAAGAAGGGCGGCGAGGGTGGTGCAGGAGCCTCCGGAGGAGGTGGTACGCGAAGTAACATCGAGCAGACATCAGAGAAAGAAGGGGTATTGGGTGAAGCCAGAACCTGGGCCCGAATACTATGTAGGTGTGGCGGGACGCGAGCCATAATCATAGCAATACAAACAGCCTCCTTCTGGGCGCGTTGGGCAGCGAGATCAGTAGTCGCGGGCTGGTGCTGAATCCAGGTTCCGTGAGAGTTTTAGCACGGGCACGAAGGAGGTCATGTCCAGAGCTTTGCCAACATCCAAGGCCTGAATATCAGTGAGGATGTCGAAAAGGTGTTGAAGGCTGTCCTTTCCAGAGTACAGCGAATGAAGTTCATCCCACATGACTTTAGCAGTCTCATGATACATGATCATCTGGTACGGCTCACCCTCGACTGAGTTCAGGATCCAGGTCTGGACACGGCCGTCATTGCGGAGCCAATCATCAGTAGACGGAGTTGGTGGGCCCTGGGTAAGGTGACGGGCAAGGCCCTTGGCCTGTAAGACCCGGCGGACAGAGTGGACCCAGGGAATGAAATTAGCCTTGCCAGAGAGAGAAATAGTAGTGATCCGAAGCTCATCCCGGAGTTCGAGAGGAGCCACGCGGGTCGGCAGGGGGTTGAGCGGTAGTGGAGTCGCTGGAGGACACATGACGACTGAAAAAGCAGCAGGGCGCGGCCTGGAGAGAACAACCCGCAGCGGTCTGGAGGTCGCGGCGGTCTGGAGGTCGCGGCGGGCTGGAGGCCGCGGCGGTCTGGAGATCGCGGCGAGTTGAGTGAGGCCGCGGCGAACAGGAGCAGTCCGCGACAGAGGCGCGACGAACTGGGGCAGCAGTCGCAGCAGCGGACAGGAGCAGTCCGCAAGAGGTCGCGGCGAACCGTGGGCAGGTCGCTGGAAGAGGAGCACAGCGGATACAAGCAGAGCTCGCAGCGGACAGGAGCAGTCCGCAAGGGAAGGCGGAGAGAGAGAGAGTCGCGAGCAGAGGCTCGAGCGGACAAAAAAGGAGCGGGCTAGAGGGGGGGGGGGGGCAGTCCGCGAGCAAGGAGGCTCGAGCGGATACAAGCAGAGCCCGCAGCGAGCGAGAGAGAGAAGCTAAAGGGAGCAGTCCGCGAGCAAAGAGGCTCGAGCGGATACAAGCGGAGCCCGCAGCGGACAAGAAGGAGCAGTCCGCGAGCAGGGAGGCTCGAGCGGATACAAGCAGAGCCCGCAGCGAGAGAGAGAAGCTAGAGGTAGCAGTCCGCGAGCAGAGAGACTCGAGCGGATACAAGCAGAGCTCGCAGCGGACAGGAATGATTGTCCGGAGCGGATGGAGAGAGGTGGGCCCCACGTGTCAGAGCAGAAGATGGCTATAAGAAGCCTGGGGAGGGTGGAACCACGGAGGGAGAGAAGAGGAGCGGAATCAGAAGGGCAGTCCGCACGAGACCGGAGCGGATGCAGAAGGCAGTCCGCACGAGACCGGGCGGACAGAAGCAGAGGGGCAGTCCGCACGAGACCGGGCGGGAGAGAAGCAGAAGGGCAGTCCGCAGGAGACCGGACGGACAGAGAAGGGGCAGTCCGCGGCTAGACGGAACCTGGCTCTGATACCATGTTGAGAGAGCCCAAAGCTTGTATGTATTATTTCCGTATGTAAATACAAGGAGAGAATACAAATATATAGGAGAGAAGAGAGAAGAATAAATCCTATACATGATGTGGGACTAAAGAAGGAGGAAGAAAAATTAGGCCATTAAATGGGCCTTTTTACATGGGCTTTTCTAATAAGTACATAATTCAAAGACCATGCATAATTGACGTCAATGACGGACTTGAGCAAGGAAGAAAGCTAGAGGAAGGAAAAAAATAACCAAAACAATGAAACAATTTTGGTCTATTGTCTATTAAATCATAGACACTAATTAATATAAATTGAAAAAACCAATCAATAAAATATCAGGATATATCGACGAATATATCGTTCAATAGCAGACATATCAGATGATATATTCTAATAGGATATTTTGCAAAAAAAAATCAAAATGTGTCGTTTTGTTCATGAAACATTTATGTCGGCCAACATATCGGATGATATCCACAACACCGGCTACTAGGCATGTTAAACGGGGGAGGGGCATACCAAAAAAGACTTGGAATGAAACTATATGGAAAAACATTATATACTTAGGCATTAGTGAGATTATGACTAAAGATAGGGCACAATGACGACAAAGAATTCATATAGCTAACCCCATTATGGTGGGGATAAAGGCTTGGGTTTTGTTGTATATTGCAGAGTTTGCACCTGATTGATACTGGTTGAATGGCCTCAAAATTGCACGACCATAAAAATGAAAACCTCACACATGAGTAGCTCTTCGTTCCAGGTTAAATAACATAGGTAATTATTATTTACACTGTTTAAACTCTTTTAGTATTCTGGATTTTTGATGATCCCACACTAGTGGAAATGGCACGGGTGAACATAAGGGCGGTGATGCTCTTATAGAACTGTGGAGCACATGCATCCTTCATAAAATATAATATATTGTTAATAGTTCTTGGCATTCTTTGACCCTTGAATTTGTGCAACTCGGTCAGTTATTTATTGTAAAGAGTTTCAGAATTAGGTTCATGTATATATTTACATTCGTTTACTGTTACCCTTTTATTTTATTTATACTCATGTTCAGGAGATTGGAATTTTAACATTGAAGCTGTTTGCAATGCTTCAGGTGACACTGGGTTTACTGCTTCCTCTTCAAAGCAACCTTGCAGTAAGTTATTCAGCTGCAAGGATTTCAGTTTATGAAGGAGTCAATTTTGTGGGACGCAATGATGCTAAAATTGCTGATAAGAGAGTCAGCCGCAAGCATATTAGTTTGCATGGTTCAAGCGATGGAGTTGTTGAACTGGTTGTTGTATGTTTTACTTCTATTTTGTGTGACTATATTATTGATAAAATTTGAGGGACACATTTGTTTCATGAAGTTTCAAAAACTTATTTTCTAGCCATTGCTATGGAGATTTTATGGGTTAAGAGGTAAGTAGTGCGAAGTGCGTATGAGTTCACTTGAATGCCACTTTTAAGTATATTAAATTGCTTTCTTCGATTGCTAAGAGAACACACAAAAGTTGGCTAAGGCAATTTTGATTTAGAACGTCTTAATGCAAACCTAGATGATGCATGATCTACACAAGCAAAAGAGACCTCAGATCATCAGAACGTTTAGTTTAACAAAAATATATGCTTTAGATGTAAATGTAAGTCATGTAAAATAAGTGTTTGCAAGAAACCTAGGAAGTTATGCCTACGAAATAATGCGAGAAATTCCAACAATTAAGAACAAACAACGAATAAAACTTATGTTGTAAATTTAGGGTATGGGTATTGTACTTTACATAATAACAACCACACTTACATCCATAAACAAATAAAATAGACAAAAGGAGGTCAGAGATTGCCAAATTAGATAGCCTTCAGGTTACGCAGAACAAGACACGCGATGCCCTAACCCTACACGCAATGTCCTAAACCTATATGAGTGTGAGCAATCACAAACAAATGCGATGAAACCAAGGACAACACTAAGAAGATGCGAAAGAATGCATGCACAATCCAATGAACATGATGCTTATGACAAACCCTAGATCTAATGCAAATGAAACACTTCAATCATGCAATTGCTTCCGATGCACAATTAATTAAACAATATTAATTTTAAAATCCAACACAAGTGTCACAATTGATCACATATATTGCAATTTAAATAAACATATAACAAATGCAGATTATTGAAAGTGCATAGAAATTAAGCACAAGGAAAATAAGACATGCACATTCAATGAAAGGAAATTAGCCAAACATAATCATAACAAGATATTACTATGAATAATAAGGCATATTCTTACAAATGTAAGGAAATGAAAACTGAAAGTAAAATCTGACCAAGTGATCGACACCGGTAGTGGAGGACGGTCGTCGGAGCATTGTGTTATAGTCCTATCTCGTGGGTGACCGAAGGTGGAGATGACGATGTCGGAGATACCGTGGATCCAGAACCGCGACTGTCAAGGTGGGGTTGCTCGTTAGAGGAGAGAGCCACCAAGTTCTCACATTCAAAAGATGAGAATTAGAATTCTTTCTTGCTTGATT
This sequence comes from Platanthera guangdongensis, assembly GCA_039583875.1. NCBI lineage: Eukaryota > Viridiplantae > Streptophyta > Magnoliopsida > Asparagales > Orchidaceae > Platanthera > Platanthera guangdongensis. Next base: position 177,168,215 of record CM077156.1, read on the forward strand.
CCTACAACACATCCAATACCGTTATATGAGCTACAACATATAAGAAGACAAAACACTAATGATGACACTTAATACTAGACTCGGGGCTCGAGGCTCCTACATAGTGATAACAACTAGACACCTCAATAATAGAGATAATTATAATAATACGCTGCACGTAACATCTTATTCGCCCTTGAAATCGAGCTTGCCCTCATGCTCGAACTCCACGTGGTGACCGGAGCATCTGGCAGGTTGATCTCCCGCCAGAACAATGCATGATATCGCGTAGCGACGACAACATCGTCGGTGAGTAGCGGCGGCACCGTTGGAAAGACGAGCGGCGGAAGTAATGACTTTGACAAGGTCGGTGGAGCGGTGAGGAGCAGCAGCAACAAGTAGGTCGGGGAGGCGACGACCGGCAGAAGGAACGAATCTGTAGGCGGTGAGGTGACCGTCGGGGTCGGCGGAGCAAGTGCTGGCGGAAAGGCGGCCATGATGTCTGACGAAGGTAGCCCAAGGTAGGGCGACACCACCACAACAGGTGATGGCGGAAGGGCAATTACCGCCAAGAGCGGTGGCACATCAGCGGCCGACGCAGATGACGATTGTACGACGAGAGGCGGCGATGGAAGCGGCAGGGACACGGGCTGCGACATAAAGGCGTCTGTCAGATTCTTAATGTGGTGGAGTGCATCAGCATTCCCGAGGAATGTGTCCATGGAGCACAACATTTCTTGTAGCTTCGTTTTCATGACGGCGACACCCGCGGTAGTCAACTTGTTGTTCCCCATAATAATAAGATGAAATTATTAATAATCAATTAATCAAAAATGATTAATCAATTAAAATTAATTTCATTAATGTATAATAGCGGGGGAGGAATTGCACAGGGCTCGGCGGTTGGAATTCGCCAAATCGACCGGTCTGAGGCTTCTGTGTTAATAAGATATAAAGTTGCCGATTTGTTTTTAAAAGGGTGGCTCCACGTGAGTCTCTTTTATTTTTTTAAAAAACAAAGATGAAAGGAGCAGGCGGTTTGGCGGGCTCAAGAGAAATGGGGTGCGGGGTTTGAGGAAGGGAGCAAGCGAAGATAATTTACTAAAGGCGCGCGCGTGGCTCGATGAATGGAAAAGAAAAGGAAAAAAAAAAGAAGCCGCAATGCGGGGGGGGGGGGGGCTCGAGGAAATCCCACGTGAGGAATTGTCTGCGCGATGGAAGAGGTAGGTCGTCTTCCGCTTGGAAATCCCGCTGCTGGTCGGCTGCGACGTGATGGGCGGCAAAAGAGCTGGTGAGGAAATTCCGCTGCTGGTTGATTGAGGCTTGGGAGAGGGAAGAAGCGGCGAAAGATGCGCTGATCGTCGTCGAGAGGCGGAGACTTTGAGGAGTTAGTGTGTTGGCGTCAGAGCTTTTGCGGCGTGAGATGCAGAGGTAGATTGGCCGCTGGGGTTTTGTTCCCTGCTTTGATACCGCCGCTGGGGTGTTGTTCCTTGCCTTGATACCGCTGCTGGGTATTGCTTATGGATAGATAGTGGAGGGTAAGTGAAGAAGAAATCGACTGGAGGCTCCGTGGGTGTAGCTCTGTGGGTCGAAATGTAGCTGAAGGTGTGGTTTGGCTCTGATACCAAGTTGTTATGGTCCTATCTCGGGGGTGGCCGGAGGTGGAGATGACGATGGCAGAGATACCGTAGAGCCGGAACCGTGGCTGCCTAGGCGGGGTTGCTCGTTAGAGGAGAGAGCCACCAAGATCTCACATTCAAAAGATGAGAATTAGAATTCTTTCTTGCTTGATTCCTACAACCTTTATATAGGTTACAACATATAAGGAGACAAAACACTAATGATGACATCTAATACTAGACTCGGGGCTCAAGACTCCTACATAATGATAACAACTAGACACCTCGATAATAGAGATAATAATAATAATACACGGCATGTAACATATTGTTGTCGAGATTCCGATGCGCGGTTTCGCGGGGAAATGGGGAATATAAATTTTAGGACTTTCGGAACTTGGGATTTTTGCGAGGAGTGGTGTGGAGTAGACTCGACTATGATGGGGAAGGCTGCGAGGAAGCTCCATTAGGGAATAAAGGGGTAGAGAAGATGGTCAAGCCATGTGAAGCTATTTTGGTGGTTGTCAGGTGGAGCAGGAATGGGCTGCTGCAAGGGTGTGGTGGTTGTCATGGTGCTACCGTGCTGGGATGCAAAAAGGTGGCCGAATGTAACAGCCCAAAACCCGCCATAATTTAATTTCATTCTTTCTGAGGGGGTTTCTCACATAATTATACGCAGCAGGATAATCAAAGAAGTGTACCGGTGAAAAACATAACATCACATTTCATTAATATACAGAATATATATACACTGTCAGAGACAAAAGTGTCTACATTTGCTACATTATAAATATCTAACAACAGTACAAAAAATAAACTCATGCTAACCCGTGGACGAGCCGCATCTTCAACTGGTTTTCGTTCTGTCTCTTCCGGAGCCCACCTAGCGGGGTCTGGTACGCTGGTGCTCGGTTTCTACAACAAATGAGGAACCAGTTAGTTTTGAAAACTAAGTGAATTCCTTACCCTTATCAGTAACTTCCCTCTGCAAGCAGACAAAAGAGTTAACAACAATGGAATCTATATGAACATGTTTCTATGCTAGAAACAGGTAAAATCACAATTCTATATCTGAATCAAGCTATCTTTCCTGTTATTCGTAGTTCGTTTCTTGAAATTCTTAGGGTCATTCGAATATTTTAATTATCCGGGTTCGTCGACCCTTCATATCATTATCTAATTTAGGGCACTTCTACGCGCTACAGGCTTCAACGCCTACTATTGGATTCATATCATAATCTGTAGGAGTTCGACCCCCCTACGAGGTGTGAGAGTTCTACCCCCCTCACGAGGTGTAGGAGTCTGAAACATTCCCCGCTACTAGGCTGACACTTAGCATTTCGCTGCGTCGACGCGTTCTCCATTTCAATTCAATTTCAATCATTTCGATTCGTTCAATTTAATTCAAAATAGGATTTATTTGTATTGGGTTCCCCTCAGAATTCTATCGCTTGTTAAGCCACTGTTAGCGTTTTCGGCGATTCATATATTCAATGATATCAAACAACTGAAAAGTTCATAAAAGAGGAAAAAACAGTAAGGACTCACCCCAACTTTTCCTTTGCCCTTGTCCTTTGCAGGGTTCACGTCACGTCTATCGCCGGACGCCATACTCTGCCGTATCAAAATATCATTTACTTTAGTGTTGCCCCATAAATAGTTACGAGCGGACTCCTACGACGGTCACAACTACGACCTCTAGGAATTGTCTAGGGAAGGACTAGTGTGAGTGATCAAAAAGAGGGCACACTATTCAGCCAATAAGAAAGGATTCAATTAATCACAATGTCCTATCTCGGGGGTGGCCGGAGGGTGTAGCTCCGTGGGTCGAAATGTAGCTGAAGGTGTGGTTTGGCTCTGATACCAAGTTGTTATGGTCCTATCTCGGGGGTGGCCGGAGGCGGAGATGACGATGGCGGAGATACCGTAGAGCCGGAACCGTGGCTGCCTAGGCGGGGTTGCTCGTTAGAGGAGAGAGCCACCAAGATCTCACATTCAAAAGATGAGAATTAGAATTCTTTCTTGCTTGATTCCTACAACCTTTATATAGGTTACAACATATAAGGAGACAAAACACTAATGATGACATCTAATACTAGACTCGGGGCTCAAGGCTCCTACATAATGATAACAATTAGACACCTCGATAATAGAGATAATTATAATAATACACGACATGTAACACATTGTCGAGATTCCGATGCGCGGTTTCGCGGGGAAATGGGGAATATGAATTTTAGGACTTCCGGAACTTGGGATTTTTGCGAGGAGTCGTGTGGAGTAGACTCGACTATGATGGGGAAGGCTGCGAGGAAGCTCCATTAGGGAATAAAGGGGTAGAGAAGATGGGCAAGCCATGTGAAGCTATTTTGGTAGTTGTCAGGTGGAGCAGGAATGGGCTGCTGCAAGGGTGTGGTGGTCGTCATGGTGCTACCGTGCTGGGATGCAAAAAGGTGGCCAAATGTAACAGCCCAAAACCCGCCACAATTTAATTTCATTCTTTCTGAGGGGGTTTCTCACATAATTATACGCAGCAGGATAATCAAAGAAGTGTACCAGTGAAAAACATAACATCACATTTCATTAATATACAAAATATATATACACTGTCAGAGACAAAAGTGTCTACATTTGCTACATTACAAATATCTAATAACAGTACAAAAAATAAACTCATGCTAACCCGTGGACGAGCCACATCTTCAACTGGTTTTCGTTCTGCCTCTTCCGGAGCCCACCTAGCGGGGTCTGGTACGCTGGTGCTCGGTTCCCACAACAAATGAGGAACCAGTTAGTTTTGAAAACTAAGTGAATTCCTTACCCTTACCAGTAACTTCGCTCTGCAAGCAGACAAAAGAGTCAACAACAATGGAATCTATATGAACATGTTTCTATGCTAGAAACAGGTAAAATCACAATTCTATATCTGAATCAAGCTATCTTTCCTGTTATTCGTAGTTCGTTTCTTGAAATTCTTAGGGTCATTCGAATATTTTAATTATCCGGGTCCGTCGACCCTTCATATCATTATCTACTTTAGGGCACTTCTACGCGCTACAGGCTTCAACGCCTACTTTTGGATTCATATCATAATCTGTAGGAGTTCGACCCCCCTACGAGGTGTGAGAGTTCTACCCCCCTCACGAGGTGTAGGAGTCTGAAACATTCCCCGCTACTAGGCTGACACTTAGCATTTCGATGCGTCGACGCGTTCTCCATTTCAATTCAATTTCAATCATTTCGATTCGTTCAATTTAATTTAAAATAGGATTTATTTGTATTGAGTTCCCTTCAGAATTCTATCGCTCGTTAAGCCACGTTAGCGTTTTCGGCGATTCATATATTCAGTGATATCAAACAACTGAAAAGTTCATAAAAGAGTAAAAAGCAGTAAGGACTCACCCCAACTTTTCCTTTGCCCTTGTCCTTTGCAGGGTTCACGTAACATCTATCGCCGGACGCCATACTCTGCAGTATCAAAATATCATTTACTTTAGTGTTGCCACATAAATAGTTACGAGCGGACTCCTACGACGGTCACAACTACGACCTCTAGGAGTTGTCTAGGGAAGGACTAATGTGAGTGATCAAAAAGAGGGCACACTATTCAGCCAATAAGAAAGGATTCAATTAATCACAATGTCTATCCAAGTTGCTCCAATGCACAGCCGCAAGGGTTGTCACGAAGACAACACTAAGGGCTGCAAATAACAGCAAGCAAGGTGTCAATCCCCACAAAAACAGCCGGACAGCTAATACCCAGCAACCCAAAAGTACAAAAACAGCCCCCAGGTAACCCTCAACATTACAGCCGACAACAAGGGTTGGCAAGGGGTCAAGACAAAACCCCTAATAAAACCCTAACCTCATCTCTCCCAAATTTAGCTCACATTCAAGGTTTAGGGTTTGGAAAGTTATAAAAAAATTTTTGAGTTAGAAAGGAGTGAATCAAAACCAAAACCCCAAACCCTAGGGTTTTCATCCATCATAAATCCGTACACAAACTTCGTGATCAACACAAGAGGAGTGGAGGGAAGGAAATTACCTTCCGAAAGTAGAAGAAATCGTGCAAAACAGAGGATATTGGAGGCGGCTTGATGCCGGGTATATCCTAGAGATTCGTCACGGAGGCCACGAATACGCTTATGACACGATCTACACTCTCTATTCCACACGTTGACGAAAACGTAGCCACAACAATTATTTTATTTATCGCTCGCGCTAACAATACGGATCGCCGTTCCGCAAATAGATCGAGTGTTGGCTATAGGCCAAACTCTTTTCGGCTAAATGGGATAATCTTGATCCCGAACGAGCTTTTGGGTTGTACCAAAATAGATCCACCAAGAACAAAATGATTCGAAAGATGGTAGGATCTATCCCAACAAAAAAAAAAGAAAACGAGGATCACCAATCCTCTTACGAATCTTTCGGAAATCCAAACGAAAAAATACCGATCTATTAGGGGATTAACCGCGAAGAAAAACGAATCGGAAAATAACGCAAAAATTCGTCCACCACAAGAACTATCTAGAGAAAGAAAACTTTTGGTAGAAATTTTCGTTACCCCTCTCGGATTTGTAGATCCGTGATGCGTGGATCCACCAAGTTTGATCGCTCCTCCGTTGAAAGTCCACAGGAAGCGCGCTACGGATGATGAACGTGCTAATCTCCTTCACTTCACGCCGTGGACGAAACCCCTATCTTCTTCCTTGCAAACAACCTCTCATGCATGGGCCAAAGAATCCTTGGAGAGAGAGGAATCGCAGGCGGCCGAGAGCAAGAGGGAGAGAGGAGATGGCCGAGCTCTTGAAGGAGGGAGCCTTGAGGCCGGCGGTTTGGAGGAAGGAGAAAGAGGGGGGGCTAGGAGGAGAAGAGAGGGAAAAATAAGGATTGACAAAATTCAAGATTTGATTTCAATTTTTAATTCTACCATCAAATGAAAAGTTCAAGGCCTTATATAAGCTTACATCTCAAAGTAAATAACAAGTGGCTAAAGGCACACCACATAAAGAAAATGCAGAAATTAAATAATGTTTTTTTTTAAAAGAGCCATCATGAAACGGCTATTAGCACACCAAAGCTAAAATATCAAATATGAGTCTTGTTGCGCGGGCGAAGCTTGTAACCATGACCGCTACGACGTCGCACGACCTTTGCCGGCACATCTTCAACATAGTCATTCCCAAGTTGGCCGTCCTGGTGGCCGTCGTCATCACCGTCGCCATCACCGTCGCCATCACGGCTAAAGCGATCGGCGCAGGAGCGGCTCCATCGGGTTCGTTCCGTCGAGAATGAAGAAGACGAAAACAACACAGTGATATATTTGCGGGATAAGGCCACCGCTTAACCCAGTTACCCAGACAGCCAGTCATCAAACCGGTACAACCAGTTTCAAATAGTGCACAACCAAAACCACACCCATACTCAGCCGGTCCACCCTCATAAACCCCAAATCAAAGAAAGCCCAATCCAAAATCCGTGCAACTTAAGCCATTCATAATTAAACGAAACCGAAGCAGCTGTCGCAAATAAACATAAAATTATCCGAACATCAAATTTAAAGTGCGACGTCAAATCAGCAGTGAAATTATATTTCATCATCGGGGAATATTCAAAATAATTGCATTTTATATTCGTTTCGAGTTTTACAAATCCTCCCCTATTTATCAGAATTTTCGTTCTCAAAAATTTAAACATCTTCTTGATTCCCAAAGAACGAGGGAAAGATTTTCATCAGCAAGTCTTCTCGCTCCTACGTAGCATCCTTGGCGGGATGACCGGTCCACCAGACCTTGACAAAGTTCACCTGTCAATTCTGAAGGTTCTTGCTCTGGCGATCAATAATTTGATAAGGTGTCGTCGGACTGGACAAATCAGTGTCGATCTGCACATCACTGGCTGATATCATCAAATCTGTGTTCGAAATATACCGTCGAAGTGCGGATACATGAAAGACATCATGTAGCTTCTGTAATTCAGTAGGCTGCACTAAGCGATACACTACCTCACCAATACGTTCAATCACAGGGAAGGGACCAACATATTTCGGACTTAATTTTCCAATCCGTCGTAGTCGGTAAATCCCTTTGAACAGTTTAATCTTCAAACACACCTCATCGCCCACAGCAAATTCCACCAGACGATGCCGGACGTTGTAATATTTCTGCTGCCGATCCTGTGCGATTTCCATTCTTTGTTGAATAACACAGACTTTCTCCTCAATTTTATGTGTACACTTCTGTGGAAATAATTTCTTTTCTCCATCCTCTGCCCAACTCAAAAGAGTTCTGCATCGCCTCCCATATAGAGCTTCGAACAAGGCCATTTGGATCGTTGCTTGATAGCTATTATTATAAACAAATTCAGCCAACGATAAGTATTTTTCCCAGGAGCCTTTCAAGTCCAAAACCACCATTCACAATAGATCCTCGAGCATCTGGATACTTCGTTCGGACTGACCATCTGTTTGCAGATGGAAGACAGTACTGTACAATAGTCTTGTTCCCAATCTGTTGTGCACTCGTCGCCATAAATCATATGTAAACCGTCCATCACGATCTGACACGATCGTACGCGGAATACTATGTAATCTCACGATTACATTTACATAGAGTTCCATCAATTTTTCAGTCGGCTCGCTTTGCTTGATCGGTATAAAATGGGCGCTCTTTGTCAATCGGTCAATGATGACCCAAATTCCATCATTCCCAGTTTTACTGCGAGGCATGCCAAATACAAAATCCATCGCAACATCATCCCACTTCCACTCCGGAATGGGGAGAGATCGAAGATACCCAACAGACTTCTGATGTTTTGCTTTCACTATCTGACAGGTATGACACTGAACAATATATTGAATGACATCCTTCTTCATATGTGGCCACCAGAAATCCTGTTTCAAGTCGTGGTACATCTTTGTCCGATCAGGATGAATCAAATATGGCGTATTATACGCCTCATACAAGATATCCTTCCGAGGCTATCCGCATCTGGTACACAAAGTCTGTCATTCAGGAGTAATAGAGCATCCTTCTCAACAAAGTCACTCATTTCTTCCTTTTTCAATTTTGCAAATATCCCCATCAAAAAGGGATCCTGAGGTATCGCTTTCCGGATTCTCTATTTAAGCGAATTTTGAATCTGCATCTGGAATAGTTGTGCTTGCTTTTATTCAGCCGTAAATATCACACATATTTCCATTTCCTGAAGCATATAAAGAAGCTTCCTATTATACTGCGGTATCACAAACAACGCATCAATCTTCTTCCTGCTTAATGCATCTGCGACCACATTTGCTTTACCTGAATGGTATTGAATATCCAAATCATAATCTTTAATAAATTCCAGCCAACTGCTCTAGCGTAAATTAATTTTCCGCCGATCAAATATATATTTCAGGCTCTTATGATCTGTGAATATCTCGCATCTAACACCATACAGCTAGTGACGCCAAATTTTCAAAGCGAACACAACCGCTGCTAATTCCAGATCATGTGTCAGGTAGTTCTTTTCGGCATCCTTCAATTGTCGGGAAGCAAAGGCAATCACCTTTCCACGTTGCATTAACACGCAACCCAATGCTTTATAGGACACATCGCTATAAATTTGAAAATCATCTGAGCCTTCAGACATCACCAACACTGGCTCTGTCGTTAATCGTTCCTTTAAAGCCTCGAACGCTTGCTCTTAATCGTCTCCCCACGTAAATAATACGTTCTTTCGAGTCAATTGTGTCAAGGGTAGTGCTATCTTCGAAAAGTTCTTGACAAATTTTCGATAATAACCAGCCAAGCCCAAGAAGCTTCGTACTTCAGTCACAGCTTTCGGTCGGGTCCAGTTGATTATTGCTTCCATTTTAGCTGGATCCACAGCCAACCGTTTTGCATTAATCACATGACCTAGGAAGGCTACCTCATTCAGCCAAAGCGCACACTTTGAAAATTTGGCATACAACTGTTGTTCCCTCAATGTTTGTAAGACTTGACGCAGGTGCTGGGCATGCTCTTCCTCTGTCTTTGAATAAATCAATATATCATCGATAAACACAATCACGAACTGATCCAAGAATGCCTTAAACACACGATTCATCAAGGCCATAAAAGCTGCAAGAGCATTCGTTAGGCCAAAAGACATAACCACAAATTCAAAATGCCCATACCTGGTACTGAATGCTGTCTTGAAGACATCTCCCTCTAGAATTCTCAGCTGGTGATATCCTGATCGAAGATCAATTTTTGAAAATACACGTGCGCCTACTAGCTGATCGAACAAATCATCAATACACGGTAGAGGGTATTTATTCTTTATTGTCAACTTGTTCAGTTCGCGATAATCGACGCATAGACTGAGAGATCCTTCCTTCTTTTTCACAAATAATACTGGAGCTCCACAAGGTGAGGTACTCGTCAAATAAAGTTCTTATCAAACAATTCTTGTAATTGCACTTTCAATTTTGCCAATTCTTTGGGCACCATTCGATACAGAGTCTTAGCCACAGGAGCAGCTCCTTCAATCACCTTAATTTCAAATTCAACTTCTCTGGCTGAGGGTACACTAGGTAGCTCTTCTGGGAATACATCCACGTAGTCCCGCACTACGGGCATAGCCGTAATTGCTTTCTTTTCTTCTTTCGTTTCTTTAATCATTACCAAAATGGCCTCACAGCCTTTCCACACCATTTTCTGGCTTTCATTGCTGAGATCCTGATTTTTGCAACTTCGCCCAGACCTTTATAGATCATCGGACTTCCATCTGGACATTTAAATGCCACCTCTTTTGTTTTGCAATTAATAACGTCTTCTCGCTCCGATAGCCAATCCATACCGAGGATGACATCATATTCAACCAACGGTAAGACCGCAACATCAACTTCAAATTGTTTATCATTAAAAGACAGCGAGAATACAACTCGCTCTTTCGTTATCAGAATCGTATTATTCGGTAGCAGTACACTCAAAGGTTGAGCAACTTGATATGACCGTATATGAAGTGATTCAAGAATAGATGTTGAAATAAAAGATTGGCTGACACCAATATCAAGTAAAACTTTCAGTACTTGATCATGAACAAGCAACATACCTGTGACAACAGTATCATCGGCCTTCGCCTCTTGCTGACCGAGATTGAAAGCTCGGGCCTGGATCAGTTTCTCATCTCTAGCCCCTTCAGCGGGTGCCGATGCTATCGACTCCCCTTCTCTGGAAGTCCCAATATGATAGATTTTCTGAGGCGGCAAAGCTGGTGCTCCCCTCGAACTTTCATCCCTTTGCAACTTTTGACAATCCTTTCGACGATGGCCCGGCTGGCGACAATAAAAACAGACGCCGTTCAAGCATTCCCCTCTATGCATCTTGCCACATTTGGCACACTTGGTCGACGTTGATTGGGACACTTGAGTGCTACCAGTTGACACTGCTTGTTGTTGCTTCTTCTTTTTCCACGGGGCTTCACCTGTTCTGCCCGATTTCTCTTGGCTAGCACCCTCTTGGACCCTCTTCCTCATCTCCGTCCGTCTCTGTCTCTTCTCATTGTCTAACTCGACTAATCGAGATTTCTCCACCAGTAGTGCATACTCAGTAATATCAAACGGAACCACTGAAGCGCGAATATCATCCCGCAACCCTTCATGGAATCGTAAACAGCGAGCTTCCTCGGTCGCCACTGCAGACTATGCATAGTATGCCAAACTGGAAAATTTAGCTTCATATTGAAGGATAGAGCGGTTTCCTTGCACCAATCGCAAAAACTTCTCCTGTAGCTGTATCTTTTCTGTCCGCGGCACGAACCATTTTGTAAATTCACGAACAAACTCTGCCCATGTCACGTTCGCCAAACTGCGAGTCTGAAATTTTCTTTTCATCAGGTTCACCCACCACCTCTTAGCCTCTCCTTCCAGAAGCAAAACAACCAACTCCACCTTCCTCTCCGCGGGGCACCGCATTGTATTAAATATTATTTCAATCCTAAAAATGCAGTCTTCCGTCTCGATCGGAGACAAACCACCGCAAAAAGTCGGCGGTTTCAATTCCAGAAACTGCTTCATATCAATATCAAGTAAGCGAGACTGTTGTGGTTCCACCAATGCTGGAGAAGGCACAGCTGGCACAACTGGGGTTACACCAGGAGAAGACACAACTGGAGGGGTGTCCCGAACCAACCTAATTGCTTCAGCGATGGCTTGTGCAATATCAACGATATGCACTACGGAAGACTGTCGCCCACTCACACTTTCTTCTGATCTGGAATCCCTTGAATCCTCATATTCATTCAGAGCCTCTCGCATTCTGCGGCTCGAATACACTTAAAAAGGTTCCCAAGGAACAAACATAAACAATTCAGTATATTCTGATATTCCAATCGCATCCTTCTGGTTTATGTTCCATCATGGTACTCTCTGCGTTACACGTACTGCGAAAAACCTTCCTCTGATACCATTTAATTGTAACGGCCCAAAACCCGCCACAATTTAATTTCATTCTTTCTGAGGGGGTTTCCCACATAATTATACGCAGCATGATAATCAAAGAAGTGTACCAGTGAAAAACATAACATCACATTTCATTAATATACAAAATATATATACACTGTCAGGGACAAAAGTGTCTACATTGCTACATTACAAATATCTAACAACAGTACAAGGAATAAACTCATGCTAACCCGTGGACGAGCCACGTCTTCAACTGGTTTTCGTTCCGCCTCTTCTTGAGCCCGTATAGCGGGATCTGGTACGCTGGTGCTCGGTTCCTACAACAAATGAGGAACCAATTAGTTTTGAAAACTAAGTGAATTTCTTACCATTATCAGTAGCTTCGCTCTGTAAGCAGACAACAGAGTCAACAACAATGATATCTATATGAACATGTTTCTATGCTAGAAACTGGTAAAATCACAATTCTATATCTGAATCAAGCTATCTTTCCTGTTATTCGTAGTTCGTTTCTCGAAATTCTTAGGGTCATTCGAATATCTCAAATAACTGGGTCCGTCGACCCTTCATATCATTATCCACTTTAGGGCGCTTCTACGCGCTACAGCCTTCAACGCCTCCTATTGGATTCATATCATAATCTGTAGGAGTTTGACCCCTCCTACGAGGTGTGAGAGTTCTACCCCATCACGAGGTGTAGGAGTCTGAAACATTCTACCCTACTAGGCTGACCCTTAACATTTCGATTCGTCGACGCGTTCTCCATTTCAATTCAATTTCAATCATTTCGATTCGTTCAATTTAATTCAAAATAGGATTTATTTGTATTTGCTTCTCCTCAGAATTCTATCGCTCGCTAAGTCACGTTAGCGTTTTCGGCGATTCATATATTCAGTGATATCAAACAACTGAAAAGTTCACAAAAGAGGAAAAAGCAGTAAGGACTCACCCCAACTTTTCCTTTGCCCTTGTCCTTCGCAGGGTTCACGTCACGTCTATCACCGAACGCCATCCTCTGCAGTATCAAAATATCATTTACTTTAGGGTTGCGCCATAAATAGTTACGAGCGGACTCCTACGACGGTCACAACTACGACCTCTAGGAGTTGTCTAGGGAAGGACTAGTGTGGGTGATCAAAAAGAGGACACACCATTCAGCCAATAAGAAAGGATTAAATTAATCACAATGTCTATCCAAGTTGCTCCAATGCACAGCCGCAAGGGTTGTCACAAAGGCAACACTAAGGGCTGCGAATAGCAGCAAGCAAGGTATCAATCCCCACAAAAACAGCCGGACAACTAATACCGAGCAGGCTGAAAGTACAAAAACAGCCGCCAGGTAACCCTCAACAATACAGACAACAACAAGGGTTTGCAAGGGGTCAAGACAAAACCCCTAATGAAATCCTAACCTAATCTCTCCCAAATTTAGCTCACATTAAAGGTTTAGGGTTTGGAAAGTTACAAAGAAAATTTTGAGTTAGAAAGGTGTGAATCAAAACCAAAACCCCAAACCCTAGGGTTTTCATCCAAGAGGAGTGGAGGGAAGGAGATTACCTTCCGAAAGAAGAAGAAATCATGCGAAACAGAGGAGATTGGAGGCGGCTAGAGCGATCGACGCAGGAGCGGCTCCGTCGGGTTCGTTTCGTCGAGAATGAAGAAGACGGAAACAACACAGTGATATATTGCGGGATAAGGCCACCGCTTAACCCTGTCAGCCAGTCATCAAACCAGTACAACCGGTTTCAAATAGTGCACAGCCAAAACCACACCCATACTCAGTCGGCCCACCCTCATAAACCTCAAATCAAAGCAAGCCCAGTCCAAAATCCGGCCGACTTAAGCCATTCATAATTAAACGAAACCGAAGCGGCTGTCGCAAATAAACATAAAATTATCCGAACATCAAATTTAAAGTGCGACGTCAAATCAACACTGAAATTATATTTCATCATCGGGGAATATTTCAAAATAATTGCATTTTAAATTCGTTCGAGTCTTACACTGGAGGTTGCTGTTGGAAGGGTGTAGGGTGCTAGTAGGGGTAAACAGGGGAGGAACGTTGGTTTGGAGCGAAAACAAGGGAGGAACGACGCCTGAAGGATAGAAGCTATCAGATGCATCAAGGGGCTCTGACGACGGTGCAAGAGGTGGTCGTGAGTAGGGATTGGCCGTCAGAGGTCTAGAGAGTCAATTTGGAGGAAAACAAGGGTGCAACTTCAGCAGGAGAGCGACGCAAGGCTGCTGGGAGTAATAGTGGTAGTTGGTGGAGGTGGTGGTACTGACTTCAACATCAGTAGAGGCGGCGAGGAGGGCCTATGGAGTCATTACCACATGTAACGTTGGGCTTAAAACATCCGATATGAGAGATCATGCGGCTTTTTCAGCAGAAAACCACAATGCTTGACCTATAAATATAAAAATATGAAAATTGCGACGAATGTGATGACAGTCTCTGATCGTCAGTTTGATGATCCAAATGTTGACGATCCCGTAAACTACTATTTTGAAATGCGAACCCCATCATCAGTGTACCTATTGTATAAAGAAACGACAAGTGTAACCCAACAAGGAGAAATCACACAAACATTCAAACTATTACTATAACAGTCAAGAGGAATGAATGACAGAATTCCCCAGTGGTTGTGATAAGATAATATGAATGATGGTGATGACAATACTACCAATTTTCTGTAGATCTTTGTCTTAATATGTACTTTGTTACTTTCTTAATCACTGACTATTTATAGTTTTTGTTTTGGACAATTTTGTATGGTTTTTTATAAGGATTCTTTATCATCAACAGTGCTTAAGCTTAATCTCTTGTGATGGAGATTTTAAATATTTAAATGGCTCTATAGGAAGGTCCTAACCCAGTAATTTTTAAATCGATGAATCTGAAAAGGAGGCTAAATTCTGGAGAGAAAATCATAATTAATGATGGTGACATTCTTGAATTGATTCCGGGTAGTCATTTCTTCAAGTACGTGAAAGCTGTTGAGCATGTATCCTCTTCAGGAAGAGATTTACACTTCTCAGATAAAGCACTGAAACAAGCAGATGAGGCCGCCTTCGTTTATATGGGAAGTCATCAAATTCTTCAAGATGAAGCATTAGCAAGAACTTTACAGGTGTTTTATTGTTTAATTGTGTGATTTATCTACTTCCTTTGTTAATTGATAAACATTTTTTCATGCAATCATTTTAGTGTACATCTCTACAGAATTTGGAAGACAACAATTTTCTTGAAGTGAGCCATTCAGTTGCGTGTAGATCTGGCTTTTCTCTTTCAACTGACGATGCAATTAAGGTTTCTTCTAATTGCAAGGAATTTCACGAGTTTGATATTTCCCATGATAGATTATCTCTCATCTTCCGACTAATGCGAGTACAAGGTCTTCCTGAATGGGCAAATAAAGATTCAGTTGCTATTGATGATATAATAAAGGTAACCTATGCACAATGAACTTCTGAGAAAAACTGCAGAAGCAGATATTTTAAACAATCTCAGTTAACAAAGAACTGTATCTAATGAGCCATTAAATATATGCATTTGGACATCTAATAGTAAAATAAGTTTTATAGTGGTAATGACTAGTAAGTAGTAATGGCATGTTTGTAATTCTTTACTTTGATTATTATGAATCATACAGTTTTCTTCACTACATGATGATGCAGTGGTAAGGCCGGCACGAGGTGGACTCACTAAATGTGGTCCTATATGCAATGACGTGTACTGAAAGTGCACAAGTGGTCCGCTAAAATTGCAAGCAAATAATTATTTATTATACAATTAACAACAGGGCACTTGCAGTTGCAAACAATTAATTAATGAAGAACAAACTATTAATTTTGCAAAACTAGAGAGGCTCAATTACTTTCAAGCAAGCGCAGGAGGAACCCTGCAAATCGCACTACGTATGAACTAGTAGCACAATGAAAATAAACATCTACCACGATATAAGTAGGTGAGAGTAAGCAACAATAAAAGGAAATAACTTTATACCACTATTTGCGTGTGCAGGCGGCGGCGGCGGTGGTGGCGATTGTGTGAGGCAAGTGAGTGGTGTTGGTAGTAGAGCGGGGCTGGTAGTGACTCAGGAAGACAGAGGAAGACGACTGTAGGGGAGAAAATGGTCGGCTGGTAGTGGCTGACAAGGTGGGAAGAGGGGAGTGAACAATGTTTTTAATTTATGAACAATAACTTGAAATTTATGAATAGTGTTGGAGCAATATTCTGGAACGGAAGAGGAATCAAAGGAAGGAGGCGGGAGGGGAAATAACAACGGGTGGGGTTATAGGACAAGTGGGGAAGAACGATCACAGGCTTAGTGAAAGAGTGGGAAGAGGATGCGGGCGGTGCCGGGGAAGCTTTATCGAAGTCCGGCGGTGGAGTATGGGCGGTGATGGGGCGACAGGAAGAGGCCGACGGGAGGGAGGGAAAAACAGGGGCAGCGGCTTTGGGAAGATGCGGGTTGAACCGAGGGAGGGCCGACGGGTGCAGGTTGCGATGGAGCAGGGAAGAAGGGGGAGGAATGATCGCCGACGTCGCACCAGCGGGCGGAGGTGGAGATGGCTTCCGGCGTCGCATCGGAGAAGGATCCAGGAATCGCTCCTGTTACAGACCGGCGGTTTCTGCTTTCCAAAAACCTTGATCCCCCGAACCGCCGCTGCAGCTGTTTTTTTATAACCCTAAATTAAAACTGCTACATACAAATTGAAATCAAACTACCTGGATCGGACGGTTCACATTGTCTGGACCGATCGGGGGTTAAATACATCTAAAAATATAAAGTGTCCTATATGAATCTGACTCGGATCGATCATCCGGACGCAACCACGGACTCGGATCGTCCATCTGGTCAACAGATCACCGCCTTCAGTGGGAATACGCGGATGTCGGTCGTGGTGCGCCGTCACATGATTTCTACATTAATTGTAATTTTTTTCAATCAGATCTTGGGTTCATTTGATTATCTCCCTTGAGAAAATGAATTTTTAACTGAAGCCTTACAGCTTTATTAGCATATATGTGCGGCACTGTGAGGGACTTGACCCATTTACCATTGTTTTGACATGCTTGCATATATGAATGAGTACTCAAAGTCATCTGAAGGTCATGCGAGGGTTTTTAAACCCTAAAACAATGTGAAATCAACGCCCCTTTACTGATTTCTGTACATTTCTCAAGAATTAGTTTATGATCATGTCACTCTAGCATGATCGTATTGTCGATACAGCCAGCCGACGACATCACAATTTCTCTATGGTCGATAACATGATTTCAACTTGTGTAAACAAAGACGCTATAGACTATTGATAGTAGGATTCAAACTTGAGCAAGCATTGAGAACAATATTATAGAGTGAGGAAAATGCGTCGTTCCTTACCTCCTAGGCAACTTGTCATTCCTCTTGTAGAGAAAACACCCTTCGGAAAATTATGGAACGAGGAAAGGTGGGCTTCCTAAGCCTGTTGTTGGAATGATGGCGCAACCTCTATTAACCCCATCCACCCATGTTTTTTTCTCTATTCCTTTACGATTTCTGTTGTCCGTTGTTGAGCATTGCAGTATGGTGCAATACTAGGTGGTGGGTTCCCTGATGTGTGATGGTTGCTGTGTAGTACTCTGATCTTTTGCAGTGCTATTCGTTTCACTTGGTAATCTTTGTCATAAGAGAGCTTGCACATGAGAGAGCTTATAGGTTTGAAGCTTACCAGTGAAAACTTTGCATAGTGGTGTCATGTCGTTTATCACACTCTACTTGCACATAAGAGAGCTAACCATTTAATCAAGCCATTTCCAGGTAAAGAGACAGCCCGACGAGTATGCTGCTTCGGGAAAAATGATGATAAATTGATAATGTTTATGCATCTTTGATGAATATAATATATTCATGCATTGCATTCATTCTAATCAAAAGTTGCATGCAACTATTGTCAGATGATTAATTGTGGTATTACCAATATGACGAGCAAGGTTGTCGATGTCGGATATCGGGGACACGTCGATTTAGGTTTTTCATGTCGGTTTTAATATGTCGGGGGATATATCGGGGATATTTTACATATCAGATTTTAATATTTAATTATTTATAGGTGTAATTATTTATAAATTTAATCCTTTTTTAAATTTATATACAATAATATATTAATAATTTGATATTTATTGAAATATTAACTTTATCAAAAAAAATATAAATATTTTTTGTTACACAAGTAATAACTGTATAACGCGTGAAATAAAACAAGTGGAAGCAGAATGTTACGAAGTTGTCGATTATAATGGAAGATAAATAATTTTTTGTTCATAATTCATAGACCATGCATAATTGAAGTTGATGACGGTCTATTGTCTATTGAATCATAGACACTAATTAAAATAAATTGAAAAAAAGTCAATAAAATGCCGGGATATATCGGTCAATATATCGACCAATATATCGGTCAATAGAAGACATATCGGGGGATATATTTCAAAAGGATATTTTGCAAAAAAATATCGGAAACGTGTCGTTTTGTCCATAAAACCTTTATGTCGACCGACATGTCGGCCATGTCGGAGGATATCCACAACAGTGATGACGAGGATCTTCACTGTCCTTTAGAAGTTATGTTTCTAGTCTGTAGGAGAAAATATTTGGGCAATTTTCTTTATGGAATGTCAACTATTGTTGGAGGATTTTAACTCATTGATACCTGTGTAACCCATTCTTGTTGAGATTAAGAAAGATGAGACCAAATCTATCTATCTTTTCATGTTTATTTCTCCCCTTCTAAACAGAAGGATTTAAGTTCTTATGTTCATTATTTAACTTCAGATTGGATTGCTGTGGCAGCCGTCCCAATTTTGTCTAGAGAGGAGGCAAAGAGAGACATGTTCTTTCTAGATGAAAGTTGTGGCTTCTATGGTGATTGTACATGTTATCAATGAAGCAGTCAGAACATCTTGCTAGAACTTTCTGTCACCACTGGCCAATGTGAACTCCATTAGCCTATGTGAACTCTTCCACGTTGTGTTGTTCTAGCTTTTGTGGACCCCTCCATTTGTGCTGGATGACCATTTCTGATCCTATGTTCGCTACATCTACTTGTTTTCCATCACTCTCATCATCTCATTAATAGCATGGTTGTAGCTATGATATTTATGTGTTAGCGGAACTATGATCGGTTGACTTGGATGACCGGAGATTCTACTGTTGGTATTACTTTGATATGCAACCCTAGTTTGCATGTCACTGCTACTTTGCACCTTTGATTTCAGTGCCTCTAATCACAGATTGGTTTCTAAAGTAATATGTTGGACATCTTCTCTGACCTCCCTAACAAGAATTAATAGATACACATCCCATCTTTGATGCTGGTACTGCCCATATTTTGCGACACATGTCTATGCAGAATGTTCCTCATATTCATGGTTCTCCTTTCAGATTGTTTTTTGTGAAGAAGATTACCAATGAATAAGACTGTATTGTAACATTCTTTTGCAAACTTTGTGTTTTGCAGAATTGTATTACAAGACAGACGAAAGGGAGGGGTAATAGTAATACAAGCAATGAATTGTATCTCTTGATTATACACCTATTGCATGATCTAGAGTGAAATCACGCCAATTGAAATCCACATAAGAATTGGACATCTATTCTTTATATTTTGTAGAGAATATATCCTAGTTTGTCTTCTTTATATAGTTTAAGTTATGATCGTGTGTTTACCGAACAACATCATAGTATATATGCCTCTTATAGTCATGGTTGAGATCTTGCTTATTTTTTAGTATGCTAAGTAGGACCCATGACTTGATGAAGATCTCTGTTACTGGCCTATTTTTAGTGAGGATGACTTTGTCGGAGGTATTGACTGGGGAAATGGAGTGGGGATACAAGGGGGATAACCCTAGAATGAAGGAGAAGGAGTTGAGAAGAGGAATTATAGAGAGTGAGAAACTTAAGAGAGAAAGAAAACTTTGATTTAATTTTGCATAACTATAATGACCCCATGGGTTCCCTTAAATAGAACCCTTAATGAAATAATCATAAATACAACTACAGATGAGTAAATATTAAAATGCTACGACACTAAAACTATGACTCGACTCAATAATAACGACTCGTCTCAATACATAAAAACTCGACTCAATAACATAAATAAGCCTAATAATATGACTACTAGATAGCTGACGTCATGGGCCTCTATTAGACTCCTATCAATAACTGATGTCGTGGGCCTCCTATCAACAACATCCGTCCTTAAAATTGAGCTCGTCCCCAACTCAAACCATAGTAGGATGATCGACTCCACCGGCTCCTAGATTTCGCGCCAAAACAACTCCTGGTAGTGTATCGCGACAGCGTTGGCGGCGATGAGTAGCGTCGGCACCGTCAGAATGACGAGCGACAAAAAGAATGCGGTCGGCTGTCCGGCAGAGCGGCAGAAAGCAGAAGTGGCAGGGCAGCCGAGGGGATATAGGCCAGTGGGAGGGACGGGTTCGGCGGGGCTGGGACGACGACGCGAGGCAGCAACGACAAGACGGCCAAAATGACCCACAGAGCAGGGACTGACGGTTGCAAGGCTGACAGAAGAGGCGGTGAAGTGTCTTCGGCGGAGGCAGAGCTAAAACTGGCAGAGCAGGTGGCTGCAGAGCAGAGAGTGGTGTCAGTAGAGGTGGCGATGTTGGTAGAGGTGGAAGCTGCGTCGGAAGGCGGCCGGTAGGGTCCAACAGTGGTACGGGTGGCTGTGGCACAAACGACGTACCCGATGAAGCAGGGGCCTGCCAAACAAGCCACAGAGATGGCATGGTGACGACCACCATGGTGAGAGGCGTACATCAATGCCCAACAGTGGCAGTGGCTACACGAGGCGAGTCGGTGGCGGGAGGACGAGGCGTCACGTGTTGGCAGCCGAACGAGGCGGTGAATTGACGACCGCGGGGATCAGGGGTGATAATGCTTGCTAGTGAGACGAGGCTGCAGAAGCCACTGTAGGTGAAGGCGGCCTGTGGAGGCGGTTGGAAGAATCCGATAGTGGTATGGGTGGCGATGGAGGATACGTCAACCATTTTTGCGTAATTGCTGTCTGCGGCCCTTTGCAGATGTCAGCGATGAGGTGCACCGAGGAGACTTGGAGGGTCTCTATCAGCAGACAAAAGAAAATCGCCTCGTCAACACTTACCTTTCGGTCCATCATCCAAATAATTGATTTTAAACAATTAAATAATTAGTTGCTGCCTGGATGGGCTCCAAACCGAAGCAGGGGACAGAATTTGAGGGCTGCACCTGATTTGTGGGGCTAAGGAGAAGCAAAAACGGGAAAAGAATTTGAGGATAAGGGGGATTGGGCTCGATGCACTTTATATTGGAAGGCAAGGATGACAGGCGCCAGGTGGCTTGATGGGAATGGGGGTCAGAAGAAGTGTGCGACCCGGACGAGCCGAAACTTCGGGCTTCATCGTCGTTGATACAAGGAGATGACGACAGTAAGTAAATGGCTCGATGCTGGAAGGAGGAAAGAAGTCCTTTGGTGGTTTCATTCTCAGGAAGTAGATGGCTCGACAGGAACGACAATGTGTACCAACGAGTGGAATGAAACTGGCTTGAGAGGAAGGAGGGCTCTGGATTTTCCTGAGGAAGCTGTGTTGGAAACACCCAGCTGGAAGAAGTCGGATCCGGAGAGGTGCGTGAGAGTCTTCGCCGTCGAGGAAGCCGAGCAGTGGTTGAAGCGATATCCCGAGGGAAAAACTCCAATGGAGATGGGGGCGGCTCTCGTCGATGGAGTGTCTGTTGGTGCGGGGGGAAATCGTTGACAAGAACGGTGTGCGAAAGTGACGATCCGAGGATACCTCCCTCTGATACCTAGTTGTTACGAGCCTATTTTGTTAGGCTTCGTCAGAGTTTTTGACGGGGGAGAGGGAGCAGTAATACAAGGGGGCAAACCCTAGATTGAGGGAGGAGTTGAGAAGAGGGAATAGAGAAAGAGAGAAGTTTGAGAGAGAAAGTTGATTTAATTTTTGCATAGCTACAATGATCCCGTGAGTTCCCTTAAATAGAACCCTTAATGGCATAATCATAAATATAACAACAGATGCGTAAATATTAAAATACTACAATGCTAAGACTTATGATTCGACAATAACGATTTGTCTCAATACATAAAGACTCGATTCAATAACATGAACAAGCTTAATAATATGACTACTAGATAACTAGCGTCGCGGGCCTCTATTAGATTCCTATCAATAACCGACGTTGTGGGCCTCCATCAGACTCCTATCAACCTCCTCAGCGAAACACTGTTTTGTGGATCTTTTAATATTTGAAGGGAACTCTTAGGAAACTCTTTTTTATTGGAGGAGTCATGTCATTGGAGGGATATCATATATTGACTAGGATATCTTGATGCTAGATGTTCTATTTCTGATTATTTATTATTTGTAGATGATAACTTTGTGTTTTGAAATTCAGTATCTTCCATTGAGTTTGGATATAGGGTGATGACTGAGGCTACTTGTGAGGTGGTCTCTCTGAGAAGCTTTATGATTCGGCTGTGATTTCCTATTACACATCGTATTGGATTGTGATGGGACAGCAGGGTTGTTATTCCCTTTGAGAACAATTCAATATTTCATAAGCATATAAAACATATTGAGTTTGATTGTCACGTGGTACACGAAATGGTAGAAAACAATGCCTTCTCTTTCCACTTCAAGGTGAGTGCTGATCATTTGCCTATGCCCACACAAATTTTTTTGGGCAGAAGTTATTTGAGTTTGTAACAAACTGGGTATGATGGATATCTATTTCCATCTTGAGGGAGAGTGTTAGTGCATATATATGTGTTGGGCTTGGCCTGTTCACATTTGTATGTTGATCTATTTATATGTATATACGAGTATGTACCTGGAGTCATGAAAGAGCTTGAGAGGGTTTTTTCAAAATCTGAACGGCAACATGCTTAAGCGGACATAGTAGTAGTCTCTCATCCTGCTGCTCCCTGCATAACGCTACCAGATCTAGGGATGCATTGTAAGTGAAGCCATGACATTAGGTTTTGCTGCCAGGAAAAAAATGCCAATGTAGACGTCCCAACAATTTTCTGTATTGCTTTCAAATTCAATTAACTAACTGTTGAACACTTAGAATGGTGCTGCAATTTTCTTAAGCTTAAGTTGGAGTAATATATAATACTTGAGTAGAGTTAAATGGGTTCATATTGATGTTAAATTTCTAAAAACCTTTTTTGATGTAGGCCTGAGTACATTGTTTAGGTTTATTTATGCATTTTTTCATTGATAATTAGTCAGATCTATTTATCTGATCATATGCTCAGTCATATGTCTGTTTGGTATAGTATACCATAGGGCTTAATTTTGACTAATATATTGCTTGATCACATCTCTGAATAGGGAAACATTCTTGTTGCTATTCTTTCAAACTACATGGTGGACATAGAGTGGTTGAAGTCTGGTAAGTTAATCATATTGGAAATGTAATGTTTCTTTTATACATTCTATTATTACAGAACATTTATGTTCATTACAAATGCATGCATAGCAAATTTAGATCTTGTAGGCAGGTTTTTTCTATAAAGGTCTAAAATTTCTAAAGATTTAACTATATACAAAACTTTAGGTGCCCTAGAAGGTAAGAAATTTTCTCTCTCTAGCTTTATAAGAATTGAGAACGTGGAGTTTACTTGAGTAGCTCTGAGGGCAGGGAACACACATTTGTTATGAGATGGAGGCAGAATGGGCTGGAGGGGAATGCCACAAGTGGGGGTTGTCTCTATTGCAAAATGGAGCTGCAACAGTTTTTTACCTTCCATATCGGAGGCAAAACATCGCTTGCGGTTGACTACCTGTTTGGTGCGCAATGTCACGGCTTGCCATATTTGGCCCTTCTGTGGCAATTCGTATACTAGTTCTAAGAATATTCTAAAGAAATATAGAGTCTTGTAGGTTCTTGTACATAAGAAGATCATAGAGAATTCTAGGATTGTCTTATGTAAACATTTTAGAGTTACCATTCATGAATATTGTAAATACAAGAGATGTATAAAATAATCTAGAATAGGAGGCATTTTAGATCCTTCTATACCGAGGGAAGATTCAGTGGAGCTTATAAAAGGGGAATACCCTCTTTTTTCTAACCATCCAAGTTTTGTACAAATAATATAATTTTCTTCACATGTCAGCTTTCTCTTGAGTTGTTTCTCCACTCTTCTCTTCATCACAAATAAGTTCTTGATGAAGGCTGACTTAGCTATGCTACAAATAGTGGCAAAGAGTGATAAGGCCGCACGAGTGCTTGTGAGGAGACAAGTCTGTGACAGTTAGTATGAGACGCAACTATGCAGGTTTGCTCATGTTTGTTTTTGGTGCAGCAAGAAGACGTAGATGGTTGGTGAAATGTGCAACTCAAGCATGTAGGAGCGCGGTAGGGAGGTCGTGTAACAAGCTGAGAAGAAGAAGGGAGACCAAAGAAAAACTCATGATGAAGGATGCTTGGATCTTGCCTTGATGGATTAGGACAAGTGCATGACTACTGTACTGTGGTGCAAGACCACCTATATGTTCATCGAGAACTAGAGACCGTCAAGCAAGTGTTATTAGTTTGTGAAGGGTTGGAGCTCCTGCGGGCACAAGTACAAGCTTGTCTGATTCCAATGCGGAGCTAAAACAAAGGTACGATCAGCTAGAAAAAGATTATGAGGAGAGAATCACAATTTAGGAGGATGAGTTGACCCTATACAAGAAGGCCATAACTAGTGGACGAAATGGTGTGGGTGCGGCAAATCCAATAATAGATGTTCCTAAGCCAAAATCCTTTACTGGAAGAGAGGTGCAAAAGAAGTTGAACACTTCCTTTATCAAACAGAGGTCTATCTTGAAGGATGCATCATCATTGATGAAGCTCTCAAGATAAAAACAACAAGCTATTATCTTTCGGATATTGCATCTCTTTAGGGACAACAAGCCAAAATCCTTTACTGTTGGTATTACTTTGATATGCAACCCTAGTTTGCATGTCACTGCTACTTTGCACCTTTGATTTCAGTGCCTCTAATCACAGATTGGTTTCTAAAGTAATATGTTGGACATCTTCTCTGACCTCCCTAACAAGAATTAATAGATACACATCCCATCTTTGATGCTGGTACTGCCCATATTTTGCGACACATGTCTATGCAGAATGTTCCTCATATTCATGGTTCTCCTTTCAGATTGTTTTTTGTGAAGAAGATTACCAATGAATAAGACTGTATTGTAACATTCTTTTGCAAACTTTGTGTTTTGCAGAATTGTATTACAAGACAGACGAAAGGGAGGGGTAATAGTAATACAAGCAATGAATTGTATCTCTTGATTATACACCTATTGCATGATCTAGAGTGAAATCAACGCCAATTGAAATCCACATAAGAATTGGACATCTATTCTTTATATTTTGTAGAGAATATATCCTAGTTTGTCTTCTTTATATAGTTTAAGTTATGAGTCGTGTGTTTACCGAACAACATCATAGTATATATGCCTCTTATAGTCATGGTTGAGATCTTGCTTATTTTGTTAGTATGCTAAGTAGGCCCATGACTTGATGAAGATCTCTGTTACTGGCCTATTTTGTGAGGCTTTGTCGGAGGTATTGACTGGGGAAATGGAGTGGGGATACAAGGGGGATAACCCTAGAATGAAGGAGAAGGAGTTGAGAAGAGGAATTATAGAGAGTGAGAAACTTAAGAGAGAAAGAAAACTTTGATTTAATTTTTGCATAACTATAATGACCCCATGGGTTCCCTTAAATAGAACCCTTAATGAAATAATCATAAATACAACTACAGATGAGTAAATATTAAAATGCTACGACACTAAAACTATGACTCGACTCAATAATAACGACTCGTCTCAATACATAAAAACTCGACTCAATAACATAAATAAGCCTAATAATATGACTACTAGATAGCTGACGTCATGGGCCTCTATTAGACTCCTATCAATAACTGATGTCGTGGGCCTCCTATCAACAACATCCGTCCTTAAAATTGAGCTCGTCCCCAACTCAAACCATAGTAGGATGATCGACTCCACCGGCTCCTAGATTTCGCGCCAAAACAACTCCTGGTAGTGTATCGCGACAGCGTTGGCGGCGATGAGTAGCGTCGGCACCGTCAGAATGACGAGCGACAAAAAGAATGCGGTCGGCTGGTCCGGCAGAGCGGCAGAAAGCAGAAGTGGCAGGGCAGCCGAGGGGATATAGGCCAGTGGGAGGGACGGGTTCGGCGGGGCTGGGACGACGACGCGAGGCAGCAACGACAAGACGGCCAAAATGACCCACAGAGCAGGGACTGACGGTTGCAAGGCTGACAGAAGAGGCGGTGAAGTGTCTTCGGCGGAGGCAGAGCTAAAACTGGCAGAGCAGGTGGCTGCAGAGCAGAGAGTGGTGTCAGTAGAGGTGGCGATGTTGGTAGAGGTGGAAGCTGCGTCGGAAGGCGGCCGGTAGGGTCCAACAGTGGTACGGGTGGCTGTGGCACAAACGACGTACCCGATGAAGCAGGGGCCTGCCAAACAAGCCACAGAGATGGCATGGTGACGACCACCATGGTGAGAGGCGGTACATCAATGCCCAACAGTGGCAGTGGCTACACGAGGCGAGTCGGTGGCGGGGAGGACGAGGCGTCACGTGTTGGCAGCCGAACGAGGCGGTGAATTGACGACCGCGGGGATCAGGGGTGATAATGCTTGCTAGTGAGACGAGGCTGCAGAAGCCACTGTAGGTGAAGGCGGCCTGTGGAGGCGGTTGGAAGAATCCGATAGTGGTATGGGTGGCGATGGCGGATACGTCAACCATTTTGGCGTAATTGCTGTCTGCGGCCCTTTGCAGATGTCAGCGATGAGGTGCACCGAGGAGACTTGGAGGGTCTCTATCAGCAGACAAAAGAAAATCGCCTCGTCAACACTTACCTTTCGGTCCATCCCAAATAATTGATTTTAAACAATTAAATAATTAGTTGCTGCCTGGATGGGCTCCAAACCGAAGCAGGGGACAGAATTTGAGGGCTGCACCTGATTTGTGGGGCTAAGGAGAAGCAAAAACGGGAAAAGAATTTGAGGATAAGGGGGATTGGGCTCGATGCACTTTATATTGGAAGGCAAGGATGACAGGCGCCAGGTGGCTTGATGGGAATGGGGGTCAGAAGAAGTGTGCGACCCGGACGAGCCCGAAACTTCGGGCTTCATCGTCGTTGATACAAGGAGATGACGACAGTAAGTAAATGGCTCGATGCTGGAAGGAGGAAAGAAGTCCTTTGGTGGTTTCATTCTCAGGAAGTAGATGGCTCGACAGGAACGACAATGTGTACCAACGAGTGGAATGAAACTGGCTTGAGAGGAAGGAGGGCTCTGGATTTTCCTGAGGAAGCTGTGTTGGAAACACCCAGCTGGAAGAAGTCGGATCCGGAGAGGTGCGTGAGAGTCTTCGCCGTCGAGGAAGCCGAGCAGTGGTTGAAGCGATATCCCGAGGGAAAAACTCCAATGGAGATGGGGGCGGCTCTCGTCGATGGAGTGTCTGTTGGTGCGGGGGGAAATCGTTGACAAGAACGGTGTGCGAAAGTGACGATCCGAGGATACCTCCCTCTGATACCTAGTTGTTACGAGCCTATTTTGTTAGGCTTCGTCAGAGTTTTTGACGGGGGAGAGGGAGCAGTAATACAAGGGGGCAAACCCTAGATTGAGGGAGGAGTTGAGAAGAGGGAATAGAGAAAGAGAGAAGTTTGAGAGAGAAAGTTGATTTAATTTTTGCATAGCTACAATGATCCCGTGAGTTCCCTTAAATAGAACCCTTAATGGCATAATCATAAATACAACAACAGATGCGTAAATATTAAAATACTACAATGCTAAGACTTATGATTCGACAATAACGATTTGTCTCAATACATAAAGACTCGATTCAATAACATGAACAAGCTTAATAATATGACTACTAGATAACTAGCGTCGCGGGCCTCTATTAGATTCCTATCAATAACCGACGTTGTGGGCCTCCATCAGACTCCTATCAACCTCCTCAGCGAAACACTGTTTTGTGGATCTTTTAATATTTGAAGGGAACTCTTAGGAAACTCTTTTTTATTGGAGGAGTCATGTCATTGGAGGGATATCATATATTGACTAGGATATCTTGATGCTAGATGTTCTATTTCTGATTATTTATTATTTGTAGATGATAACTTTGTGTTTTGAAATTCAGTATCTTCCATTGAGTTTGGATATAGGGTGATGACTGAGGCTACTTGTGAGGTGGTCTCTCTGAGAAGCTTTATGATTCGGCTGTGATTTCCTATTACACATCGTATTGGATTGTGATGGGACAGCAGGGTTGTTATTCCCTTTGAGAACAATTCAATATTTCATAAGCATATAAAACATATTGAGTTTGATTGTCACGTGGTACACGAAATGGTAGAAAACAATGCCTTCTCTTTCCACTTCAAGGTGAGTGCTGATCAATTTGCCTATGCCCACACAAATTTTTTTGGGCAGAAGTTATTTGAGTTTGTAACAAACTGGGTATGATGGATATCTATTTCCATCTTGAGGGAGAGTGTTAGTGCATATATATGTGTTGGGCCTTGGCCTGTTCACATTTGTATGTTGATCTATTTATATGTATATACGAGTATGTACCTGGAGTCATGAAAGAGCTTGAGAGGGTTTTTCAAAATCTGAACGGCAACATGCTTAAGCGGACATAGTAGTAGTCTCTCATGCTGCTCCCTGCATAACGCTACCAGATCTAGGGATGCATTGTAAGTGAAGCCATGACATTAGGTTTTGCTGCCAGGAAAAAATTGCCAATGTAGACGTCCCAACAATTTTCTGTATTGCTTTCAAAATTCAATTAACTAACTGTTGAACACTTAGAATGGTGCTGCAATTTTCTTAAGCTTAAGTTGGAGTAATATATAATACTTGAGTAGAGTTAAATGGGTTCATATTGATGTTAAATTTCTAAAAACCTTTTTTGATGTAGGCCTGAGTACATTGTTTAGGTTTATTTATGCATTTTTTCATTGATAATTAGTCAGATCTATTTATCTGATCATATGCTCAGTCATATGTCTGTTTGGTATAGTATACCATAGGGCTTAATTTTGACTAATATATTGCTTGATCACATCTCTGAATAGGGAAACATTCTTGTTGCTATTCTTTCAAACTACATGGTGGACATAGAGTGGTTGAAGTCTGGTAAGTTAATCATATTGGAAATGTAATGTTTCTTTTATACATTCTATTATTACAGAACATTTATGTTCATTACAAATGCATGCATAGCAAATTTAGATCTTGTAGGCAGGTTTTTTCTATAAAGGTCTAAAATTTCTAAAGATTTAACTATATACAAAACTTTAGGTGCCCTAGAAGGTAAGAAATTTTCTCTCTCTAGCTTTATAAGAATTGAGAACGTGGAGTTTACTTGAGTAGCTCTGAGGGCAGGGAACACACATTTGTTATGAGATGGAGGCAGAATGGGCTGGAGGGGGAATGCCACAAGTGGGGGTTGTCTCTATTGCAAAATGGAGCTGCAACAGTTTTTTACCTTCCATATCGGAGGCAAAACATCGCTTGCGGT
This sequence comes from Platanthera guangdongensis, assembly GCA_039583875.1. Taxonomy (NCBI): domain Eukaryota; kingdom Viridiplantae; phylum Streptophyta; class Magnoliopsida; order Asparagales; family Orchidaceae; genus Platanthera; species Platanthera guangdongensis. Next base: position 177,197,878 of record CM077156.1, read on the forward strand.
TGACTACCTGTTTGGTGCGCAATGTCACGGCTTGCCATATTTGGCCCTTCTGTGGCAATTCGTATACTAGTTCTAAGAATATTCTAAAGAAATATAGAGTCTTGTAGGTTCTTGTACATAAGAAGATCATAGAGAATTCTAGGATTGTCTTATGTAAACATTTTAGAGTTACCATTCATGAATATTGTAAATACAAGAGATGTATAAAATAATCTAGAATAGGAGGCATTTTAGATCCTTCTATACCGAGGGAAGATTCAGTGGAGCTTATAAAAGGGGAATACCCTCTTTTTTCTAACCATCCAAGTTTTGTACAAATAATATAATTTTCTTCACATGTCAGCTTTCTCTTGAGTTGTTTCTCCACTCTTCTCTTCATCACAAATAAGTTCTTGATGAAGGCTGACTTAGCTATGCTACAAATAGTGGCAAAGAGTGATAAGGCCGCACGAGTGCTTGTGAGGAGACAAGTCTGTGACAGTTAGTATGAGACGCAACTATGCAGGTTTGCTCATGTTTGTTTTTGGTGCAGCAAGAAGACGTAGATGGTTGGTGAAATGTGCAACTCAAGCATGTAGGAGCGCGGTAGGGAGGTCGTGTAACAAGCTGAGAAGAAGAAGGGAGACCAAAGAAAAACTCATGATGAAGGATGCTTGGATCTTGCCTTGATGGATTAGGACAAGTGCATGACTACTGTGGTGCAAGACCACCTATATGTTCATCGAGAACTAGAGACCGTCAAGCAAGTGTTATTAGTTTGTGAAGGGTTGGAGCTCCTGCGGGCACAAGTACAAGCTTGTCTTGATTCCAATGCGGAGCTAAAACAAAGGTACGATCAGCTAGAAAAAGATTATGAGGAGAGAATCACAATTTAGGAGGATGAGTTGACCCTATACAAGAAGGCCATAACTAGTGGACGAAATGGTGTGGGTGCGGCAAATCCAATAATAGATGTTCCTAAGCCAAAATCCTTTACTGGAAAGAGAGGTGCAAAAGAAGTTGAACACTTCCTTTATCAAACAGAGGTCTATCTTGAAGGATGCATCATCATTGATGAAGCTCTCAAGATAAAAACAACAAGCTATTATCTTTCGGATATTGCATCTCTTTAGGGACAACAAAAGCTTGCAGATATAAGAAAGTGTTGAAGATTTTAAATTAAAAGAAATTAAAACATGTATTATTTTTTGTATTTACACCTATTGTATTTCCTACTCTTATATATTAAGAAATCTAGGTATTGAATAGTTCTAAGTTCTGATTTGTAACATGGTATCAGAGCTAACCTAAATCGCTCATTCCGCTGCCAGCCGACTTCAAAATTCGTTCTGCTTAGCGCCCGCTCGTGCTCTCAGCCTCGCTGAATTGACTCATTCTAGCTCACACTCGTTCCTCTCCCAACATCACCAACCCGCCTCCCGCTCGCGCCCGCCGCTCCTTCACGTGCATTGTTTTGTGCTGTTTGACAATAGGTTGTGACTCTAGAGTGTGGCGAACGCCCCTCGCAAGAAAGGACTCATTTGGTGGGTTAGAAGGCTGTGTCTCAACACTCATCAAGAGTGCGAGTGGTCAGATGGCAGACTTTCAAATCATTGTAAGTATGCTCGAGTATTTTTAAGGAAAGTCCTACATACTTGATGTTAAATTCAAGATTCACTTGCTGGAGAAGCGACGGTAATTGAGTAGATGTCAATAACTCAATACTCATAAATGAGTCGCTCACCTGAATCTCATCTTCGCAAGGACGCGGTGGCTCATCTGGAGGCTCAACAAGGGGGCTTGTCAAAGAACCCGTCAACAGGGTCATGATTCTTCAGATGAGTACCGTCGTAAGGGGTAGTGTTCCCTAAAATGAGTGAGACGGTCACTACAAGATCAACACTAGGATCTCGGCTCTCGGTGGTGATGTGGCTGGGGACAATGATAAGGGGAAGAGTGGGGAAAAGCCATACTCAAGAATGGGCCAAAGGTAGAGTGTCAAGGACTAGATCTCTAGCCGAAATGGACACTAGGTCTAAGTGAGGCATGGAGGATGAATATATCATCACATTGTCACTGGGCCGCTCTTCCTCACTCTTGTGACCTTGCTCACTAGTCATACTAGTGTCACTCTCCACTTGTATTAAGCGGTCATGACTAACTCCAAAATCAAGTGGGAACTGAGTCTCATCTGGACGAGATGGATCAAAATCAAGCGATTAAGATGAGTATTCATGCGATCAAATTGATCAAGACGTAGTCGCTGAAATTCGTCCTCAGGTATCTCTAGTTGCGGAACACTAAGAGGGTCTTGACATGTGATGTGATTCAGACGATGTTGGTCTCTATAAGGCTTCTGAGAGTCATCTAGACGGTCCTTCCTAACATAATCAGATCATACTCGTGGGTGGATTGGATCCCTACGAATGTGCGATGGTGGTCACGTATATACAGACTCAGGTTCCTCAATTAGATGAGATGCGTAACGACGATGAACCGAACGATACTCAACTCTACCATCATAAAGTCATGGCTTGGTGTAAGTATAACGACATGAAGATCCCCCATCATAATGATCGTCTCGTGATTGGGTGGGGGGCTGTTTTGAGCAAGTAATGAGGGGAGTGTTTCAGGGCAGCTGGACGAGATTTCTTGAGGGGAAGTAGGTGATTCAGTGGGGGTTGTTTGGAGGAAATAATGAGAATTGCATTTCAGGCGGGCTGCTGAGAAGAGAGTCCGGTGGAGGGGTTCGCACATGGCTTTCAGTGAGGAGTGTTTTAGGCGGCTTGCAATGAAAGGCTCGATGGATTCAAAAAGCTGTGTGAGGATTTAGGTGTCCGGTACGTGGATTTTCTGGGGAAAATTGAAGATATGTGTGTGTGTGTGGGGGGGATTTGGGAAGGAGATGGGGTGACAGTGGAGAAGGATGCAAGGGGATACAAGAACAAACATGTGAGTCATCACCTAGGGCTTCACAAGTCGTCACTGTGAGTGGATCATCGGATTCCAGGAAGCTTTCTTTCTCCAAAATCTATAATGAAGATGGCTGCCCCTCCTATTTAAATGAAAACTACCTAGGGCCTCCCTTACATCAATGATTGTGATTGTCCGCAAATGAAACGAACCCGATTACAATAAATAAAAAATGAAAACTACAATGTAATATATGAAAAAACATGCAAACAAAAATCCCGACGCATTCACGGAGTTGGATCGTCGATCCGGAGACATGAAATATGACAGGTTGCCAATCGTCCCTGAATGGGACCAAAACTCGTGCTCCACCACGGGTTCGTGCTGTCGATCTTCATCATGTCTGACCCTTGTAGATATGTTTCCTCCAATCAATTGTTTTCATATACTTCTGGTAGGTACTGCTCTTTAATTTCCTGCATAAATGTTTGTCATATGGGACCGACTTTTTGAATCCTCTGTTTTCATTCATTCCTTTCTAGTGTTGCCATAGGTGTTGAGCTTAAATTATGCAAATCATCTTTTAAAAATTTTTCATTTGAGTTTACCCATTCTCCTACATAATCCTTTGACACTTACTTTTTGCGGTCGTCTAATTGACCCATTTTCTAACTTACACCTCAAATCATTAGATTGCATTTTTTATTATCTTCTATATATGTCAACCCTACCGTCCCTCTAATATAATCATTCCTTGATTTATATTTCCTTTTTTTTCACACATCCTTTTTAACTTTCTGTTATGAGTCCCCATTATTTGTGCCGGTTATGTTACACATATTTTATTACAAGTCTTTAAGTATGTTATTTTGAGTTATATGAGTCTAGTGTTACCAAGTTGAGTCATTACGAGTCTTTAGGATGATTTTTACTGTTTCACGCATCTTTTATTTTGGAGTTATTTACACCCATGCCACTTGTATTGTTTTAAATAGACCCTTGGGCCATTGTTTGGGGTGTGAATGAATGAATCCAATTTTCTCTCTATGTTCCCCTCTCTCTGTTTCTCTCCGATTCCTCAATTTCTAGGGTTAAAGTTGAGTAAGACTTCCCTTCTTCCTCACCCCTCACATTCTCCGCGGGCTGATCTCGACTCCTCTTGTATCTCTGCCTCTACTGCCACCTCCGACAACGTTACGGGCTAGACTCGTAACATCTTGGTATCAAAGCTACCGATCTTCCTTTCTCCCTACTACTGCCAACAAATACATTTGTTACCGGTTGTTTCATGCTTGATTCCAACCACATGCCTCCTCTGTTAGTGCTTCTCCAACTACCGCCGATTGCACGTCTCCCGACGTTTAGTCGCCCACGCTTCTTTCGTCGCTAATAACATTCAAGTCGATCACGTGCTTCTGTCTCTTCCGCTCACATGATGCCGCTGTTCTCATTTCTGCATGTGCCATCATCACCATTGTCATTTTCGCTTGCGTCATCTCTGCCCTTGCTAGCCTCTACAGGTGCTCGAATCGTTCGATAGGCCAAAGCGTTCTGAGAGATAGAAAACACACGCAGACGAGCCACCAGTTCTTCCCGCTGTCTTTCTCATCCTTTGCCAACCGATCTGCTCTGGGTAACAACACTGGGGACTGCGCGCCTCTGTGCTCCTTCCAAACCGCAGTTTAGCCGCACACACAACTTCTTCCTCGAGCCGCCTGCCTACTGAAGTACTCTGCATCAAAGGAAAATATCGAGCTTCCATTTCTCGAGCCCCACACCAATCTCCCTCTGGAAGAAAGTTATAAAGCAATCCTTAATCAATCAATTGATTTAATTAATTAATTCTTTATTTGATTGATTAATTAATTATCAATTCTTTCGGCATGACAATGGGTCCCAATGAGCAAATTGTCCTCTGTTTGATGTCCAAAAGTTATTGGAGATGTCAGTGTCATAGGCCAACATCGATATAGTTTACTTTAGAGACTTGAGCCCGCCAGAGCAGCCATCAATCCCAAACACGCCCAAAGGTGCTCCGTCGACCCCAGCTGTTCTCTTTACACCACCGACCTTGTCACGTCCACCCCCAGTGGTGGTGCCTTCACAAACTGTGTCACCGCCATTAGTTCATGTGGTCTCCATCCCGCAACCTTCACTCCAGTCACCTCTTCCGGTGGTCTTTTTCGATCAATTCCTTCTGACGCCCCTCCCGTTCTATCTGTGAGCACGATGACGACCTGCCACTCGCTGCAACCACCGCCACAACGATACACTACTATGAGTTGTTTAGGAGGGAAATTAAAGAGCCAGATGATAACATCGTGTAGGCCTCGTTCGAGCTTGAGGACAAGTTTGATTTGAAGGACTAGTGAGATTTTATGGGCCCCTCTATCTGTACCGATTATGTTATGCCTATTTTATTAAAAGTCTTTAAGTATGTTATTTTGAGTTGTATGAGTCTAGTGTTATTGAGTCGAGTCATTACGAGTGTTAAAGATGGTTTTAATATTTTACGCATCTTTTATTTTGGGATTATTTACACTCATGCCACTTGTAATGCTTTAAATGGACCTCAATTCTCGCTCTCAAAGGGTCCGTGTCACTAGCTTGCCAACTCCATGTTAAGTTTTTAGTTTTGCAGAAAACTTTGCTAGCATGGCGAGCTCGCGATGCTTTGCTTACGCGCAACGACCTCGACGCACTAGGCAGGTCTCTAGCCCGTCCGCGTTAAGTCGATGGCCCACTCCTATAAATAGACCCCCTACCGTGTTAAATGCGTTTTTTCTTTTGCTGAGCTCTCCTTAGCGACACGAGTGTGCAAGGTCTTGATCTTTTCGCCACCCTTCCCTCGTTCTTTCTATAGATATGGGTTCGCCTGAAGGCGTGGAGTTAGGTAGCCTTCAGTGTGCGGCCAAATTTGCTGTGAGCACTTTCCCATAGTCCGCAACAACCATTGACGAGCTCGCGACCTTCAAGAAATAGGTGCCTCCCAAGTATGCAACTCGGGGAGCTGTGGATGGCGAACACAAACAATTTTTCACTAACACGCATGTTTTTCCTCTTACCCACTTTGACATGGGTCTTCGCCTCCCTCTGTGGCAAGAAGTTCGGCCGATACTAATCCACTTCGGCCTCGTCCCAACCTAGATTAAATCGAATGGGATCGCGGCCATCATAGCCCTGATTTGCTTTCTCCGCGAGGCCGGCGTGGTCTTTGACTTCACCGTCTTTCGAAAGCTTCTGACTATGAAGGAGACCTCTAAGGGGGCCACCTACTTTAGCCGTGGCGACTTCGTAAAATTCAAGGGGACGCAGAGCAAAGTTCACAGAAGAACGAGAAGTTCGTCATCCTACAAGGCTTTTTCGGCTCGCTTTCCTTCCATCCCATTCAGCGGGAGCCAGAGATTTACAGGGCACCTCGCTTGTCGGAGACGTCAAAACCCCAATACCCCTCGCTATAGCAGAAGCCACCTGACACCGTCAAGCTGCGACAACATGTGGAAGAGCTTCCTTATGTCAATCATGGGCGGATTTGGGGGGGGGGGTTGGAGCTGGCCCTCCCACCCCAAATGTAATATGCCCTAATCGTGCTGGACGACCTTCATTCTAGCGCATCGGTCTTCTCGGCGGCACCACCGACCAGGATCTGTGTTTCTCCCCCCGTCCTGACTTCCCCAGTTCTCCTTTGGCCTCCACTGCTGCACCACATCCGGCCCCTACCTCTCTCGACGACGACGTGTCGACAACCTGTGGGACACGACAACCTAGCGACGACTGACGACGAATCCCGCTTTCCTCTTCCAGTCTTCCGTTCCCTCCTCTTCATTGTAAGTCTGTAAGCCACTAAGCTTCTTTCTCCTCTCATTCTAAGTCAAGCCGTTAATCATTATAGTGATATTTTTCCTCCATTAAACCATTGAAAATCTCTGCTGGACTGCTCCCTTGTTGCCTTGTTGGAACTGAAACAGAACAGGGATTGTTTTATCCTTGAATAGTTCAATTTTTGTATATAAGATACTCAAAACCCAGAAGTTCATGGATTCATCTGTACTTCAATTTTTGCCCAAAACTGAAAACCCAGTGCTTCAATTTTTGTATACAATTTTTTACGGCTCTTTTATTTTTAACATCTGAAGCTTTTCTACCTATTTAATTCTACTCGTGCTTAATTAGTGATTTCTATACTTTATACTTCTATGTCTCTATTTTGATTGATTTTAATCTAAAATTAACTTTGAATTGATGCTTAATTGGTGATAATTACAGCGGAACATCATTTTCGGGTGAATATTTTCAATGCCACTATAGATTGTTGGTTTCAGGAGCTCAACTCAAGATTCAATGATCATTCTATGGAGCTACTACTTAGCATGACTTTAGATCCAAGCCATAATTACAAATCTTTTAATATTGATGATATATATGACCCTTGCAAAGAATTTCTACTCACAGAATTTCAGTGATCATGAGTTTTTTTGTTGAATACTCAGTTGCAACATTATGAATTTGATGTTCCTGTTCATAAGGATTTGAAGAATTTGCTTACAGTTACCGAACTATGTGAAAAAATGGGGATAAAAAAGTCAAAGACATACTATCTTATTGACCGATTAATTTAACTCATTTTGACTCTTCTAGTCTCAATGACAACTATAGAACGATGTTTTTCAGCTATGAAAAATATTAAAACAAGACTTCACAATAAGATAGAGGAGGAATTTCTAGCAAATTAATTCTACCAGTGTTTAATTAGTGATTTCTATACTTGATACTTCTATGTATCTATATTGATTGATTTTAATCTAAAATTAACTTTGAATTGATGCTTAATTAGTGATAATTACAGTAGAACGTCATTTTCGGGTGAATATTTTCAATGTCACTATAGATTGTTGGTTACAAGAGCTGAACTCAAGATTCAATGATAATTTTATGGAGCTACTTCGTCTTAGCATGACTTTTGATCCAAGCCATAACTACAAATCTTTTAATATTGATGATATATGTGCCATTGCAAAAAAGTTCTACTCACAAGATTTCAGTGATCATGAGCTTTTTCTGTTGAATACTCAGTTCCAACATTATGAATTTTATGTTCCTGCTCATAAGGATTTGAAGAATTTGCATACAGTTACCAAACTATGTGAAAAAATGATGGAGATAAAAAAGTCAAAGACATACTATCTTATTGACAAATTAATTCAACTCATTTTGACTCTTCTAGTCTCAACGACAACTACAGAACGATCATTTTCAGCTATGAAAAATGTTAAAATAAGACTTCACAATAAGATGAAGGATGAATTTCTAGCGAATTGAATGATTTTATACAGTGAGCGAGAAATAACAGAGAAGTTTGACAAAGAGTTGATCATAGATGAATTCTATGAAGTGAAAAACCGCCGTGCATAGTTGAAGTAACTTTTATATTGTTGTTTGTCTCCTTTTGTTTGTAAGTATTGGTTCTTAATTCTAAAATGTTTAAACTAAAATTTAAAACGATAGCTTATTTTTGATTTTTTTTCAACTTGCCTTATGTCTCTCGGCCCCCGTTATTGAACTTTCTGGATCCACCCCTGATGTCAACCCGGAAGAAGGTATAGGCGAGCCCTTTCTACGCCGCGCAACAGCTGGCGATCTAAACAACGAACTTATCCATTTCGTTTCTTTTTTTGCAAAACTCCGATCCCTTCCTTCCGTGGTGAAGATTGGCGAGGTCGAGACCTCGCGCGCGCGGCGAGCTGCCGCTCTCCCTTCCACACCCATCAAGTTGATTATCATGGGTGAGGATGAACCAGTCGACGCCCAGGGAAAGAAGCCCATGGACCCGGTGTCGAACTATGCTGAGCTGTCGAAAAAACGCACGAAGGCGGTGGTGCAACAGAGCCTTGCCGAGGCCATCGCTTTAGATGATGACGATCCCGAGGCCTATCCTAATTTTGGGTACGGTAGCGAGGGAAAATATATTACTGGCGTGCCCTGGTGGCATAGGACTCCCTGCAAAATAAGATGTCCCAAAGTACTCACTTGCCCTCTTGGGCTTGGGACGACAAGCCTGATGATGTTCTTAATATTTTGTATGCGATGGTCTAGATGATGTCGAGGAGCTCGTTCAAGTCGGCCCGCAGTTTCTCGCGTGGCAGGCTTCGCGTTCCGTCTTTAGGACAACCAAACTCCTTCACGCTCTGGCGTGGCGATACATTCACACCGTTAAAGCATTGCACGACACCAAGAACTTCCTCACCACTGTTGAGGAGAGTGCGACCAAACGCACCGAGGATGAGGAGAAGCTGGCCAGGGTCAAGGCCGAGCTGGTTGAGATTCAGATTCCGCACCTCGCCAGCGTGGTCATGTTTAGACTTAATTTTTTATTTGCAGGCTGCCGAGGTCTTACCGCGCAACAGCTTTCCATCTTGGAGCAGAAGAACGCGAGCCTCTAGGATGAGGTGGAGTCTTTGAAGATCCAGCTCACCACCGCGAGGTCTCAGGTTGACGCTCCTCCTGCTCCAGAGGCCTCGACGAAGGACTGCCTTTATTACTCTCTTGCTGACCTAAGGTCGATATGGTGCCAGAACGTCCGTGATGGCGGTGAGCTCATGCTCACCCGCCCGTGGTGCATGGGCAAGTTAATCAAGGAGGGCGAGATTTTGTCCGTCGAGCCTCTACTCTTCGAGGTTCGATGATTAGTCCGATGAGATCTCGTGTAACATCTGTAATTTATTACGAAAGTAAAATTTAAATTGCAGGGCCCGTTTTCGAGTGAAATTGATTGCGCAAATGTCATGTCAAGGTACGATTTTAGTATGGTTAATTTTTGAGCACTAATCAATGGATAAATTTTCGCCGTTAAAAATTTATTCGACGCATCTTGGTGTTGGTACGAGAGTATAGCACACAGTCATGTCAATGAGGAGTGACAAAAATTGAAATAAAATTTTGAAATGACAAAATCCCCCTCCCCCATCGGTTCAATTGGAAACCAATACTGCTTTGGTAACCGTAAGCCATGTTTTACTTCCCTCAACCGCGCGTCAATAGGTTTTCTCCCAGTCGAGCGCACCGTTTTGCCTTAATCGCTTCTAGGGCCTTTTATCTCTCGCAGTCGCAACTGTTCACTTCCAAAACCACTGATACCTCCTCCCATCCCTTCCGTTCCAGACGATCAAAGGTGTCTTCCCCTTGTTGTCGCTGTGCGCCGCTGTTTTTGCTTCCCCGCACTGCAGATCTAGACGACCTCTCCTCGACGACACTTAGGATTGACTTCAGGTAACGTCGAATCCTACTAGTTTTCCCCCGCTTCTCCTTCTTTAGTAGTCGAGCGACTCCTGCTCTGTTTTAGACGCCGCCGTAACCAGTAATCGAGCCGACCCTTCTCTTCCAGGTAACAGTAGAGGTTTCACGCAATCCTTCTTCTTCTTGTTGTTGTTGCCATCGATCTCCCATGTGTTTGTGTTATTAACAATCTCAAGATGTTTCTCCTCTTTCCTAGAGTGAAAATGGGGATTTTCTCAACCAAAATCGTCAGACGCAACAAGCTTCTTGACCTTATTGGGAAATTTTCACTTGTTCTATTGAAGTAAACCTTGCTCGATCTCGTTCCTTGTGAATGGTGATTATGAAAACTCAAGCCAACGAGTTCTTAATGAGTTAGTGGGTTCTTTTGCAATCACAGCCTAGTCGACGACTTCAAACTTAGACGTGTCCGTCTTCGTTTCAGAAATTCTTGCCACTCTACTATTAGAGAAGTGGTAAGTTCGTCTCCCTTCATTATGACTTGTATCCTTGAAATTCTGGGAGGTTTTGATCGAATGTTTAACGTCTTCCCCTTTAGGTTCCTCAGGGGGAAGAGGGATAAGTGGTGCTCGTGACAAAAGGAAAGCATGCCTCCGCATCGTGTGTACGAGCGTCGCAATCCCGGGATAAAAAATTCGACTCCTTTTGGCTCGACATATCACTGCACATAAATGCATTTTTCTAAGTTATTTAACAATATTTTCGTAATTTAATTATTCATGCCAGTACCAATGATTAAATTACTCCAGATAACGCAGAAAAATCAGGATCACGTAACTTAGTAATGCATGACGAAGCTAGTTATTGAGTACTGTGCAATATACACAGTATAATTCGGTTACATTTAGCCAGAACAAGAACAAACAAAAAAAAGAATGTGTATATCTTTATTATACTATAAGCAAATTCCAAAAGAGCCATGATGTAACATTCGTCTCCCCAAAATACCCCCAACCATGGTGTAACATTTTAATGCCAAAATACCCCTCATTTTTCTTATTTCTGGACTCATTTGTATGATTTTTTTTGTTATTTGATCATAAATTTTCTTATTCTCCTACTCATTTGTATAGTTTTTTTTTCTTATTCCCCTACTCGCCGCCCCACCAATGTTGCCGCCCCCGCTCCCGCCCAATGTCGCCGCCCCCGCCCCCGCCCAATGTCGCCGCCCCCGCCCCCGCCCAATGTCGCCGCCCCCGCTCAATGTCGCTGCCCCCGACCATTGTCGCCGCTCCCGACCAATATCGCCGCCCCCGACCAATGTCGCCGCCACCGACAAATGTCGCCGCCCCTGATAAATGTCTCCGCCCCGCACGGGTTTCCCGTGCACGACTGCTTGTACTCATATGAAGAAGCAAAGTGTTAATTAAGTTAAAAACTTCAGATCAACGATCTCATTCTCATACGACTTGCAGTCCGTATGAGCATCAGACGTGGGGTCATCAGACACATTTCCATACTTGGAGATCTTCAGTTGCGAGCCATGTTGCACTCAGGGAGCACTTCAATTCAATTCACTACGTCTTTGGGTCGCCATTTGGGCTCCAAAATCAGTATAAACATGCAAATTGTAAATCATAGAATTAGATTACTAAATTTATTGAAAAGAATTCACGACACCAAGAATCAATAAAAGAACGCAGATAACAAGATAAAAACCATAATGCATATTTTCAGAAGATGGCTTATAGTTTCACAGACAAATGTTACAAAAACATGTAGTAATAAGCTAAAACTCATATTTTCATATGCAAATTAATTATGTATTTTTCTAGTGTTACTAGGAGTACTACTTGTTTTTAGGGCTGTAACGGTTCAGTTTGGTTTGGTTTGTAAGCAAAACCGCAAACCGAACCACCCCTATGTGGTTCCAAAAATTTGGAACTGAACCAAATCGCTTAAACATTGAAACCGAACCGAACCAAACCAAAATGATTTAGTTCGCTTCGGTTCAGTTTTAGTGGTTTAAATAATGTGATAAAGGCTAAAGATTTATAGATAGAGATTAGGGATGGTGCAATGAATGAGGCTCAACCACCCAACATGAAAGTGCTGCCTGAACACAATTCCTTTCACCTAACCATTTCAGGGCTCCAAAATCAAATGAATGGAAAATGAAATATTCATCAACATTATTTATTTTGAAAAGATGTAGATTAGGGAAATATCTAGACTAAAGATCGACGACAACTTAGATGCTTAATCAAAACAAAAAACAAAAAACTTAAAAAATATAAGAGAATTACCTGCTGGGCCGCTGACAACAAGAGGTTCGAATCTGGAAAGGGCCGAACAACAATGTCCAATGGTGTAAGAACTGGAATCTGGAAAGGGAAAAATCATAGAGCACCAAACACGGAAAGGGATGAACGACAACATCTGGATTCCTCGAAACAGGGAAGAAGAATATGGAGAAGATGCCTATCAGTAGGCGGAAGCGGGATGCGGGAAGACTGTGGCTGCGACTATCACTCAGTGTCCTTGCGCCTCTGCCCTAATTTATGAATGACAAACTCCACACGGGATCCGAGATCGAAACGATGATGGTGGAGAAGAAGTAAGATTGGTGTGGTACTCGGAACGACAGAAGAGAGGCGCGCAGTTAGCGGGGTATGGCAAATAGCGACTCCCGAGGGAGAAGCAACCAACAAAAATGAGTTCTATATCGTTAGGTGAAATCCGCGAAAAATATCGCCCGGGTGTGTTGGGTTCGCCCGTGGGTTTAATCATTAATGAAATATAATTAACTGTTTGCCGCAAAAGTCAAAACCATGAAGCGTATGGTTCAACACTTTAACGTATGGTTTAATAAAAATATGAAATGTAATTAACCTTTGTATGATTAACCGTATGGTTTAATGAAATTTAATTAATAAATTAAATATTTTTATACACAACAGTTCGATTTGGTTCGACTCGGTTCGGTTTGCCACACAAAAACATAAACCGAACTGAACCGTATGGTTTTTCTAAAATCAAAACCATAATCGCGGCCTACTGAAACCGAACCAAATCGTATGGTACGGTTTGGTTTTGTTCGGTTTTGCGGTTCGGTTGATTTGGCTTACATGCCTCCTTGTTTTTACAGGGATCACTAGTGGGGAGCTACGTATAGGATAAGTATCGTGGTTCTTCATACTTGTTTGTCTTTTATTTCTGTTTTTTTCCAGTTCAATTGTTGTATTTTTATATTGAACATGTATCAGGATGATTTAATGGTTTTATTGTATCAGACTATGTTTAAGATTTCAGTAAATGCAAACTTTATGGCTCTTTTCATTACTAGTTGACATTGTGAATCAGATTTTGAGATACACTTGTTTACCTTTTCTGTCTTTCTTACTTTCGCTGTAAGCTTACTTTTAGTACATTTTAATTATGCCTGCTATGTACCAGTTTCATGACCATTGCTTAGTTTACTTCTTATCGCGAGGTCCGACCGGATTGCTGATTTGTTGTTAAACTTGGTTGGGGTGTTACATCTCCTCCAACGATGACGAGTCAGACTCATCATCTCATTGTGGAGGATCGGCCGACAAATCCAGAGGCGAGTCCTCTGGCTGCGCCGGTTTGGCCACTGAGTCCAGTGGTGGATCCTCCAGTTCACAGCGATCACTGAGCAAATCGCCCTTGGTCGTTGTGTAATCAGCTCGTCTCGGCGAGGCGAGGTGATGAGGTGAGGCCCCTTCTGATTTTTTGATCTTTCTTCTGCACTGTAAACATAGGTCATTCAAAGCAATGAAAATATTCAAAATTTTGTCTAGTGTTATCAATTTTTGCATTTATTCTCATTATCATGCCCTCGTAGTACGAGAGTGCATTTAGTCTCATAGGACAATGAGAGCGAGAGTTTGCTTAGGCTCATAGGACGATGAGAGCGAGAGTTCGCTTAGGATCATATGACGATGAGAGCGAAAGTTCACTTAAGATCATAGGACAACAAGTGCGAAAGTTCGCTTAGGCTCTCAGGACGACGTGAGCGAGAGTTTGCTTAGGTTCTCAGGTCGACGAGAGAGAAAGTTTGCTTAGATTCTCAGGAACTCACCCGCTGAGACCTTGGTAGGCTCTTCATTTTGAGGACAAGTTCCTGTTTAAGAGAAAAATGGAAAAATTAAGAAAAACTTGTTGTAGTAGTTGATTGCCATCCAATATGATAGGACGAAGAAGCACTCGAGGGGTCCGTCTGTCGGCATGCAAGAGGGGAACTGATCTCAGCCGTTACTGCAGAGGCATGGTCTTAAGTAGACTCGTTGAACTTGAGACGTCCCATGCCCCTTTTTAGTATGCTTTCAGGAGGGAGAGGCCATCATGGGGTCCGTCAGTCAACTTGCAAAGGGGGAGCTGGTCTCGCTCGACAGTACAGATGCTTTGGCTTAAGTGTACTCGCTGAGCTCGAGGCGTTATCCCATTCTCCTTAATATGTTTTTGGGAGGGCCATCAAGGGGTCCGTCAGTCAACTTGCAAAGGAGGTGCTGGTCTCACTTGACAGTACAGATGCTTTGGCTTAAGTGTACTCACTTAGCTCGAGGCGTTATCCCATACTCCTTAATATGTTTTTGGGAGGGCCATCAAGGGGTCCGTCAGTCACTTGCAAAGGGGGAGCTGATCTCACTCGACAGTACAAATGCTTTGGCTTAAGTGTACTCACTTAGCTCGAGGCGTTATCCCATGTTCCTTAATATGTTTTTGGGAGGGAGAGACACTCAAGGGGTTCATTGGACAATATGCAAGGAGGGAGCTAGTCTTGTCCGACAGTGCAAACGCTTGGACTTAAGTGAACTCGCTGAGTTTGAGGCGTTGTCCCATGCCCTTTCTTATATTCTTTATGGGTGATAGAGGCACTCGAGGGATCAACGACCAACATGCAACGAGGGAGGTAATCTCGGTCGTCAATGCAGAGGCTTGAACTTAGGAGGATATCAACATATGAGGATCGTAGGTCCCAATATCAAGGAGTTCATCCTGCCGCTTAAACGATTGAGAGGATTAGTTTTACCAATTTCTAGATAGTGCATAAAATTTATATGTACTTTCGCTGGGTGAAACATGCTTGGAGCCTTATGAATTGATGACTCTTAAAGTTGCCCGAGTCGGAGTGGTTGGCATCTTGTAGTTGATAGCGGATCTGCCTCATATAATATTTTTTAGATGACGACTCAGGGCTCACTCCTTGTAACCCGTCAGATGAGTTAAAAGAGCGCTCGAGGGATTGTCAGCCAACATGCACGGAGGCAGCTGATCTCGTTCATCAATGCAGATGCTTAGACTTAGTATGATGCACTATTAACTTGAGGCTCTGTCCCATCACTCGACTGAGGGTTTCAAGAAATATGGAGGTTCATTCTCTAAATCACTTATGGAGACGAGTTTCTCCTTCAAATATCATCAAACTTAGTTCTTTGAAAATCTCGTCAGATTAGTGTTAAATGATAAGTGAATACACATTTACAAATAACGTAACCTGACGTTTTTTTAGCGTCAAGGCATTCACAGGAAGAACTACTTCAAATCACCAAGTGTTCCCAAGGAGTTCTCCTTCCGAATTCTGCATGCGATATCCTCCTGTCTTAAGAGATTCCTGGACCATGAACGGTCCTTTCTAATTTGGGTTGAGCTTGTCGATGACGGCGGATCTTCCCGCCGCTTCAAATTTCTTCAACACGAGATCTCCCCTCTGGAACTGCTTGATTCAAATATGTTTGTCGAAGTACCTTGCTATCCTTCGCTTGATCTCTTCCCGCTCAGCGGTGGCAAGGTCCCAAAGTTCCTCGATGAAGTCAAAGGAAAACCTATGTGACTCTTCATTCTCTAGACGCCATTCCTCTCCATCCTCAGTTGCTATCACTCTTAGGCTCCGAATCTCAAACTCCATTGGGATGAGAGCTTTTGAGTCGTAAGACAACTTGAAGGGGGTTTCACCCGTCGTGGAATTCAGAGTGGTTCTTATGGCTCAAAGGACTGAGGGAAGCTATTCTGCCCAACTCCCCTTGAAGTTTTCTTCTTTTGTTTTTAGGAGATCGAGGATGAGTTTGTTAGACGCCTTGGCCTGACCGTTGCTTCGGGGATGGTGGACGGATGCAAAACGGAGATCTGTTCCCAGTTGACTGCAGAATTCAGACAACTCTAAGCCGGCAAACTGCAAACCATTATCGGTCACAACCTCTATAGGTATCCCGAACTTGCAAGCGATCTCTCCCCAAATGAAAATTTTCACCACCTTAGATGTGGTCTTCGCTAGCGCCCTATCCTCGATCCACCGCGAGAAGTAGTCGATCACAACTAGAATAAACTTCCTCTGCCCGTCTGCCCGAGGGTATGGTCCCAACAAGTCCATTCCCCAATTAGCAAATGACCACAGTGCTGCGATTGAACAAAGTTGCTGAGCTGGCTGTAGCTGGACTGGGCATAAAGTTGACAATTCTGGCACTTTCTAGAGAAGCTCTCTGCATCCTTCCTGATGGTTGGCCAAAAGTAGCATTGCCTCAAAACGCGTTGTTCGGGAGTATGGGTTCCAGAATGACTCCCACATTCTTCGGAATTGATCTCCTTTTTGAATTCAAGGGACCTCTGCTTTTGTGATCCATCGGGCTAGTGAACCAGAGAGGGTCTTCCTGTATAAGTCTCCGTTATGAAAATAGTAGGCTGACTTATATCGGAACTTCCTCTCTTCTTCAACTCCCGCCGAGAATTGGTCGGTGGTGAGAAAAATCACAAAGGGGTTAACCTAAGATGTCTGCTGCCCAATCTCCATCTACTCCCCTTCTTTGATAGATGACCGAAACAACTCGGCAGTGGTATCTCCGACCATACTTTGCCAATTAATTGACCTATAAGTTCTCCTCTCTTGGTACGTACTGGATGAAGAAGGTTTGGAAAGATCCCATCAAGCTCTTCACCTTTACGAGGAATTGCTGCAAAGTCATCTCTGTCACTTCAAACTCTCCGCAGATCTGGGATGCGACCGTCAATGAATCTGTGTGAGCCACGGGGTCTTGTACTCCCAACTCTTTGTCCAAGCAAAGTTCTTTTATTATGGCCTCATACTCCGTCTAGTTGTTTGTGACCGGGAAGAAGAATATCCACCGCCTGCTCGATCCTTGTTTCTTTCAGGCTTACTTGGATGATACCCACTCAGAGGGAACTCCTTTCCGAGGCTCCGTCAACGAACATCTTTCATGAAATAAATTCCAAAGAGTTTGCCCCCTCCTAGGCCTCTACTGAGAAGTCTGTCAGAAAATCCATCACTGCTTGATCTTTATAGCCATCCTTGAAAAAAAAGAGGTGTCAAACTCGCTGAGCTCCACAGACCAGGCTGACCCAAATTCTCCACCCGTTCCATGCTACTGCGAAGGGGATGATCGGTCACCACTCAGATGAAATGCGCTTGAAAGTATGACCTGAGTTTCCATGTTGAGATAACTAAGGCGTAAGCTAGCTTCTCTAAGATAGGATAACACATCTCAGTCTTCCGCAAAACCTTGCTCACATAGTAGATTGTGAGCTGACTTTTCCAGTCTTCCTAGATGAGTACTGAACTTACGACCTCTACTCCCACCCCCAAGTAGAGGAATTTTTTTTTTTGCTTTTCGGGGTCCTTGTAGCAACAACGCCAAGCTCTGGAAAATTTCCGGACACTCTGTCGTCTATTCGAACTTTCTGTTGTTCTGAAGAGTTTTGAAAAACCGATAGCATTTCTTCTCGGTCTTTGACCGAAATCTGCTCAAATCGGGTAATATTCCAGTCAAGCGCTATACCTATTGGTATCTCTTGGTGTCGCCATCTTCATGATGGCCTTCACTTTATCGGGGTTGGGCTCTACTCTTGCTAGGGTCAGAAGATGGCCCAAGAACTTTTCCTTTCCTCTTCCAAATGCACATTTAGCCAGGTTGAGCCTCATTTTAAACTTTCACAATGTTGTGTTGGTCTCGACCAAGCCTTTACGATTTTTCTGAATTCTCTTGCTCTTCACCATGAGGCGGTCTATATAGACCTCCAGGTGACGCCCTTTCTGTTCTTTGAATCCATCATCTGTTGATAGGTTGCTCCCACGTTCTTTAGCCCGAAGGGTATCATCTTGTAGCTGTAACATTCTTCATTTATGGTGAAATTGACGTCGTGACGATCATGAGGATGCATTCGGATCTGATGGTATATTGAAAAAGCGTCGAGAAAGCTTATTACAAAAAACTGATGGTTAAGTCAACCAACACGTCGATCCGAAGTTAGAGATAACAATCTTTTGGATAAACTTTATTGAGAAGAGAAAAATCGATACACATCCTCCACTTTCCCTAGTCATCTCCACCATTATAACATTAGAGACCCAACTTGGGTACTGGATCTCCGATACAAAACCTGCCTCTACCAGCTTCTTCATCTCTTCACGAGTGGGCTCAACCAAAGTAGTGGCCATCACCCTTTTCTTCTGCCTTATGAGGCGAACCCCTGTATCTAGGTTGAGGCGATGACATGCCACATTGGCGTCAATACCTTACATATCCGCGACGCTCCATGCAAAGACGTCAGTGTTCTCCTGCAGGAACGCCATGACCTTCTGCTTGTCCTCATCTGTTAGCTCTCCGCTGACCTTCACGCTTCCAGTACTCCCTCCCACGACTATAACCTCCACCTTTTCCACCTTCTTTGCTACCTCCAAGCGTGTCTTCCTTTCCGACACTATGTCAACTTCTTCCTCCGCCTTCTTCTAGACTCCAGCCCATCGTATTGATGACGTTAAGGTAGTACTCCCTGACTACCTTGGGATCACTGCGGATCACGATTTGAACCTTAGTTATTAAAGGCGCAAGCCGCACCAAGGCGCAAATAGGTCTTGGAGCGTAGGCGCAAGGCGCAAGTGTGCGCCTGACGAAGTCAAGATGCGACCATTTTAATTTTAAAAAATAAGCATCAAACATCAATTCATTTTCTTGATCAGATTTTTTTATCTATTTTACTCCTTAATCATTCATTATTATCATTTATCTCTTAAAAATAGAATTAATGTGATCACGTGCATCATATCTAAGTTTTAACACTCGATTATGTTTCACAAACACTAAATCATGCAAAAATTACTGAGGTCTTGCATTCTTTCTTTCTTTCTTCTGAAAAAAATTTTGCAACAGAAATCGCAGTTAGACGTACCTTTTATGATCCAAAGGCGCGAAAAAGGCGCAAACCTCTGAGTCTGTTGAGCCTGGAGCCTTGGACGCGCCCGAGACACGCCTTTAACAACATAAATCTGAAACCCTCCCAAGCTATATTCCAAACACTGCCTATGTTGTTAAAGGCGCGCCTAAGGCTCACTAGACTCAGATGTTTGCGCCTTTGTGCCCCTTATTTGCGCCTTAAGAACATACAAGGCTTGCCTAAGTGAGTTTTATGTTATAATTTTTTTTCCATAAACAAAGAAAAAAATAATGTAAGAACTCAATGATTTTATATTGAGTTGGTGTTTGTAAAAGATAATTATGCTTTGGACCTTAGATATAATGCAAGTTACCACATTAATTCTATTTTTAAGAGATATAAATGATAGTAAAAAATGATTAATTAGTAGAATAAATGAAGAATTTGATCGAGAAGATGAAATGCTGTTTGATGTTGATTATTCGAAATGGATGTGGTTGCGACCAAGGTTGTCAGGATCGAGATCCTAGATGTGATCGTTTTGAGGTTGGATAGAATCAGATCGTAGGATCGGATCAAGAATCGTAAGATCCTACAACATTCATAAATTAAGACTAATAAAATAAAATTGAATTTTGTATATTAAATTACATGCTCAATTAATAAAAAAATCAATAAATTGAGTAATATATGAATAAATATATTAAATTTTTTTGAATAACTAAATCAAAAAGATAATATCATACTAAGTTCAATTTCATTTTCAGATAAGACACCCAATGTTTACTAACAATACAAATAAATCTGGACTGAAAGCGACTGAAGAAGCCGCTCTTGGCCTCTATTTGCAGTCGGTAATCAACACTTGGGTACGATAAAACAACATGATGTGATTCTGTGATGGAGTATGAATGCGGGATTGGATAAGGTTAAACAATGGGTTATGAGCATTGGACCGATTGAATGGGGTCAAGATAAGGTTAGACATGTTTCTAGTTACCTTTGGCAATACCGGTAGAATCGGGTCAGGATCGCGATTCTAAAGATCCTAAGATCCGGATCACGATCCCAGTCGTAGATCTGCCGATTTAGATCCTAGGTACGATCCGGATCGATTTACAAAATCTGGATCGTAGGATCGTACGATCCTACAATCCGGATCGCGATCCTGATAACCATGGTTGCGACTTGCTTTCATCAGGCGCGCGCTTGCGCCTTGAACGTTGCGCCTAGACTCCAAGAGATATTTGCACCTTGGCGCGCCGTGCGTCTTTAATAACTAAGAACACCAGTGAGAAGAGTAGGGTATCGATTAGAATACGCTGATCAGAGGCCTTCCGAAGATAGCGTTGTAAATACTCTGAATGTCAACGATGACGAACTGTCCGTTCTTCAAAGTTCCTCCCTGGGTGACGAGGAGCTCCACTCCTCCCTCTACTTTCTTTCCCCTGAAAACCCAAAGAGCGGTCTGTTTGACGTTGCGAATCTGCGACCCTCTTCACCTCGACCTTCATCTCATCGAACGCCTTCTTGAAAACGACATTAACGAAACTCCCATTATCCACCAGGATCCGAGAGACAGTGAAGTTCTCGATCGCTGCCGGGATAATGATGACGTCGTGAAAAGGTTTCTTATTACCCATCATGTCCTCCTCAGAGAAGGTGATCTCTCCCACCGGGGGAGACACTTGGGAGGTCGAACCGACACTCCGACGATATATTGCATAGAGACGTCCTTTCTGAGAAGCCTCCGCTCCGACTACTTCATGGATAACGCCGATCCCTCCACGCGTCCCAATATCCACCCGGTCTTCGCACCTTCTTAGGGCCAAGGTTGGAACCATCTCTCCTTCATCGGAACTCATCGCTGCCGATCCTCCTCCACTTCTGCTTGAGCTCTCTTCCTTCTCTGACTCTTCTTATTGCTTCCAAGAATTTTGGGGATGTGGCAGTGGCATTCCTCTCTACTTAATGCAAGTCACAGTAGGGAAGGGAATTTTTGCGCAGATATCTTTGATGCCGATTCCTCCCCTAAGGCCAACCGCCGTGTTGGGCAATTATCATAGCCTCCTGGGGAGGAGACCTGTTCCTCCTCCCCTATCCCATCGATCTCTCAGGAGGATTAAAACGAGTTTGTCGCTCTGGGGAGATGGTCCCATTGGACCAAATCTTCCTGCCGGTCTTCACCGTGGCCTATTCATCGGGACATGAAACCTCCTGTCAGGTCCTCGATTTTCTGGAGCCATGACCGACTTCCTCACTTCCTGCCTCCTCGGCTCCTCCTGCCTTCTCTGCTATGTCCTCCTTCGCCCCTCCGGGGACCTGACTTCCTCGACTCGCGGCCTCCTCTTCGATGAAATGACCCACTTGGTCGATCAGGTCTTCAAATGACACTTGTGGGTCTCGACTCACCTCCAGTTTGAGCAAGCTTTCTTCTAGGCCAAAAGTTAGAGCCATTTGCAAGTTGTAAATGTCCACCTCTTGGATGCCCAGGACTTCCTCCTTGAAGCGATCAATGTAACTCCCCAACGTCTCCTGAGGTCCCTGCTTAAGAAGGAAAAGAGTCGTAGTCCCCTTTTTTCTTTTCTTGGACTCCCCAACACCTCCTCTTCAATAAAATGACCCGCTCGGTCGATCAAGTCGTAGCCAACTGCAAGCTTTCTTCTAGTCGTACTCCACAACGACCTCCTCTTCGCTGAAATGACCCGCTCGGTCGATCAAGTTTTCAAATGACACAGGTGGGTCTCGGCTCACCTCCGGTTTGAACAAGCTTTCTTCTAGGCCAAAAGTTAGAGCCAGATGCAAGGTGTAACTGTCCACCTCTTGGATTCCCATGACTTCCTCCTGAAAACGATCAATGTAACTCCCCAATGTCTCTTGAGGTCCCTGCTTAAGAAGGAAAAGAGTCGCAGCCCCCTTTTTTCTTTTCTTGGGCGTTGTATAGCGCACTATCAACCCTCGATGTAGGTCCTTGAAGTAGTAAAAAGAACTTGTCAGCAACTAGTGAAACCAGTTCCTTGCTTTCCCCTTAATGGTTATCGCAAAAAGTATGCACTTGAACGCGACAGTCATGATTCAAATAGATACCATGTTCTCGAACCATTGCAAATGCTGGATGGGGTCATCCTTCCCGGTATAACTCGGATTGGGTTTCCGGAACCCTTTCGGGACTGGGTTAGACGGAATCTGGTCACAGAATGAACTCGTCGGTCCATACTAGCGAGATGGCGGGCGGCGATCCGAGTCTAACTCACGGTTGCAAACTCTTTATGAGCTTATCGAAGGATCAAGCTCGGGCTCCTCCTGGACGACCCCCTTGCTAGGTCCAAGATGGCTCGCCTTTCTCTTAAGAAGTGACATGGTGAGGCGAGGTTGCAGTGACCTCGACGTGAGGTGAGAGAAGAGCTCGCATGGTATCCTGTATCATCTTCCTGAATTCCGCGAAGTCAGCTCGTGTGACGAGCTCTGTATCAGCTCGCGAGTTACTGGTGCCGTTCTTTTGCTCGCCACTGTTAGCCATGATGTTTTCTCACAAGACTTTCTTCCTTTGGCTATGGTCTATGCTCACTGCACCAAAAATGTTGGAATTGTGAAACCGGTTCACAAAAGTTCGGACCTAAGAGATAGCCTGAGGTTACCGACCCTGTGGTCCAAAAATACAGATCTGGTGACAAGAAAGAGTGAGATAACTAGAAGCCTTATTGTCTACAAATGAGACCCGTGTGCTGTAGTGAGGAGGTCCTTCCACACCCCCGAAAGTTTATAGAAACTTCCCTTTTAAAGCTAAAGCTGAGCTATGCACAAAAGAGGCAAGCTACTGGGGGAACCTTGGGGAGAGGGGTCAATGTACCCCCGCTTTATTCTTCCACCTGTTAGCACTACAATGGGGCGGTAGTGTACAAAATATGCTTTGTCTAGATCATCCTAAATCCTTCCCGGAAGCATGCAGGTATAAGGGAGTTTTTCCTATACTATCGTCGGGCGGCATCTGCTACCACCGATTATAATGAATAACTCAGAACGCTTGATTTTCATTTTGCTCATTTAGTTCCTTATGTGCCATCTCCTATACCAACATCTAAATCTGTTCTACACACTATGAAAACTCGCAAATTAATATTTGATACTTATCATTATCTATTATTCTCAAACCAAGAAAGTGTTGAACCATGTTCCTACAAATCCAACCCAGGGGGTTTGTCCCATTGAATGAAGAGACGTCGATGCAGAGGGAAGGAGGAGGATGCAATCCTCCCAGAGCGAGGTCTTCTTAGGATAAGTCACTTGGGGATCGCAAGGCAGAGACAATGTTTGTCCCGGAGTACCGGCTGGTTTGTTTGTTGCGGAGCAGTGCCATAATCGACGCGAATTACTTGGCTTGGTTCTCAAGCCGGGTGCTGATGGTGGCGAGGGCATGTTCCGGGACCTTCCACGCAATTCTCCATTGTTTGACGGGTCTAAGCGGCAGATGTCAGTAGTACCCTGGGCAGGTGGTGGTGTGACAGAAGGAGATGCCAGATGACAACTACGACGGAATGGTGGTATGACATTGCATTGGGCAGAACACAATTAGTAGGCCACTGGTCGATGATAAGGGCAACTAGAAGGTGGGTCGACTACGCCGGAGTTGGAACAACCAAAACAAGGCTGAAGGCGAAGCCAAAGGTGTAGATGAGTAGTGTGCCATGATGGTCCTAGAAGTGCTAGCAGGTTGGAGATGTTGAGCTTGGATAAGATGAGAGGCAAGGAAGGAGTGCAAGTTGCGGCCTAGACTTGGAAATTGGGTGACCGCTGGATTGGGAGGGCGCGTGCGCGCTGAGAGTGAAACCGACAATGTCACACGAAGTGGACGAGCGTTGGAGGTCGACTGTGGGAGGGCGAGTTGTCGGTCGATGGGAACTGGGCGATCGACGTGGTTGGAGGCCGACTGAGGGAGGTCGACGCCGGATTTGAGTGATCGGAACTAGGATCAAGAGGAGGAACATTCCAGGCGCGAGATCGATCAAGCGGTAGGGCGACGAAGATCGATCTGTATCTTTGCGGACGGAATGCGACTAAACGAGGCCATTAGAAGTAGTCTGATGGCTAGGAGATGATGGAAATTGCGAGGTCAGACCAATGTTACCAATACAAAAATTTGATTGCAAACAAATTTCAAACAAGATACAATTGACGAGGAATACTAGTGCTTAACCTCAGGAGGCTGGTTCCTCCTTGATGTCCCTGTACAAAATAAGAGATCCCAAAACGTAATGATCCAATGATCCCTAAGACCATGTTTCCTCCTTTTATAGGGAGGATGACTCGCTTATAAATTATCATAATATCCCTAAAAATAAAAATACATGATGAGCATACAAAATAAAATGCTTCATGTCGATGTCGTTGCTTGCGCGTAACAGAATGTTAAATCTTGTTGGGCTTATTTAGAGTGAATTTTCGGTACTATCAGCGTATACAGGGATCGTGCGGGACTATATTTTCAGTTTAGATTACAGTCATAACTGCAATTACGATCGTAATTGAACTGTATTTTTAGTTTAAATTACAGTCGTATCGTAGTTCAAACAAATCACATTTTAACAAATATGTTTTCCCCAAAAAACATATACATATGAGTACTTAAAATGAGCATAAAAATGCAAGGATCAATATTCTAGAACTTACTTTGCTAAAAAATAAAAATTCTAGCCTAAAATTAGTGTTGAGCGTACCATCCTCATGTACAATGAGCGTACCTAATTTTTGTTCACTTATTTATCATCTCTTTACACTGCTCTCCTGATTGGAACTATTTTTTGTAATCTAAAAATTTCAGTAAGCATTATTATTATTATTATTATTGAGTTAGGAAGTTGTGTCCTTAAACTACTTGTAGGTCAATGTATTCTGTAAGGATGCATATAAGCTCCTGGATAAACTGCTTGTAGGTGAGTAGACCAATATAATTTGTAAGGTTGCATCTAAGGTCCTGTTTTTTTTTTCCTTTCAACTTTGCCATGCATGTTAGCTGAAAATTTTAAGTTGCTTTAGAATATTTTTGTTAAATTTTTTTCTTGATTGACTTAAACAGTACACAGATTCTTACTGAACTAATTTTCTTCTGTAGCTTGCCCGAAACTGTGGCTGATCCCTCATGTGCTTATTGTCCATGGAGAAAGTGAAAGTCGAGTTGATGACTTGCAGGTTTTTACATACAAATTTATTTTTGTAACCTTTTTTTGTCTATAGATTAAATAAATTAATAATTTGACAGAAGAAAAAGCCTGTTAATTGGGTTCTGCATAAGCCACCACTACCTATATCCTATGGAACACATCACTCGAAGGCAATGCTTCTTGTATATGAAAAGGGGGTGCGTGTCATCATACATACTGCAAACTTAATCCATGTTGATTGGAACAACAAAACACAAGGATTATGGATGCAAGATTTCCCGTATAAAAATGTCCAGAGCTTTTCTGAGAGCTCTTTGTTTGAGACGGATTTAATTGACTATCTCAACGCTCTCAAGGTACTCTTTTTGGAATATCTTTATGTATCTTCACTTTAATTGAAAATTTTCATATAATGGCCCATCATGTATCTGTTTTTTTTCATTGTTTAACGGTTCTGCTCTCTTCTAGGCCTAAAATAAATCTTATTTATTTGCCGAATGAAATTTCTCTTAATTATTTGAATGGTCTAAGATGAATTTTTATTGATCACTGATCAAATTGATGGAGGTCATTAAATGGAATCATTAAAGGGATCATGAGCAAATGTTGGATAATTGCCCCAATCATGCTCATGATTATCTGTGGGCTGAGGATATAAAAATTATCTATATCCAGGTAATTTGCAATACCCACACATGAACAATCTGTTCATACCTCCTGGTCTTTTGCGTTAAAAAATTGATGTGATGCTTGATAGCCGGAACTAGGGTCTTCATGTAGAGTATATGATATATGTTGGATTGATCCTTGCTGAAGTTTGGGAGGTGGAGTGTACGCTCACACATTCCCCATGCGGACCTCCTTCATCGGAACAACCTAGCCGTGCGTCTGGAAGCAGTCATGGTACAATCATGTTGGAATATAATATTATAATTAATGAGTATTAATTAATTAGTTCATATTAATTAATGAGTATTAATTAATATTAATTATAGTATGATGTGTGTGTTGATATGCTCCGCCTCATCTATGTAAGGGCGAGAGGCATAAGGGTTTAGGTATCCTGGAAGATCATTATTGTATGGTCTTTCTCTCTTTATCCCTCTCTCGCACTTCTCTTAGGACTCCTCTCTCCCTCACACGCATGTAATCCTTTATGAATGTAATGCAATGTTCGTCGTTTTGAGTCGCTCATTCGCTCTCTCACATATCGCATTGAGTGGGTCGCTCATCGAAGATTCTTATTCGTAACAATTAGTCCGACCTGCCTATTTTCGATGGCAGTTTCCTTCATCGGAATTCCACCAGCGCTTCCTTCGGCCTCTGGTTAGAACACATTCTCTTCGACCATGTACTCCACTGCCGCATCCGTCCACACACGCCTCGATCGGCACAATGCTATGCTCGCCCACCTCGCCATGGCGCAACGCGTTGAGGCCAAATTCAACCAATTCGACGAGCTCGATCGAATCCCTCTTCGTTCGTGGACCCGAAGGCCTCTCCATTCCCATTCCCCCATGGGACAGCCTCATGCTGCCATCCAACCCTTTCCCTCTGCCAACAGAGTGCAAGCTGTGCGACCGCCCAACAATTGCTAGCCCGGGTACTCGTCGTCAACTTTGAACGTTTGCCCGCGATGCCATATGCCACCAACAACCATGTGAGGGCGTCGCCGCATGAAATCATGCTTATGGTCCAACTTAACAACAGCTTCGGGCGTTTCCCCACCTTTGCGAGCGCTTGTTCTTGTCGGTGGTCTCAGCTCCCCAACTGTCTTCCCCTTCTGCACGGGCCTCTCCCATGAATGCATCCTCAACCATGGTGTGCAACGCTGCTCCACGTCTATCACGCCTCTGCCCTTGCGATCGTTGCAGCTACATCGTACGTGTCCGTTCGTCCCACCCTCTGCTCCTTTCCCTTTCAAGCACGACAACCATTCCATCTCTGTCAGTTTTCCAAACACTCCCCCCCACATTTTACCCTCCCAACCCCCTCCTCCATACATTGTCTTTTCCCGCTCTTGAGCTCCACACTGGCTGTCAATTCCTAGCCTGCCATATGCACTTCTCAACCATCTACTCTCACTTTCATATGTTCACACCCCACTACACCCGCTTCCTTCCAAGGCATATCGCACATTTCATTTTTATTCCACCTAAAATTCACTCACACTTTCCCTAAGCCTTTTTCTCACTCATCATACCTCTTTTTTGTGGTTCTCCCACTCACCCTACCTATTTGTCTTAATCATTTCTCTGCTCAGTGCCTGTATTCACTCCACTCCTGCAATTGTTTTGCTCCGCGGTTCATCAACTCCTACCAATGTTGTGTCGTGACATAGCCCATTACCTTTCACCTAGTTCGTGTCCTCCGCCCCCTTCATTATTACAGCTCCCGAGAAATATTGGAGGCTCAGCTTTAGAGGCAAGATTGATTTTTAAGGGCGATATAGACATATAGTGTTGCACTCACACATTGACGCAAGAAGACCCCTCTCGTTGGAACCATCAGGGTGCGCGTATGGAGGCCACCATGGTACATTCATGGTGGAATATAATATTATTAATTAATGAGTACTAATTAATTTTAATTGAGTATTATGTATGTGTTGATATGACCTCACTCCCCTATATAAGGAGGAGAGGCATAAGGATTTATGTATCCTGAAGGATCATTATTGTATGAGCTCTCAGATACGATCCCAGTGAGGAATCCGACAAGGGGGAGGGCCGACGGTGGTGAGGGAGAGGAGGGAGGAGGGAGTAAGAAGAAAAGCTAGGGATCAACCATAAATTCCATACATCCAAGCATACTGAAAAAAAGTACAGCACAACCCCTTATAGGTGTGGGGTGCGGATAACGAAAAACAGTGCGAATAATAAAGCGTACACATAGAAAAATATAACATAACAGAATGCAACTAAGATAATCATGTCCACAGCACGTCTTCGGTCTCCTCTGCGTGTGGACTCGCCACGACATCTCGTCGGCGTGTGCGTGTCTCGTCGACATGCGCAACCGTAACAATGCCGCCGTCTGGAAAATATGCCTTGTCCCCAAGACGGTAGTTGGAGGACTGGCGGCAGAAGTGATCCTGGGGCAGTTACGTAACTTCAGACTCCAGATGGTAAGACCTAACAACAAGAACGTCCTGCAAGCCAGGATCCCCCTGAAGGTGGTAGCGCAGATCAAGTAGCTTGACTGGGTAGTACGGCGGCAACTATCGTCTTTCTTCCGGACCAGAAGAACCGAGCTAAAAAATAGGCTTGCACCAGAATGGGTAATACCCCCCATCAACATCCCCTGCATCAGAGGCTCGAGCTCATCTTTTGCCCATGGTCAGAACGGAACGACTGCTCCAAAGCTGCCGTGGTCCTAGGCAGTTGGGCACTGAAGCAGTCGGTCGGCCGGGCTGGTAGTCACGACCCTGAGTTGATCCCCAGAGATAGGCACGGAACAGGAACCCACAGAGATAAGCACGATATTACAACAACCCTGAGTTTGTCGGCGACGACCGTCGCCCAGGAGGACCGCAACATCCAGAGACGGAAACGAGGAAAGATGGAGCTGTTGCACCAGACGCTCAAAGATGAGGTTGTGGCTTATGTCGCTGTCCACAATGATGATGATCGGGCGATCCCGCAGCGTGCCCGAGAGCTCCATGGTTGTTGGCCGGATATCCCGCCCACCGAGACACAAGATAACTCCAAGAGGTGGAACGTAGCCGTGGTGGGGTCAAGAGGTGTATCCCCCGCTGGGAGCTCCAGGGCCTCAAAGTCAGCCAGAGTAACCTTAGGGTCGACGTCGTCGATGATGGCGTGTAACTTCTTCACGGAGCAATCATGTTTGGTGGAGTATGCTTGGTGACACCAAAAACGAAGATTCTGGCTGCAAAGCTCATTGTAATCATTGTTCGAGAGGCGCTTAGGGGCCGTGGGAGGCCCGGCCGGTTTCCCCATGGTGGCGACCGCAGTGGAGGAACCGTGGCTAGCGGTCGCCAAGGCGTCCGAGGCTGGTGGTGGTCGGTTGCAGGAGCAGGTGGCCTGGGGGATAGGTCGGTTTTCCCCAGACACTCCAAGTCCATGAATTCGGAGATTGTGTGGGGGTGGTGCATGTAGAGACGAGAGAAGATATGTGACAATAGACCCAGTGTTACAAGTCCACATGTCGCGAGCACATTCACTCAAGTGGACCCTTCATCATAATTTATGGAGTGCGCATATGGAAGTCGTTGTGGTCGTGTGTTCATTTGCTCAAGTGGGCCCCTTCGTCATAATTTATGGAGCGTGCATATGGAAGTCATCGTGATCGTGGGCACATTCACTCAAGTGGACCCCCATCGCCATAATTTATGGAGAGCGCATATGGAAGCCACCATGGAGCGTGCATATGAATATTAATTAATATTAACCAATTAAGTATTTTGTATTTCTTTGTTTGATTGCTGTTTGTATTTCCTTGTTTGGTTGCCTTCCCTCATCTATATATGGGGGAACAGTTTGTGTGATCTTATGATGTATGTATGAAAGATTTTAGGGTTGCTCCCTAAGTTCTCTCTTCTTCTCGTTCACCACCGCTGGCCCCTCCCCCCTTGCCGTATTCTTCTTGGAATTTATCTGTGATCCTAACAAGTCGTCCGACCTGCTGGTCCGCCCGCCGTAGGCCGCCAGATCTTCGTCGCTGCTGATTCCCCCGCCCGAGCTGCACGTCGCGAGTCCGTGTTCCACACTGATCCATTCTGATTCCGCACTAGCCCGATCCGTCTCGTCTCCGCCTCACGGTGCCAACGATGCTCCTCGTTTTCGCCCCCGGGCCAACGTGTGCCCCCATCCGCTGTTTCCACATCACCCCGATTCGCCAATACGCGTCGATCCTTCCGCATCACCCCGCTTCTGAAGTCCATCCTCCCGTTTCGGCTGCAGAAAGACCGCCGCCTGGGCCTCCGTTCTGCAGCGTCTGCCTCTCGGCGCTTGGCCCCGCTCCGCTCCAGGAATCGACCGTCCGTCGCCCGTGCCGCAGGGCTTCTTTCCGCCGGATCTGCTTCCCCTTCCGTTTCTGCTGCAGGAAGGCCGCCGCCCCGGGCCTCTGTTCCGCTCTGCCAACCTGTCGTGCCACCACGGACATCGCCGACATCACATCCAACCTACATCCTGGGCACTATGACTGTCGTTCAATCCGCCGCTCCCGGGTCGCTGTTCTTTCCGTCGCCGACCACCAACCCTCAGGCCCTAGCTGCACAAATCCAGACCACATATGCCTCCCTCCACGCTAAAGTCGATCGTATTCTCATGTACCACTGACGGGCTTCTGTAGTCCCCCACGCGATTCTCTGCCCTAAGTTGTCTCTACCATGGCTACCTCCTGCACCATGTGAGAGTTATCCTGCCATGCCACCCCCAACATTCCTCTACAACACCACCGACCCCTTCGCCCCGCAGTCGTCCCTCCCGTCGAGAGCAAACCGGCCGCAGACGTACCACATCTCTCCACGGTGGTCGTACCTCCACCGCTTCTGCCACCTCCCCGGTCACCCGTTTGGCCGCCTCCTTCATCCATCTCACCGCCTCCTCTTCCGGTTCTTGCTCCGCCGGCCCCTGCTTTGACTCTTCCGCCGGCCGCCTCACCGTCTCTTCTGCTGTCCCGCGCCCTGCTGTCCCCGACGGATCCGTTCCTGCTGCCGACCGTCGCGTCTCCGACATACTTATGGCTGCTGCTCACCACTGCTCCACCGACCTTGCGGAAGCTATTACTTCTGCCGCCCGTCTTTCCGATGGCGCCGCCGCGACTCGCCAACACCGTCAACGCTGCTACACGCTACCTAGCCTTGTACTGGCTGGAGGTCAAGGTACCAGATGATTCGACCACCCGCTTGGTACACGAGCTTGAGGGAAAGATCTTTTTGAAGGATGAATGAAGTGTTACGAGTCCACGTGTCGCAGACACATTCACTCAAGTGGACCCACTTCATCATAATTTATAGAGCGCACATATGGAAGCCGTCGTGGTCGTGGACGCATTCACTCAAGTGGATCCCCTTCATTATAATTTATGGAGCGCGCATATGGAAGTCGTCGTGATCGTGAGCGCATTCACTCAAGTGGACCCCCCTCGTCATAATTTATGAAGAACGCATATGGAAGCCACCATGGAGCGCGCATATGACTATTAATTAATATTAATCATGTAAGCAAATATTTTGTATTTCTTTGTTTGATTGCTGTTTGTATTTTCATGTTTGGTTGCTCTCCCTCATCTATATAAGGGGGATGAGTTTATGTGTGATCTTATGATGGATGTATGAAAAATTTTAGGGTTGCTCCCTAAGTCCTCTCTTATTCTTCCTCTCTTTTTCTCGCTCGCCACCGCCGGCCCCTCCCCCTTGTTGGATTCTTCCTAGAATTTATCTGTGATCCTAACACCCTGCATGAAGAAGCCCAGGTAATGATCAAGCGGTAGCCCGAGGACGTGGGAGACCAAGACGACGAACTCATCAACATAATCGTCCAAACCAGCCGTTTGGTTGATGTCGCAAAGACACTCGATTGCGGAGGAGTCGGAGTAGCGGGTGTCATACTGCCAGATCACTCCCGCTTGAGCTCGGGCCAGGAGAGGCACGAGTTGGATTGGCGGAGCCACCGAGCCCAGTGGAGGGCGGAGCCGTCCGGGACATCCACATCCGTAGACTCCTTGTCGTGCTCTGGTGTGTAGTTGAGGTTGAAATAGTGCTCCGCTTTGGCTGTCCAACCCATCAGGTCAACGCCGACAAAGGAGGGAATGCCGAGGGAGAGAGTGGATCGATCCGGAATGGGCGGAGGAGTCGTCCTAAGGGAATGAGCGGCGACTCTGCGCCAACTAGAGAGTTGCCATCCGCAGGTGAGTTGGAGCTGGATGCGGCGAAAACGTCGGCGACAGACGCTTGAAGGGAGTCAATCTTGGCATAGAGGGCGAGGAGGGAGACATGCATGGAGGCGAAAAGTTACTCTTGAGCGTCCACGCGACAATTACGAGCGTTGGTGGCTTCATCCAGGGGGGATCACCAGCGGAGCGAGTGTTTGGGGCTATTCCAACGGCTGCTTAGG
Organism: Platanthera guangdongensis; assembly: GCA_039583875.1. Lineage (NCBI taxonomy): Eukaryota > Viridiplantae > Streptophyta > Magnoliopsida > Asparagales > Orchidaceae > Platanthera > Platanthera guangdongensis. The sequence goes on from CM077156.1 coordinate 177,230,429, forward strand.
GAATGGTAGCCGGGCGGTAGGCTGGGACAACGACGAAGGAACAGGTGCGGCGGCTGACGCGCAAGGGTCGGAAGGAACCACAGGAGACACATGCGGCGGAAGATCGATTCCGGAAACCACACAACTGAGAGGGAGACGCACGGGACGGAGTCGAATCTGTGCGGGATCTGGAGATCGGGGAAAGACGCACGCAACATAGATCAACGCGGGATCTGGAGATCCGATACTGAAACACAGTCGCGGATCGAGGCGATGTCAGATGGCACAGGCGGGGCGGAAGCCGATCGGCAAGCAGGACAACACATTTGGGAATCTGGATAGCGACTGGCGGCGATGTGCGGGCCGTGACGCAGGTCAGATCCAATTGATACGGTCCCAGAGTGGAATCCGGTAAGGGGGTGGGATGGTGGTGGTGAGGGAGAGGAAGGAGGGAACGAGAAGAAAAACTATGGAGCAACCCTAAATTCCATACATCCAACATAATGGAAAGAAGTATAGCACAACCCCTTATAAGTGCAGGGTGTGGATAACAAAAAGCATTGCGAATAATAAAACATACATATAACCGAATATAACATAACAAAATGCAACTATGATAATCAGCGACACGTCTTCGGTCTCTCCTCCTCCAGACGGACCGTCATCGTTTTCATACACGTGTGGACTCGCCATGACGTCTCATCGGCGGGTGCATGTCTCATCGGCATGCGCAACCGTAACATTCTCTTTCTCCCTCTCCTTTTAAGACTCCTCTCTCCCTCTCATGCATGTAATCCTTTATGAATGTAATGCAAAGTTCGTCGTTCTAAGTTACTTATTTTCTCTCTCGCGCGCATCACATTGAGTGGGTGGCTCATCGAAGATTCTTGCTCGTAACATGGAGCATCCTTGCTCATTATTAATCCTATTAAAGGGTAGGGTTCAAAGTGAAACCCACGAGGTAACCAAAAGCCTCTTCGCCCTAGTCAACATTCAACTACTTATCATTACTTCAAATGACCAATGCGCATCCGAGGATTATGATGGTTCTAATGATCACTACCTCAAAAATGAATCCACCTATAGCTATGAAAGCTTGAGTTCCTTTCTCCATTAAATATCATCTGGGAGGGTTCAGAGTGCTTCCTTTTTCTCAAGATGTTGTCAAACCTCCGGCTATTGGAGATCAAAGGAAAGGGGATAAATGGAAGCATCGTTGTTGCACAAGCACCCGCCCAAAGCCCAGAAGCATCAACCACTTTTAACTGCAGAACAATAAGACATGATGATAAGAGACCTGGAACAGACCTTAGATGAAATTACATGAAGATCTGAAGATGAAGTTGTTATAATAGGTTACATGGGATTTACTTCGGGATGGTATTGCTGTTGACTCACATGCCACAAGTTTCTTCTTTCTTCAAAGTAAGAAGTGCGTGAACAATGCTTGGTGATATTTTCTCTCTTACGGAGCAATTTTTAATATGTCAAAAGTGCTTTTAAGCTCGATCTTAGTGTGCTCTGAATGGTTCATCCTATAGTGGGGCAAGTTTTGGAGGGCTGATCCAAGAACTAAAAAAATGACATGTTTAATTATCTTCAAAAGAGGCATCTCATTAGGTAGTTCATCGGGACACAAATCCTGGAACTCAGTTACGACTTTGCTAACTCCAGGAGGTAAACTATGGGATGTTTCACAAGCTATCCTTGAGGTCTCTATGGTCCAAGACATACTATCATCTCCAGTAGTACGTTCAGAAGACAACTCAAGTTGTGGAAACTGTTTTTGTCTTTTGGGGCATATGTTCCTTTATGTATCTCGAATGGAACCTCTTTTATTGGGACAGGATTTAGCTCAAATATTTTTTTCCCATCCAAATTGCGTGCTCTAGATCATACTAACAAGGCTTACCAAGAAGAACACGGGCACTGTCCATGGGCAGGAGATCACATCTGATGCAGTCAATGTATGTGACTAGATGTACAGGAACAATGCACCTTGAGTGACATGGATAGCGGCACTGTCAACCCAAACTACTTTATAGGCTGATCATGAGGCTTATTAGTAAGGTTCATCCTAGCTGGTGCAAAAAATACAATGATATTCATGCAACTACTGCTGCTTATAATGACTTTGCATGATTTTTCGCGCTCTTATAAGTGTGAAGCATAACAATGTTTTTCTAGTTGGTGTCAACTTTTCTGTGATCAGCTCAACACTTAACAACTAAATTTATTTCTTCTAACATGTCTTCGATATCAATTATTCTCATTCTTAAATTCTTTTTGAATCACCAGTCATCATTGCATATGTATATACAGATGTTTTAAATATCAGATGTCGGACACATATCGGATTGTGTTTTTAAATGTCGGATGTCGGAAGTCGGAGACATGTCGGGGATATTTTAAAATATCGGATTTACATATATTATAAAAAAATTTATTTAATGTATACTAACTATAATTATATGTTATAAAAATAGAAAAATAATATAACAAATAGATAAAAAATGAGTCATTTATATTATTAAATAAATTTAAATAGTATCTAAGAAAAAATATTATTAACAAATACAAAATGATACATTGTAAAATATATTTAATATTATACACTAATTTTATTTTGATAACAATAAGTTTATTGCAAATTAAAAAGATTTAAAAGTTAAAAATACTTAATTTATTATAAGTTTTTTAAACTTATAAATTTATATTAAAAATATGAAACAATCACCTAATAAATGTATTAAATATTTTCCTATTTTTTATAATATGAAATTAAAACATTGTGAAACAATTATACAAAATTGATTGTAAGAATAAAACGTTAAAAAATTGAAATAATAAGTTTAATCGATTTAAACATACATAATATAGTATCCATAGGTGATTTAAATATATGATATTTGTCTGCAAATATAACATAAAATAAAATAGCGGGGGATATATTTAAAAGTCGTGTCTGCTGATATATCGGAAAAGATCGGACATGTCGGCCGATATTTTACAAAAGTACATAATCTATTATTTTCAGAAAAACATATCGTTTTTCTCTAAAAAATGACATGTCGGGAGACATGTCGGACATGTCGGAGGACATTTAAAACAATGTAATATACTCTTACGAGGACAATTACTCGATCAGTTTTGCCTAGTAAAGCAAATAATACCAGTAATTTTGGAATAGAAGCTCTGGCCATATATTTTTCCCCTTAAGGGATTAGAGGATCTTTTAGGAACCAAAGTTGAGTTGTGACGGTTTTTTGTTACTCCAGGTTGAGTAAGGAACCTACGGGTCATGCCAACAGCAGTAAAACACTGCCACCGCCACTCATCCACCACGAGCCACCCCCATCAACCCTTGTATGCCCTGAGGCGGCTACCCTACCGTGCTACCCCAGGTGGGATTTTCCGACTTATGATGTTAAGACAGATCTGTTAGGTTGGCTTATTAGTCGCGAACAATTTTTTTTCCCAGCATCAAACACCGACAACGAATCAAATTCATTTAACATCCTTCCATCTACTCGACTCAGCTTTGCTTTGGGCCACTCGTCTTCTCACCCAACCAACCAAGTCTAACATGGGACGACTTGAAGCGGTTCTAATAAGCCAAGTCTGACTTAGCTTATTAGGCGCGGACAATTTTTTCCCACATCAAACACCGGCAACGAATCAAATTCATTTAACATCCTTCCATGTACTCGACTCAGCTTTGCTTTGGGCCACTCTTCTCCTCACCCAACCAACCAAGTCTGATATGGGACGACTTGAAGCGGTTCTACAACTTGCGTTTCAGACCTCCACTCTGTAGTAACCCACCGGGAAATTCACGCTTTACAATAGACGAGATCCATATATGATTATCTCGAACAATTTCAACTTCTCCTATCATGTCACGCTTCCCCCGGGGATGCAATCACCATCTTCACTGTCAGGCTTCACGACCACCTACGACTAGATGTCGAATTTGAAACATCTTGTGACTGTTATGAGCCTGGCCAGGATTTGCGATCGTCGCCTCCAGCTGGGACATGAGGCTTACATTCCGGCTGACATAGAAGCTCCACCGGGACGTACCAATGGCCCTCCCGCCCCTTCGGTTCATCGGCTGTCTCGTGCAGATATGATGGAACGGAGAGCGTAAGGCTTACGTTATAATTGCGATGAGCAGTACAATCACGGTCATCGGTGCAAGTAGCTTTTCTATTTACACGCCGAGGACTTTGACAATGAGGGCGTCATATGAGACTGTTACGTCGATCTTCCCTAATCTTGAGGTCAGCTCGTTTTGCAGGGCGAGAGAGTTGTTATGGGCCTCGAGCCTAGTTATCTAGTTATTTTATTATATGTATTATGTTTGAGTTTAGTGTTATGGCCCTCGAGCCCAGTTATCTTGTTATTTTATTATATAAGTTATGCTCGAGTCTAGGTTGGGTTTAGGGTTCAGTTTAGTCCCCTTCTCTATTGTGTTTATGTTTATGCCACGATCTCCTCTTATATAGGGTTTGGGGTCATGTATGATTGGGATGATTTGGATGAAAAGCTTTGGTGCCTAGGGCTGGCCAAGAGTGCCTCTTGGATTTTCTCTTCCTCCCTCTTGTTCTTCTCAGATTGGAGCGATGAAACCCTAAGGGGTAACATTGGTCTGACCTGCCGACCCTGTCTGCTACTTCCATTACCGCCAGGACTCCCTCGCTCGCTCCACAACCCTACTCTTCTTGTGACCCACACTCGCCCATCGACTCCACTCGCGCATGGCGTGTCTGGTTTCAACCCCGACCCCTTGCTCGCGTCCATCTGCGGCCGACTCCACTTGCATCTTACCCGTCCAACTTTTGTCGTCTTCATTCCCTCCTTCAGCTTCTGTCCTCTCCGCGCGCGTCCAGCCAAGGCCTGTTACACTTACGTCCGGCCTTCCAACTCCCGTCTCTTCGACCACACCGTCAGCTTCTGTAGGGGCCTTCTCGGCTTGTTTTTTTTCCTGCTACTGAAGTCACCGCCTAGACGACCGAGCACCCGCGCAATGACGGACGCCCGCCTCGATGTCGTGGAACTCCACCTCAACGATCAAGCCATCCTCGTCGTGTCGATCCAGGTCATCCTCCAATGCCTCGCGGCTCGCAACATCCCCTCAGACTCCACTCCACCACCACCTTTGGATTATCCTCCCGCTCCAAATGGGATGCCGGCCAGCCCACGCATCTCCATCGCTCCTCACATTTGCCTCGACACATGCGCCGCACGCCCTCAAAATTCTTAATTTCAACGGGATCGATCCTCTTGGGTGGATTGCCAAGGCCGAACAATTCTTTGACATTCATGACACCCCGGACACGCAAAAGGTCTTCTTGATGTTCCTTGCCTTGGAGGGCTCCTCCTTACACTGGGTTCGTGATGTAGACTGAAAGGGCCAATTTGACTTTGCGCGCGAAAACTGCACTTGTCGTTATAAACTTGAAACAAGACCGTTAATTTTATTTGAGGTTGCACTCTTTAGAGTTTAACAAGTTGAACTGTTGCGAGATCCATACATCCACAAGCAATATCATAAGTAATAATATATGAATAGCGTAATAAAAATAGCGAGAACATAGAGGAAAGCTTAAAGTTATTTAATTGGATTGCATAAAATTAATCTAATAAATCGAGCAAGGATATTGTAAGTATACAGTAGAGGAGGCGGGCCATCCCAGATTCGTCGCGCAAAGGAGTAGTAATTACCGACGGGTTGTCAGAGAGTAGAACCGAAGTCGACGACAGCCGGCTACATGAAACAACCTTGTGTGGGTGTCGGAATGGAGAGGCGTAGTCGACGACACCCAATTTGCGGTCGGTGGATGGCGTCGAGACGGGTACGTTGAACAAAATATGGACTGATGATGATCCTGTTGGAAGAGGCCGGGGCTTTATTCGGCGGTGAACATTTCATGGATTGTTACTCCATTAGAAGCACCCGCGTGAAGGAATGGGAAACGAAGTCTCGTCGATGTGAATATAGGCTTCACGGTGCAAGGGTTTAATATTGATGAATCATGACTTTGCCTTTTCAATGCCTTTCTGAAAATTAATTTCCAAATGTTTCTTTCCAGACATTTCATTCCTCATATTAGTTGACCGGCCTTGTATTTGGAAAATGACAATTAGCCTTCCTGAATGCTTTTCCAAAATATCTCGTTCCAATTATAATCTGACGGGCTGTATTTGAAAACTTCCAAATGATGTCCTGAATCTCTTCTTTATTGCTTGGTATATATATTTGTTGAATTTATCACTTATTATATTTTATGCATCTTTAAACAATTTAAGCTTGTCTTTTCCATCCTAACTACCTAACATCACCAGACTTTTTATTCAGGGTTTCATCGGGTGGGCAAACCGATGAGCTGAAAAACTCAAAAGCGAGATTGTTGTCAGGGAAAATAAAAAACATACATGTTATAAGATAAAATAAAATACGAACAAAAATGACAACTGATGCGTGATGACATCACGTGTTCTCAAAAGCGACGGAGGTTGCATTAATTCCCCTGGGGTTGATAGAGCTCGACCTCGACGAGAGTTTGCAAAAACTGGCAACAGAGAGACTGGACGTTGTCGCTAGTGCCAAATCAGTGGTCTACCCCTCCCTCGTTTAACATGCGTAGTGACTAGACTCTCACAACGCCTAATAGGTGCTTTTAATGGTCTCCTTTGTACGTGTCCAAACAATCTTAGACGAGCTTCTCACATCTTCTCTGCAATTGGTGCTACTCCTGTCTTATCTCTGATACTTTCATTCTTAATTTTATCTAATCTCGTGTGACCACACATCCATCTAAGCATTCTCATCTCCGAAACTCTCATTTTTTGCTCATGTACACAATTCACTGCCCAACACTCAGAACCATAGAGCATCACGGGTCTAATTGCAGTACGGTAAATCTTGCACTTAAGTTTTAGTGGTACTTTACGATCACATAAGATTCCCGACGCGCCTCTCCACTTCAATCAACCTTCTTGGATTCTCTGTGTCACATCTTTATCAATACCTTCGTCGTTTTGAACTATCGATCCAAGATATTTAAAACACACTACGAGAAACATCGTGATCACCTAACTTAATGATGAAGTCATCTGTCCTTCTTGTATTGCTAAATTTAAGCTCCATATACCCCATCTTTGCCCTTCTCAACCTAAAACCCTTCTTTTCTAAAGTGTCTCTCCAAGATTCAAGTTTTACGTTTACACCCTCGCGCGTCTCATCAACCAAAACAATATCACCCGCAAACAATAAACACCAAGTTATTGCTTGTTGGATGTCTGGTGAGCTCTTCTAAGATAAGGGTAAAAAGATAAGGGCTTAAAGTTGAACCTTGATGTAAGCCAATAATGATAGGGAATTCCTGTGTTAATCCTCCAGATGTCCTCACCCTTGTCACTGAATTTGTATACATATCTTTGATTGTGTCAATATATGATATATTTACACCTTTCTTTTTCTAAGACTCTCCATAATATCTCTCTTGGAACTCTATCATAAGCCTTCTCAAGACCAATAAACAACATATGCAAATCTTGTTTTTTTTCTCGATAGTTGTCAATGAGTCTCCTCAAGAGATGTATAGCTTCAATGGTCGACCTCCCTGACATGAATTCAAATTGATTCTCCGAGATGTTAGTCTCTCGTCTTAAATCTTCTTTCTATTACTCGTTCCCATAATTTCATGATATGACTCATCAATTTAATTTCTCTGTAATTAACACAATTTTGTATATCCTCTTTATTCTTATACAAAGGTAGCAAGATACTTTCTTTCCATTAGTCTGACATGCTTTTTGACTTTAGTATCTTATTGAAAAAACATGTAAGCCACAAAATTCCTTCATTTCATAAACATTTTTCACTACTTCGATAAGTATATCGTCTGACCCAAGCGCCTTTTCATTTTTCATCTTATTTAAAGCATCTTTTACCTCTGATAATTAATTTTACGATAAAACGTTATGTTTTTATACTTTTCTGATTTACTTAACTCTTTCAAGTTTAATTCATTGTCCTTTGTTTCATTATAGAGTTGATAAAAGTATCTTTTTCATCGCTCTTTAATATCTACATCAACTGTCAAAATTGTATGTCTCATTTTTATGCATTTTATTTGACTTAAATCTCTTGTTTTTCTTTCTCTAGCTCGAGCAATTTTATATATGTCACGTTCGCTATCTTTGGTATTTAGTCGCTTATAAATTTCTTCATAAGCTTGAATTCTTGCTTTACTTATTGTCTATTTAGCTTCTTTTTTGCCGACTTTATACCTGGCTAAGTTTTCATCATTCGTACAAGCGTAGAGTGATTTATAACTAACCCTCTTTGCCCTCACTTTGTCTTACATTTCCTCTTTCCACCACCAAGATTTTTTTTTTGGGGCGCAAAACCTTTTGATACTCTAAGTACGTTCTTTCCACTTATTTTTAAATGTGAAGACATAACTTTACATGAGACATTAGGATCAACATAAGGGTCATCAACTAGTCGTTCCATAATTGCCTTCTTGAAAGCAATATGCTTTTCCATCTTCAAGTTCTACCATCGAATTTTTTGCAACATTTTTGTTCTTGTGTTAAATTTATTATATTTAATTTGTACATCTAACACCACTAATCTATGCTGTGTTGTCAAACTTTCTCTTGGTATGACTTTGCAGTCCTTACAAATCATTTTATCCATTTTGCAAGCCATAAAATAATCAATTTGTGATTTATTTGGTCTGCTTTTAAACGTAATTAAATGTTCTTCCCTATTTATGAAAAACATATTTGATACAATTAGCTCATGTGCTACGACAAAGTATAAAATAGTTCGTCCTTTCTCATTGCTTTCTCCATATCCATATCTTTCATGAACGACTGTGTAATCTACATTTTCCTTCCCTATATGACCATTTAAGTCCTCCTATGATTACAACCGACCATAGATTTATAATTTTTAAAGATCATTTTCATATTATTAGTAGGTGGAACAAAGACAAAAGTGTTGACAAAAATTCGGTGGTGGAACTTGAAGATGAAAAAGCAGGTTGCTTTTAAGACAACAGTTATGAAACAACTAGTTGATGACTCTTATATTAATCCTAGTGTCTCATGAGAAGTTATGTCTTCACATTTAAAGATTAGTCGAAAGAACGTACTTGGAGAATCAAAAGGTCGTACGCCTCCAAATAAATAATCTTGGTGGTAAAAAGAGAAAGTGCAAGACAAAGTGAAGGTAAAAAGAGGCAGCTATAAAACACTTTACGCTTGTTGGAATGATGAAAAATTGGCAAAGTATAAAGTCGTCGAAAAAGGGGCTAAACATGCAGTAAGTAATAACAAGAAGTCAAGTTTTTGAAGAATTTTCTAAGCGACTAGATACCAAAGATAAAAAACTTGACTTATATAAAATTGCTCGAGCTAGAGAGGGGAAGAAAAGAGATTTAAGACAAGTTAAATGCTTAAATGATGAAAGTATAAACCTATACAGTTTTGACGGATGATGCGACTATTAAAGAGTGATGACAAATGTATTTTTATCAACTCTATAATAAAATAAAAAGACAATGAATTGAACTTGAAAGAGTTCTATTAGAGGAGTATAAAAACATAATCTGTTGGAATTATCGAGTCAATGTTGTTCTATTAGATATGTATATTTGGGTTTAGTCCCATGTTGTCGGCTCGTCTTTATGAGTCAATGTATTTCCTATTTAAAGTCTCTATGCGGATGAATGAAATTACAACTTCTATTTCAATCTCCCTTCTTTCAACATGGTATTAGAGCAAATGATCTGAAACCCTATTTTTTCGTGTGTTCTGCTTTCGCCTCTTGATTTTGTGATTTCCGTCATCTGTGCGTAGCTGTTTCGTACTCCGCTCCCGTCAGAATCGACGTCTGATTCCATCGACGTGAGCGGCTTTGGGTTCGCAAGTTCGACGTCTTCCTCCTTCGCTGAGATCGTGCACCTTGCGTCTGCCTCCTTTCACTGAGTTCAAGCGGCTTCTAATCCCTCTGAGATCGTCGATTGCCGCTGTCGACATCGTGTTCTGCCTTTGGTGCGACTACGACTTCTGTCGTAGGTGGGTCCATCTCCCGATCCCGTCGTGCTCGACGTCTTCTTTGGGCTTCATCGTTTCCGTCGGCTGCTTCCATCGACATTCCGTCTGCTATCGTTCAGTACTACTTTGTCAGAAACCTTGCCGTGTTGTCCTATCCTCATCGACAATGGGTTACTCTGCTTCAGGGGTTTCTCCGCTTCCAACAGCTACTGTCTGTGCCCCTTCCGCATCTGCCGATGGAGATCCTGTTCGATACTCTTGCTGTTGTTGTCGACGTTGTCCGGGTTGCATTCCTCCTGTTGTTGATATTCAACATTTGCCTCTCTGGTGCTGCCTTCTTCTGCTTGTGGTGATGCTGATGGCTCCCACTACCTCTGATTTCCGTGCAGCCTCAAGGTTGTTCGTTTCTGCCACGTGCTTGCTGTCGAACCTACCTGGGCCCCTTCTTGCTGCTGCTGAAGGGTTCTTTTCTGATCCCGCAGGTGATGTGTATCCCAGTACTTGCTTCTTTGGTTGATTGTGGGGATGATGGAGTTTGTTTGTTTTTAGTAGTTTTATTTGTGTCATGTTTATGTCTTCTATTTGAGTCTTCATGCCTATATGCACGTGCTTTCCACATGAGGGGGAGTGATTGGGATGAAGATGACTCAGATGATTTTTACCGACCTTTCGCCTTAGTCCGACACGGCCTCCTGGCTTGTCATTTGTTGTTAGCATTTCCCCAGTTTGTCTTTCGATTGGTCATGTGTTGGGGAGCGATTGTGTTGATTTTCTAATCTCAGCGGGTTGTGCCACGTGGGACTGTGTGACTGTATCGTGTGGGATCGTGTCGTGAGGGACCGCCCTTTGTGCGGATTATCCTTAGTTGCCCGATTGATGATTTGCTCCACATCTTTCGTTCTCTTTTGCATGTTGTGTGTGTAGATAATGTTGGTTAACCGGTTTCCAGCGAGTCTACGTCATGTGTGGGTTCTGCGTCGTGTGCGGGTCAGCGTCGCGTGTGGCTATGTCCCCGACTTGATTCCTTAGTTTGGAATTTCCCTCGGTGCTTCGTCTGATGTTTTTCCCGCATCGCCTACCTCCATTGCCGTTATTTGATGTGTCCAAGCTGAAGGGTCTCCCTTCAGTTTGAGGGGGAGTGTTGGAATTATCGTGTCATTGTCGGTCTATTAGAGTTGTAGGTATATTTGGGTTTGTCCCACATTGTCTGTTCGTCTTTTTATGAGTATGTATTTCCATTTAAAGCCCCTGTGTGGATGAATGAAATTACAACTTCTATTTGAATTTCCCCTTCCAATATAATGTTTTATCATAAAATTCAAGTATCAGAGGTAAATGCTGCTCTAAAGAAGATGAAAAGTGGAAAGACAATTGAGTTAGACGATATACCCATTAAAGTATGAAAATGTCTAGGGAAAGAAGAAATTTTGTGCTTACACATTTCTTCAATAAGATAATGATGTCAGAGAAGATGTTGGACCAATGGAGAGAAAATATCATGGTACCTTGTATAAGAAGATGTGAGATATATTACAGAGTAATTAAATTAATGAGTCATATCATAAAATTATGAGAATGAGTAATCAAAATATGAGTAAGAAGAGAGATTAACATCTCAAAGAATCAATTTGGATTTATGCCATGGCTGTCGACTATGGAAGTTATACATCTCTTGAGGAGACTCATTGACAACTATCAAGAAAGAAAATAAGATTTACATATGCTTTTTATCGATCTTAAGAAGGCTTATGATAGTGTCCAAGTGAGATCTTATGGAGAGTCTTTGAAAAGAATGTGTAAATGTATGATACATTTACATAATCAAAGATATGCATACAAATTCAATGACGAGGGTGAGGACATTTGGAGCATTAACACAAGAATTTCCTATGACTGTTGGCTTACATCAAAGTTTAGCTTTAAGCCCTTATCTTTTTACACTTATCTTAGATGAGCTCACCGAACATATCCAACAATCAATATCTTGGTGTTTATTGTCTGCGGATGATATTGTTTTGGTCAATGAATCGCGCGAGGGTGTAAACACAAAACTTGAATCTTGGCGAGACACTTTAGAAAAGAAGGGTTTTAGGTGGAGCAGGGCAAAAAGTATTTGTAGATTAAATTTAGCAGTGCAAGGAGGACATATGACTTCGTTATTAAGTTGGGTGATCAAGATATTTCCCGCAGTGAGTGCTTTAAATATCTTAGATCGATAGTTCAAAAATATCTAGGTGTTGATAAAGATGTGATACATAGAATCCAAGCATGTGGTTGATGTGGAGAGGCGAATCATGGATCTTATGTGATCGTAAAGTACCAGTAAAACTTAAAGACATGTTTTACCGTACTGCAATTAGACTAGTGATGCTCTTTGGTTTTGAGTGTTGAGCAGTGAATTGTGGACATGAGCAAACAATGGGAGTTGCGGAGATGAGAATGCTTAGGTTGATGTACGAGCACGAGACTGGATAAAATTAGGAATGAATGCATCGGGGATAGGATAGAAGTGACACAAAATGCAAAGAAGATGCGAGAAGCTCGACTAAGATGGTTTGGACACGTACAAAGGAGACCATTAGAGGCACCTATTAGGCTTTGTGATAGTTTAGTCACTATGCATGTTAAACAGGGGAGGAGTAGACCAAAAATGACTTGGAATTAAACTATAAGGAAAGACATGTTGTACTTGGCATTATTGAGATTATGACTAAAGATACGACACAATGGCGACCCACTGTAATGGGATAAAGGATTGATTGATTTTGTTGTTGCTCGCAAATTATTAGTAATAATTTTATGCAATTCTTTTAAATGATTAATATGAGATTGCACATCTAATGAAATACGTTTATGGATAATCTCAAAAGGAGATCTATTAGGGGAGCGATCTTTAGAATTATTAAATGTAAATTTTGCTTGTGGAAGTATAAGGATCTCATTGCATTGAATTCTTCCCAGTTAAACACCTAATAATATCTCACAAACTCATATTAACGACCTCAGTCTGTCCATCGATCCGAGGGTGAAATAAATGTGTGATTTTTAAATATGAAATCTACGTAGTGAGGTGTTTGAGATAATTGGTCATCAGGCATAATATATGGAAGCGAGAGATACTAGGCAGCACATTAACGACTGATATATGTGAGATCAAGCCTAGGTCATGTGGAGTGACACATCTAGATCATGGCTTTCTTCATAGTGTGAGGGTTCAGGAGCGAGTGCGGTGAGTAGTAATACGGTGGAGTCAACGAATCATGAACTAAAAGACGTAGAGGTCCTCTCGGGTTCCCTTGGAATAAGATAGTTCTTCTGGGGAAGAAAAACAATCTTGTGTCTATTGTGCTCGAATGAATGAGAGTTCCTCGTGCCGTCGTGCATGACATGACAGTCATACTGCCAAGATCGCCCTAATAGGATGTGACAGACATCCATGACAGCAACATGATGTAATACTCTGTCTGAATATGTGCTCCCTATAAAAAATTCTACTATACAATAATGAGTAACAGTCAGTCAAATGACTATTGACTGCGGATAAACCGTATGAGTTATTCTAACAGATGCATCTCAAACCCTATTGTGTCGATCATTTATTGAGAAATGAAATTCTCCATATTACCATTATCATTGATAATGGAACAAAATTGTCCCTAGATGCATGCAGTAGTGCAAAAAATATTGTGCATCCTTTGGTCATCACCAGTAGACTCGCTTGGGGTGATCAGACTGCAACGTAAGGCACATACTAAATGTTCAGCGTGTTCGCCCTCGACTTATATTACATCCTCAGACTCGGCTTCATTCTCGAGCTCAGAGTGAAATTCATTAATGTAAACTTCGTACTCTGGCTCTTGTCCATCAGTGGAATCAATAATAGCGACGAAGTGACGTTGCAGAAAGTCAGGGAATTTGTGCTCTAGTTCCATGCACTTGATGCATTAGAATCATCTAGTGTTTGGCTTAGTACCAATAATCTCCTTACACTTAGAACGGATAGTGGATGGAATCAAAATCTTGATAGTGATGGGAGGGTGAGGGTAATCTAAGTTCCTCACAGTGGAGGTAGTGGTGACGCTCGATGTGGATCTATCACTAGACCTAACTCTAGACGTTTGCTTATGTAAGGAATCCACTTTCCGTGCGCGACTCAAGAACTCTCCTAAGTTCTTATAGTCAAAGAGTTCTAATTGGTCTCTAATGGAGTAGCGTAACTCGTTCAGATAACGGGACATGGTCATGTCTTCATCCTCTCGGAGGTAAAGACGAGACTGCACGACTAGGAACTCATTCGTATACTCATCCACCGATAGTTTGTCTTGCCGTAGGTTTGCAAATAATCGGGTGGAACGTACTGTTTTTGAATTTGTGTTTTACATTATGCTCATGTGGTGATAGGAGGCATGCCTAAAGTAAATTTAGATCGTTCTAGTTGTCCCCACCAAACTAGAGCGTTTAACGAGTTGAACCGTTGTGAGATCCGTACATTCGCAAGTAAGATTACAAGTAATAATTTATGAATAAGCGGTAATAAAAATAGCGAGAACATAGAGGCAAGCTTCAAGTTATTTAATTGGACTGCATAAAATTAAACTAGTCAATGGAGAAAGGATACTACAAGGATACGTTAGAGGAGGCGGTTCGTCCCAGATCCATCGCGCAAACGAGTAGTATTCACCGGCGCATTATCAGAGAGTAGAGCCGAAGTTGTCGACAATCGGCGACGGGAAATAGCCTTGTGTGAGCGCCGGAATGGAGAGGCGTAGTCAACGGCACCCAATCTGCGGTCTGTGGATGGCGTCAAGACTTGTACGGGGAACAAAATTTTGACCGATGATGATCCTTTTGGAAGAGCTCAGGGCTTGATTTGGCGACAAACATTTCATGGATTTCTACTCCCGTCGAAGCGCCAACGTGGAACGTGAAACGAAGTCGTCGGTGGGGATATAGGCTTCCGCCGGAAATATAGAGAAAACTAGAGTATTCTTGTTCTCTGTATATTTCCGTATCCCTCTTCTTCACAGTGCAAGGGTTTAATATAGAAGAATCATGGCTTTGCCTTTTCAATGCCTTTACAAAAATTAATTTCCAAATTTCTCTTTCCAAACCTTTCATTCCTCATATTATCCGACCAACCTTGTATTCGGAAAATGCCAATTAGCCTTCCTGAATACTTTTCCCAAATATCTCCTTCCAAATATAATCTTACGGGATGTATTTGAAAACTTCCAAATGATGTCCTGAATCTCTTCTTTATTGCTTAGTATATATATTTGTTGAATTTGAATTTATCCCCTATTTTTTATGTATTTAAATAATTTAAGCTTGTCTTTTCCGTCCTAACTATCTAACATTACCAGACCTTTTATTCAGAGTCTCATCGGGTGAGTAAACCGATGAGCCGAAAAACTCAAAACGAGATTGTTGACTGGGAAATAAAAAACATACATGTTATAAGATAAAATAAAATAAGAACGAAAAAGTTTACTGACGCGTGATGGCATCACACATTCTCAAAAGCGACAAAGGTTGCATCAGTTCGTTAGCTCCGCAACTCCCCCTGCTCCTCTTGTGGCCCGACCTCAAGCTGGCCTTGGTCAATCACACTGGTACTCCGGCAACGTCGTCGAGAGCTTATATGACTTCCATCACACTTCTTGTGTGGATCAGTATATTGATGAATTCTTCGAGCTCGTCAACCACGTTCCCGGTCTTCCTCTCGATCATTATATAGGCTTCTTTCTTCAGACTCTCCAACCCTACATCTTCTTACGACTACATACTCATTATTCTTGGTATATTATAGACGCTATGGAGGTTGACTGCTTGGTGGAGGAGGATTTCTTTGTCAAACCGGTAGAACGACCTTGTTTTCAGCCGTCTGCACCCAGCTCCTTGACTCACTCCACGCTCATTCCTCCTGTATCGCCACGACTTCCTACGGGTGATCCGCCACATACGATCACTCTTCTCCCCCAAGACGACCATCCTTCTTCGGCCCCCACGACCGCTGAACCCCAACCACCTCTCAACAGAGGAGTATAATGCTTCGCACAGTACGGGGTTATGCATCAGTTGCAAGCAACCCTACTCCCCAATGCACGCCTGCCTGCTCAAGGAGCTGCATGTTCTCATGTGTGACGATGGAGACAAAGTCACGACTGCGGACTTCAACGCCCTTAACCTTGATGATGCCCCTCCAATGGACCTGGATATGGGTTCCTTTCAATGTTTGAAGCTCTTGCGTTTTTCCACCTGGGGTATTTCGGGGCCCCGCACCATGAAGCTGCAGGGACTTCTGCTGGGGATCTCTGTGGTGTTTATGATTGATAGTGGCATGACCTGCAACTTCGTCTCCCACGACTTGGTGACTCGATTGCAATTGCCCACCGACCCGTTGATAGAGTTTTGGTTTACCTTGGTGACGGTCATTGCTCCCCACAGTGGCTTCTGTCGTGACCTTCCACACTAGATTACGACGCCTCTGCTAACTTTTACGTCCTTCCTTTGAGCGGCGTGGATGGCATCTTGGGTGTTACGTGGTTACAAACATTGGGCGACGTCAAACATAACTGAGCTTTCATACCGATGACCTTCTAGTGGGCTAATTGATCCTACACGCTCCTGGGGGATGCCTCCCTTCAGTGGATCGACATCTCACCCTGTGCAGCCTTACAGACTCATTTTGTGGACTCTCAGACACTTCTATGGCAGATCACCTTACCGCGGTTGTGGCCCCGACGCCTCCGCGTCCCCCCACCTCCACCTCAGTTGTCTCGTCTTCTGGAGACTTTCTCGTCTGTGTTCGTGCCTACTCCAGGCCTCCCACCGCCCCATGCCCCCGACCACCTCATCTATATCTGGGGTTGTGCACATGCGATTTCGGCCCGACCATACCACCACTACCATATTTATAAAGATGAGATTGAGCTATTGGTACCCGACATGTTAGCTGCCAGACTGATACGACACATTGCTAAGTCCATTCTTGAGCCTGGTCCTCTTCTGTGTTAATTATCATGCACTTAACAAAGCCAAATTATCGTGCACTTAACAAAGCCACTGTGTCCGACAAGTATCTTTTCCTTGTAATTCAGGAGCTCTTGGACGAGTTATACAGAGCCACTTCTCTAAGATTGACCTCCGGTCGAGCTACCATCAGATATGGGCGTGTGTCGAGGACATTCCGAAGATCGCCTTCCACACCTACGACAACCACTATGACTACTTGGTTATGTCGTTCGGCCTCACCAACGCCCCAACTACCTTCCATGCCACGATGAACGACTTCTTTAGCGGTGGTTCATAAGTATGTTCTGATTTTCTTTGACGACATCCTCATTTATAACCCGACGTGGCAGGATCTCTTTCATTATTGGGAAACCACTTTGATGACACTGTGACGCCACTCTTTGGTCGCCGATCTGAAGAAATGTGATTTTACTCAGTGCGAGATCTCCAATTTTGTTTTTACCATCTCAGCACATGGGGGATGGACCCTGACAATGTCGCGGCGGTGCTGCAGTGGACGCAGCTGCGCTCCTTACGCGATGCACATGGCTTCCTCAGTTTCAATCGTGACCATGAAACACTTGCACGACCACTTACGAGCCTTCTGCGCAAGACGACTGATACACCTTCTGATGGTCCTCCTAGGCGACCACCATCTTCACAACACTTCAGCAAGCAGAACGGGCGCCCCATAACTTACTTAAGTCATCCTTCTCTACGACCATCTGTTTCCGCTCCGCTTATGAAAACAAGTTGATGACGCTCGTTTTAGTAGTTCAACATTGGCGCCCTTACTTATTGGGGCAACATTATCGCGCGTGCAAATCATCACAACTTACAATACCTGCCCAGTCAGAAGATGACCCCCCATACCAACAGGTTTGGTCGGCGAAGTTGTTGGGTTATGACTTTTCTGTCGAGTTTCGTTGAGGCAAATCCAACATGACAGCAGGCGCTTTATCACGCCAGATGATTTCAGATACATTGATGATCATCTCATGCACGGTTTGGTAGGAGGCCAGTACCATATAGAGTGAGGTGGGGCCGGTTGGTCCTCTTTTCCTCGTTGGCCATCATTTTATGCCTTGCAAAGTTTGGCATTACGTCGCCAACGGGCCACACGGGCACGTTTTGCACTTACCGCCTCCTCGCGGGTGCGCTTTATTGGCAAGGGTTGATGCAACATGTGGAGGAATATGTTGCAGACTGCCTTGTTTGCCAACGTTCCAAGTACAGGGCCACTTTCCCCCGGGGTCTTCTGCAGCCCTTACTTGTACCGAATCTCATATGTGATGATCTGATGGTGAACTTCATCACACTCCTTCCACGCTCTTCTAGATACGACTGCATCTTCGTCGTGGTGGA
Source organism: Platanthera guangdongensis (assembly GCA_039583875.1). Lineage (NCBI taxonomy): Eukaryota > Viridiplantae > Streptophyta > Magnoliopsida > Asparagales > Orchidaceae > Platanthera > Platanthera guangdongensis. Next base: position 177,248,861 of record CM077156.1, read on the forward strand.
CTTTTTGTCTAAGTATGACCATTTTCTTCCCTCGCGTCATCGTTTTACGGCCCCGGTGGTGGCTGAGGCCTTCATCTCCGACATGGACCGACTGCACGGTTTTCCCTATTCAATCGTCAGTGATCGTGACCTAGTTTGTATGAGCACTTTTTGGCAAGAGTTGTTCAAAGTATAAGGGACACAGTTACTGATGGGTTTTGTCTACCATACTCAAATGAACAGGCAGTCCGAGGAACTGAACCAATGCTTGGAGACTTACCTGCATTGTTTTACTTCATATTCGCCACATCATTGGAGCAATTTGTTGGGGTGGGCCTAATTTTCCTACAACACCTCTTTCAACTATTCCAATGACATATGACACCTTTCCAAGATGTTTACGACCGATCCCCGCCCATCGTGATCCGGCATCTACCAGGCGAATGCCATGTCGGCACGCTGTGCACGCTGCACACGCAACTCTTGGATAGAGATGTGATATTGAGAGTCTTGAAGATCCATCTTCATAGTGCACAACAGAAGATGCTTCACCAGACGAACAAACATCGCCTAGATGTCCAATTCCAGGTGAGTGACGTGATTTTTGTCAAGCTCCGCCCAATTCGCCAAACTTTGGTGGCGAAACACCTCGATCCCAAGCTGTCAGTCCGCTTCTACGATCAATTTAGATTTCTTGCCCGCATCAGCAAAGTGGCTTACCGTTTCGCCTTCCTCTCTACAGTTAGATTCATCCGGTCTTCTACGCCTCCCAACTTAAACAGGTGGTGGGCGATCACCCCGTCGAGGAGGCCTTGCCGCCAAACATTGCATCGTACAGATCCATTGACTACTTTCCAGAAGTCACTTTCGACCGCAAAATCGTCACAGTGGACGATCTTGTTCGAGAGCGGGTGTTGGTGGCGTGCTGACAACATCCTCATTCCGACGCGACTTGGTGCGATCACAACGACTTCTTCATCTAGTTTCCTGAGTTTTGCATTGAGGACAAGACAAGTTTTTCAGATGGGGGTATTGTTGCGAATGCGGATTGCAACACGAAGGTCGAAGGGGCATAGACAACGCGACGAATCTACTCCAAGAGGAAGAGGCCTGCTATAGAGACACCAACATGATCGATAAAGACCCGGGTGGGGGTAATCTTACAAGTTATCTTTTAATTAAGTTGTATTTTGAATTTCATGAATATTTATGCTTTTGCCCTTTAGGGGGTTCTAATACCTCAACCCTCTTGTATTATGCATGTTTGGGATGATTTGGATAAAAAGCTTTGGAGCCTAGGGCTTGCCAAGAGTCTCTCTTGGATTTTCTCTTTTCCTCCCTCTTGTTCTTCTCGGATTGGGGCGGTGAAACCCTAAGGGGTAACATAGGGCCTTGAGTTTGCAAATGTAGGTAGGGTGGATGAATCCTTGAATATGGAGGGTGTAAACAATGGTGATGCTTTGGCAATGGTGGCGAGCCCATCGATTTTATTGACTCTACCATTGATAAGATGGAGGGTGGCCTGGAAATCCTCTCCAAGCTTCGTCATGTCAAGGGGTGCGCTGATATCCGACGTTTGTACGAACGTCGGACGGCAAGTGGCAAGTCGGGCATTGTTACATCAATTTAATCTCCGGGGTTAGGAGAAGAAAGGAGACTTCAACATGAAATTGTACTAAAATCACAGTAAACATGATACATATTTGAGAGACAATCTCCCTCCAAACTCTTGAGTGTTAGTTCCCCAAAGAGTCTCACCCCAAAATGAGAGAACACTTCCAAGGCACCAACACACTCTGAAGCCTTTCTTATATAGATGTTGATGACATGCCTAATAAGATATCTTTTAATGTCTAATTAATAAATTATTCTCAATTATTAACAATTCATTAATGCAAAATAAATATCACCCCTAAATATTGTGGTGGGCTCATTGTACGAGGTGATAGCTTTGCCCTCTTCCCTTGTTGCATGGAAATAAACGTATACGTATCATAATGTTTTTTTCATGCTTACTCTTTCTTATACCACATCCCATCTAGGCAATTTCATCAATAATGTGGTAAATTCTTGCAAAATAAATTTATATTTTCAAAACATTTTCTACTTTTAAACATAAAATAATTCTGGAAGCAGCCTCTTGCAAAAATGTAGGGTAAGGTTTGCCTATATTTTACCCTTGTGGTGGGACTCTTTCCCAGACCCTCGCTACGCGGGGATGTTTTGTGCTCCGGGCTGCCCTTTTGTAAACATAAAATAATCCTCCATTTTGGGTTATATGGATGGTTATTTTTTTATCTAGCTTTGTTATTTGTCAAATGAGTAATACATAATCAGTATCCATTATCAATCGCAGTGGCCTGGTTTAAGGGTAAATCTGCCTAAAATTGGTGAAATAAACTTCACTGCATCATTCTTCAAGAAGTTTGATTATAGCGGCTCCACGGTACTCTATTTCTTATATTTTTCTTGTTTCCAATTTCTATTTATATCAAGACATGCTGCCTTGCTTTTGATTGCGGTCTTACCTTACCCTTATGATGACTAGGTACGGTTGGTAGCATCTGTTCCTGGATATCATTCAGGTTCAAATCTTAAGAAATGGGGACACATGAAAATAAGAACAGTTCTTGAAGAGTGTGAATTTGACGAAGAATTCATCAAAGCTCCTCTTGTTTACCAGGTAACGTGGTTGTTTTTAGCAATGGTGATCCTCTTTGGATTAGTTATGCACTAGTTTGTATTTCATACATATCTTTGTGATATAATGTTTAATAAACATATCCATTTTCTTTTTTGCGACCATATTTGTCTTTTATATGCTTTCTTTGTTTTATCTCTATTTCGGCCTCTCATTGTCTTTGGGTGAGCCATTCTATTTTTTAAACTTTTTGAACAGTCCATGCCAAAATATTAAGCGCATTTATTCTACATGAAATTTGCATTGCTATTTTCTTTCATCTTAACATAGTACTAACTGTTAGAAGATATGAGGGAAAATGATGTAAATGTCCATTTATAGGCCCATTTCTTTTTTCTTCTTTAGTCCCACATCTTTTGCATAGGATTCTTTCTCCCTCTCTTCTCCTATATATTTGTATTCTCTCTTGTTTTTGACACATGAAGAAGTCAATAAAAAGTTTTCCCATTGCTTTCTACATGATATCAGAGGGACCGGTCTGAATTTGCGGTTAGCCTTTTTTCTTACCGTCTGTGCTCGGTTCTCCTGCCTGTCTCTTCCCGCCTTACCGCACCCTTGTGCGGTTTGTTTTCCAGCCTATCCTTTTTTAACCGCACCCCTTTGTGCGGTCTCCTCTTCTATAACCGCTTCCGGTTCTCCCTCCCCCGCTTCTCTCGTGGCTTCCTCTTCCTCTTCTTGGCTCTCTTATAGCCAATTTTTTGTTCTCCGGTATTGCCTACTAGACCTCTGCTAGTCGCGCTCTTCCCGCACGCTCTCCTCTGTTTCTCGCGACTTGCTCGCCTTGCCACTTTTATCTTCTTGCCGGCCCCTTTCTTGCGAGTCGCCACGGTCTCCTCGCTTTGCCGCTAGAGGCTCTCGGTTCATCGCTTCGGTCTGTTCTTGCCGGGTTGGTGGCCTTCTAACTCGCTGCTCCCTCTTCTTGTCGGACGGTCTGTTTTACCGCTGCGGTCTGTTTTATCGCGCGGTCTGTTCTTGCCGGTCTGCCGTCGCGGATTGCGGACTTCATCTCTCCGCTTCGGCCTCATTCTCTGCCCGCAGTCTTGCCGGTTTTTCTTCTAGTCGTTGCTTTCTGCGCGGTCCCTTCTGATCGATGCCTCGTGTGCGACCTCTTCTAGTCGCTGCCTTCTGCGACCTCTTCTTGCCGCTGTTGCCCGCGCGGATACTTCTAGTCACGGTTCTCGATGCTTCTTCGATAGTCGCCTCTTGTTCTGTTCGGCTTGCCGCGTGCTTTCTTGCCGCTCGGTTACTTAATCATTGTTCAGTCAGATGGCTACTAATTCCACAACTGCTTCTGATTCGTCTACTCTTCCAGGCTATCCTGGTGCTGCTACTCTTGAGCTTCGTGATGAGCTACACTTTACACCGTTTCTCTTCGTGGTAAACAAAATTTTGTGGAATGGGTACACTCAGTTCGGCGTGTGCTACAAACTAAAGGTCTCCTTCATCATCTCACCAGGCCTCCTCCCACTGAACCCATTGATGAGTGGATCCGTGACGATGGACGCGTCCAATCTTGGCTTCTCAATTCTCTATACACCGAGCCCTATCGTATGACCATGTATCACGAGACGGCTCACGCTATGCAGACAGATCTTCATTCTCTCTACTCTGGGAAGGACAATCTTTAGCACTTGTTTGATATTCTTACTGATCTTCAGTCTCTCGACGCTGGTGTTACTGAATACTTCACTTCTTTTGTTGCGCGAGCTAAAACTCTTGTTGAGGCTTGTATCCAACATCAAACCCCTACCACGGACTTGATTACTCAACGACAACCGAAGGAGACAGTGCGGATTGCTATGATGAAGCCCCGTGTTCCCTCACATCTTCATAGTGTCCGTGCTCATATTCTATCATCCGCTGTTATTCCATCCCTCTCAGATGTGTGCTCGATGCTTCTGAAAGTTACTCCTCTGGATGCTCTGTCTCCTTCTCCAGCTCTTCTTCAGCAGCCCGTGGCTATTCTTGCTCCATCTGCTCGTGGTCCACCGGCTCGTGGTGGTCGCCAGTCTCGGGGATGCAGTCGTGGTGGTCGAACTCTCTTTAAGTGCTCTTACTGTGGCAACCTGCTACCGCAAACATGTCCTTCCCCCTCACCTTACTGCAACAGTCGCTCCCACACCTCCCTCCGTCACTAGTGATGATATAGCTGCTTTATGTGCTCATCTCCATCAGCTTCAAGGGGTGGTTAGTCTCTCCTCTAGGTCCGTGACCTCGATCTCCAATGAAGGTATATCTTGCCTCTCACATAGCTCTCACTGGATTGTGAACTCGTGTGCTACGCATCATCCCTCTCCGCTTCGTCCGCCTAAATACTTAGATATTGCTTATCCCAAGCACATCACTGTGGCTAATGGTGACACGATCCCGGTTTCTGGCACTGCTCATCTGCAAATTACCGCTTCCTTCTCCTTATCCTCAGTTGTTCATGTTCTGGGCTCTTATTTTAATCTACTTTCTGTTAGCCGCCTTACACAAGATCTTGATTGTTGTGTAACTTTCTCACGCCCTTCATTTGTTGTGCATGATCGACTAACGCAAAATATACTTGTAGAGGGCGACTATCTAACGGGCTGTATCTTCTCGATGTTCCTCCCGCTGCTCTCACCGCTATCTCCACCACTGATTGACATCGTCTTCTTGGGCGTGCTCCTCTTCCAATTCTCAAGAAAGCTCTTCCCACTGTTTTTCTTCAAGAGTTTTTTTGTGAATCTTGTTTTTTCGGCAAACACCACAGTGTATCTTTTTTTTGTTCTTGTACTCGGAGCGATGCTCATTTATCCTTAGTGCATTCTGATATCTGGGGCCCTATAAGGTCCCTAGTGTTTTTGGGTATTGCTACTTTGTTATGTTTATAGATGATTATTTGCGGGTTACCTAGTTGTATTTACTTCGTGATCGTACCGAACTCACTTCCACGTTCTGTACGTTTCTTACGGAAACTCGCATTCAGTTTTCTACCTGTGTAAAAACTCTCCGCACCGATAATGCTTGTTAGTATACTGGTCGCATCTTCTCCAATCTGTGCGCTGAGTTTGGTATTATACATCAGACTTCGTGTGCCTATACCCCTCAAAAGAATGACATAGCGGAACGGAAAAATCGCCACCTCCTTGATGTGGCTAGATCTCTCATGATCCAAATGCAAGTTCCTCCTCTCTATTGGAATTTTGCGGTTTCTACTGTTTGCCACATTATCAATCGCATGCCTTCGCCTGCCCTCCACTTTATGGCTCCCATTACTCTCGTTTACCCATCCACGACTCTCTTCTCTCTCACACCTCGTGTGTTTGGGTGTACCTGTTATGCCCACCACCATGGTCCTTCAAATGACAAGTTACCCCCTCGTGCTACCAAAATTATGTTTGTTGGGTACTCCCGCACTCAGAAGGGGTATGTATGCTTTTATCCTACCACTGGTAAGGTGGTTGTGTCTGCTGATGTTTTCTTTCATGAAGATCAACCATATCACACCAGTCCTTCTGATCCCCTTCTTCCTCCTCCGCTACCTCGGCCCACAGTTCCAATTACGTCTCCGCCTCCACCCCTTCTCCCTGCTCCTCTGCTTCCAATTCCTACACCACCACTAGTCCCCTCCAAACCTCCTATCGTTCATGTGTACACTTGTCGTCCTCCACGTCCAGATACCCTGCGGAAGCTTCCCTTTACCGGTGTGATCTCGCGCCTTGTTGATCTGACATCCCCCTCGACAGCTCATCCCTTGGCCAATTATGTCTCTCTACATCGCCTCTCTCCACCTCTTCTTACCTTTTCTCTCTCCTCTATCTCTATACCTAACTTTGTGCATGAAGCTTTCCAGCATCCGGGGTGGCGTACCGCCATGAATGAAGAAATGACTGCTCTGTGGGGTAATCACACTTGAGATCTTGTGTCTCTTCCTCCTGGCCACAGTTGTGTTAGTTGCAAGTGGATCTTTACTATCAAACATGCCGCGGATGAGACAGTTGATCGCTTAAAGGATCGGCTTATGGCACAAGGTTTTACTCAACAATACGTCATTGATTATGATGAAACGTTCTCCCCGGTCATAAAATTAAATTCGGTTCGGGTCTTGCTCTCCTTAACTGTTCATCGCCAGTGGCCCCTCCATTAACTGTATGTCAAGAATGCTTTTTTGAATGGTGATCTTCTTGAAACAATGTACATGCATCAACCGCCCGGGTTTGAGACCACGGGAGAGTCTCGTGTATGTTTGCTTTGCAAATCTATTTATGGTCTCAAACAGTCTCCCTTACCGTGGTTTGAAAAATTCAGAAAGGCCATTCATGAGGTTGGCTTCAAACAGAGCTCGGCAGATTCCTCTCTCTTCACTCGTCACCAATCAACTGAGACTATAATACTTCTAGTTTATGTGGATGATATTTTGATCACTGGTAATGACTCCGCTGAGATACAACATGTTAAGCAACATTTAAACTCTATCTTTCAAATCAAATATCTGGGAAATCTTCGGTATTTTCTTGTACTAGAGGTAGCACGACGACCTGATGGACTTGTCTTATCCCAGCGCAAGTATTGCATTGACCTTTTGCAGATGCTGATCTCTCGGGTTGCAAACCTGCGGAAACCTCGATGGAAGTCAACCACATGTTGTGTGCTCAGGGATCTGAGTCTGATTCTCTACTTCCAAATTCAGAGTACTATCGTCGTCTTGTGGGAAGACTGATATATCTAACAGTTACAAGACCAGATATATCATTTGCGGTTGGTGTGGTCAACCGGTTTATGCATACTCCACGGATTTCTCACCTTCAGGCAGTGAAACGTATTCTCAGGTATCTGAAGACTGCCCTTGGCAAGGACTTGTGTATAAGCCATCTTCCTCCCTTTCTCTTATTGCATACTCTGATGCAGATTATGCGGGCTCGTTGGATGATTGACGATCTACTACTGTTTTTTGTACATATTTTGGAGAAAATCTTATCACATGGCGGAGTAAGAAGCAGTCAGTGGTTGCTTGCTTGTCTGTTGAGGCTGAATACCCTACGATGACGACTGTTGTATCAGAACTAACCTGGCTTGAAAGATTTCTAATGGATTTGAGAGTTAAATTGTCCTCACCTTCAACGTTGTTTTATGACAGTCAAGCTGCAATCCATATTGCAAAGAATCTTGTGTTCCATGAGCGGACTAAACATATTGAGGTTGATTGTAACTTCGTTCGAGAAAAGCTTCAATCGAAGGTGCTAAAACTTGAACGTGTTCCTGCTTCTGGGAAAGTTGCTGACGTCCTTACCAAGACATTACCTCGCAAATTGTATTAGCAGTTCTTGTCCAAGCTTGATGCCTACGAATTGTACGCTCCAGCTTGCGGGGGAGTGTGAGAAGATATAGGCTCTGTTTGTTTCAGCGTTTTTGCTCCTTTGCGTTCCTACCACAACTTTTCTTTTTTATTTTCGCAGTTTGAGTAGGCGGTGCGTCACCATCGGGGGCATAAAAATCCCGTTGATCGGAGCTTTCTCCACAGCTTCACATTCCTCCTTTTCAACGCTCCGGTGTCTGGTGCAGTTAGGGCTCTTCCCGGCAGGTAATATTCCCCTTCCTCCCTCCATCTCCGACTGTATTTTTCTTCCAAAGGTCTCACGGCGATATGCTGGCAACAGATCCGGTGCCGACGATCTTCGCCGGCATCGGATCTGGTATTTTTTCTCGCCATCGATCGTCTGCTCAAATCCGGTCTTGTTCTCTCTCGGCTGAGCTAATTCGTGGTAAAACTTCTTCCGCCTCTTGAGTTGAAGGAATCAGCTAATTGGCGACACCTCTCCGGCTCCCGACAGTTTCCCGAAAACTGACCTGATTAGGTCGGTTTTGTCATTGAAGCTTCTGGGACTGTTCTCCTCGCCATTTCCGTTGCCTTCTGTCGCCGTTCTTCCTCCCCAGCGACAGGGGCATCTGCATCTTCTGGGCTGGTTCGTTCTGTCTCCATCTCCGGTGATTTCTGTTTTCGTTCTCGCTGCTACTGTGCTCTCTCTGGACTTAATGTCCACATTCTCTCCATCATCCCCATCATCAGAGCCCTCAATGACATTGTAGGCATAAGTAGGGAAATCTTTCTCCATTCTATGTCTTTGTTCTTGTCACTTGGTATAACAAAATATCAGACACATCCTTCATAAAAGGGACAAAATTAGATAAAGTTTGTGAAACAAAACTTTTTCATTTTGATCTTCAGTGGAACCAACACCATTAAATAATAGCAAGATAAATATCTGAGCAAGAGCATTTGTCATTTGGATGGACCTATGTTGGATGGAATACTTATGCAGGATGAAAATTTTTGTTGGATCTATTTTTTTTTGTTGATTGTCATAACAAAAGTTGAATGTGGAATATTTTTGTTGTTCTGACCTCGGTATCCTATGCTTTGACTGAAATTGTTTTTTTGGTTGAAACTACTAATATTCTCCGTCGAATGTTGTAATTTAATGTAGATTTTCTCTTAGATGGGTAAACCTAAGGAAGGTGGAGTGTCGGCTACATGGGATGCAAATGAGGTCTTTATCTACTGTGAGTTTTGTGCGAAGGAAATTGAACTCGGTAATAGACCCACCACACACTTCAATAAAGTTGGATGGAATAATTTAGTAGCAAATTTCGAAGCACGTACTGACAAACAATACGATCGAGGGCAAATGAAAGATAAATGAGATATGTTGAAAAAGGAATGAAAATTATGGAAATATCTTAAAGGAAAAGAGACCGGTTTGGGATAGAACACCTCAATGAGGACTATAGATGCGTCTGACGAATGGTGGGATGAACGACTTAAGGTTGTAATGTAGGTCATCTTATTTCCTTCAATTTCTCGTCATATAAATTCTAATGAATTATGTATTTGTTTTTTTAGATTGTGCCACCTGCTAAAAAATTTCGCTATACTGACATCTCCCCAGAGCTCGAAGAGAAATTGGATATGATGTTCAGTGAAGTGGCTGCGACCGGTGAACATTGTTGGGCACCGAGTTTAGGAAAGTCACTCTTCTACGGGAGATGATCAACTCATTGATGATGAGGAGGAGGTGGAGCCCATCTCTACTCCAATGAATGCGGACGACTTCGGTTCATGTACCCGCCCGACATACAGTAATGAAGAAGAGTCAAGTGACACAGTCAGAAAACGTATAAATAAGGGCAAAGCAAAGGTCGAGAGAGGGAAGCACGCAGTACAGATAAACATTTGGTCTTTGGTAGAGAAAACACAATCAGTTGGATTAGCTATTAGAGAAGCCACGAATCCCTCACGTCAATCATACACCATTGTGGAAGTCGTAAAAGAACTTAATAAACACGAAGGTATCATTGGAGATCATTTCCTATACGACTTTGCAACGGTTTTTATGCTGCAAAAAACAAATAGGGAAATGTTCCTTTGTCTTGATGAAGACAAGAGGGTGTGGTGGCTGCAGAACCGTTATCGATGCATGACCCAGCAGTTGGGTCCATGATCACTTGTGTTTCTAGTCTTGTTTTATGTTTAGGGCTTATAAATATCGTCTATGGAACTATGTTTAAGCTCATGTTTAGTGTTGTGATCCTTAATTATCTGCTGATCCATTAGGTATATTGTTGTTGTAGGACTATGAATCTACCTCTAATTTAACTGAGATCGGTTTTTGGTTCATATCAAAATCAATAGATTTCTTTATCCTCTTGAGTTTTCAATATTTATATTACTTATTCTGCTATACAGAAATTTCATATTCATTCCTTTGTTTAACATTTACTTGTGTATTGTGTCGTCTTGCTAAAATTAATACTGGATGTGCTAAAATTAATACTGGATGTGCTAAAATTAATACCGGATGTGCCACAAATTCCTGATGAAGTTTTTTGTCACACAGGGTTTAAATCTTTGTATTTTAAACTCCTCGGCAGATTTTCAAGCGCCATGCAGTAGTGTTTCCTTTGATATATAAGCTTTGTACTTACTTTTTTGTTGAGGACTTCTTTTTGTTCTTGCTGTGTTAACTTTTTTCATCTCTCTTGGGAGTTTCAAGCGCCATGCAGTAGTGTTAGATTTTTTGCAAGACCCTTTATTTGTAATACGCTGGGTTCAGAATTTGGTTAAGAAATGTTAAAATTTTAATTTCAATGCATGAATCATTGACTTGGTCGAGTCAAAATTTATGTGATTCTTCATGGTTCATTATGAAATTTTTGTATAGCTAAACTTCCATGTGTGTTCTCAAGGTATTGGCTTGGCATTTTGTTTTGAGTTGATTTTGATCAACAACAACTGCGGTAATGTCGTTGTTTGATTATAATTTGTAAGTTCTGTTGGTTCATCTATTGTATATAATGTTAACACATTTTTTTGTTGCAGTTTTGAATATGGACGATCAAAATTTTCAGTTAGTAATTGATGAAAACACGGATAACATGATTGATGATTCTAAATAAATCCAGAATCGTTCGATAATTTTTCTTGGAAATGCTTAGTACTTGATGCTTTTGAATACCACTATATGTTTGACGCATGACTATAATACATTGTATCAAACTCAAACCCCATGCATGACATCATCACATACAGGACATAAATGGCTTGTGGAGTTAATGAGGGGTCATCCAGCTAGATTCCACAGTATGTTTAGAATGTCAAAAGAAGTTTTTGTTGATCTCTTAACCTTACTTGTCGAACTCTATGGGTTGCGTGGCTCTAGCCGAACAACTGCACATAAGGTGCTTGCAATTACCTTATATGTGATGACACAGAATTGTACGGTCAGACAGGCGTCAGAACAATTTCAACATTCGACGGAGACTATTAGTCGATTCATTTCCAGGGGCATCCGTGCGATAGTCGACATGTCGATGAAAATGATAGATGCAACCGACAGGAAATTCAAAAATATTCCGCCACAGATTTTGTACGATTCTCGTTACATGCCATATTTCAAAGATTGTATTGGCGCAATAGATGGAACACACGTCGATGCTCGAATTTCTCCAGAAAATAAAGTTAGATATATTGGTCGGCATGGGGTGACGACACAAAATGTTATGGTTGTGTGTGACTTGAACATGTGTTTCACATTCGTCATGGACGAATGGGAGGGTTCAGCGCATGATAGTCGGATTTTTAAAAAAGCCACAAGAGAACCTTGCTGGAATTTTCCTCACCCTACTGCAGGTAATTTAAAAAAGCCACATGAGAACCTTGCTAGCTTATAAATTTGAATTAAACTCTGTTTTACTGTTTGCAGACAAATACTACTTGATTGATGCAGGGTATCCTTTGGAAAGAGGAATTTTAAAGCCTTACCCAGAAACGCGCTATCATCTAGCAGATTTCGCACGTGGTCGTCCTGTTCGAGGACGTCAAGAAAGGTTCAACCAGGCACACTCATCCTTGCGTAGTGTCATAGAGCGCACATTCGGTATTTGGAAAAAAAAATGGGCAATCCTTCGTGATATGACGCAATACAGATTCGATAGACAGCGTGATATTGTTGTCGCTACGATGACAGTTCATAATTTTATTCGCCTACATTCATCAAATGCGGACCCTGATTTCATTGCTTGCGACGAAGATGATAATTTTGTATATCCAGAGGTCAATGAAATTAGAACAGACCGACGTGGATCAATTGACATGCGTCAGAGTAGGAGCATTGTTCTAGGGACAACAGAGATGTATGCATTACGAGATGCAATTGCAGATCTAATACATCGTGCTAATAGGTAATTAAAATTTCATTATTTCTCATAATAAATAAATTTAAAATTTTGTATTCTTGCTTTTCTAATTGGTCGTAATTTACAGGTGATGCACATGTTTGCGAGTTGAAGACAGAGATCTGCAATAATGTTTTTTGCTTTCATTCACGGGACATTTTTACGACTAAATATTATTGTATAAAACTGTTTAAAGTTGTTATTATTTGCTTATGATATTTATACTATTTTATTAATTCAGTAATTAAAAAATTAGGGCTTAACATGAGTGGTATATTTATCGTGTAAGAATTAAATGTTGAATATGATAATACAAATTAACAGAAACGCCACCACTGTTTACCAAACTGTTTCTTCATTCTGAACAGCTCTGTCACCGCTGTTTTACCAAACTGTTTCTCCATTTTAAAAAACTCCATTCCCACAGCTCAATTCTTAAAGCTCCATTCCCACAACTCCTTTTGCCACTGCCATCGCCGAAACAAACAGAGCTATAAGGGAAAATGATGTAAAGACCCATTTATAGGCCTATTTCTTCTTTCTTCTTTGGTCCCACATCTATTGTATAGGATTCTTTCTCCCTCTCTCCTCCTATATATTTGTATTCTCTCTTGTTTTTGACACATGAAGAAATATATACAAAGTTTGCCCATTGCTTTCTACACTAACGTCGTTTGGAGGTGGTGTTTTGCAATATCAATATGCTGAGGTGTTATTTTACCATGACCTTTGTTTGGGAATTCATCTGTGTTGAAAGATGAGAAAGGAAATACTTGATTTTGTTATTCATACACAAAAGGATATTAAATAAGACATACATGAACTCGCAAAGTTAAAATTGCAATGTTGGACTAAACCTGAAACACGCATAACGTCTCTAATAGACCGCCATTGACTCGATATTTCCAACACTCCCCCTCAAGCTGGAGGGGAAATCTTCAGCTTGAAAACATCAAATACAGATAATTGAGCTAGGCGATGTGGGACAAAACATCAAACGAGCTTTTGGGGGAAATTTTAAATCAGGGAATGAAATCGGGGACATAGCCACACACACACACAATATAGACTCACACAAAACGCAGGTCCCACACACGACGTGGACTCACTTGAATCAGGTCAACCAACATCATCTATACGCACATGTGGAGGATAACGAACGATGTGGGGCTAATAATCAAACGGGCAACTGAGGATAATCAATCAAAAATAAATTGCACAAAGGATGGTCCCACATGACATTGTCCCACACGACACGGTTACACACGACACAACCCGTTGGGATTAAGGCAACCAACAATGATCGTGCCACAACACATGTACCAATCAAAATAATTGTCCATGTCCAATAGCCAATCACTAAAAACCTTAGGATCCAAATGTCCGTCGTAGGATGGAGCATCAATACGAATACGTGTGATATCCTCTTCTCCTACATGACCTATACAAGGCTCATGATAATCCATGTAGTCATCTCTACCTTGGTCGAACTGTGCGTGGTGATCAGGACGATCTCTATGCATCAGATGTTGGGGTTGTGGTCGCTCTTCCTATGGGTATTGGTTTCAACCGACGGTGGGATATCTATGACGCTCATAAGCTAACTCTGGGCCCTCAGGAAAGGGTTGAGCATGTGCTAGGGGGTTAATGAACATATGCTCAAGAAGTCCCTAGACATCTCGATGACCCTCATAGTGTATAACCCGTGGCTTAATGGGTTCCAATGGACGCGAATTCCTAACGGGATCTAGACCATCCACGATAACGGTGAGGACTCTGAATTGCTCCCTAAGATCATGGAATTTTGCATCTATCTGATCGTTCATCTATTCGATCGAATTGATTTGACAAATTTTTTTTTGAAATCGGACATTGACAAGTCAGAATTAGAACTAGTGGCAATTTGTCTATCTAAAGGGAGAGGACCCTGCCATGATATGCCTAAACACCTTACTGCTACAAAACATGCAAATGATCCTAACTTGTGTTCCGATACCAAACTGATGTAAGGTAAGGTCCTAGAGGGGCTAGGGGTATGCACTATATGCAAACGTACTTTCCAGCAATATAAGTTGCAATAATATTTTAATTTATAAACCAAAATACCAACTGTAACACGAGATAAAGCATACGAACAAGGAGATGTAAGACGGAGTATATGCGAAAGAGTACTCAAAATTCAAATAACTAGTAAAATGAAAACAATGTTACAAAAGTCTGAAACAACAATTACAAAAGATATACTCCTTGAATATGAAATAACACTGAATTCAACACTAAGAATTATCTTCAAAGAAAATAAAGTCACACGGTAGTAGTGGTAGAAGGCTTGGAAAGGAAGCTTGGCGTGCTGGCCGGTATTGGGAGTCCTGGCAGCTGCTGGAATGGAGGTTGGATTACGCTGGATTTAAGTCCAGTTACTGGTTTTGAAGTTCTGGCAGCAGGAATTGAAGGTTCAGGTGCTGTTATCAAGTCCAGTCACTGGATTTTGAAGCTCTGGCAGCAGGAATTGAAGGTTAAATGCCAGCTGCTGGGATTGAAAGGGGGAGGCTCGGTTTGTATGTGGGGGTGGGTTAGTGGAGTTCAGTTGGGTGTAGGTGTGTAGAGGTGGGTTCAGTTGGCCTGTGGGGAGTAGTTTTGGCATGAGGGGAGGAGTGGGACAGTGAGGGGTGGGATGGCTGTAGTAATGGGAGGGGTAGGTGGACTCCACATGAGAGAGAAATAGGGGTAGTGGGGAGTTATGGAGGTAGTGGGGGAATGTGGTTTTTGTGGTCATGGGGTAGTGGGGTGGTGGTTATGCGGTAGTTGGGTAGTGGTTAGCCAGAGGTGGTCGCCGGAGAGGAGGCCGGTGATGGTGGTAGCCGAAGGCGTTTTCCGGCAATCGCTGGAAAACTGAAAATGAGGAAACTTGAAGGGTGATGGTGGAGGTTTGCTAGAGGTGGTTAGGGAAGTTTTTCCAGTGATCGTCGGAGACCGAAAACGGGGAGATTTGGGGAGAGAGGGGGCTGTTTTGGTAGAATTGGGTGAGGATTTTGGTGGTGGTTTGCCGGTGGGTAGGGGCTGGTTTAGGGCTGTCGGAAGAAAGTGGTGAGGGGAGGGAATGGGCCGTCGGCTGTGGGAGGCGGAATGGGATATGGGGGCGGTTGGGGGTTAATTGTTGGTTCGGTTGGAGGGGAAAAGGGAAGGGGTATGGTCGTCGGCCAAGGGGGAGAGGGAAGATCCAAGCGTCGCACCTGGAGGGGTTTCAGCTTCAGCTTTGGTTGATCAAAAGCTAGGTTTCTTGGCTTCAACTTTCAATGCATCTCATTAGAGTCTTCTTCCTCTATATATAGACTAGAGGGGGGTAACAAACGGTCATGATTCTCAGTACGTTGTCTACCTCAAAACAAACAAAATTACAAAGTTAAATAAAAAGTGCAAAGAATGAAAAAGCTACGATCAGTGATCTGCTCTAGATGAGCGGTCCCGATCATCACTGTGTCTGCGGTCAGCATGAATAGATCCTAGCTGGCTGAGTCATACTGAGTGGTGTGATTTCCATCTCTCTCTCTCAGAGAACAGTTATTTCGTAATGACATTTACGTGTTTGTTCTGCAGTGAATTCCTTATAGCAATTTTTTCTGAAAAGCACTTTTTTTCATGGCAGTTTTCCTCTTTGGGTTCTTTGGATGAAAGGTGGATGTCCGAATTTGGAGCTTCCATGTCATCAGGAAATTCACATGATAAAATACCACTAGGTTCTGGGAAGCCTTCTATCATTTGGCCAACTGTAGAAGATGTCAGATGTTCTCTAGAGGTGTGCCTTTGTTAACTTTATTTCTTACTGTTTAAATCTTAGTTGAAGTTCAAAACTCCCAATAGTGATTTTACCAGAAAACAAAACCAATTTACTTTTACTGATGTATTTCGTGCTTACCCATACCATAGTCCTAAGGCTCTTATATAGACTTGCAACGACCTTGTCCAATTAATCCCCTAACAATTGGGATTATATTATAATATTACCAAACATAATACAAATGCATCCAAATTCCAAATTAACTAATACTTAAAAGACACCTGACATATAGCACATAATTAAGTACACATAAATGAATAAAATACTCTTGACAGATACCATAACGTTCCACTCTTTAATTCGAGCTTGACCTCAAACTTGGAAGGGAGCTCTAACTGTTGAATCATCTAGCTGGCTAGCTCTTTAATTTTTTGATAGAGATGCTCGTTGTGAGCATGTTTCATGCGCAATGATGGGAAGGAAGAGACCTATGAGTAGTAGAGACAAGCTTTGTTGTTAAGTGGCCGAAGTCGTGAAGGGATCCGTTGGTTGATGATAGCTGGGGTGGATTGCTGAGGAACCCGTTTGATGGTAATGATCATGCTGTTGACTAGAGGCGCCTATTGAGAAGGGGAAGCCATGAGAAATGGCTGTGGAGTTGTTGTGTGCGCATTGTTTTAAATGTCTTCCGACATGTCCGACATGTATCCCGACATGTCATTTTTTAGGACAAAATGATATGTTTTTCTAAAATAAATAGATTATGTTATTGTAGGATAACACTGTCTATTCAAGGCCAAGAAAGCCTTTTCCACCTAGAGACTCAAGAACCCAACTGATTTTTTCTCCCTAGAGGCTCAAGAACCCAATGAGTCATTTGCTTGGTGGCTCAAACCGCAACACAAATCTTTTGAGGGGAGATCCAACAACTCTTTACAACAGTGGTTGAATTGTTCTAGAGAGGGAGATCTATCACCATAGAGAGGTGATTCAATACGATTCTTAGAGAGAGAAGGAAGACTCAGATTGCAAAATGTGAAATTAGGGTAGAAAAAGATTGAGAGAATAATAGTGTATGATGGGGAAGAAGAACTTCTGTAGTTAGAGGTGGTCTTTTATAATCTTCTTTAATTCTGCCAGTCAAAATAAATAACTACATTAATGGTGCCTTTTTTTCTTGAATGACTATTTTCTTCTTTGTTCTACAACGAATCTTTGTATGACTCCATATCTTAAATGTTGAGCAACGATATTAATTGGCCCATCTTCAGTAACATTTCCTTTGTATATAAATTTATCTTTTGTTGTTGATTGATGTCAATAATCGTATATCAGAGAATACTGGAGAAAATCTGATTTTACTATTCATTGGTCCCCGGTCACTTATCGGTTCGGTCCCCAGTCAGAGATTCGTCGGTCCCCAGTCAGAGATCCGCCGGTCACCGGTCAGAAATTTAGTTTTGATTTAGCCAATTCTTCACATCTGTCTGGCTTCTTTAGGACAGCTTCCTTCTAGACTAAAAATACAAATATGCTTGTATACAACCATGTCCATTATATTAACATGATCTACCAAATCATCAGAGATTTTTCCGACAATCTCACCATATTTGTTAGATCAAGTTTTACACAAGTAATGCACAATGTTGTTTACTAAAAAGAAAAGAGCATACCATAACATTATCATCATTGTGTTTTATCTCATCAAATGATCAGGAATATTTTCCAACAATCTCTCTCTATTTAATGAACGCAAAAGATTTCAAGAAGATATGATATGCAACAAAAAAACTACATTACTACAAAAGTTTTTTATGGAATCATTGAACTGTTACTCCTCTGTCTTTTTCTCCCCTTGAATCACTGCACTGGTTGAAGGCCATTATGTTTATATTTTCTCTTAAAGAATACTTGCTGCATTTTTGTTCTCAGAAAAATAGAGAGGTTTTCATTTCCTTTAGCCCTGAAGGCTTCCCTTTTGAAACCTGCATAGAAAAATTAGAATGAACTGTTGAGCTCTAATCAAGATCATGAAGTAGCTTATTTCCTGCAAAAGCGAAATCCTAAAGAGATTATGGTACCTAATTGTAGTTGGGTCCTCTATGATTAGTGTAACAAGATTTCCAAGCTCTATTCATCTTCATATTTTGAGTGCATGAATTATCAAGATATAATAGAATATGATATGACAACATTATTTTCATACCTTTTTAGTAAAGGAGGTTCCTTGAGCTTCTTATCTTACTTCATTTCCTATCAGTAGGCTTTCTTCTACACTTTTGTTTGGCCTTCCCCTGGACTAGCCCTATCTCTTGGCATCATAATCGTCTGTAGAAAGGATTAGGGTGGAGCAGGTTGCATATAGGTATGGACCCCTGTTTGGGATCTAGTGCACGAACGCTTGAGGAGAAATTCCGGAGGAGATTGGAGTTACCCTTCTTGGAGCTTCAGGAACCAATGTTGGCAATGGCCATGTGATTTGGGAAGAGGGAAGATCGGCCGACGTGATGAGTGGAGGCATTGTCTTGATGCGGGCATGATGCGTGCGGCAATGGCCATGTGATTTGGGAAGAGGGAAGATCGGCCGACGTGATGAGTGGAGGCGTTGTCTTGATGCGGGCATGATGCATGCGACTATGGTATACAAGGCCGGGAACCTAGAGCAAGAGAGAGCAATGAAGAGAGATAGAGCAAGAGAGAGAGAGAAATGATTGAAACTTGCATATCCCCTTACTCGTCCCTATAGCCGGTTGGGCTTAAGTGCAACCATCAAGTTCCAAAATTCCCCCCACACTAGGCTTAACATAATGTGAGGTAAAATACAGAGTGCGACAAATAAAAGCATGAAATAAAAAGGCGCGAATAGAAATATGATGCTAATTTTACCCCTTGGGCATTTTGGCGCAACAATGAAATATTTGTGATTGATTATATAGAAATTACTTTTTATATGTACAACACATTCCTTGTGGAATGGTCCTCTCTTCCAGAGTCCTGGTGGGATAACATTGTCTATTCAAAGGCTAACTGAGTCTTTTCCACCTGGAGACTCAAGAATCCAATAAATTTCTTTCCTCCTGGAGGCAAAAGAAACCAATGAGTCATTTTCCTGGTGACTCAAACCGTAACACAAATCTTTTGAAGGGTAATCCAATAGCCTTTTACAATAGTGGTTGAATTGTTTTAGATAGAAAACTATCGCCAGGCAGAGATGATTCTATTTGAGTCTTAGAGAGAGAAGAAAAACTCGGATTACAGAAGGTGAAATTAGGGTAGAAAAGGACTGCGAAAATAATGCGGTGTATGATAGGGAAGATCTTTTGTAGTAAGTCACCTTCTTTTATAATCTTCTTTAATTTTGCTCAAGTCTTAAAATGAATGGTTGCAGTAATACACCTTCGTTTTCTTATGTAACATCCATAGATTTCGAGTCTCTTTTAATTTCAGGATCTAATCTCGAGTACTAATGATTGGCGTCAACAGCGATTCAAGGAAGTTATTCTTCTTAGCATTAATTTTTTCGCATCATCCGATAGTTTTTTTTGTTTTGATCTATTGATAAGAGTTTAGTTCGTTTTAATTATTTACGTGTGCAAGATTGGTATTTACATCTAAATGAATATTTTGAAGTAATGACAAAATTATAAATTTTGGGAAATAAATCTTCTGTCAGTCGCCCTTAATAGAATCGTGGGTCGTGATTTCTCTCCTTCACGTTTTGTTTGAAAGTCACGTGAGTCACACACCCTATTTCCACATTTTACTCACGCCTTTAACGAACCCGCAATCACACGATCTGCGCTTTCTTAGAAGACAAGTTCCCGACACCCTCCTCACTCGCAACTAGGAAAGAATCACCGTTAGGGCTCACGACTCTTCCTCTCTCCCCATCATGAGAAAAGAGGTGCTGGAAGGAGGAGAATGTCCATGGCTAGGGATTGATCGATCCTTCTCCTTCAACTATCGTACCCTGCGACTCGATAAGATCGACTATCTGCTGTTTTCCCCTTCAATTGAGTCCACAACTGTAACATCCTAATTTTCGTCGCGTTTTTTTAATTTCAAGGTAACTAATTTAATTTGTGGATCTCCTATGTAGTCACAACAAAATCGAAAACTCCCAATCTAGGCGTGGTCGATTTCCATTTCATAAATCGTAACCCACATTATTAGAGAAGTAGTAAATTTCTTTCCTTCATTATGAAATAGTATTCTTTAAATTTCTGAAAAATAAATGTATGTTAATTTCCCTTTTAGATCTCTCGAGGAAATATGCCTCATTGTTAAGCGAAGAACAAATTTGTGCAATCAGAATATTCTTATAAGGAAATATGTCATCGCGACGTGTTTATAAACATCAAAATACTGAGGTAAGAATCTCTAATTCCTTTTGTCTAGACATAATGTATTATCCTGTAATTACTTAACCACAATTAAGTTAAATATTATTTATTATGAATTGATAATCATGTTTGAACATTCAATTATCAAACATCACTGAATCTCGAGAAACAGAGTCTGCCATTGGACTCTGAATATCAAAAACCTAGGAATCAACATATTATTTGTCAAAATCGGAGTTCGTTAGAAAAATGCGGTTTTCAGTGCAATCTTTGTGAATTTTGAGCAGCCAGTATGAATTTTGAGAAACAAAGTCCTCCAATGACCTCAGATCGTCGAATTACATAAGAATTAACATATTATTTATCGAAATTAGAGTTCGTAGGAAAGTGCATTTTTCGGTGCAATCAATGCGACTTTGGGAAATTGAGTCCACCATTAGATTCATAATATCAAAACCTATTAAAATACATTTTATTTGTCAAAATCGGGGCATGTATGAAAGAGTTTAGCAAAACGGAGGTCAGAATCAGGTTCAGAACGTCGAAAATCCCTAGTGTAGTTTTTTTCATAATTTTTCAGGACATAGAAAGGACACAAAATGACCAAAAAGAGGAGAAGACGCCATGTGGCGGCCCCAGGAGACGCTTCTCGCACAGGCCACACGCTTGGCCGTATGACGGGCCGTGATTTGCTTGTGGCGTGTGCTGGGCACGTGCCTATGTGTTCCCAACCCGTGCATGCCTGAATGGGCGCCACGTGTCGCCATAGTTATCAAGGCGCGCGCCTAGGCGCGCCTGAGGCGCTGGGCGCACCAGGCGCAGCCCGCCGCGCCTCAGCACAGCTGAGGCGGGCGATGTGCCCCAGGCGCGCCCAGGCGCGCCCAGGCGCGCCTAGGCGCGCGCCTTACAGGCTTCCAGGCGCGCCAAAGGCGCACCCGTGCCTTTCAAGGTATTTTTTTTAAAAACAATTTGATATGGGCAAAAACATGATCTTAGATGCACCTGAGGCACCCCCTAGGCGCACTTGAGCGCCCAATTCGCTGAAATTGAGCGAATTCGGCGCCCAATTCGCTGAATTTCAGCGAATTGGGCGCCCAATTCGCACAATTTCAGCGAATTGGGCGCCCAATTCGCTCAATTTCTTCTTTCCCCAATTTTGCGCCTCACGTGCCTCAGGCGCGCGCCTGCGCCTTGCGCCTGCGCCTTGCGCCTGCGCCTTGCGCCTGCGCCTTGCGCCTGCGCCTTGCGCCTGCGCCTTGCGCCTGCGCCTTGCGCCTGCGCCTTGCGCCTGCGCCTTGCGCCTGCGCCTTGCGCCTGCGCCTTGCGCCTGCGCCTTGCGCCTGCGCCTTGCGCCTGCGCCTTGCGCCTGCGCCTTGCGCCTGCGCCTTGCGCCTGCGCCTTGCGCCTGCGCCTTGCGCCTGCGCCTTGCGCCTGCGCCTTGCGCCTGCGCCTTGCGCCTGCGCCTTGCGCCTGCGCCTTGCGCCTGCGCCTTGCGCCTGCGCCTTGCGCCTGCGCCTTGCGCCTGCGCCTTGCGCCTGCGCCTTGCGCCTGCGCCTTGCGCCTGCGCCTTGCGCCTGCGCCTTGCGCCTGCGCCTTGCGCCTGCGCCTTGCGCCTGCGCCTTGCGCCTGCGCCTTGCGCCTGCGCCTTGCGCCTGCGCCTTGCGCCTGCGCCTTGCGCCTGCGCCTTGCGCCTGCGCCTTGCGCCTGCGCCTTGCGCCTGCGCCTTGCGCCTGCGCCTTGCGCCTGCGCCTTGCGCCTGCGCCTTGCGCCTGCGCCTTGCGCCTGCGCCTTGCGCCTGCGCCTTGCGCCTGCGCCTTGCGCCTGCGCCTTGCGCCTGCGCCTTGCGCCTGCGCCTTGCGCCTGCGCCTTGCGCCTGCGCCTTGCGCCTGCGCCTTGCGCCTGCGCCTTGCGCCTGCGCCTTGCGCCTGCGCCTTGCGCCTGCGCCTTGCGCCTGCGCCTTGCGCCTGCGCCTTGCGCCTGCGCCTTGCGCCTGCGCCTAGGCTCCAGGGACCCTTTGCGCCTCGGTGCGCCTTGCGCCTTTGATAACTAAGCGTGTCGCCTATATGAGCCATGTGTGGTGTCCATCCGTGAATCTGAAAGAGACCTTTTGGCTTGATTTAGTTATTTCACATTTTTGGGAGCTATAGAACTCGGATTGAGGCGATTTTGCTGGTGTTTAGAAGCGCTTATAAAAGCTATCCAATGAGCTGCTTTACTCACTCCAATTGCACTTCAGTAGCCGAGAAATCAAGAGAGAAGGTATTAGGGAGGAGAGAGAAGTTTTGGATCGCTGCCGAACTTTCGGGGTAACTCTGAGAGTGGCTTGAGAGCTAGTTTTTGGCCTCGTCTTATGACGAAGCCTTCCTAGGTGTTGTGAAGGGGAGCCAAAATAATATTTTTCTGCGAGCGCGTAATTAATTATCGGAGTGTTGTCGGATTCCTGCCGAAGTGCTGACCTTACTAAGAGGAGGTTCAAAACTCAGATTTAGGAGCATGAAGATTGAAGGGGATGAAAAATATTACAGTATTTATGTCTTACTAGTTATTATTTTTTTGTAGCTTTTTCGGTTTTTTATACCTAAATGCTTCTAAAATATTTAAGTGATAATGGGGTCCCGAGTTGTTGATAACATGCATATTAATAATGTGGAAATGCTATGCTAATTATCATGCAAAAATATAATATTTAGTCATTTATTTACATATGCTAAATTATAATGAGGTCGAACCAACATTATTTCAGTCAAGTGAGGTCTTTTATGACTAGATTGATCTTGAGCAGTTGCGACCAATATGGGTAATTTGAGATACGTCGAGGCATGATATTTTGAAAAAGATTATAATATTAATGGAAACACGTGAAGAAGTATTTTGAGGTCGGACTGGTATTATTATAAGGTCAGTGCACTGTGGTATTTTCCGATTAGACTGATCCCCGAGTAATAATTGATCGGTTTGTGACTGGTAAGGTTAATTCAAGATGCGTTGTTACAAAATGATGACCACTATAAACATTATTAAAATATTATGTGGTGATGTATACTAGTATGTTAGTCCTGTATTTGGCTCAAGTGATATAAGGGGGTAATGCTCTCTAAAGACTGATTTGTGGTTTTGTCCTTGGGCATATAAATTGGAGGGAGTAGCTCTCCTTAAAGACTATTTTGTGGTCTAGTCCCGGACGTATATTGTGTGAGCTGAACCACTGTCGGTGGATTCACTATCCATAAGACTTGATGGGTCCCAACTAAGCCTTAAAAGGCAGTGAGCCTCTGGTTAGACCAAACGGTGTACTATAAGCACTAACTAATAAATGAGTGGTTTTTCTATAAGAAAAATATATTTGAAAAAATGACAAAAATATATGCTGGTATGCTTATTTTGCTTGCTGCTTCTATATTGTTCACCAGTCTACTAATGTTTTTAGGTACCTACGAAGATATGAACGATAGAACACAGTGAGGAAGACTATCTTTATATTATGTAGCATGTAAAAATGTAAATGCAAGAGATATATGTATGTGTGGCAAGTTGTACCTATAAATATTAAAGTAATAATAAAATGTGTTTATTCTTTTGCTCGTGCCCTGTGTATTGCAAAGATCCAAACTACATTACCGTTCCCATCTCATTAACTCGAGCTTGTCGGGTCAGGGTGTGACAAGTTGGTATCAGAGGCGGTTTGCACAGTATGAGCAGAAATAAATAAAATTATAGGGTTAGACCCCCTGAACATAAGTTAGTCAACTTGAGTGAGACAGACATAATTAAGAACAAGGCTAAAAAAATATAATAAAACATTGCGCTTGCAAACAAAATTTAAGTTGTCTAATTGATGTATATGAAGTGGTTAGGGTGAGCCAGTATCCCCGCAAAGAAGGTACTGTAGTATGTATAACGGTACATAATGCCAACCACTGACCTTACACTTATCTGGCTAATGAGACTTAAACTAGAATTTACGAGCTAATCATGAAACCAAAATTAATTGAATATGTGTGTTTCAAGCGTGTATAGCTCCAACTTGTTTGGAAATTTAAGACCTTTTATTTTTGTTTCAGAGATGGTGGAGAGTAGGGCTGAGCATATTATTCGAAACTCGAAAGGTGTTCGAAATTCGCTCGAAAATTGAGTCGAATCAGAATCGATTAAAATTGATTCGACTCAATTTCAGTCGATTCAATTTGACTCGAATCTGATTTCGAGCCAACCCTGAATCACTCGAAATATGATTCGAATCACTCTAATTAATTAAATATATTGTGTATTTATTAATATATTCTTATTTTTAAATTAAAAATAATAAAATTTAAATCAAAATAAAAAGAATGGATTTTTTAAGTGTTTTGTTTGCTAAATTTATACGTTGTCCAATTTAATTTTGAGCCAAATAGGAATAAATAGAAAAAAAGGCTCAATTTCGAGTTGACTGGATTCGATTTCGAGCCAACTCGGAATCGAGCCATTTCGAGTCGAGCCGTCTCGACTCGAAATCGATTTCGATTTCGAGTCGATTTCGAGCCGAGTTCGTGTCGAAAATTTCGATTTCGAGCCGAGCTAAAATCACTCGAACTCGACTCCATATCAGCCCTACTGGAGAGACATTCTGAATCATTTAATCTCGATCAAACTAATTGTGGTAGTCACCTCTAAGGCCTGCTTGCCCTACCTCTTAGCCCAAATCTAGATGTTGTAATTCAATTAGTTACAACACTGACAGAAGTGTTGCAACGAGGAGTAGCCTCACCCGTTGTGCGCGGACCTGACGCTGATTTAGGGCGACCCATAAGATGGATGGAGATATTTTTAGTGGCAACTCCACTCAAGTCCGTAGGATCAACCAACCCACTGGTTGCAGAAGGATGCCTCCGCCAAGTAGAGCGAGTCTTCGTGGGCATTGAATGCCCAGAGGAGAAGAGAGTCTCCCTGATCGAATTGATTCTAGAGAAAGACATTGAAGCTTGTTAGGGTAATTACAAGCGCATTGAGTTGCATTGGAGAAAAACGGCAAATATCTCTTGACATGAGTTCGTTGGCGGATTTTCGAAGGAGCAGTTTGCACAGCTTACCCAAGGAAACCTTTCCGTGATAGAATACGAGGCAAAATTTGCTTCTATTCTCCGTCACGTGTCCAATGTTGTTGGATCGATAGAGCATCAAATCTTTCTCCTATGACATAGATTGCGCAAGTCAATCCAAACTATATTATCGCCCTTGAACTTCAATGATTATCATTCACTTGTCAAAGCAGCTCGACAAGTTGAAGAGAGTCAAAAATTTCTACAACATCAACAAATGAACAATAAAAGGAAGAATCATGAGTTTGACCATAAGAATCGGGGGAAGCGCCGAAATAATGACAACAAGTTGAATAATGACTGTCCAGTTTGTCCAAGATGCAATAAAAAACATCGAGGTGTCTGTTGGTAGGATAAGAAAGGCAACACATGTTATCTTTGCTACTAACCTGGACAATGGACATCGCATGACAAATTGCCCAATGTAGAAGTGGAATGAAGGACAAGCAATTGGAAAGCCATATCTGCAGGCCCCTGCTCAACCCCAGATCTATGGGATGATTAGAATGGCAGCAAGAGTGACGAACGACATCATCGCATGTACTATAATATTTAAGAGTACTTCTGTTACTACATTATTTGACTCTGGTGCGGCACATCATTCATATCAGATGTAGTAGTCGCCCAGATTGAATTGAAAGCAGTAGGAATTACATTAAGTTAAATAGGATAAAACATCATCAGTCAAGTGATCCCAAAGTTCCCAGCACTCTTAGAAATCTTCGCTTTGCTCTTTTCTCTTCTGCCTCTCAAAATATCCCAGTGGCTTTGGAATATATCTGGGAGGAGGAGGTCCATTTGGGTTGTTCCTCCTATGAATTCTCCTCTTGGTCTCCTGATCTTCATGCATTTTTCATTCCACAGAGTTGTAGTATCTGAATATGTTAATTCCATGCTTTCCAAAATTATTTCATGTGTAGAGAATGATGTTGGTTGATATGGGACTCAAAGTCTCATATCCTGGCATGTTTTGAATCTCAATTCTCCTTCTCTGTCTAGCTTCCATAATCTCCTCCTGGATTTGATCAAACCTCCTCTTTCTGGAACATGGCTCACCTTGCTCTGCTGGTGGAGGAGTGAGATCATATCCTCCCCAAACTACTTCATTGTCCTCTGGTGGGAGGTAATCATTGTTTGCAACTGGGTCAGACTCAGGAATGGGAGGGTGGGAGAGTAATCTATTGGATCCAATCCCAATGCTTCTTTGATTGTATTTGTAGGCCGGATGGCTTGCTGGGCAGAGTGATGGTTGATGTCCTTCTCCCCCTTCTGATTTCTTCAATTGTTTCTGTGCAGATAGCCTCTTGGGCTTCACCAATCCTGTCTCTCAGCATGTTTACACCAGCTACTACTGTATTCTTGGTTTGTAGTAGGTGTCCATCCAGTAGCTGGTTGCAAGAATCCATTCTTTCTATGATTGTCATTTTGTTTCCTGTCATCCTTGCATTAGTTGCCAGGAATGCCTGATGTAGGTTCTGTCCAATGACATCCTGGTTGTCTATTATGGCTTGAATACCTTGATGTGTCATATCATTTTGATTTTCAGTAAAGTCCACAACCTTGACAACTTTCATGAAGAATTGGAAGGTTTGTGTATTTAGATGATGCATTTACAGTTCAATTGTCTCGATCTTCTCATTTATCTCTGTCCTCAGACCTTGAACCGTCTTTTCCACAAAAATTTCTCTACTCTTTCTTTAAGCATCCATCATTTGCTGCAGCTGAGCCAGAAAAGAGCTTGGTTCTTCAGCAGGTTGTGGAGTTGGGGCTTGTGGCTCAGCCTCAGCAACTCTCTGAGATGTACCCGCAGGGTCCTATAGTCGTCATAAAGATAATCGGGAGTAGATTTCTTTGAGGTTCCTATGTCAGTGTCTTGGTCCTCAAGCACACTTTTTCCTTTCCATAACATTAGTTCATTGCCTATGGCAGTGAACTCTGTGGAGTTTTCTTCAACAGGAGGCACTACTGTAGTGAAAGCCAACACTTTGCAGATAACTTTTTCAACATCTTCCTCAACAATTTTTCCTTGGGTTGAGTCATCCAGACTAGACTCCCCCTGAATATCTTCTGTTGATTCAACCACTTTAGTTTGTTGGCTAGAAACTTCAGGTACATGCTCCCCCTTAACTGTACCGGGCAGGAGTAAGGGTGGATGACTCTCTCCTTCAACCACTTCTGTGTGAAGTGTTGAGGCTTCTTGGATTTCTGTAGCTGTGAATTGAGGAGCAAGTTCCTCATGAACTTGTCCTTGATGAACTTCAACAGATTCATGTGTTGCAAGTTCCTCGTAAACTTCTCTCAGCTCAAACCTTTCCTGAACAACCACTCTCCTAGATTCCTCCATGGGGGCAGTGCTTTCAAGATCTTCAGGGATCATATGCTTAGAGATAGCAGGGTGATGGTCCCCTGTTTGCTCCCCCCAACATGACTGGGGGTTGGATGAAAACTTTCAGCTTGAACTTTCTTCAGTCTTCTCTTCTTTGGAGCCACTTGCCTTATGGGGCTTGTCTCAATCTTCTTCTTTTCCTTCTTCTCCTCTCCTTGGGAGATCCTGGAGCTTGCTCCTCCCTTCTTAGGTTTGGTAAAAGGTTTTTTCACTCCTTCAACTTCCCTCCTTTCTCCTGCAAAACCAAAGAGGGGACCGTCGGTTGAGGTCACCCTCCTCTCCACCACCACGACGTTGAATGCCATCTTAAAAGACCGCATTCACTGAGCTTCCGTTGTCAACTAGAATGCGGGAGATCGTGAAGTTCTCCACCGCCTCCAGGATCACCAAAGCATCTTGAAAGGGATTTTTGTTCCCGAACATGTCCTCTGTCGAGAAGGTGATTTCTTTGATCGGGGGTGGGGCTTGCGAGGTGGAAGCCACACTCTTACGGTAAATTGCGTGCAAGATTCCCTTTCGGGTTGCCTACACCCCAGCCACTCCATGGTTCGCGTCGATCCTACCGAAGGCCCTCTGATCTACTCGATCCTCGCACCCCCTAGGTGCTCGTCCTCATGCTCCTTTGTTTCTTCCTTCTTATCATACTCCCTGCTCTCGCCTCCCCTCACGGGCTCCTTCCTCTGCTCCTCTTCTCAACTCCAAGAACTCTGGGCAAGTTGCGGTGGCGTGACCCTCAGATTGGTGAAAGTCACAATAAAGGACCTCCGTCCGTTCTTCTCCCCTCCTCTGCTGTCGGGGTTTTCCCCCTCGTCCTCGGCCTCTCCCGACGACATAGGCTTCTTTCCAGGGTGCTTGATTTTGCCTCCACTGCTCCTGTCTTCTCATTGGGGAATGTCGTCGATCCCGCCGCTCGGGTGGGAGCTTCCTTTCCTGTCTCCTCTGGTACCCTCTGAAAGTCAAGTGTTGCTACTCACCTAGAGTAGAGTGAATAAGTGATTTACTTTTGAGATTCCTTAAGTTATTCTTGTAGAGCACAAAGAGAACAAATCACAACAATGAAACACAACACACAAGAGTTTATAGTAGTTCCCTAAGAATGAGTACATCTACTTTCGCTCTTCCCCTATCTAGCAGAGAGCTAACTTAGGTCAAACTTCTCCAAATCTTCTTCTCAGATACTCAGATCTTACAATCTCAGGAACACAAGTTCCTACTTCAGACCTTCACACGGGTCCTACACCTCAGGCTTCAACACAAGCCCTACATCTCAGGCTTTCCTCAAGCCCTACAAACTCAGACACCACAGACCCTACAACTCAATCTCTATCAGCAAAGATTTAAACTCAGATCTATCACAAATCCTACACTTAGATCCATAAAGTAATTTTGCAAACTCAGATCCTTTAAGGATCCTACAAGGGAATAGAAAACAGAATTTGACTCAACACCCTAGAGCTTTAGTCTTCAGGTAGAAGCACGCAACAGGCTTCTTCCTTGTCTTGATCAACACTTGAAATAATCTTCTTGGAATGACTGGTGTTGATCAAGAGAACTTGTATCAAAAAAGAATTCTTCAGAAAAGATATTACTGATGTAAAATGATGAAGAATCTTTCTCTGAATCTTGTAGTCGTTTAAGATAAATTCTTTTTGAAGGTTGACCACTGCTCAAAATTTTCACAGAACTTGGAAGATTAAGTCGTGAAAGATCTCTGTGAATACTGAGTACTTGTAAAAATTTTCTCAAAGTTTCTATTAAAACTTTTCACAGGCTAAAACAAAACTTGTTCTTAAATCTTTAAGTCCTCCTTTATACTTGACTTTGACCGACAGAGAGAATGAATGGTTGAAAATATAATTCTCCAACGACTAATCAATCCTCCTTAGGCAAATTCTGGATTAGGAATCCTCAAACGGCTATTTAAAATTAGCCAAAGGAAGGTTTTCAGAAAAGGAATTATTCTTGCTGGATTTCTTCAAACAGCCAGCAGACACTTTAAGTAACAATCCTGAAATAGAATCTTCAATAGCTGGCAAAATTTGTCTCAGGAATGATATTGAAGTATGGAAATAGTAACCAATGAATGAGAATAATTCTCCCCGCTAACAATCCCTGAAATCATGCAGCAAATGCCGACCATCAATCTGATTTAAATCCTTTGCATGATCTGTGCCAAATTCACGGATATAGTCATTGAGCCACGTGTCAGGCTAGAGAAAATAGATCTAAGTGATCAGGACATGATGTCATAGACAAAGTCAAATTACCCTCGTGTTATAGTCAACTTAAAACTCATAAAAGTTATTTAAGGAAACTCCTGACGCTTAGTCATTTCAGCCTGCAGAAAACATTCTGTCGCCATGCAACCGATGCGGTCGAATCTTTACTTGGTCATGCCTTCAATGCAGTCGAACATTTACTTAGCCATGCCTTCAATGCAGTCGAACATTTCCTTAGCTATAAAGTCGATGCAGTCGAACTTTTACTTAGCTATAAAGTCTATGCAGTCAAACTTCTACTTAGCCAAGAAATCAATGCAGTCGAACCTATACTTAGCCAAGAAGTCGATGCGGTCGAACTTTTACTTGGAGTTTTGCCTATGCACCCGGTAGTTCACCAATTTTCTGATCCCTCCTCTGATTTCTTTTGGCCTTAGTGACTTTTCCAATGATAGTGACATGTCTAATGTATGATTAGGATAAATGCCAACTTGAGTTTTGCTCCCTGAGGGATTACAAGGGCAAAACCTTGTTTTGGGTGACCAAGTGTCTAGCAATACATTAGCCATGCACTTTAGTTATACATGTCACACCAAAACTCAACCAGCCATCAAATACAAGATGTTTATTATCATCTTGAGGCATTGTTCCAATCAAGAATCTTGGGGACAATATTCCCAACACCCTCCCTCAGCCATCCTCTGCAATTGCCTGGCGGGAGGTCCTCGAAACCTCCTTTCCTGATCCCCTCGATCTCTAATCTCTCGCGCTCTTCCTTCCTCTTGCCTCCTTGGCTCCTCCTCCTTGGCTCCTCCGCTTCCTTTAGTTGTCTCCTCCTCTTCTCCGGTTAACTTAGCTAGCTTGGTCACGAACCCCTTGCTCGTCGACTCCCCCTCGATGTAGTGTACCGCTATCGATCAACTCTTCAAAGTGCACCGGGGCGGGGGGATGCGAGTCAACTCCGTCTTAAAAAGCCCTCCCTGTAGTCCCAAACCAAAGGCCATGATGAGGGTATGGTCG
Organism: Platanthera guangdongensis; assembly: GCA_039583875.1. Classification (NCBI taxonomy): domain Eukaryota; kingdom Viridiplantae; phylum Streptophyta; class Magnoliopsida; order Asparagales; family Orchidaceae; genus Platanthera; species Platanthera guangdongensis. The sequence continues at coordinate 177,280,064 of CM077156.1, forward strand.
GGCCCCTCCTGGCACAAGAGAATCTCCTCCTGGAAGCGATCAACATACGATCCCAACAACTCCTGTGGTCCTTGCTTGATGAGGAAGAGGGCCTGCCCCCCCCCCCCCCTCCTAAGGTCTTTGAAATTATAGTTCGAACCCGCCGACAGTAGATGAAACCAATCCTTCGCCTTTCCCCTGATGGTAATGACAAGCAATCAACATTTAAAGGGGTCTGACATTGGTCAGATCAACAACATATCTTCAAACCATTGCAGATCCTGGAGGGGATCATCCTTCCTGAAATAGAAGTTCATTGCCGGCTGCACGAACGCAGCTGAAACGGGGGCCGTCATCACAAGCTCACAGAAGGCACTCGCCGACGCGAGTTGGCTGCTGGAACGAGTTCGCTCATACTCGCCCTCCGAGGTGCGAGTTGTCAGTGTGTCCGCGAAGAGTACTCGCGGCTGTAGCGCCAGGTTGCCACCGTCTTGTGCTATCTTCTTGCCGGGTCGCTGGTCGCGACTCGGCTCGGTTTGCCCTGTGAAGCGATACCCGGGCTAGGCGCCACCATTTCACCTCGCTGGGCCAGTAGCCCCCTCACCATCCATTCCATCGACTTCATGAATTCGGTGAGCTCGGTGAATTGGCTTTGCGTCACGAACTCGCTAACCGGGCACGAGTTCCCCCAGTCGTCTCCTTACTCTCCCTGTCCCGTCCTGGCACCGTTAGACAAGTTTTCCTCAAGAACAACTAGTCCACGCTACACGCACCAAAAATGTTGAAGCCCGGATACCCATTCATCGGAGTTCAGACTAAGAGGGAGGAATTCAGGTTATTCGACTCGTCGTCCGACGCGCTTGACCGAGATGTTCGAGCTCGTGATCAGCCCTCACTAGATAGAAGGTGGTTGCCTGCACACTGACCTAGTGAGCTACAGCGAGGAGGTCCCGCCACTCACCCGGAAGCGCGACTCGCGTCTTCCCCTCCAAAGCCAAATGCTAAGCTCGACACCTTAGATGGCACAACGCGAAAGCTCTCGAAAATCGGAGCTCAAGGAGGCCGAGTTTGTCTCTCCAAGGTGCTTTGATGGTCTATTTATAGACAAACTCTAACCCAGGGGCAAAACATTCTTCTTGGCCTGCTAATACCGGCCTCTGCCTTTCTGTTTTTGCTATCGACAACCCTGATTGCTCTGCGGATATCTGAATCCCGCTGTTTGGGGTGGTTATAAGTAGACCTTGATGGTCTGCAAATTGCAGGATGACCAAAACTACAAGTTCTTTCTGCATGGGCGAGTACCCCTGGCCGCCTGAGTCGAGGACTCGTCGGGCCGGGGCTCGCTGCTCCCTGGATGTGCCTCAGCACATGGTCGTCTAGGGATCGCTAGGCGCGCTGTCGTTTGGTATGGTAAGGTCACCTCGCGGCTGTCTGGTATGGCGAGGGTGCCTCGCGGCTGCCTACAGCGGCAATGCGCGGGGTCGCCTCACGAGGGGCTACTCACCCGGCCTGGTTGAGTTAGATCTAACCCCTTCCTTTCCCTGTGGAGTGTGCCTGGCTTTTCTTGGATGCGAGTTGGACTGGACTCGACAAATTGTGGTTGTACAAACAGACCTGTATTTTAAGGAGTAGATCCAACTGCACCCCATAGAGTTCTTGTCCTTTGGACTAGTGACAATATCTCAAGTATCATTCTTCTTCAGAACTCTCATCTTCTCATTCATGGCTTGAGCCCGATTCTTATCCTTTAACGTGTCATATACTGTTGTTGGGATTGACATGGAATCAAGTGAGAAGATAAAACTTTTGTGATGAATAGAAAAGTTCTTTGCAAAGATAAATGAAGAAATATGATAATTGGTGGAGGTAGATTTTTCTTTCCTCAAGAAAATTGGATAGTCAAGGTCATCCTGATTAGGATCAGAAACAGGACCAAAATTAAGTAGGGTAGTATTAGATGAATTACCTGTTGGATTTGTATCTGCCAGAGGTTGAGACTCATGGAGTTGTTGGGAGGTATGTTTGGGTTGTATCTGCCTCTTGCAAATATTGACAAAATGATCAATTGTCATAACAATATCTCCATCACTGTGTGTGTGAGGATACAAAAAATAAATGAGTGAACGACTGAGTGGGAAGAAAGGTTTCCACTTTCAATATATTACTGTGAAGTGGAGACTGAGTAAAGAAGGGAATATGTTCGTGGAAGATGATATCCATGGAGGTGAGCATACGACGACTCGATGGATTACTATATGTAACCCTTCTTGCCGGAAGCATAACCTAAAAATACACTTAGTAGCTTGAGGGTCCATTTGGTGCGATGATTGTGGTGTATGTAAAGATAAGCAATACACCCAAACACACAAGCATGCAGACTTTGAATGATAGCGATAGAGGGAAATAATCATGTCAGGAGTTTTACAGGACTAACCCCGCCAAGAATTTGTAAGGGTAGATAATTGATTAGGTAGGTGGAAATAACAAGGGCTTCACCCCAGTATTGCTTAGGAACCGACATCCGAAAGAGTAAAATGGGAGTAACTTCAAGGAGGTGTTGATTTTTCCATTCGGATACACGATGTTGTTGGGGGTATCAACACAAACAAGTTCATTAATGATGTCATGATCTTTGGTAAACTTCAAGAAATATAGATTAACATATTCTTTACCATTGTCAGAATGAATGCATTTTATAGATCTGTGGAGAGTTTGAACCATACTATGAAATTAGGTATGTAATTGTGTGATTTCTGTTTTGTCTCTTATAAAAAAACTCAAGATATTCTAGTTCAATCATCAATAAATGATACAAACCACTTAACACCAAAAATACTAGTAACAAACACAAGTTCCCAAATAGCACAATGGAAAAGATCAAATGATTCACTACTAGCACTAATACTTTAAAAAGAAAATGTTTAGCAAGTTCACAAGTTTCGCATGTCAATAGTTCAATAGATTTTTTTAAGAAATAATGTAGGAAACATTGTTTTGAGAAGCAAAAATGGAGGATGCCCCAGTCATCTGTGTTGGAGCATGATCTCAGAGGTATCCTTAGGCCGGCGATAGGAATGGAAGGATTTTTGGTCAGTCTCAATAGGCTTCTGAAGTAAGTGATACAATCATCCCTTCTCCCCAACAACTCCAATCATCTTCCTTGAGATCAGATCCTAAAAGACACAATGAGAATGAAAGAATGGTGGTAGTGGCTCAGTTCTATTCAGAGGCCATTCAAGATCCCATAGTAACCCGTGATAGATAAATTCTCTTGTTTTGTGGAATAAATTTTTTCCTTGCAATATCTTGCTTCCTAGAGTATTCTTGATGGAGATTATTCCAGATCTCCCGAGCGGTGGGCAAGAACATGCAATTCTTGCTCACTTCAGGTGACATGGAATTCCATAGCCGTGTCATAATCAGAGTGTTCATCATCCCATTCTTCAAATTCCGCATCAATTTTAGCAGGGGAAATTCCATATATGTGATTTAGTTTTCTTTTCCCTTTCAAAGTTGGTGTGAATGACTTGGGCCAATTTAAGATAATATTTTCCATTGAGACATTAGGTTGGATGAAGAATTGGGTGATCATTTGGCCAAGATGAGTTACATACATATTGGTGGAACTAACAATTAATTTAGATGGTCTGCCATTCGAATACCTGATGATGGAATAAAGAGAGCAATCGATCGGAGACCGGAATGAAGGCAGAGAAGCAAGTTTAGTAAACAGTAACAGTGGAAGAGCAAGAGTCTAATAGCAACAACTCAGGAGAGCACCCTAAAATTACAGTGCCGAAGAAGAATGAAGGCCGACATCTGGGAGACTGGTTCGCGTGGTTCAGCAGAGGAAGTTGATGGGACAGTCTCGTCGAGCAACATGAGGAGCGTCAGGATCAACCGTAGACAAGATCGATGTCGTAATAAGAAGACTAGATCTTCGGTGGGATATGCTCGTCTGGGTCGTCCGCAGATGGGATCATCGTCGACAGTGGAAGACTGGATTGTCGGTTGGACATGCTCGTACGGATCGGCAAAGGAAAATGTGGGAATATCGTCCAGACGAGATCGACATCAGGAAAGAGGCCGAAATCAGAAAAAGGAAAAAAATAACAACCAGAATCGTTGTCAAGCACGGGATACCTCTTCGTCGTCGAACACAATATGCCTCGTCTTCATCATCGAGCCCTTTAATGAAGGCAACAGACAATGACTAGGAAGATGTTTCTTCTTCGTCGTCGAGCACCGTAGTGAAGGTAATGGGCAGCGGCTACACACAATTTCGACGCTCTCTCTCGATACGATGTATGAAATAAGAATCACTTGTCATTTCGTTAATTTTATTGGTATTATATATTGATTACACGCTAGTGGAAAAAAAATCTTACTATCTTCGTATAAATATGAAATAAAATAAGAACAAGATGTAATATTTACAATAATATGGCTTCTTAGAGAGCATTTGAAAGCATTTTTGTAACAGGTTTAGCTCCTCATTTAAAAGTGAACTCAACATGAATACGTGAAAATTGAGAATTCATAGAACTGACCAGTGTATTTGTAAGCAAATGTCTTGTATGTTTGATTTACACATGTTGAATCCGTCAGATTGTAAACTATTACTTAACTGAGATTTTCCACTGAAATTGGACGAACCAGGCAGGACTTATTTAGAAGGAAACTAGGTGAAAAAAGTTTAATCCAGAGAAGGCTTTTTGTCTCTTCCACCATCTTGGCCCGTGTCTGCTGTTTTTTAATTAAATGCCTGATTCAGCTCTGTAATATCATGCCATCATCTAGGGTTATGCAGCTGGTAGTGCCATTCCAAGCCCACAAAAGAATGTGGAGAAAGAATTCCTGAAGAAATATTGGTCAAGATGGAAGGCAAATCACGTTGGTAGATGGTATACTTCATGCTATTTGCAAAATTTAAGTTCAAAGATTGGGGGATATGTCCATTTTTTTAATCATAATATTCTTAATTATTTATTGCTTTGAAACATATATCTACGTATTACATCAGTTATGTTGGGAGAAATTTGTTTTGTTGTGTATTCATTATAGGGCCCCTCTATTCTAATGATGGATCAAATACGTTGTTCTTAGTTACTAAAAAAATAATCATATACAACACCAAAGATGCCATATTTTCCTTATATATGATATTTCCGATGTAAAAAAAAGATTTTCACAAAATTTGAATAAAAAATTGCAATTCACCTCAAGTTGCATATAAACAAGTTAGCTCTAGCTTATTTGCATAATCAAAAGGAAGAAGACCAGAATCTTTTATAAATATCAACTATTTGTTTTGAACTAGTGATATTAGTTATAATCTCGTAGAGAGCACATCTTCCAGAATGGAGAGGTAGAAGACTTGGACCTTTTATAAAATATCAAATATTTGTTCTGACCTAGAGATACTAGTTATAATCTTCTTAGAGAGAGCATCTTTCAGAATTGAATTTTAGATTCTCTCAGAATGGATCGTGCAGGCTAGTGGAAGATTGGATCGTAGTTGATGGACCAAGTGGGCGCTATTGTTGCTACGGATGTGATCACGATTTTGTAATACCTGTCACCGTGGCTGACTTTGGAATATATGATATAAGGTGCATGTGATCTCACCCGAATATGATTCTAAATGGTGGCGTATGTAACGTGTGACATGAAGTGTTGTGACAACACTTTATCCATGACAACCAGTCGACTCACTCCGTCGAATTTTCCCTGTAATGCAATATAAATACATTTTGAAGGTTTTGTTGACAACCTCATTCCAACCATCAGATTGCTGGTGTAAGCTGAAGATGAAGCTAGTTGAATCCAACTCAACCACAAAATCTCCCGTCAAAACGGTTGGTAAAAGCCTTGCCCATGTCAGAGACTCATTTATGGTAATCCATGCAGCCAAAAGATATGTTCGTAAAGACTTGAGTGTCCCCTAGAGTTGTCTAAAGGCGAGCTAATAGAATGAAATATGCTCGCTTCAAGAAGTGATTGAATACCATAGACAACACTGTCGTGCCCTTAGATTTAGGCAAGCCCTTAATGAAATCCATTGAAATGTCAGCCTAGACCTGTGTTGTCGTAGGTAGTGGTTGAAGTAAGCCTATTATTTGAAGGTGCTCTTCCTTATTGCGTTAGCAGTTTGAATAGTGTGCCACAAATCTTTGCACTTTCCTTTGAGATTCTTTCAAAAGATATTATAATGGATATGGTGTAGTATCTTTTGGACCCCTTCATGTTTGGTGTTATGGATAGATTCTATGATGGTGTGAATCAATACCGATGTATGCAGGATGTAAACTTTCCCTTTGTAGCGGATAAGGCCCTCAATGACCTTCCACTGACTAAAGGTGTCACGTCATCGAGTTCTGTTGCATAATTTTGTTAGAGTCCCACTAAGGGTCGAGAGAGAGCAAATAAGTCCACTTGTTTTTAGTCGTGATGGGTGTCACGACCCGTCGAATAACGTTTATCAGAGTGCGCTACGTGCTGGTCGTGATGCCACAGGCATGGACAAGTAATTTTCATGTCTGTTAGGCAGGAGCTGAATATATGATATTAGATTTAAAGCAGTTACTTTTGAAAAATTTAGTTGATCTGGAGGCGTCGGACGAGGGAGACGGAAGAGAAATAGGGCAGGGGCGGGATGATGCGGTTGGGAGATATCAACCTGTCGCGGAAGAAGGCCGTGAAGGCTCGGGCGGCGGTTTTCGCTAAGATCGATGAACGGGCTTGCGGCTAGATGGTTACGGTAAGGAGAAAACTGTGGCTTTAGTGGGTCGTGGGTGTCGAAACAGTGAGGGCTACAGGAAATAATTACAGTAACTGAATGAGGTACATGAAATTGAAGAGAAAATCGAGGCTTCGCACCCCGGGCTCGCGGCGTCGCACAACGAATGATTGCCGAAATCTGGAATCTCTCACATAACTCAACAATGAAATGAAAACCTGGACATCCACCTCTATTTATAACGAGAGGGGGCGGTTGAGCACCCGGCGTGAACGGTTACGATCGTCCGTTACGCCCGGTGTCCAGAATAATATAAATACAACTCCAAAAATTATTAAAAAAATACATCTAAAATGAAAACGAACGCTCCAGATGCGCTCGCGGTCTCGGATTGCCGATTTGACCAACGAAACAACGACATATCTTTAAAAACGGGTCCCGCCACGTGGTGGCCCGATCTCCTCTGATCACGAACGTGCTGTCGGTCCCATCACTTTGTTTCTTACTTTTCAGGTGACCGAGTTTTTTCGATGAAGATTAAATATATAATAGTTGACTTGTTGACGTCAGTTGAACCAACAAAATTGGCATTTAAGAATGATTCAACCTCTAAATGCCTTGTCTTATAACCCTCCTAGAGCCCTCTTGATATAATTTAGAATATGTTGGATAACCTCCCATTGTTTATGATTTGGAGTTTGCACGTGTTGAGTTTTAATTCTGTCGGCGATGACCTGTTCTGATGACAAGAACTTTACAATGCAAGTGTGACGCCGCCAATTATATAGGTATTATTTCATTCCATAATTATGAGTCTATGTGATATTTAAAATAATATGTGGTTACACTTACTAAGAGTAATGTATATAAAAAAAAGGAAAAGGCCGGCTAAATGACTGAAACGGGCGGTTCGGTTCAAGGTGAGTCTCGCATAAAAGGCGTGCTTGTCACTCTCGAGTGTAGCGGTGCCCAATAAAAATAAAAGAAGAAGTCGCTGTTCATTTCCTTTCTCTCCCGATCCCGCAAGAAATCTCGGGAGACAGCCAGAAGCCGCACGACGTCGATCATCACCGAGCGCCCAATTCTCCTCCGATTTCGTTGATTTCTCTTCCATTCGAGAGGTACTCTCTGTCTCTCCATTCCTCTTGTTCTTTTTATGAATATTTTACACGTATTAAAGCGGGTAGAAACCTAGGGTTTGTGGTTTTGAGATTTCTTTTACTTATTTTCATATGAAAAGTTTCTGTAAGGTTTTCTCATGCCCTAATCCTCGATTTCAAGTCACTTTGCTCCAACCCTAAGTAATATACCATGGATTTCGAAATTTTGAAGTATTCATGAGGATAGGAAAGGACTCCTAGCATGTATACTTCTCAATTGGAGCATAACCGCATCCTCATGATAGTTGGTTAATTATTTTAAGGGAAATGGTTACCCTTTGACTCCAAATTACTAATTGGAGGCTAGGGATTACTCCAAATTACTAATTGGAGGCTAGGGATTACTCCAAATTACTAATTGGAGGCTAGGGATTACTCCAAATTACTAATTGGAGGCTAGGGATTGCTGCCCTTCACTAAATCAGTGAAAAGTTCCAATTCAAAAATTAGGGCAACAAATCCCTAAACCATTTTAAAATCCTTTGACCTAATTAGGTCAAGTGGAACCCATCAAAGAGGATTATGATATATTTGACCTGATTAGAGACCTCAATTTGATATCTTTAAGTTGTTTACAGATGATAATTAGGAAGTGATAAACGATGTTTGGAGACAGTGATTTAATATTTTTAAAATATTTACGCTCGAGGTCATGACATCCCGTGGCAGTGGAAGGCGTAATAATGATGACAGGAGTGACAAAGGAAAAGGGAAAGCCACGGTGAGTTCTTACCCTTTTTTAATTGCTCTCATTTCAGATTTGATTATTTTTTCTAAATATGCTTTATGTTGCAACGAAGAGTAATCTAAATAATCATGTAAATAAAGAAAAATGTAAAGTAAATGAATAATGTGATGAAGGCTTCATTTGGTTCGGTGGTGGCGGGTCGATCTGGCGGGTGGAAACGGAGTGTTCGAATCGGAGGGAGGAGGTGGCTGCTCCAAACAGAGCTTTTTGGGGCATTTCTCAAGGCGGGCAGGTGGAAACTGAGCAAACACCGCCAGCGATTCATTTGTTTACCCTCCTTCTGGCGGCGTTTGCCCAAAACGGAGCAGCGAAACGCCCAAACAAATAGAGCCGAAATGAGCTAGGTTAAGGGTGAAACCAACTAGTGGAGGTGGGGTGAATGTCCTCCCAACGTATAATGGAATGAAAGCAAACGTGCGAATAAGAAATAGCACGTAAAAGAATGTGTGTGAATATTAAAAGGCATGCAAGCGCTCTATATAAATGTCATGAAATGTTAATATACCCTTAACATTGTCCGATAACAATTCGAAAAGTATAAGAGATAAGGAAACAAAATCAATGCAAATCACAGGAAAATATATACAAGTATATGATGAATAGAAGGAGATAAACAATGAGAAGAAGACGAAAAAGAAATGATATGAATAAGATAAATGAGAGGTAACGTAATCAAGAGAATATGAAATATTAAATCCGTAAAAACTATGAATAAGACATCATAGTAATGAAGGGAACAATGAGAATTCATTTAGTACTTTTGACTAATAGAAAATGTAACTATACAGGTCAAGCCGGCCCCCTTCACGCCGTGAAAAGATTTACAAGATCTGGGTCGAAGTCGTCGCCGCAGTCTTCTGAGTTCTGGATGCCCACAAGGTGGCCTGCCGTGATTCAGATTTCCCTCACGACGAGTTCCAGTTCTGCTTCCAGTAGTCTGTAGTGTCTTTGTCATGTAGCATAGTAGTGTAGTTTTGATCTGTAGCATAGACACCCACCTTTTGTATACATATGGTGAGTTATCTTTTGGATGATCGGATGTACTTGATCATGTTAAATAAATAAAATGTTTTACTTTTCTGCACTTTTCTTTATATACTTTGTAATCATAACTGCCGAATGTTCAATTTCCTGGCGCCTCTGATGTATTATGAGACAATGAAATGTAAATTGTGATGGTAGCCTAGTAAGTGGGGCCGGTACAGCAAAATCCGCTAGTGTTTGAATGTTGCAGTTTTTCTCTTCTTAAGAAAATCCTGCTTTGATGGAGACGTCGTAGGAATAAATGCCACCGCTAGAATTTATCCTTTTTTCCCTTCTGCCCGGGTCTTTCCTCACCAGACTGTACACACAAGAAGGAAACAAAGCTTGTATACAAGTGCAAAAGTGGTTCAAGAAAACCCAGCATAATTCAAAAAGCATCAACGTAGTCCATGAGTTTGGAAAGCTGAGTTGTCTTAACACCTCAATTATCTTTTTTTAAAGGTTTGGTCTTATTCCTTTCTAATACCGAGATCACAGAGAACTGGCTCTTTGCCAACTTGATGAAGATGGTTAAAATCTGAAGTTAAAAGTGCCGTCTACTGCTACTGGATCTTGGATTGAATCTGGAAAATTTTCTTCTTAATGCTTACGTATTATTAGAACGTAATTAAAGTACTATTTTCTTAGCTTTCACGTGTAGCAAGCATATTAATCTGATGATTTTCCGTTTTTTATGTTTGTAGCCGGGCAATGCCTCATGTTAAGTCCTACGCTCGACATTGCGCTCAAAATCTCGCGTAAGGACCATCTTTATGACTCATACATATTCATTACTCATATATTTTATAGAGAATGTTCTCATTAAGCTCCTTCCGAGCACAAATTCATGTGTTTTCATTTTCAAACTTTTTTTTTGTTTTGGGATTTCCACAGATGGTTTTTGCTAACTTCAGCAAATTTAAGCAAAGCAGCATGGGGGGCTCTGCAAAAAAATAATTCCCAGCTCATGGTTCGGTCGTATGAGGTGAGATTTCCTCGTCCATTATTCATTTTGACTTTCATGATCCAAAACAAATTCAGCTTTAGAAATAGTAAAATTTCTTAATTCTGTCATTTTTATGAGCTGAGTTGTTGGGCTGAAACACACAGTAAAAGATGAACACAATTTCACAAAAAAGCATTTTTATGTGGAAACCTAAACGAAAAACCAGTATGTTTGGTCTCCATCCCAATAGGCTACTGTAAGATATAAAAAAGAATGCAATGCTCTTCTGTCAACATAATACACCCAATTCGGCTTTCGGGGAATACAAAATATGCTGCTACAAAACAACATTCTATCAACCTTCCATGCCCGATTGTTTGGTTTTGAGGGCATCTAATGTGCAACAGAAATACTTGAAACCTACGCAAGATCCATGCGTATTAAACTAATCAAGAAATCTAAGTGTTACCTGCAACGAAACATGGAAACCTGTTTTGTCTCGGAGTGTCATAGACCAAATGTAGAAATATGTTCGTGTCTTTATCAGTATCCATGTGAATGCCTAAAACTATGACACAGTCCTTCCAATGTCCTGATGGAAGGAAGAAAATTATTCGTCTCTATTACAAAGCATTGTCTAATTAAGAGATCTTCTTCCAATCTCCTGTTTCTCTCAGTTTTTCTCTCAGAAAACGGATTCTCATATGTTATTTTTGGTTCGTATCCGAATTTGAGAGAGAGAGTTCTTCCTTTCTCTCTCTAGCATGGAATAGACCACGGCCATTAATGTGTTATTATATATATACTAGCATCTTCGCGCGGCCTACTGGCCGTGCTCGATGCTCCCATTTGCCTTGGGTGCTCACGGGCTTTGCCCGTTCGCACCCTGGGAGGATTTGTCGATTTGTGTTCATTCTCTCGGGCGGCCCTCAGCCGCCTCCACCCGGGCTCCGTCCTCAAAAACTTGTGATTTGTTCATTGTCTCTTATGCATAAAAATGCTTATATGGGTAATTTTCCTCCTGTTTCCCCTCTTTCCTTCTTCAACGATCTCATATTTCTCAACTTCCTCATCTTCCACCAACTGCGAGAAAAGTGGCACTGGCCTATAAGTAGGTTGAGGATGGACATTACAATTCGGGTCGCTGGCTGATGGTGACTGGTAAAGTCGGCGGATCAATCCAAGAGGCAAGAGATATTGGTGTGATTAAAAATGAGATTGGGAGAGAGAACTTAAAAATCAGTGAGATTTCTATCGAGTGAGTAAATATCAAGACCGACCAAGAAAATAATCCTTGATCAAACCCAAAGAGATTGGATAAAAATGAAGATCACATGAGGAGGAATTGAAAATGTTACCGTGAAGGCGAATCAGTGTCTCAATTTCTTAGCGACATCTCCGGTGACTTGGTGGTGGTTCGGGGGCTAGTTGAAATGTTTATAATAGAAAACTAACTATATAATGTGTCGCTGCCTTCAAGGAGTTTCTTGGTAACCTTCCTATTCTACAATCTCCATTGAGTGAGCCCAAAAGGTTCTGGAATGGATATTTCTTGAGCTCATAGTCGGAGGTCGTTGGGATGGGCAAGATTGCATCTCTGGTGGCCCAAGATGGATTCAAAATAAATCACAGCGGATCCAGTAGAGAAGTAAAATAACTCACCATGGATTAGTTAAACCTCCCAAATATGGTGCAAGGAAGCATGGCCTGTGTTGAAGAAGATGAGTAGCTCTGTCTTGCTCGAGTCCAGCAGGCGGGGTCTCTAGGGTTCCTTCTAATTTTGTTTGGGTGTCGAGAGACGTAGCAAGGAAGGAAACGAACGGAGGAGGCGAGTAATGCTGGCGTCGGCATCAACGATCGCTGCAGCGTGGAGGTGCGGGGGGTCACAAAAAGTGCAGGGTAGGGCAAAATAGGGGGAGAGGGAGAACCGCTGGCGTGGGTTTATTTGTTTTTTTGGGAGATTAAATGAGGGGGAGGTGCGAGAATAGTAAATGAGAGATTTCAAATTTGGGCCTCCGGGTGTTTTTCGGGCAATGAGCGTGGAGGCAGCATTTTTTGGCGGGGCATTTTTTTAGATGGGACACTGTGTTGTGGAAGCCTTTTTTTAAAAGTAATGTGTGTGTGTGTGCGTATATATATAGATATATATATATATATAGACACCTGTTGACGGTGTTGAGATGCTTGAGCCGCCTGGGAGGAAATACCCCGCTGACGGTGGTGCGACCCCTTACGGCGGTACCGGCATCGTTGGTGCCGATCTCGCAGTTCTCGCCTTATTTTTTCCTACCATGTGGAACCCTCGGCGCATCCCCCGGCTTTGGAGATATAGCCGCCGGTCTTGGAGGAGAGGGTGTTTGTCGGTCTTGGAGGAGATGATGTGGTGCAGGTGTGGCGGAGAGGGCTTGCGATGGTGCAGTGGCCTTGACGAAGTTTCTCTCAGGTGGTGCGGGCGTAGCGGCGAAGGGATGCGAGAGTGCAGTGGCTTTGACAGAGTTTATCTTCAGCGGTGCGGGCATGGCAGTGAAGGCATGCGGGAGTGCAGTGACCTTGATAGTGTTTCTCTCCGGTGGTGCGGTTTGGTATCGATGGTGTGCGCGAATGAATTGGCCTCGACGGTGCTTCTTCGGTGGTGACAGGTGGTTTGGTCGTCATCGGATGACGAAGGTTCTCGGTGAACCTTGTGCGTCCGCTGTGCTAGCGGATTTCAGTCCAGATTATTCTCTCCCGCGGATCGAGCAAGTTCGGCTCCTCCGTGGTGTATTCTGTAATAGACGTCGGTACCTTTCTTCATATTTTGTATTGCAGTTATATTATTTATGTATGCAGAAGTTTGTTCAGATTTATGTGCTTGTATATCCTGCATTGAATTGTTTGTGACTACTTGATAGTTTCCACGTTATATCCCAACATCAGACGCCTAAAAAATAAAAAACTGTTTCGAAAAATGCAGCGTTTTATATGTTGTGAGAGAGGAGTTTTGAGTTTCTAAAAATGCAGCATTTTGACTTGTGTCTTGAAGCCAAATTAATCATTTTGAAAATAATTAATTTCAAACTAGTTATTAGTCATTAATGTCGCTGGAATTAGGTTAAATTTAAGTCCGCCTTAAACTATATCCAACCAGATCATTCTTCTTATTCCTTGAAGTGAGAACATTCTTCTTATTCCAGTACATTCTTAACGTGCGACCTCATATATTCATATTTCATTGAAAACAATATTTGTTTTTTGATACGCTCATAGTTTACAGACTTGTATAGAGATTACCCAACAACGAAGATCGTAGATCTAAACCAAAAATAGTTTTGAGTTTTCCAAATAATTTCCCTCTTATTTCTTTCATCTCACACTAAGCCCTAGCTTTGCCTCAAGTGCTAAGACTATCTCCCATCTTCTTATCGGCTCCCTGCCCGATAAGCCAACAGGATCGGGCCCACCTAAGAAGGGAATTTTGGAACCCATAACACGCTTTGTACACTCTAACGCTCGTTTAGAATTCACAATCATTGACTGTTCTTTCACCCAATATGTAAACTCTCAACACTTTTCCCTGTTAATAGAATTCTATTTACGTTCTGAGCAGTTTCTTTTTTTAATGGAATGGCATATTAAGTTTTGTGATAACAAGGAACTCTATTTTTTACCATTTGGCCCACTTCTTCTGTACAAGTTGGGGGTACTGTTCTTGCCATCAGCTATAAAGGGCAGCCTCTGTCAGTTCTCATGCACTGGAAATGGTGATATGGGGCAGGTCAGTTTACTATTTCCTCAAACAAAAACCCAACTATATGGCCTCATCACTCACATAAGAGTCCTGAACAACGCTTAACCAGATGTCTTCTTCCAACATCAAAACAAAGCTGGTGACGACTCTCTGCTCGCACGAGAAGCAGGATTCGTCCTCGTCGTTGGAGGCCATCGTCCGTTTGCCCGTTCCGTATCAACTTCCACCGCAGCCTTACTCCCCTGAAGGTGATTCCAATGCTTTGACTTTTGGTTTTGCATTGGGAATCGCTTGCAATGCTCCTTTCTCAGTCTTTTCTTCACATTTTTCAGATGTGCCTTGGTCGTGGGATCGGCGCTATACGATGAAGGACGTGTACGGACGAACTTGGCCTTGAGCGTATATCAACTCGGCGTGCTGGTGCATCCGTGAACGGTCGATAATCTTAAGTGATCGGTGGGTTTTCGCTGACCCAAAATCATGCCCAGCTTGATGCTTTAGGAACTGTTACAATTGGCTTTGGTCATTTAAAAGCATCTATTCTGACTCCTTGTAGCTAATCTTGAAGGTTTGTGTTAGTGTTAATTAATCTTTTGTTTAATTTGTGCTGCAATTAGGTGGGTCCTTTTTGGTGCTAAAACTTGGGGTTTAAGAGATGGGAATATTAACGTCCTCTATGTTAGTGTTATTCGAGTAGGGTTTTGACCTAATTACAGGTCCGTTTGGCACAAGTGACGGTCCGGAATGCGGTGCTTACAAACCGCCATCCGTTTGGCTCAGCTTCTTTGCTTCGGTGAGTTTGATCAAAGACATCATCAAAAGTGCGTGTTTTGAAAAAAAATTTTATTTTAAGCACAACAATGGATGTAGTTCCATAGGTAAGTGTTCACGAATGACGGTTCGTAATAACCATGTTCACAATCACTATAGTGCTTTGGGGTCCGTGAGTGCTAGTAGCGTGGTAGTAGCGATGTGGTGATGGGCGAGAGATATCTTTAAATCTCTATTTCAAAAATGTGATGTTTAGCAAAAAACAGTAACTATAATTCACGTAGAGGATGACACCTTGCACACGCCAACAATTTACCTGCGTCTAAGGCTACGTTTGGGAGGATTTATTTTCACCGTTAAAGCGGTTACGACCGCATGAACCGGACCTTAATTATGATTCGGTTCATGCGGTCGTAACCGCTTGACCGATGAAAATGAGTCCCCCCAAACAGAGCCTAAGATAGCTGACCCACGACAAAAAAAAAAATAAGTTTTCCTTCTCTGTTATGGCTTCAATATTCCTCCTTCATCAACCCATTTGCTAGCCACGGATCGAGATCCTCACCTTTTGGACCAAATGAATAGCGCATTCATTTGTTGGTCAAAATATCCTCTCCTACATCAAGGGTTTATTTTTTTTGTATATATTCAAATTTTAAAAGGACCTTGTGGTCACGGGTTCAAGTCCTGGAAGTAGCCTATTGCAAAAAAGCATGATAAGATTTGCTTACATTTCACTCTTGCGGTGGAACTCTCGTTGCGTGGGGATGCCTTTGTGCATCGGGCTGCCCTTATATAAAATTTAAAAGGATAAAATTTAACTCGTTGAATCCCCTGAGAAGGGAATCTGCATGACCACCAAATGAATACTATTCATTTGGTCTCAAATTGAGAGGATATGTGTACACCAGCCATGTATCGTCGTCCTCACCAATAGAGACCACATGTGTCCAGCTCTTGTACCTTCAAGCTCGATTGACCTCGTGCCATAAAATCAGATCAATCATTGAAGCTCACATCCACACTGATCCTACCGACCTGCGTCCCTAAGCTCGAGTCTTCCCCAATCAAAAACCATGCCTCCATCTCATTCGATCCGACCTGTCACTGTTGCTACAACTAACACAGTTACGGGGCTGACTTCCGGGCAGGACATAACACAGTTGGTGCCGATCTCGCCGTTCTCGCCTTATTTTTTCCTGCCATGTGGAACCCTTGGCGCATCCCCCGACTTTGGAGATATAGTTGTCGGTCTTGGAGGAGAGGTTGTTTGTCGGTATTGGAGGAGATGATGTGGTGCGGGTGTGGCGGCGAGGGCTTGCGATGTTGCAGTGGCCTTGACGGAGTTTCTCTCCGGTGGTGCGGGCGTAGCGGCGAAGGCATGCATGAGCATTCTTGTCTCGGCGTCAAGGCGAACCAAGGCGAGCGCTGGGCGCCTTGACGCTTCGGCGTCAAGGCGGACGCCTAGGCGACACAAAGGCGAGCAAGTCGCAAGGCGCCATTTTTTTTAAAAAAAGGCAATATATACACTGCGGTTATTATAATAACCGCAGTCTATACTCTGAAGGATATAGACTGCGGTTATTATACAAACCGTAGTTTATAGTACACATAATATAGACTGCGGTTTTATAATAACCGCAGTTTATAGTATACATGTTATAGACTGCGGTTTTATAATAACCGCAGTTTATAGTACACATAGTATAGACTGGTTTTATAATAACCGCAGTTTATAGTATACATGCTATAGACTGCGGTTTTATAATAACCGCAGTATATGAGCTATATACTGCGGTTAATAGAATAACCGCAGTATATATCTTATGACTATAGACTGCGGTTATTAGAATAACCGCAGTCTATAGTCCTATATAGACAGGGGTTATAATAATAACCGCAGTCTATAATATGTCTGTCATACTTTAGACTGCGGTTATTATAATAACCGCAGTCTAAAGCTCCATTTTTTTTAATATAATGTTTACCAATTACAAACACATCCAGAGATTTTTTTTTCTTCATAGCAGACTAGCAGTTAACAGTAAGCAACTAAGAATAACTTCTGATATATGGATTATGGACAGTTAGCATTAAGCAACTAACTAAGCATAACAGTTAGCAACTAACTAAGCATAGCTTCTGAATCTTCTGATATCATGAATTCATGATATCTTCATATCTCAATTCTCAACACATGATATGATCATATGACAAGAAGTAGGCAAGTAGCAAGCACAAATGTTCCAACTACCAATATCATGTATTCATGAATCATGATATCTCAAATACTCAATTCTCAAACCTCAATACATTCATATCTATGACCTATATCAATTCTCAAATACCATGAAGCAGTAAGCATGTAACAGTAAGAAAAAACAGTGGCAATCAATGGTCAAGACTCAAGACAGACTTCAGAGAAAGCAATAACAAAAAAGGGAACACAAAAATATCATAGTCTAGTATTGTGGTCAAATCCAAAATGTCTTCATCCATTGCACAATATAGCATATTAACATGAATAATATTTTTAACATTAACTTTAAATAATCATAAAAGATCAACTAGAATCATCATCTAGTAAGTCGTCATTGACATTGCATGTGTTTGGTTGGATAGAGGTACTCGTCATTTGCCCATAATTATCATAAATATCTCCATCATCACTGACAACTACAAAATGATCTAAATCTTCATCCCCTTGAGCTATTAGTTCATTTATTTGACGATTAATTCCTACTCCACTTCGTAAATTTCGAGCCTCAGTTCCAAGAGCTCTCTCTACAGCATCCCATGTGAGATTATCATCATCAAAAACTAGAGCTTCCTCTGGTTTGTTCACCATCTACTCACTACTCCAGTCGAGCTCATCAAGCACCAAAGGGTTGTAATTTCTTCTCTTTTCACGTCTTTCTTGGAATCGTGCTTGTAGACGACGATTATATTGGATGTATACAAGATCACTAAGTCTTTGATGTTTCAATCTATTTCTTTTTTTGTGTGAATCTGAATCAAGATAATTTCAATTTTATTGGTAAATTAGTAAATATAAAATATTAAAATTTTTATTGAATATTTGTATACTTACAAACTCAAAAGTACTCCAATTGCACTCACAACTAGAAAAACAACATAAGCCAATTATGCACAATGCTACCTTTGTAAGGTCAACATTTGGTCCTCCATGTGCACCCCACCAGTCCACTATTCATTTAAGACAAATATAAATTATTTGACATATAAATAATTTAAGAAAAAATAAAAACGTAAACAATACTTACTTGGATTTAAGGTGGTTCGTTGGCTAATAGTCATAGGCTTTCCAAAACTATTTTGAGATGCTTTGTAGTTAGTACCTTGCTCGGCAATCTTGTCTTGCAATTCTTGATCGGGCACTAGTCTTGCAATAACATCATTGAAAGCATCTTGAAATTTCCAGGCATCATCATTATTTTGTTCCTCGTATTCAAAATATTTGCTTGCATTTAGAAACAAAGCCGTCCTATACAATTTTTGCTCAATTTGATTTGTCCATCTATTTTCAACAATCTCAATAATCTTTTTAAATAATCTTTCTTTGTTATCAAAATGTTGTTTGATCTTTTGTTTGGCTTCTTCCATTGCAGCATATACTTCAGGCATAGCCGATCTTTCATCTCCATCTACTAATCACAAAACTGCAATCAATGGTTTTCCTCCTTTTAGGCAATTTTTACTCCATTCCAAAAATTGGTTGAAAGTATTATTTCAACAATATGTTTTCCGGCTTCAGTTTTTGTCAAATTAGCGGCATTCCACGAGGGCGACACAAAGAATAATTTCAGCTTCTTCTCATGCTTAAGCACACTTTGTAGAGTAAGGAATGATGTTGCAAATCTAGTTACTGAATGCCTCACTAGATCACCGCCTATAGTAGTGCTTATTGCATCAAGTAAACGAGTGTCTGTAGATGAAATTTGTAATCATTCTTGCCTTTCTTATCACTGTTTTGTTCTATTGTAGCTTGCCTATATCCTCTAGCATGCGAATAATGCAATGAGCTGCACAAGGAGTCCAGAATAATGTAGCTCTTTTTTCTATTAAAATTTTACCAGCTGCCTTGTAATTAAAAGCATTGTCAGTCACCACCTGCAGAGTGCAGACATTTCTAATTATTGAAAGCTGTAGACTATTAAACTTGAAATATGAAAATTACTAAATTAATGAAACCAAAAAAATTACCTGAACAACACACTCTGCTCATATCTCTCTAATCTTACTATTAAGCAACTCTGATAACATTGTAGCATCTTGAATATGACTGGATACATCTACAGAACCCATAAAATAGGATCCTTCTAGATAGTTGACTAGGAAATTGATCAAATGTCTCCCTCTCCTGTCTGTCCAACCATCTGACATAAGTGTGCAATCATATCTCCTCCAGTATGCTTGATAGTTTGTCTTCATCTCCATAACTTTATCTTTTGTATTTTTTAGCAATGAGACTCTCAAATCATGATAACTAGGACATTTATAACCAGACACATACTGTCCAACTACTTCAAGCATGACTTCAAAACTTCGTGTCTTTGCGGCATTGAATGAAATTCCACATTCATAGAACCAATTAGCAACATAACTATCAACTCTCTTTTTCTCTTCAAGTGTTCTAAAACATCTCTCGATAGTAGTTTGTGCAGGACCTTTTGCACGTCTATCATCTACTACATCTTCAGGAGCACGTCTCACATGAGCATCCATAGACCCCCTTTTTGTGGCAATAGATTACTTTCCTTTTTTGGCACTTGTCCCAGAACTTGGGACAAATGACGTTTTAGCTGTAGATAATGCCGGGGATACATTTTGTGACCCTGTTGGCTCTCTTTCTTGGTCACTCTCATTGTCATCATCAACAGTCAGATGCACATTGTCCTTTTTTAGCATTTAAAGCTGAATACATCTCAGCTGCTATTTCAGAAGTAGTCTTCAAACATTTGGATACATCTCCATACCCGCCACATAAGTGTTGCTTCAACCTTTTGATACCACCCTTTATCAATCTACCACACAAATTACATTTAACTGTATTTTTATTTTCTAGGTTGGGTCAATGACCATACTTCCAACCATGATCATTTGACTTTGCTTTTCGTTTAGGATCCGTTTTTGGATCAAGGTCATTGCTACCAATGGATGGAGCAAGAGTGTTGTTGTTTTGGTCTTCCATCTTTCACAAACAGGACCTATAGATTACAGATTTAGGTCGGGACAATGAAATAAATAACGGCTAAAGAAATCATCACAATGAACAATTTAAAGAACTCTCAAAGACATGCTCATTTAGAAGAGTCAACAAGACCATAAGACCATTTTCATTAGTTCTACTTCTATAGTTCTATAGTATAAACAAGACACTCCATGATAAATCTAGCAATACAAAAATATATTTGTCATTTGTCAATCAAATCATGATTCATGAAACACAATTAGTGATTATATAATGACAAATCTTATTTTTAATATTATCTATTTTCTCCTGCGAAAATTGTGTCACTACATGATAGATCTGCAATAAAACAAAAATGGTTAAAATCAATTCAACATAATTATTACCAATCTACATGCACTAGACAGTAACATCACATAGCTTTACCAATGATGACATTGGCCTAATTTTAAGAGCATCAACTATATCAATCATGTAACACATGATATAATACCCACATTGAATACTATCTGGTTGTTTTGAGCACTACACAGTAAAATAAATAAACAATTGGTAAGTATTTTAAATTTTTAATTACAAATGTTTAAATTACAATACATATACTCATATAGGGTATAATTATAAAACTTACCGGAATCAACTTTGTAACTTTTAGTTTTTTAAAATTGGTACGCCTCTCTTTTGCTAAATCTTTAAATGCACTTCATAAAATATAAAAAGAATTAGTTTATAGCGAAATGTAAATAACTAGAAAAGTAAGTAAATAACTCATTAATAAATTTACTTTGTAATGACATTTTTAATATCATCACGAATGTCATTATTTATGGGATCAAGCCAATAAACTGTATAATTATTATAATCAATAATAGACAACATCCAATGTTCTCTGTGGAACAAATGAAATAATTAATAACTTAATTAGAATAAAAAATAGTAATAATCATTGATATTTGATACAAAGATTTTTCATACTTACAATCTATTATAGGGCACAAATAATAAATAATCTGATTAGAGTTGACTAAGCGTCCTAAGCCTGATTTTTAGATCTTCAACTCGTGTTTTTGAATGTTCTTTGGCAGAGTCATCATTAATAGCAAAAATGACATGTGGATTATGAAAATATACACCAGTATTGTATGTAAATTTCTTTAATTGTGAGTCTATGTACCTGCAAAAACATGTAAATTCAAAATCAATTTATATATTAATAAAAATTCTTAATTTTATAATATTTGATACTCAGTAGTCAGATGTACAATACTCACCCAATACATGCTAATATGATGTTAGCTCCAATCATTTTCATATTTAGAAAATCATACAACTCTGAATTTTCAAAGTACGTACATGTTGATTAACACTCTCAAATACTGTTGAATGTAACACTAGAGATATTATTTTATCTTCATTCTCCATCTTACTTATAAAACTGAGCAAGATATCAATGAATTCATTTGTAGTCTTAGTCTCACTAGCCTGTGGAAATAAAAGAATTAATATTGTGGAATGTGGACATCAATATTGAATTCATTGATTACATAAAAGTCAAAAATAATATTATAAATTATAATACCGTAGAAGATAATTGTTCATGTCAACTCTGACTACTCTCAGGTTCATGTGACCTGGATTCATACTCCGGCTGAGACTGAGAAACCAAAAAGTAACAAAAAAATAGTTACTTGCGAAACAAAAAGAGAATATAACATTTCATAAAAGTATAAATATTTAAACATAATAATACTTGTGCAACTGGAAGTGCAACACTTGTTCCAGTTCTAGCACTAAACATGCGCATAAGATCTTCAATTTGATTCTTCATAGTACTAATCTCGGCTTGTTGCGCTTCTTCTTTTTGGCTCCATAATTTTTGTTGCGTTTGTTCTTTTTGGATCCATAATTCTTGTTGCTGGGTCAATCTTTCTTGTACTATAGTTTCAACATCTTCAATACGAGCTATTGGTGTCCTCTCACTCCGCCTATCATTCTTGAAAAATCTTGTAATGGTGGAAAACTTGCCACCAGCTCTAACTCTGCCCGGATGTTCTTGGCCTAAAACAGATGCAAGGATGTCATTTCTTCCCTGTGACAATGTTTCAGCACTCTGGGACTCTTGGCTCGACAACTCGTCCTAAACAAAAGTAATAAATATTGGAACAGAATTCCAGATAAGAAAATATACTTCTCAAGAAATATTACTATCGATAATTTACAAATGATGAAATGATTCATTTACACTTACCATTTTAGATGTCAATTCAGTTGTATCTTTACTAATGTATTCACCAGTCTTTCTTTTATGACCGACTTTCCATAACTCCGCATGTGAAATTGGTGCAGCTTCACCTTATTCAACCTTGACAATAAAATGAAAATAAATTATCATACAAATAATTGAGAAATCAAATTTTAAAATACAAAAAATGAGAGAGAAGTAGAGAGGTAATACCATTCTTTTTTCTAATCCAGAATAACCCATTCTGGAAGTATTATGAAAGGTCTTTCGTGTTTTTGCTCTCTCAGTATTAACCTTACTTTTCTCCTACAAAAATAAATATGTGTTAATACTTAATTTGCTTATAAGTTATAAAGTTAAAAAATGATATAAAACATTGAATTTAATAAGAAGTTAAGAACACAACCATATATTCTGTAGTAGTGCGATGGTCGACAAAAATTCTCCAGTCTTCGGCAGTAATAAAACTATATTTGACAGGAATATTGTATCGATGCTCCAAATCAACATTTTTTACATAATTGATAAAAAGTTTGGATTTTCAAGTCCTCCAACTTTCACCCATGCTTTTAATTAATGTTTTGTAATGACCATCAATATTATCAAAATAAATCTGAAAATAATAGACAATATCATTTAAAAATTAACTAAAACACCAAAGATATGTAATCACTCATAACAAGGTTACATACATTTAATTCTGCCAATATTTGATCTTTAATTCGTTTATCAACATCACTCCATGCAACATATGTAATTGACACAACACTTCATAAGAGATCCCATATAACTCATCAATTTATTTGTTTCAGGCCCGGGAATAATGCGGCTATCATTACGGAAAGAAATAATAAGTTTCCTCCCCTCTAGCCTAAGCTTATTCAGTTCATTCATTTTCGTGAAGCCTCCTGTTGACCTCGATGAAGATCCCTTATCCGACATTTTCTTGTAAAACCTTAAAAAAACCTAAACCATACAAAAAACCTAAACAAAATTCATACAAAACCGCAATGATATTGAGCTACTAGTTACTAGTTACTACCACACAATCACAGTTCACACATATAAATATATATATGTTAGTATATTACTATGTTAGTATGTTACGCAGGAGGTTTAGACATGTATAAATGTATAATAGGGGTTAAACTGCAATATTTCGGCACATTGTGTTGTTTATAACTTCATATACATTTAGAATAGCAAGGAGAGCCGAAACTTGAACACAATGTTTATACTACATGTCTACATTACTAATTTACTACTAATATAGTACTACTAGTGTACTAATAAAGTAATAAACTAATAATAATAAAAACATTAGCAGTTTAGCAAAGAGCATAGAGATCAAAAGTTCAAAAACCGAGAAAAGGTATTAAGAAATAGTATACCTAAGTGAGAATATTAGTTTTGTCGAAGAAGAATCGTTCGAAGCAAATGAGAGCAGAAACTTGAACAAAATCGTCTTTAGGGTTTCTCGCAAAGCGCAGAGACTGTAAAAAGAACCAAAAACTCGTGAAAACACTAGATTTTTACGGCTCATGGTTAAAAATAGATAGTAAAGACTGCGGTTTATGCATAAACCGCAGTCGTTTCTATGGTTCAGGGTAGCATAAACTGCGGTTATTATATGACCCGCAGTCTATTCTACCGTGAACCCTAACCTAAACTGCGGTTATTGTACAAACCACAGTCTATTCTCTGGAAGAAATAAACTGCGGGTTTAAAATACCTGCAGTATATTCTCGGGTTCATGGCATAGACTGCGGTGTTTTCATAAACCGCAGTCGATGGGATAATAGACTGCGGTTGATATATGAACCGCAGTCTATTCTACACTGACCCTACAATAGACTGCGGTTTATATATGAACCGCAGTCGATTCTCTGGTTCATGGAATAAACTGCGGTTTTAAAATAACCGCAGTATATTCTCGGATTCATAGAATAGACTCCGGTTTATATATAAACCGCAGTCTATTCCCATATTTTTTGTAAAAAAAAGGCGCCAAACGCCTTGTTTACAATTGGGCGCCGTGACGCCTAGGCGACGCCATGACAAGAATGTGCAGGAGTGCAGTGGCTTTGACAGATTTTATCTTCGGCGGTGCGGGCATGGCAGTGAAGGCATGCGGGAGTGCAGTGACCTTGATAGTGTTTCTCTCCGGTGGTGCGGTTTGACATCAATGGTGTGCGCGAATGAAGTTGGCCTCGACAATGCTTCTTCGGTGGTGACAGGTGGTTTGGTCGTCATCGGATGACGAAGGTTCTCGGTGAACCTTGTGCGTCTGCTGTGCTAGTGGATTGCAGTCCAGATTATTCTCTCCTGCGGATCGAGCAAGTTCGGCTCCTCCGTGGTGTATTCTGTAACAAACGTCGGTATCTTGCTTCATATTTTGTATTGCAGTTATGTTATTTAAGTATGCAGAAGTTTGTTCAGATTTATGTGCTTGTATATCCTGCATTGAATTGTTTGTGACTACTTGATAGTTTCCACGTTATATCACAACATCAGACACCTAAAAGATAAAAAAAAACTATTTCGAAAAATGCAGTGTTTTATATGTTGTGAGAGAGGAGTTTTGATAACTCAAAATGAAGACTTGTGTCCTTGAAACCAAATTAATCATTTGAAAATAATTAATTTCAAACTAGTTATTAGTCATTAATATGTCGCTGGACTTGGGTTAAATTTAAGTCCGCCTTAAACTATATCCAACCAGATCATTCTTCTTATTCCTTGAAGTGAGAACATTCTTCTTATTCCAGTACATTCTTAATGTGCGACCTCATAGATTCATATTTCATTGAAAACAATATTAGTTTTTTGATACGCTCATAGTTTACAGACTTGTATAGAGATTACCCAACAATGAAGATCGTAGATCTAAACCAAAAATAGTTTGAGTTTTCCAAATAATTTCCCTCTTATTTCTTTCATCTCACACTAAGCCCTAGCTTTGCCTCAAGTGCTAAGACTATCTCCTATCGGGTCCCTGCCCGATAAGCCAACAGGATCGGGTCCACCTAAGAAGGGAATTTTGGAACCCATAACACGCTTTGTACACTCTAGCGCTCATTTAGAATTCACAATCATTGACTGTTCCTTCATCCAATATGTAAACTCTCAACACTTTTCCCTGTTAATAGAATTCTATTTACTTTCTGAGCAGTTTCTTTTTTTTTAATGGAATGACATATTAAGTTTTGTAATAACAAGGAACTCTATTTTTTTTCTATTTGACCCACTTCTTGTGTAAAAGTTTGGGGTACTGTTCTTGCCATCAGCTATAAAGGGCAGACTCTCAGTTCTCATGCACTGGAAATACTGATATGGAGCAGGTCAGTTTACAATTTGTTAAACAAAAACTCAATTATATATGGCCTCATCACTCCCATAAGAGTCTCACATAGGAGTGCTGAACAACACTGAACCAGATGTCTTCTTCCAACATCAAAACAAAGCTGGTGACGACTCTCTGCTCGCATGAGAAGCAGGATTCGTCCTCGTCGTCGGAGGTCATCGTCCGTTTGCCCGTTCCTTATCAACTTCCACCGCAGCCTAACTCTCCAGAAGATGATTCCGATGCTTTGAATTTCGGTTCTGCACTCGAAATCGCATGTAACGCTCCTTTCTCAGTCTTTTCTTCACCATTTTCAGACGTGCCTTGGTCGTGGGATCGACTCTATACAAAGAAGGACGTGTACGGACGAACTTGGCCTTGAGCGTATATCAACTCGGCGTGCTGGTGCATCCGTGAACGGTCGATAATCTTAAGTGATCGGTGGTTTTCGCTGACCCAAAATCATGCCCAGCTTGATGCTTTAGGAACTGTTAAAAGCATCTATTCTGACTCCTTGTAGCTAATCTTGAAGGTTTTTGTGTTAGTGTTAATTAATCTTTTGTTTAATTTGTGCTGCAATTTGGTGGGTCCTTTTTGGTGCTAAAACTTGGGGTTTAAGAGATGGGAATATTAACGTCCTCTATGTTAGTGTTATTCGAGTAGGGTTTTGACCTAATTACAGGTCCGTTTGGCACAAGTGACGGTCAGGAATGCGGTGTTTACAAACCGCCATCCGTTTGGCTCAGCTTTTTTGCTTCGGTGAGTTTGATCAAAAACATCATCATAAGTGCGTGTTTTGAAAAAAAATTTTATTTTAAGCACAACAATGGATGTAGTTCCATAGGTAAGTGTTCACGAATGACGGTTCGTAATAACCATGTTCACAATCGCTAGTCTTTGGGATTCGTGTGTGGTGGTAGCGATGTGGTGATGGGCGAGAGATCTTTAAATCTCTATTTCAAAAATGTGATGTTTAGCAAAAACAATAACTATAATGCACGTAGAGGATGACACCTTACATGCTCCAACAATTTACCTGTGTCTAAGGCTCCGTTTGGGAGGATTTATTTTCACCGTTAAAGCGGTTACGAAGGCATGAACCGGACCTTAATTATGACTCGGTTCATGCGATCGTAACCGCTTGACCGGTGAAAATGAGTCCCTCCAAACGGAGCCTAAGACAGCTGACCCACGACAAAAAAAACAAGTTTTCATTCTCTGTTATGGCTTCAATATTCCTCCTTCGTCAACCCATTTGCTAGCCACGGATCGAGATCCTCACCTTTTGGACCAAATGAATAGCATTCATTTGTTGGTCAAAATATCCTCTCCTACATCAAGGGTTTATTTTTTTTGTATATATTCAATTTTTAAAAGGACCTTGAGGTCACTGGTTCGAGTCCTTGAAGTAGCCTCTTGCAAAAAAGCATGAAAATGTTTGCCTACATTTCACTCTTGCGGGAGGACTCTCGTTGTGTGGGGATGCCTTTGTGCATTAGGTTGCCCTTATAAAAAATTTAGAAGGATAGGATAGTTAACTCGTTGAATCCCCTGAGAAGGGGATCTGCATGACCACCAAATGAATACTGTTCATTTGGTCTCAAATGGAGAGGATATGTGTACACCAGCCATGTATCGTCGTCCTCACCAATATAGACCACATGTGTCCATCCCATTGATACCTCTTGTACCTTCAAGCTCGATTGACCTTGTGCCATAAAATCAGATCAATCATTGAAGCCCACATCCACACTGATCCTACCGACCTGCGTCCCTAAGCTCGAGCCTTCCCCAATTGAAAACCATGCTTCCATCTCGTTCGATCCGACCTATTACTCATAAATTGTTGTTTGGATGTATATGTGGAAATAATGAACTTGTTATTAGTGTAGACTTCGTCGGCATTCGAGAATAGCCCTCCTAGACCTCAATTCAAAACATTTTGTTAAATCTATTTTCTCTAGAATTTGAATATGCACTAGGAACTTAATTAAGACTCTGTTTGGAAGGACTTATTTTCACCGGTCAAGCTGTTACGACCGCATGAACCGGACCTTAACCGCTTGACCGGTGAAAATAAGTCCTCCCAAACGGAGCAAATCTCGCATTGTTGAAATATCCTTTTTTTTATCAACCCATGTAATATCTGGCATCCTTGGCAAAACCAACACATCCAATGAAGAACGGACCGATCTGAGCCGCCGATAAAGGGCACCTCTTTTGGCAGGGTGACCTTGACAGAGGTTGTAGAGGATTTTGATAATTAACTTTGTAAGAATTGACTTTGCTTTCATTATAAAAGTGGATGAAGTTCCTTAGGTGATGTCGAGCGTTCATGAACGACGATTCATAACCATTGTGTTCATGACGGTCATTGCAGTGCCAAACAGAGCCTAATTTCTGTCCCCAAAACAACACAAAACAAAAAAAAACACATGATAACACTGAAGCATCCTAAACTTCATTGCAAAACAAACTATAGAGCGAGAAAAATAATTGAACTAGCTATCAAATTTTACATAATTTCGCTGGAACTCTTAACCATTCTATACTCTTTTGTTTGTTACAAGGAAAATTAAACAAAAGATTACTACTTATACAGAGTAATGGAGAAGAAAACATGGGGTAATGTTGCATTACATTATTACTCGAGCGTAAAAAAATCGGATTAGAAGCATATGTTTTATGCATAACAAACATGAATTTATCTCACTTCCAAGGCTTGAGGATCGAGAGGACGATGATGATGGTGATGATTAGGAACAGAATTATAGCAATCATCATGCATTTTCTTGATTTCTTCTGCATGCTCTTCGCTGTGTGTAGGGCCTCTGTTCCATTCTGTACATGATTCACTGCATTTGCAACCTGAACACACAGTTTATGCATGTTAAACGTTGTTATACCAAACACACATTCTATGACGACGATGTTTGTGTCCAAACTCATCGGAGCAAACTGAACTATGTTCTCAACAAGTTCTCATTTTTATGTTGCATTTGTTATAATATATAATTTAGCTAAACTTTAGAGTCCTTGCAGCATTTCTCTCAATCCTCGTGTGCAAATGAGGAAAATAAATTTAAAATATTGGATTCTATACTGCTAACCAAGTAAAAAAGAAGAAGATGAGAATATGATGAATATTTTCAAAAGAATTCTACATTAGAAATGCAAATCAAACCTGGGTTTCAATGTTATCCAACATCTCTCCCTGAGCTTCAACCAGCACTGCCATGTCCATGAAAACCTAGCAACACAAACAATGCCATAAAAGTAACAACTTTGGAAACAAAAATTACAAGATAGCGATCGTCCGGGGGTTATTTTGTGCACATATATGTTAACAATGTAAATTTAGAGGGTAAGTTTTTGTAAATTTGAGAGATAGAGGGTAGGTTCATGTAAATTTGGAAAAGTTAAACAGTAAAATATGATGCACATACTTGATGGAGTTCAAGCAACTTCTTCTCAATCTCCTTGACAGCATCATGCCTCTCTTGAATCTCCTCCAATGTATCAATTACCTAAGAGCATGTTTTTAATTTACATCAGCAATTCACTATGTAGGCAACATTTTCAATCCAACTGCAGTTTAATTAGGAGCACACCTGTCCTCGTCCCAGTTCATGAATCGCCTTTTTAAAGATTTTCTCGCCATCACCAGTTTCGATCAGCTCATCGACCATCTATACACGTATCACAAACTCTAATTACTAGATGAAGGCAATCATTATGACATAATTTACCACAAATTTGATTATTCTCACCTCCTCGGTCGGTGTGGTTCCTGTGACTATTCAATGCATTGCAACATATGCAATGAGAATTGGAAACAGTTAGCATCATCATGCATATGATTTTGCAATAGAATTTATTATGTTTTTCGATCTTTTTGGAAGAGATTATGATGACATTTTTGAGATTGGAACCTGTAAAAAATCTTCTCTTCACAATTTCCCTGTATTCCTCTTGTATAATTTGCCTTAGATTCTGCAAATGATGCAGCTTTTGGTTTATATTCACCCGAATAAAGAGATTGGGCTCAGAGAAGAAGATGGAATGAATACCTGGAAATCATTCACTTTATCCCTCAATTTCTTCTTTAAGGAACTGCAATCAATGGAAGTGATGGTGGTGAGAAGCACAATCATATTTGAGCAAAAACAAAACTAATTCTAGCATAACTAAGAGGCTAGTCCGGTTCGAGCTTATGTAAGGAGGGAACCGGCGAAGGAATAGATAGGGTGCAAGGACCGGTTCAACAATTACTCTAAAACATGAACCGGTTCAAGCCTTGAACCAGTTTAGAGTCAATGCAAACACAAGCATGCCTAATTTTTGATGGAGAGATCTCAATAAGAAAGACTCATGAATCATATTTGTATTGTACAGACTTATATTTTTTTATTCTACAGAGCTATTTATAGAACTCATCTTATTTAAAGGTTTTTGAGATATGAAATTCTAAGCATCTCTTCTCTTGTAAATGTCTTTGTTCTTCATCTAGTGAAACAGCCTATTGCTGCCCTTGGTCGTAGGCTATCTTGGTGCGAGCCGCGTAAATATTGTGTTTATTGTGTTATTCTCTCTTTCGTTTATTACTGATTCCATAAAAAATGTTCCTCTCTTCAGCCACCAGATGTTCTTGAATCTCAAGAATTCTTCTTTCCTCCACAAAATTAACTGAGTTTAAGCTAAAAAATAATTGGCAAATAATTTAAGAAAAACAAATTTTGAAACCGCACATACCATATGACATAGACATTAATATTCAGATTTAGATTTGGATTAGCAAAAAATTGTTTTTACACATTATTTGATTTGTGGGTAATCACACTCACGACGCCTCTTGGTGGTTGAGAGGGCTCTTACAGCAGAATAATAGATGATGCTGAAAAGTTTTCTTTTGAAGGGCAGAGCTCTCAAACTAAGGAGGGGTTGTTAAAGCACACATACTTGTTGGCTTAGTCTCCAGTTAGATAGGTAAAATATATGTTGACTTATAAATATCAAGTGGTTGGACTCTTACCTCTAAGCTTAAACTTTTTAATTTGATTATAAAATGAAACACTAGGCTGACATTTGTGTGGGTACTACTGAAAGAAATGCATGATATTTAAGTTGGAATTACAAAATAAATCAGTTTAATTGATAATTAATGATTTAGCTCCCGGAATAACATGTTCTATTCATGCAAATTAAGCACACACACACATACAAAAACCTCAAAGAAGGAGAAGACTTACACAGTCATGGCTGTTCTTGATCTGTCTACAGCCGTCCCCTTCCCGCAACCAGGATTCTTCCTGTTCTCTAAATTCTAATGAGGAAGAAGAACAAGAAGAAATTTGAGACCCTCGATCTTCCCACACTAATCAAAACAAAACAAAAAAAGCAAATTATCTGCGTACATCTCGATCGATCTCTTCCAATTTCATTTTGATGGCTCGCGCAATTATTCCCACCTCATCCATATCCTTATCCATTCTCTTCTTAATGTCTGGAACAAATCAAAATTCAATCTTGTTTTATTTCCAGCACAAAAGAAACTCCTTTACCGTTGGTTACCTTTCATTGCAGAAGCTTTGGTGACGGACTTGTTCTCCTCATTGACTTCCTGGAAATATTTTGGCAGTTCATGTAGCTGTATGATCTAATTAAGAAACTGTATGAACAAGATTGATTTTTTCCCCACATTTCTGCAGATTAAGAACATAAGTACTCTGTATTCGGCATACCTGGAGTTTCCTGAGGTTATCTGAGAGCTTTCCCATGAGTTCTTCAACTTCTGTTACCTATTTCATTGCAGGGAAGATTCATAATGGCAGAATTATAAGTGAAGCAATGTTCTTTTTTTTTCTTCTTCTGATGATGTATTAGAAGCAGAGTTTACCTGCTTAAAAAATTCATCCATTCCATAATCTACTCTTAAGCTTTGGATTGGGAATCCTAACTCGATGTCTCTTTCCCTTGGAGACCTGTCTGGCCTCTCTATTTGTGATAAGAAAGTGTCCTGCAAGTTGAAGAAGATGATACAAAATATAGATCATAATGGCATGAAGAAGGCAGGAATTTCTTCCAAATTTTGTGTTTGAATGATGCTGGTGTGAAATTATGACAGGAGAAAGAACAGCAGGAATGCACATAGGTGTGTATGAGGCAGCGTTTTAGCTCAAAATGCAATTTGGGGCATCGAACGCACCATGCTCCTTTTGATATTTCACTTTAGGGTTTCGTTTGGCGGAGCGTTCGCGCTCCGGCGAGGGCTGGAGCTGGGAGCTCCAACTGTTAGGAATGACGCCTACCAACTCTTTCAAAACCCCGTAGTGTTAGGAAGGACGCTACCAATTCATGTATATTATTTTAATATGACCGATCAAACTGTTCTCATGGCTGTCTCGCACTTAAACCGTGCCCAAAGCTCTCATGTACTCATGCCCGGAGTCAACCCGGCTCCCTTGCACTAAACGGTACGATGGAGTTCCCCTGCACCCAGGGGCCGATCTTGGGGGGCTGGGCAAGAATTTTGCAAAATGGTTAGTGAATTTAGATTTCTCTCGTCAAGGCAATGAATTTTGACTACTTCTGCGTCAAAAGCGGAGACCAGATGAGGGAGAAATAGCTCCGATAATATGAAGACGTTCAAATTTTTTTGTTGTTGGAGGAAGTTGATTTCCGGCCCCCCTTGTTAACATTCATAGCTAGATCCGCTACCGTCTACACCCATGCTAGGAGCAACTCCGGGTGCGCCCGGGAGGAACCCCATCCAACACCTGGATGACGGGCCACACCCAACACCAACCGGGCATTGCATCCAGAGCCTCACTCCGGCGAGAGACTCCCTAAAACGCAGTTTTGGTGTCCATGTGTTTGCAAAACTAAACAGTATTTCCCACTGCTATGTTCCCCATCACCACCGCTCCCCCAAACCAAAATGTAAGCCAAAAACTATCGAATTCAGATGCTATGCAATTAGATTTACAGTATAAACAAGTTCAGATTTTTTTTTGATTAGTTATCTTTGTGCTCATATGCCAACCCTCAAAAATATTAAAAAACTACTTGCTTGTCTTTGTAACCCAATCAAGAGAAGAAATTTTCTAATATGAAAACAAATTTCAATTTCATTACCCGAAATCAATTTCTAATCTTTTTGATAAAATCAGTTTCCAAAACTTAAAGAGGGGAAAAAATGAATTTTTCTACCTTTAGAAGATCGTTCATTGTGGTGAAGCTGGGGAGCAGCGGTGCTAGTGAACGGCAGCCGGCGGCGACTGCCGGAGAGGATGAAGATAAGAATGAAAAGAGTGGGAGGAAGAAGTTCAAGAAATGATTGCAACAGCAGGAAGAAGGCGATATAGAAGAGTATTAAGTCTGAAATGAAAGAAAATGACTGAAAAATAGAATAGAAATCAGCGTTATGATTTAGGAAGCGCTTATTCAAATGCGTGCTTAATTAAATAACTGATTGTTTTTAAAGGCATTTAAATCTTTTTTTTTCAGCCGTTCATCGGTTCATGACTGGGTAAAGAACATGACACGGCAAAAGAAAATAAAGCATTATCTTATAGAGAAAGAATGTGAGCCTCCTTCCAAACGTCCACAGCTGTTGTTTTGTAGAATGAGAAAGCAAAGTTTTTGTAGTATGTATGAGCTTCTTGCCTTCATTAATGGAAGGAATGGCGCAGATTGTGGCCTCTCATCAGAAATCTACAGATGTTGTGAAGGGGTGAATGCCAGGGGAGGCCATGAAGAGTATTGTTCTCATGCTTCAAAGGTCTGTTGATAGTGTCTATGCTTCTGTTTTACTTCGTCTTCTTCTTCCTCCAGCCCCCTCATTGCATTTACATCAACTAGTTTCTTTCAATTCTTGTTCTTCAGGGGCACCTCTTCATCTTTGCTCTGTTTTCTTTACCCCTCTTAAGATGGAGAGATTATTACAATCGGGCTCCGTTCCGAAATCTCCATCCCGATGAGAGGAAGTGTTGCCGCGTGGAGCTATAAATGGGCACAATTTAGCAAAGGCATTCAAATAGTTGCGTGGGAGTAGGTGCGCGTGAGCAGTTTCGGTCGCTCCGGAACCCGGACGGAATAACTTCGCCTTAAGATAAGAGGTTTTTTAGGGTGTTGTTATGTGCAAACCAAGTTCGGCTATGTGCAAATCAGGTTAAGTGCAAACCAAACTAAAAAACCATAAATACTTGTGAACCTGTATAGGACTGATCTGCACCCAACTGTTCTGGCAATTTTTTTGAAAGAACGGTTTGCACATAGCCAGAACTGATTTGCACTTAAAATTGGGCTTTTACCCGACCGGCTTCGTAGTTTTTAAAATTGAGGTCAAGGTAGGGACTTAGGGCCTGTTTGGCGCAGCTCTGGCGGCTGGAAAATCTCTATTCCAGCCGCCAGAGCTGCTTTATATGTGTTTGAGACATCTCTCTGTGAAGAGTTTTTCAAAAATCTGGAGCTGTTTTGCAGTTTTTCAGAAATCTCCTCCCCCCAGCTTCTGCTCCTGCAAAATAGCTTTCTCTCTCACAGGTTTTGGAAATCTAATGGTTTCTTCAGTTGGAACATGCTTAGAGGCCGGACGGCCTTCCTCCGGCGATTCCGAGCCCCGGACGGCCTTCCTCCGGCGATTCCGAGCCACCGACGTCCTTCCTCCGGCGATTCCGAGCGCACTTCTGCACAGAACACCCAAACACTCTGCAGCTTTTCAAAACTGCTCCCCAGAGATCTATTTTAAAACAGCTCTATCCGGACAGCAGCTTTTCAATCCGCCAGAGCTGTCCCAAACAGAACCTTAGTGAGCAAATCATTTTGATGCTCTTCATTTGAGATGTGTTTTAGAAAGAAATATTTCTTCTTTTTCTAAGGGTCAGTGCTTACATATTGATTTTGAAATATTGACTTTGTGAATATGAAAGTTAATTTTGTTGTCGCACCAACAATTATAGAGTGGAATTGGTTTTCTGGTGGATAGTCGGCGATATTCATCATAACCTGAAAAAGCATCGATCAAATGTATCTTCAAAGGCGGATATTGAGATCGCCAACTCCGACTTTCCAAAAGGAGAGCATTTTTTTCAACCCGAATGCGATATTGACATCTCTAGGGGCGGATATTGAGATCGCCAATTACGTGTTTTTTCGCCTTGACGCTATTTTTTCGGTCTGGACGTGATTTTTTCATCAGGACACGAATTTTTCGTCCGAACGCGATTTTTTCGCATGAACGTGATTTTTTCGGTCGGGGGCGGCTCGGACGTGTCTTTTTCGGCTTGACGCGAACTTTCTACCCCGACGCGAATTTTTCGCGCGGACGCGAATTTTTCGCCCAGGCGTGAATTTTTTCACCCGACGCAATTTTTTTCGTCCGGGAGCGATTTTTCGCCGTAGTGTAATTTTTTCAACTCGGCGCAATTTTTTTCGACCGGACGAGATTTTTTTGCCGGGACGCGATTTTTTCATCCGGGAGCGATTTTTTCTCACCGACGCGATTTTTCTCCCGGACGCGTTTTTTTCGCCCGGACGCGCTTTTTTTGCCCGACCACGCTTTTTTCCCCCGACGCGCATTTTACGCTCGGGCGCGCAGTTTTCGCCCGGGTGCGCTTTTTGCCCGGACGCGCTTTTTCGCTGGGGCGCGTTTTTTTTTCGCCCGAACGCAATTTTTACGTCTGAGCGCAATTATGTTGCACGGGCATGATTTTTTAGCTCGGAAGCGATTTTTTCACCCGGGCCAAATTTTTTCGCACGAGTGTGAAAATCGCGCCCGATGGCGATTTTTTCGTGCCCGGGCGAAAATATCGCGCCTGGAACAAAAATATCGCGTCCGAGCTAAACATTCGTGCCCGAGAGAAAAAATCGTGACTGTGCAAAAAAACACGTCAGGGGGTAATATCGCTCAACCGAGCGAAAACATCGGTCCCAGGCGAAAAAATCATGCTCC
Source organism: Platanthera guangdongensis (assembly GCA_039583875.1). Lineage (NCBI taxonomy): Eukaryota > Viridiplantae > Streptophyta > Magnoliopsida > Asparagales > Orchidaceae > Platanthera > Platanthera guangdongensis. The sequence goes on from CM077156.1 coordinate 177,315,903, forward strand.
GGTGAAAAATTTGAGTCCGACGAAAAAATCGCGTCGTGGCAAAAAAAAACACGCCCGAGCAAAAAAATCGTGCCCGGGCAAAAAAATCGTGCCCGGGCCAAAAATTCGCGTCCGCGCCAAAATTTAGCGCCCTGATCAAAAAATCGCATCTGATTCAAAAAAATTACTGTTAAAACCGAAACTCGGTCTTCTGTGGAGTTCGACCCTTGGGGAAGGGGTGATCTCACACCTACTTTACTCCTGTAAGCAGAACAGCGGAGAAAACAAGGAGAAACCGACCCAAGGGCTCGGCGAGGAGGTCCCACCACACACCCGGAAGATCTCAGAGCGCTTCCCCTCCTTAGCCAGAAGCCGAGCTAAGGTACCCTCAGAAAGCACTTGGAAGCTGGAGCAGGAAGACACATGAAGCATGCTTTCTGGGGTACCCCTTGGGTCCTATTTATAGTTTTTCGAATCTGAACTACCAATAACCAAAAGAACTGACCTGAAATTACCAGAAAACCCTTGGTTGAGTCTGCTAACAGCCAAACTCCGCTGTTTTGAAGAGCTATAGGCAGACCAGTGGGGGCAAAACAGTAAAAAGTATCTCATTCATCCAGGCGAGCTGGGGAGCTTGGTCACCTCGGCAGGCCCTGCTCGCCAGTTGTTGCCGAGTTCCGTAGCGAGGGCGCGAGCTGGGACTAGCTCGGCGAATGCCGAGCCCGAGGTCGACGAATGCTGATCTCCGTTCGACGAGTGCCGATCTCTGGTCGACGAACGCCGAGCTCTGGTCGACGAATGCCGAGCTCGGGCTCGGCCTCTCCACTGCCGAGCTCGCCTACTGCTTTTAGCCCGATCTGTCTGGGCCCCGGGCGACCTTGCTCGCCGGACACGGGGTTGTACATAATCCCCGCTCTTTTTGAGCTTGACAAAGCTCGGAAAGAAACATCCAACCCCGAGTGTGCGGCGAGCGCGGGTTGGCGAGTTGGAGGGAATCTTTGGGCGGGGTCCACCTGCGGCTATATATATGTGCACCTGCCCACCTACCTGACTCTTGCCATTCCCTTTGCTCCAACCCTGCCAAGATGCCGCTTCCCAAGGAGATCCAAGAGCGCTTAGACCAGGCTCGCCATGCTTCCGCTGCTCGCGTCGCCGACCTGATGGCGGTTCCTGCTAAAGTTTCCCAAATTGATTCTGCCGAGCCCGGCTCCAAGAGGTCGAAGTTGTTTCCCCAGGCGGCCGAGCCCATCTACCATTACCTGAGGGCTACCCTGGAGCGCGAGACCGGTTCTTCCACCCAGACAGTTCGCGAGAAGGATAGAGAGGTCGTCGTGGTCGGCGACGACCCGGATGGTCATCCTGACGACAGGGGGGTACCACCCCGCGAGAGCCCATACCGCGAGACGAGACGGCTCCCGCGGGCTCGCGGTCCATGGCGTCGAACAACCGTCCCCAGGACCCGCCTCTTCTCTTTGGGATCCTTCCAGTGAGCTCGCAGAGACCGAGCTCGCCGGTGCGCGCCTCCTCTCCCCAGCAAACTGATGTGGTCGCGGGGGCGGGTCTGGGAAGTATCCCCACCCCGGGGTTCGAGCTCCTCTCGCCGGGGGCTCGCGGTCCAGGTCGCGGGAAGGATCTCAGGTTCATCCCTCCCCGCATCTCCTTTGAGCCGTCGAGCTCGTCAGGTCAATCTTGCTTGACTTCTTGCCCCATGAGTTTTTTCTGCGTTTCTCTTCTTGCTGACACTTGTCTTCACAGCTCTTCCAAGCCAATCCGCTGTCGAGGAATCCTCGCGGGCAGCCCACTACTCTCCCCTCCCTTCCCCAAGCTCGCTGGACTCTTACCTGGGTCCTGAGGTGGATCAAGGTGAGCTGACGAGGAAGGAGGTCAAGCTCCTCAAGAAGCTGGTGTGCGGGCTGCGCGAGGTGCAGGGGGTCAACGAGACGCTACAGCGCGACTACGCGCGTCTCGCCGACAAGGTGCGAAGCAGCCATACTAGCGAGCTGATGTCCCCCTCTCGGCTCCTGGACGAGATAGATGACGGTCTCTCGGTGGCGCAGAGGAATTCTGGAAGGATCCGCGAGCTGCTCTGCGCGCGGCAGTCTGGGGAGCGGGGGTCGCGAGGCTGGGGTAGGTAAGTGAGCGGCTCCTTTGCCGAGCCGACTGACACTCTCATACCGGTGCTCTCCCTGCTCGCGCGCCCTACTTTTCTGTTCTTGGAACTTGATCTGTAATGAGTAGCTTTTAGAATATTCTTGGACATGCATTATTCAAATAATATACTGCAATGTTTGACTTATCCTTGGTTGGGATGCGCCGGAAGTCGGTGAGCTGGGGTGGCGAGCTGGGGTGGCGAGCTAGGGTGGCGAGCTGAGCCGATTGGATGGCCTGTCCCAGATTTCTTTTCCTATAAATAGCCCCGCCCCCCCCCCCCCCCCCTCACCTACCCCGTACTGTGCCTTTATTTCTTTCTTTCCCTCTCTGTGTTTCTTTCTCTTCCTGCTCGCGCTCGTTACTCCGCGATCATGGGCAAGACCAATCCAGATACCGACGACCGCTCCAAGTGGGCGCAACACTTCATAGATTATTGTTTCTTTGAGGGGCACACTAGCGAGGAGGAGCTCGCATAGTTCAAGGCCGAGTACGTGCTGCCGGGCTTCGAGGTGCGCGGGCCGAGGCAGGGCGAGGCCATCAACACCTTTTACGGGGATGAACTCGCCTTCCCCATCTCGCATTTCGAGGTGGGGTTGTGCCTTCCCCTCTGGCCGGAGATCCGGCAGATCCTGAAGTATTATGGAGCCGTGCCCGCGCAGCTAAATTCCAACGCCATCGCGATGATGGTGGCGTTCGCGAGCTACCTCCGGCGGGAGAGGATTAAGTTCAACCTGACAGTGTTCAGGAAGCTCTTCTCCTACAAGGCGACGCCGGATGGGGTCGCCTACTTCGGCGGCTCGCTGATCAAGGTTCGCGAGATCGCGAACAAGCACCACACCTGGATGACCAAGATCGTCTTCATCAAGGGCGATCTCGGCAACATCCCCTACTCTCCCCAGCAAAAAGGCGAGGAGGTCTACCGCCCCCCTACCGTGTCCGGCAATGACACCGAGCTCCACAAGGACTTTGAGGTCGTCTTCCTGCGAAGGGGCCTCAACGCGCTCCCTCCCATTCTACCTGGTGAAGGTATTGTTCTCTCCTCATCTTGCCAAGCTCACCCGGTCGCCGAGCTCGCCATATTGTTGCTGAATCTCTTCTGATTTTTTCAAAGTATTTTCTTGCAGGGGAGCGAATAATTCCTGCGAACACGCCTTTTGCAGATCCGGGATCGCACCTGGACCCCTTTGCCCGCGAGAAGGCGGCAGCGGCGGCCTGCCGAGATGAGGCAGCCCTCTCCCAACCCTCTTCCAGCAAGAGGCGACCTGAGGACGCGGGGTCGAACCCACCACACCGCCAGCGACCACTAAAGAAGATGCGGAGAGCCCCGTGCCACTTTTCTTTTCCCTTTTTCTTTGTACTTTGTTTGTTATGCTCTGAATATCCGCGAGTGCTTCCCCATGCAACCTCGCATAAACAGGTTCCGCGAGTAGGGTAGTCATGTATACGCGCCCGCGAGTGAATACGTTTTGAGTGCTCGCCGAGCCCCAAGCGATTCGGAAGCGGGCTGCTCTCCGCCCTCATCACGCCACCTTAACTCGCCCGCGAGCCATCCAGGTTGAACTCAAAAAGAAGAGAAAATCTTCTAAGTAAAAAAGGCAAAGGGGTGAAGTGCCCCGGCCTGGCTCGCCTTCCTTCAGCGAGGCCCGGGCTCGCCTCCCCTTTGCTGATGCCGAGCTGGGGTCGGCGAGTCCAAACTCGCCTGTGCAGAATCCTCTTGCTGATGCAGAGCTGGGTTAGGCGAGTCCGGGCTCGCCTATACAGAACGTCTTCCCCCTTTTTCCTTGGCCTTCGAAACTTCTTGATCTTTACCTGGTAATTTCAAGGCCGACACCATCGAGTGACTTCCTGCCCTGCCAGCTAGGTGAGAGCCTGACAGCGGGATCTACTCGAGGCCAAGGATGACACCGAGTGACTTCCTGCCCTGCCAGCTAGGTGAGAGCCTGACAGCGGGATCTGCTCGGGGTCCAAACACATTCCATCGAGTGACTTACAGCCCTGCCAGCTAGGTGAGAGCCTGACAGCAGGATCTGCTCGAGGCCAAGGATGACACCGAGTGACTTCCTGCCCTGCCAGCTAGGTGAGAGCCTGACAGCGGGATCTGCTTGGGGTCCAAACAGATTCCATCGAGTGACTTCCAGCCCTGCCAGCTAGGTGAGAGCCTGGCAGCGGGATCTGCTCGAGGACAAGGATGACACCGAGTGGCTTCCTGCCCTGCCAGCTAGGTGAGAGCCTGACAGCGGGATCTGCTCGGGGTCCAAACACATTCCATTGAGTGACTTCCAGCCCTGCCAGCTAGGTGAGAGCCTGACAGCGGGATCTGCTTGAGTCCAAGGATGACACCGAGTGACTTTCTGCCCTGCCAGCTAGGTGAGAGCCTGGCAGCGGGATCTGCTCGGGGTACAAACACATTCCATTTCTCTATGCAGGCTAGCTATGACAGTACTGAAGTGTTGAAGAAATTTATTATAGTCAAAGTATCGCTTACATGTTTCAGGGGAAAAAATGTTTTAAGTCGTCACCACTCCAGGTGAGACTCAGGGTCTCGCCCTCTACATTTTGGAGTCGATAGCCTCCCGATTTTAGAGCCTCCTTTACAATAAATGGTCCTTCCCAGCTGGGGTTGAGCTTCCCTACTGATGCCGACCTCCCCGCTGCATCCACCTTCTTCAGCATCAAGTCCCCTTCCACGAACTGCTTGACCCTGACATGCTTGTCAAAGTACTTGACCATTCTCCTTTTTATCTCTTCTTGTTGGAGGGCGGAGAGCTCCTGTAGTTCCTCCACCACGTCGAGGGAGAGCCACAGCTCCTCCTCGTTCTCTGCCCGCCATTCCTCTCTGCCTTCCTTGGCCGCAACGACTCGAGGTGTTTGGACTTCAAATTCCACGGGGAGCACTGCCTCGCACCCATGTGAGAGCTTGAAGGGGGTCTCTCCAGTAGCCGTGTTGGGGGTGGTTCTTAGGGCCCAAAGAACCGCAGGAAGCTGCTCCACCCAGCTCCCCTTCAATTTCTCCACCTTCTTCTTGAGGAGGTTGATGATGATCTTGTTCGCGGCCTCCACCTGCCCGTTGCTCCTGGGGTGATGGATCGAGGCAAACCTGAGGTCGATTCCAAGCTGCTCGCAAAAACCAGTGAACTCGGCGCTGGCGAACTGGGGCCCGTTGTCCATGACGATGGCCTGGGGCATCCCATGGAGGCAGATGATCTCCCCCCAAACAAAGTTCCTGATAACCTGGGAAGTCACCTTGGCCAGCGCCTTCGCCTCCAACCACTTGGAGAAGTAGTCGATCATTACTAGGAGGAACCTCCTCTGCCCACTGGCCTGGGGGAATGGTCCAACCAAATCCATTCCCTAAATGGCAAAGGGCCAGGGGGCCGTGATACACTTGAGTCGCTGGGCCGGCTGCAGCTGGAGGGGGGCAAACAGCTGGCACTTATGGCATCTTCTTGCGAACTCCGTTGCGTCATGGCCCAGGGTGGGCCAGAAGTACCCTTGCCTGACGATTCTTCCTTCCAGGGTCCGACTCCCGGAGTGGCTCCCACACTCTCCGGAGTGGACTTCCTCCAATATTCTTTGTACTTCCACTTCGGCCACACAACGAGCCAACATCCCTGAGAGTGTCTTCCTGTACAGCTGCCCGTCCTGGAGGAGGTAATACGCCGACTTGTGCCTTAGCTTCTTCTTATCTGCCCCCTCCGGATACTCTCCCGTGGAGAGGAAAGTCACAACTGGGTCATTCCACGAAGTTTGTTGATCAATTTCCATGATCTCCCCCTCTTCAATGGAGGGGCGGAACAAGTCGGTGATGGTACCCCCTACCTGGGGACCATGCTTTGCTAGTTGGTCGACTTGTTCATTCTCTTCCCTGGGCACGTGTCAGATGGAGAAGGTTTGGAAAGTGCCTATGACCCCCTTCACTTTGGCTAAGTATAATCGCAGGGTGGGCTCCCTTTCCTCAAACTCCCCGTTGATCTGGGAAGCTACCACCATGGAATCGATAAGTACCTCCACGTCCAACACCCCCAGCTCCCTGGCCAGACGTAGTCCCGCTATCACGACCTCATACTCAGCCTGATTATTTGTAATGGGAAAGTGTACCACCACCGTCTGCTCAATTCGAGTCCCCTGAGGGTTCTCCAGGATCACCCCCACTCCTAGGGAATGCCTCCCCGAGGCGCCGTCTACCTTCACCTTCCAAGGAGTCGGGCGGGTGAGTTCTTCCTCTGCTACTTCAACTACGTAATCAGCCAGGAAGTAGGCCATCGACTGAGCCTTGATCGAGAGGCGCAGAATGAAGGTGACGTCGAATTCACTCAACTCCACCGACCACTTGGCCAGCCTACCTGAATGCTCCACCCCCTCAAAGATGTGGCGGAGAGGATGGTCAGTCACCACTCGGATTGAGTGTGCTTGGAAGTAAGGTCGCAACATTCAGGCTGAGATAACCAGGGCGAAGGCCAACTTCTCCAAAATCGGGTACCGGAGTTCGACCTTCCTCAGGACCCGGCTCACGTAATAAATTGGGAGCTGCTTCCTCCCCTCTTCACGAACTAGGACGGAGCTCAAGGCCTCTGCCACGACCCCGGGATATAGAAACAGGTCCTCCCCCTCCTTCGGCCCTTGGAGTAGCGGAGCCTGAGTCAATTGCACTTTTAGGGCCTGGAATGCCTCCTCGTACTCCTTGGTCCATTCGAACTTTCGACCTCGCCTTAGCGTCTTGAAGAAGGGGGAACACTTTTCTCCTACCCGGGAGAGGAACCTACTCAGCCCTGCTAGCTTCCCCGTCAGCTGTTGGACCTCCTTAGCATTCCGTGGCGACCCCAGCTCCAAGATAGCCTTGAACTTATCAGGATTCGGCTCGACCCCCGCGGGGGTGAGGAGGTGTCCCAAGAACTTTCCCCTGCTAGCCCCGAAGACACACTTTAGGGGATTCAACCGCATTTTGTATTTGCGCAGGGTGACAAAGGTCTCCTCCAGGTCCCGGAGGTGGGAGTCCACATCCCGACTTTTGATCATGAGGTCATCCACGTACACCTCCAAATTCCTCCCCTTCTGCTCCTTGAAGACCCTATCCATCATTTTCTGGTAGGTTGCCCCTGCATTCTTTAGCCCGATGGGCATCATCTTGTAACTATAGCATCCATCCCCTGTAATGAACGAGACATCCTTGATGTCTGGGGGGCGCATCCCGATTTGATGATAACCTGAAAAAGCATCTAGAAAACTCATTACAGAAAAACCGACAGCTGAGTCAACCAGCGCATCGATTCGAGGCAAAGGATAACAGTCCTTAGGACAAGCTTTATTAAGTAAGGAAAAATCGATACACATCCTCCACCGGCCGTCTCCCTTTTTGACCATGACCACATTGGAGACCCAGCCGGGGTATTGGATCTCGGACACGAAGCCGGCCTTGAGGAGCTTCGCCACCTCCTCCCTGATGGGCTCTGCCAGCTTGTCCGCAGTGGACCTCTTCTTCTGTTGAACGGGGCATGTTCACAGGTCCAGGTTGAGGCGGTAGCAGGCCACATCCGCGTCAACCCCCGGCATCTCCGCGGCATTCCAAGCAAAAATGTCCATGTTCTTTTGGATGCACTCCAGCATCCTGCCTTGGTCCTCCGGGGTCAGCCCACCGCTGACGCGGATCTTCTCCATCCTGCCTCCACGGGTGTGCACCTCCAGCTTCACCACTTCTTACGCAGCCTCTAGCCTGGACTACTAGCCTTAACATCTCTCCCCTCTGGGATGGGGACCTCCACCTCCATCTCCTCCTCCACGGCCATCACTTCGGCCAGCTCCTCCCTGTCTCCTCCTACCGCCTCCCCCTCTGCGCAGTTCCCCATCTCTAGCTCCTCCCTTCTCCCTTCTTGCTCATCTTCCTCCATCCTCCTCCCCATCTCCTCGGCTCCCTCCTGCCAAGAGATGGTGTTCACCGCAGTGACATAGCACTTTCGCGCCACCTTTGGGTCCCCCCTGACCCTGACCTGGATCCCCTCAGCGTTGAACTTCAAGCACTGATGGAAAGATGAGGGGACGCAGCGAAAGGTGCTGATAAGGGGCCTCCAGAAGATGGCGTTGTAGCTGCTGGGGGCGTCCACAATGACGAACCTGCAGTTTTTGGACTGCCCCCCCCCACCAAGGTACATGTTGGCCTACTCCTCCATCCACTTCCTTCCTTTCTCCTGAAAACCCGAACAAGGGTCCATCCGAGGCTAGCACCCTCTTTGCCTCCACCTTCATCGCATCAAATGCCTTTTTGAAGACGACGTTGACGGAACACCCGTTGTCTATGAAGATCCGAGAGACGGTAAAATTCTCGATGGTTGCCTTGATGACCAGCGCATCACAGAATGGATCCTCGTGATCTGGCATATTGCTTCTGTAGAAGGTGATCCTCTCCTATGGGGGCGGGGTCTGGGATGTGGAGGCGACGCTCTGACGATACATGGTGTGGAGGCTCGCCTTGCGGGAAGCCTCGACCCCCACTCCCCCATGGATCACTCCGATCCCTCCTCGGGTTCCGACGTCCACCCGGTCTTCGCAACGATCCTCCTCCGCCCGAGGGAGGACCTCCTCAATCCTCACTTCTTGCCGACCCTGCTGCTGCTGCTCCCTATTCCCTCTCATCTCAAGGAACTCCGGGCAGGTGGTTGTGGCATGCCCCTCTTCCTGATGGAAGTCGCAATAGGGTAGCTCCACCCTAACCTCTCTTCTCCTCCTTCTTACTATCCTCCTCCTCGCCCCCAAGGCTATGACCATAGCCTCTTCCTGGTCGGGGAGCCGGGGCCTCTGGGCCTGCCTCCAGCCCGGGGGGTGGAATTGATCTTGCCCCCCTTGATAGCGATCCCTTCCATAGTATCCTCTCTGTGGCCCTTGCCCTTGCCACTCAGGTCTCCAACCTAGCCGGTGGTCGGGCTCCTGGCGCCCCCACCTCGGCTGCTGCTGCCCCTGGAGCTGCCTCTGCTCCCTCTGTCGGGGCTCTCCTCTCCTCTCCTCCTGCCCTCTTCCTCCTCTCGACTCCTTCTCCTCCTCTGTGGCCCACCTGGCCAGCTTCCTCGCAAATTCCGAGTTTGATGCCTCCCTGTCGACTTCTCTCGTCGCCCTCTCCATTATCTCCTCGTAGTAGAGGGGGGGAACTCTCTTCAGCTCCATCCTAAAGAACCCCTGCTGCAGGCCCAGGGTGAAGGCCATCATCAAGCTATGGCCCGACATCTCCTGGACCTGAGTAACCTCCTCCTGGAACCGATCCACATAGCTTCCCAACGTCTCGTTCACCCCCTGCTTGATGTGGAACAGGGACTCTGACTCCTTCTTTCTCTTCTTCGAGGTAGTGAACCTCAGCATGAACCCCCGGCGCAGGTCCTCAAAGCAGTAGATGGAGCTGGTCGGTAGCTGATGGAACCACTCCCTTGCCTTCTCCTTGAGGGTGATAACAAAAAGCCGGCACTTGAACCCGTCCGACATCTGTCGGATGGAGACCACGCCCTCGAACCATTGAACATGCTGGACCGGGTCTCCCTTCCCGGTGTAGTAGGACATCTCGGGTTCCCTGAACCCATCTGGAACCGGAGCTGAAGAGACCAGCTCGCTGAAAGGGCTCCCTCCCCCCGCTGGGCGAGCTGGCGAGTCTCGCGAGCCCAGCTCGCCGAACCGGCCTCGGCCTGCCGAGCCGGGGAAGAGCTCGCGCCCGGGGAGCTCGCACCCCCGGCCTTCCTCGGCCACTTCCTTCCCAGCTCGCTTGCCGGGAGCGTCCTCGCCCAAGGAGGGGGCGTCCGCGATCTGGACTGCCAGAGTCGAGCACTCGTCCCGCGTGCCGAGTGCGGACTTGACAAGAGTCAGCACCTCATTCCTGAAATCTTCAAACATCCCCACCGTGGAGAGGGGGGGGGGGGCGGTGAGTTCGGCCTGTCCGATCCCTGTCCTCCCATCATCGAGCTCGCTGAAGCTTTTTTGTACTGACCACGCTCCACGCTCACCGCATCAAAATGTTGAAACCGAAACTCGGTCTCCTGTGGAGTTCGACCCTTGGGGAAGGGGTGATCTCGCACCTACTTCACTCCTGCAAGCAGAACAACGGATAAAACAAGGAGAAACCGACCCAAGGGCTCGGCGGGGAGGTCCCACCACACACCCGGAAGATCTCAGAGCGCTTCCCCTCCTTAGCCAGAAGCCAAACTAAGGTACCCTCAGAAAGCACTTGGAAGCTGGAGCAGGAAGACACAGAAAGCATGCTTTCTGGGGTACCACTTGAGTCCTATTTATAGTTTTTGGAATCTAAACTGCCAATAACCAAAAGAACTGACCTGAAATTACCAGAAAACCCTTGGTTGGGTTTGCTAACCGCCAAACTTCGCTGTTTTGAAGAGCTATAGGCAGACCAGCGGGGGGCAAAACAGTAAAAAGTACCTCATTCATCCAGGCGAGCTGGGGAGCTTGGTCACCTCGGTAGGCCCTGCTCACCTGCTGTTGCCGAGTTCCGTAGCGAGGGCGCGAGCTGGGACTAGCTCGGCGAATGCCGAGCCCGGGGTCGACGAATGCTGATCTCCGTTCGACGAGTGCCAATCTCTAGTCGACAAACGCCGAGATCTGGTCGACGAATGCCGAGCTCGGGCTCGGCATCTCCACTGCCGAGCTCGCCTACTGCTTTTAGCCCGATCTGTCTGGTCCCCGGGCGACCTTGCTCGCCAGACACGGGATTGTACAATTACGCTTAGGCAGAAAAGTCGCGTTAGGAGAAAAATATCGTGCGCCCAGCCGAAAACATTGCGCCCTGGTGAAAAATTTTGTGCCCCGACAAAATAATTGCGCCGGGGCGAAAAAATCGCACCCGATCAAAAAATCGTTCTCAAGCGAAAAAATCGCGCACAAGCAAAAACAACGCGCCCGGGCAAAAACAATGCTTTCAGGTGAAAAAATCGCGTCATTGCTCTCGGCAATTTGCATGAAGAAGCTTAGATGCTCAACATTGATCAATGTCAATTTCTATGAAAGAAAATCTTTTTGCAAACGAACAATAAAAAGTGATGAATATCAATTTTATGATCAAAAGTCATCATACATACGAATAAAATATTTGGATTTAAACTCAATGTCATTTCCCATGTGTTTATTGATATTGGATTAAAAGACAATACTTTAATATCAATGTTCATAAAACGAACGGATCCTAATTGTTCTTAGATATGATGGGCTTTGATTTGTATGTGCTTGCGTCAACTTGAAAAGACTGGATTTTTGCATTTGTTATGGCAAAGGTATTATTTCAGTGTATGTATGTGTTGAACTAAACCGTCTCAGCTCGTGAGTTGGGCACGTAAACAGTTACAGAATGAGTCAATTAGTGACGACAAGATTTTTTAAGTGAAAAAACCTAGAATGGAAAGAAATCATGGAGTCAGATCGGTGCTGACCAATTCCACTATCTTTTAGAGCTGTTATAAATAGTCGTTTCTCGAGAGTGACAGTCCACTACTTGTTACAATAGATGGGGAGCGTCGTGCAACGCGCTCGGAAGTAGTAAGGAAGGATGAGCGTAACAACGGAAACTCAGAACTCGAAGTACGAAGTCGAATGAGATCTTCTAGCCTTCTTCGAGAGGACCTCCCAGGACTGAAAGAGATCTTCGAGCATTCTTCAAAGTGATCTTCGAACTAAGAAGGAGATCTTCAAATGTCAAAAAAGATTTTTGAACCCCGAGGGAGATCTTCGAACCCCGAAGAAGGCCTTCGAGAAGGTCTTCAAACTGTTGAGTTTTTGAAGTGAGACTGAGCGATCTGTTGTGCAAGCCGGGCAGCCTGTTCCTGCTCCTATGTTGCTGACTTGTTGGTGTGTGTGTTCTAGGCAGATCCGCTGCGAGACTGGTGTTCTTTCTGGCGTTTGGTGTTCTGATTTTCTTCCATATAAATAGAGTGTTCCCCTCTTCTCTACATCTAGTGAAAAAGGGGGCAAGGTGGTTTGTGTGCTTCGTGCGGACTGTCTGTACTTGTCAGGTGTTGCAGATTGCAAGGGAGTTTGGGCGGACTGAAGTTAATCGCAGGCGGGCTGGTGGAGGCTAGTCGCAAGCGAGCTGTTGTAGTGTGCTGTTGTGTGAGCGGACTATGTTAGTTGCTGGAGAGCTGCAGGTTTAGTCATTGTCGGGTTGTTGAACTTGTCTCTGGTGAGCTGAAGTTCTCTACTGGCGAGTTGGTGTGTTGGAAATGCCGTTGGTAGGCTAGTGTTGTTGATCGCTGGCGAGTTGAAGTCGGTTGCCAACGAACTGATGGAGTTGTCACTCGCGAGCTTTTTTGTAGTCGCTGGCGAGTTGAATAGGTAGCTGCTACTCCCGGAGGTCGCTGCCGACCTGCCCTTACTGCTGCGATTTGGGTGCTGTACAGGCCGCTGCCGGTCTGATTCTGTCCGTTGTTGTCTATCAGTTTTTTTATCTTGGCTAAATTATCTTGTTGTTGTTTTTCTGTTAATGTCCAATACCTCGCAAGGTTGTTCTGCGTTGGTGTATGTGTTGTAGCTTGTTCCTTGATATATTTTGCAGTCCATTGGGTTCATATATATTGTTGCTGATTGGAGTTATCTCTCAACGAAAATTCTCACATGGTATCAGAGGGAGATTCGAGCTAGCTGCGCTCGTCGGTCCCTTTTTCGATGATTGATCTCTCTTTCTTCCTGAGATGGACAGAGGCCTTGGAATGAAGCTACTCGCCCAGAAAAACTATAGAAATGGAGATTGTGCACGAAGAGCTACTTGTTGGGGGGGGGGCGACTTGTGGGAGGTTGTTGGAGGTGATGAGCAGGAGCAGGTTGTCGCAGTAGGAGACAACGCTCAGCTTGTTAGAACTTGGAGAAAAACCAATGCCAAAGCAGAATTCACGCTTAAGCAGGCCATCTCTCCAGAATTGTTTGATCATATTATTGGATGCAAATCTGAATCAGAGATCTGGAAAGCTCTTGATGGACTGTTTAATAAGAAAAACGTGACGCGGCTGCAGTTCCTGGGGAATGAGCTGGCAAGGGCCACTCAAGGAGAGCTGCCTATTTCTAGATTCTTTCTAAAGATAAAGAATCTTTACGCTAAGATCTCTGCTCTTGATCCCGATGAGCCGATCTCTGATGGAATGCTAAAAAGGCACATTATTCGAGGACTTAGAAAAGAATATGTGGCCTTCATCACATCTGTTCAGGGGTGGGCTATTCAACCATCTCTGCTGGAGCTAGAGAATCTTCTCTCGTCCGAAGAAAGCCTGGCAAAGTAGATGGCAGGAGTTACCATCACGGAAGGAGAAGGTGAAGTGTTGTTCTCAAGGAAGAAGAATTCCTGGGAGAAGCAGAAGAAAAATGCCGGAGATGGACCGTCGTCATCATCCCAAGGAGACAAGAGAAACTTTCTTCCTCGTGTTCACGAACAAAACCAGCCATTATGCTTTGTCTTTCATAAGTACGGACACATTGAAAAATTCTGTCGATCAAACTTTAAAGTCGGACATGTTGCCGAGAAGGAGGAACATCCAAGGTGTAAGAACTGAACAAAAAACAAACCAAAATGGTTTTAATTGAAACTTTATTATCCGAAAAAGGTATCTATTACAAAGGTATGTCCTCCCTTATGTAGAATGAAGGAGAGATGAGAAAATACAAATAAGAGATGTGAGACTAAAAATTTACAGGACTAAGCGGACTATACAAAACAAACCGCACAAGCCGCGCGGTTAGACAAAAGGGCTAACCACATGGCTACCACCATAGAGAAAGAGAGATTGCCAGGGGAGACCGCCAGACCGCCCGGTCTCCAAGCCGGCTGAGACAAACCGCCAGACCGCGCGGTCTTCAACCCGCCAAGATAGACCGCCAGACCGCCCGGTCACCAACTTCAACACTCCCCCTCAAGCTGGAGCATATATATCGATCATGCCCAGCTTGTCACAAACATGAAGAAACGAGGCGGAAACTGACTTGGTGAAGATGTCAGCCAACACTTTATCAGAAGTGACAAAGGGAGTGCAAATTTGTTCCTTTAAGATCTCTTCACGAATGAAATGACAGTCGACCTCAATGTGTTTTGTTCTCTCATGGAAGACCGGATTTTTGGAGATGTATATAGCGGCCTTGTTATCACAGAACATAGGTAGAGGATGGTTGTAGACCTCTCCTAAATCTAGTATGAGAGCCCGCGGCCATTTTAACTCACAAGTGGTCGATGCCATACTGCGATACTCAGCTTCCGCACTGGACCTGGAGACAACAGACCGCTTCTTGCTCTTCCAGCTCACCAGATTTCCCCCAACAAAGGTGCAAAAACCTGAGGTTGACTTGTGATCCCCTTTGTCATCAGCATAACTTGCATCTGAGTATGCTTCAATCCTCAGATGACCATTCTTCTGAAAAAGTAATCTTTTCCCAGACGCTGCTTTGACATACTCCAAGATCCGCAAGGCGGACTGTATATGGCACTCCCTAGGTTCTTGCATGAATTGATTCACCTTGCCCACAACATAGGAAATGTCGGGCCTGGTCACTGTGAGATATATGAGCTTACCAACCAGACGCCTGTACCGCGAACTATCTGAAAGAGGAGGCGAATCATCTGTCCAGGTTTTGTCTTCTCCAGTTGCCATGGGGCATCGAGCAGGTTTTGCTCCAGTCAATCCTGCCTCTTTTAAAAGATCAAGGGCATACTTACGCTGAGAGAGAACTAAGGAGTCGGGCTTCCGAGAGATTTCGATCCCCAGAAAGTACTTTGGAGAGCCCATATCTTTCGTGATCAGATGTTGGCGAAGATGTCGCTTTGTTAGGGCTACCCCTTCCTGGTCATCGCCAGTGAGAAGAATATCATCGACGTACACAGCAAGAACAACCAGTCCCAAAGGAGTTTTGCGAATAAATAGAGAGTGATCAGCAGAGCTTCGTGCAAAACCAACGGCCGCCACGATGCCGCTGAACTTGTCAAACCAAGCTCGAGGGCTCTGCTTGAGGCCATAAATTGCCTTCTGTAGCCGACATACTCGTGTATCCCCCTGAGCAACATACCCAGGAGGTTGCTCCATGTAAACAGCCTCGTGAAGATCACCATAAAGGAAGGCATTCTTGACATCCAGCTGAGAAATCGGCCAATCCCGATTGACCGCCACAAAGAG
Source organism: Platanthera guangdongensis (assembly GCA_039583875.1). Lineage (NCBI taxonomy): Eukaryota > Viridiplantae > Streptophyta > Magnoliopsida > Asparagales > Orchidaceae > Platanthera > Platanthera guangdongensis. The sequence continues at coordinate 177,331,157 of CM077156.1, forward strand.
AAGGACCCGGATAGTGCTAAGACGAGCCACGAGGGAGAAGGTGTCAAAGTAATCAACCCCATAGGTCTGAGTAAAGCCCTTACCAACAAGGCGAGCCTTATACCGATCCACAATGCCGTCTGGGCCAAATTTGACCACAAAGACCCAGCGACAGCCAACAACATCAGTACCGAAGGGAGGAGGAACAAGAGTCCATGTACCCCGCTCCGTGAGAGTCGCCATTTCCTCATCCATGGCCAGCTTCCAGTGGGGAATAGCAAGGGCCTCCTGATAGGAACGAGGCGTGGCAGTGACAGAGATAGCCAGTGCAAAGGCCCTGCGAGAAGGAGTAAGACAATCATATGAAACAACAGCAGCAAGGGGGTGTAGGGTACACGTCCGCACCCCTTTGCGAAGAGCCACAGGGAGATCCAGGTCGGCGACCCCCTCGGTATCCGGAGCGTCCGTGGCAGAGAGAGCTGGCCCGGGAGAAGAGAGCGACGGCGGCGGAGAGGATGGAGATGGAGGTGGAGAAGTAGGAGAGAGAGGTGGAGCGAGAGGAGGGGACGGAGATGGCGGAGGGGGTGGATATCTCGGTAGGAGACGAGGGAACGAAGGGAATAGCAGGAGAATCAGAAGCTGGGGGAAGAGGAGAGGAAGCGGGGAAAAGAGAGGAGGATTCAGCCGAGAAGTAGGAGGCATTCCCGAAGAAGGTAACGTCAGCAGAGACAAACTGCTGACGAAGAACAGAGTTAAAGCAACAATAGACTTTCTGAGTGGTGGAGTACCCCAGAAAGACACATTTGGTGGAGCGAGGGGATAGCTTGTCACGGGTGGCAGATGGGGTATACACAAATGCAGTGCATCCAAAGATTCGGAGTGGGAGAGGAAAAGGCTCCTGGCCCGGATACAGAATGGAGAATGGTGTTTTCCCGTGGAGAATGGTGGATGGAAGGCGATTGATGAGGTAGCAGGCCAGGAGAACAGCATAGCCCCAATAAGAGTGAGGGACATGCATCTGGGTCATCAATGTGCGAGCCACATCGAGGAGGTGACGGTTTTTGCGTTCCGCCACCCCATTTTGTTGGGAGGTGTAAACACAGCTAGTCTGATGAATAATGTCATGCTGCACACAAAAAGATGTAAACGCATGACTCAGATACTCTTTAGCATTGTCGGAGCGAAAGGTTTTAATAGAGACATTAAACTGAGTTTTTATTAACTGATAAAAAGAGATCCATACATCTAAAAGTTCAGAGTGATCTCGGAGGAGATACACCCAAGTACAGCGAGAAAAATCATCGATAAAAGTTACAAAATAAGAACTACCCCGACCAATGGTGAGGGTAGGAGCAGGTCCCCAGATATCGGAGTGGACAAGATCAAACGGACGAGTAGAGCCCCGACCTTGCCTTAGTGGGAAGGAGGAATGGTGATGCTTGCCGAGCTGACAGGCGTCGCATTGGAGAGGAGTACGAGACGGAGGGAGGTGGGGCAGAAGCTGATGTAGAAGTCATGGTGGAGGATGACCGAGGCGGAGATGCCACTGGAGTAGATCCGGACAAGAAGAGGAGAAGGCGTACAAGGCGGAAACATTGTCGAGGAAGTAGAGGCCTCCGCTCTCAGTCCCAGTAGCAATCGTCCGGTGGGAGCGCGGATCCTGAAAAGAACAAGAAGTCAGTGTAAATGTCACAGAACACTGAAGCTGCTTGCATAAAGAGGTAACATACAATAGATTGCACGGAAACTTGGGCACATAGAGAGTGTCCGCTAGTCGTAGTGACGGAGTAACATGAACCACTCCCGTCCCATGAACCGGGGAGGGAGAACCATCCACAACTACGACCGGGGGCAACCGATCATGTTGTTCGAGTAAAGAGAAGCACAGAGGATTGCCCGTCATGTGATTAGTGGCACCAGAGTCGATGAGCCATTTACCTTGAGTCACCATGTGAGCACTACCTGAGGATGTTACAACAGAGGCAGACGGCTTGGAAGAGTCACCGGAGGGGCGAAGATGGGGATGCTTCGTCCAGCAGCGGTCGAAAGTATGTCCGGTGCGGCCACAATGAGAACAGAGGTAGCGGGAAGAAGCACGGCCGCCGGACTAGTGACTGCGGCTACTAGAGCCACTCCGCTGAGTATGATGAGAATAGTTGTCCGGTGGTGGAGGAGGAGCGGGCAAAATGGGGCGCTGAAGGAGAGAGGTGACAGCAGTAATGCAGGCAGCGGTGGCATCTAAGGTAGGAGATTCAGCCTCACCCAGAATTTGCTGGCGGATCATGTCATAAGTATCAGGAAGCCGGAGCAGATAACACACAACCAGAAGCTCCTGGAAGTGCTTGTGTTGTTGAGCCAAATCCGCAGAAAAGGGGCGATTCTGAAGAATCTCAGCCCCAAGAGCCTGAACCTGTTGGTAGGCAGCAGCAGGAGACAAGGTAGGACGGGCAAAGAGGTCCGCATACAACGTATAGATGCGGGACGTCTGAGCCCCCTTGGAGTACAGAGCGGCAAGATGAAGCCAAGCGGCCTTGACCGTCTCATCATGATGTATGACAGGAAGGCACTCATTGGAAAGACTGTTCGCGAGCCAAGTATGCACAAGCGCGTCACTTGCATCCAAGTCATCAAAGAGAGGTGAAGTGATAGGAGGTGGGTCATCAACGAGATGGTGGCGTTTGCGTTGTGAGCGAAGTAGAAAGGTGAAAGAGACGCTCCAATCCGGATAGTTGGATCCAAGAAGCTTAGAAACGGTCCCAAGGTTCCCGGAAGGAGTAGGTGGAAGAGGCGGAGCCGGATTGGTGACAGGGGTGGTGGCAGTAGAGGCATCAGAAAGAGCCATAGGAGCAGGAAAAAGGAAGTTGGGCGGTTAGGAAACAACCCGCATGGATAGGAAAAAGATAAGCTGCAGCGGTCACGAGGGTAGAAACCAGCGGCCAGAAAAGCCACGACCAAGCTGCAGACCCAAGCAGAGGGGAAGAAGTCGGACGGCTAGAGGACAGGCCGCGCGAACAGAAGCAGGGCAAAAATAGGTCGCTGCGACAGGAGGCGACGGCTTAGAACAGGAAACAAAAGTCGCACACACAGAGGGCAACAAGAAGGAGAGGAAGAGGCCGCGCGGACAGGGAGCAAATCGGCGAGACAAGCCGCGCGGACAGCGAAGGCACATAATCAGGAGGAGTAGATCGAGTCATCTGATACCATGTAAGAACCGAACAAAAAACAAACCGAAATGGTTTTAACTGAAACTTTATTATCCGAAAAAGGTATCTATTACAAAGGTATGCCCTCCCTTATATAGAATGGAGGAGAGATGAGAGAATACAAATAAGAGATGTGGGACTAAAAATTTACAGGACTAAGCGAACTATACAAAACAAACCGCACAAGCCGCGCGGTTAGACAGAAGGGCTAACCGCACGGCTACCACCAGAGAGAAAGAGAGATTGCCAGGGGAGACCGCCAGACCGCCCGGTCTCCAAGCCGGCTGAGACAAACCACCATACCGCGCAGTCTTCAACCCGCCAAGACAGACCGCCAGACCGCCCGGTCACCAACTTCAACACAAGGCATGAAGGACATGAAGACGGAGGATCAGAAGGAGGACAACAGTGGGGGAATTGCTTTCTTGCAGAGATGACGACAACGTCTGTTGATGCTCTTGCCTCGATCAACATCCAAGATGATTAGATTGTCAACTTTGGTTGTGGTCACCATCTCACTGGCGATGTGATTAAGTTCGCAGCCCTCAAAGTGTGTGAAGGAAACGATGCTATCATCACGACTGAATGATACTGTTCACCCTGTGGAAAAATAAGGGGTAATATCACTAGGTAATGATGAAAGACCTCTCACCTTGAAGAGCGTATATCATGTTCCAAGAATGAGGAAGAGTTTGTTTTTTGTAACAAATGCAGTGGATGCCGGGTATCATGTCGTGTTTGGACCGAAGGAGGTGAAGTTTGTGAAAAACTTGTACGGAATTGATGGAGATGTCACTCACATAGGTAGGCGGGTGAAGGACCTATTTTTTATATCTGCTAATGCTTATGTAGAGAAGCTAAAGGGAATGATGACACAGTTATCTGGCATGAGAGGCTAGGCCATGTGGGGATGGACAGGTTGAAGATCATGGCAACCGAGAAGTTAGTAAATGACCTGTCAAGTCTTTCTTCTTGTGGAAACAGACACGTATGTGAAGCGTGTCAATTTGGAAAGTCGCATCAACTTCCATTTGACAGTTCGGAATCAAGGTGCAGAGCTCCGTTGGAGTGTGTTCATGCTGATGTTATGGGGTCGTGCAACACTTCTTCCTATAGAGGAAATAAATACATGTTGGTGATAGTATATGACTACACCAGATACACCTGGGTATACTTCATGAAAGAGAAGTCAGAAACCTTTGTGAAATTCCAGGAGTGGAAGGAACTCGTGGAAGGGAAGCTTGGGCTGCGAGTGAAGAAGCTAAAGATTGATAATGGTGGGGAGTTTACCTCTAACGCCATTGTGTCATTTTACAGGAGATCTGGCGTCTGGAAGGAGCTTAGTCGCGCCTATACTCCATAACAGAATGGTGTTAGCGAGAGAAAAATCCGCCATCTGTGAGAGAGTTGCAATAGCTGGATGTGCGCGAAAGGAATTTTTAAGGCCTTATGGGAGGAAGGAATGACATGCGCTGCATATGTGATAAACATGCTTCCTTTAAGTCCAAATCGAATGGTGTTCCCACATGAGTTGATGTTCAGAGAAAAACCAAGTGTGGCCCACTTTAAAGTGTTTGGTGCGACTTGCTTTGTTCACATTTCAGATCAGCTACTGTGAAAAAGAGAGAGAAAATGGACAAGAGGTAAATAAACTACAAACTCTATTGCTCCAAAAAGATAAAGATTACATAGGTATGCCCCCTTATTTATAGAAATTAGGGAAGATGAGAGAATACAACACACGATGTGAGACTAAATACAAGTCGGGCGGTCTACGCGGTTTGACATGGTCAAACCGCCCACTATACAACAAACAATGAAATAACAACTAGCTTCTAGCAAAGCTGCCAATCCACTAGGGTAGACTGTTGAAACAAGCCGATAGACCACAACTGCTGGTTGACAACAGACCGTAGTTGCGACTATCCACCAGACCGCAGCTCATGCAAGCTATCGGACTGCAACCGCGGGTGGCCATCAGACCGCAGTTGCGGTTAACCATTTGTCCGTTGCTGTGGCTACAACCAGACCACTGCGAAGTTTTATATTACTCTATTCACCCCCCCTAAAGTAAATCAGATCTAACCCCCATCTTTTAAATTTAGGGTTCTCCCAAAGGAGATTATGTTTGTGCTTCGTGTAAGAAAAGGGGGCATGATGCGGCCCATTGTTGGAGTAAGGATAAGGCCAATTTCCAGTGCATACAAAAAGGGCATTTGAAGTCGGAGTGCCTGCAGTCTCAGCCCCCGCTGCAGCTAGTCCCACTCCAAGCCTTGCCACCGCCTCAGCTTTTGGATAAAGGGAAGGGCAAGCTGAATGTGGTGACTTTGGAAGAAGCACAGACGTCCACCAAAGTGATCTCAGGTTAGATTCTAATCGAGTTCTTAGCTTTTAGCTTTAGTTTTAATATTTGTTCGTCTAGTCATGTATGCGATTTTATAGAGAAGTTTAAGGTAAAGAACCTTTGGGCGCACATTCCTTTCGATTCTAGTGCTACCGACTCGTTCGTGTCTACTACTTTCGTAGAGCGTCATCGTCTGACTCTCGATCTGGTTGGTGATTCATTTTGCATCAAGTTTCCTTCTAGTGATTCGGTAGTGTCAGACCAGGGTATCCAGAGTTGTCCGATCATTTTAGGTGATTTCTTAGATTTTGCTGATTTGAAGGTGTTAGATCTGGAGGACTTTGATATGATCTTGGGCATGGACTGGTTGTCCAGATATGATGTGGTTATCCAATGCAAGGTTAAGCATTTGGACTTCAAGATGCACAATGTCCACCCTATGAGTATGTATGGTTTTACGGTATGTGCTCTGAAACTTTTAGATTCCGGCTGTTTGGCTTGTTTGGTTTCAGTTTTGGAAACTATTGGTAGTTTGCCGCATGTCGAGGATGTTCCTGTGGTGCGTGAGTTTCCTAATGTTTTCCCAGTTAGTCTTCCTGGACTTCCACAAAGAGGTATGTGGAGTTTATTATTGATTTGGATTCAGGTACTCGCCCTATTGCTACGGCACCGAATCGAATGACCCTACATGAGATGGACGAGTTGCGTACCCATCCGGATGAGTTGTTGCAGTATGGATTCATTAGGCCAAGTTTTTCGCCTTGAGGTTCTCTCGTGTTGTTTGTTAAGAAGAAGGATGGATCTATGAGGTTGTGCATCGATTATAGAGAATTGAATAAGGTAACTATCAAGAACAAGTATCCCTTGTCGCGAATAGATGATTTGTTTGATCAGTTGCGTGGTAGTACAGTTTTTTCAAAGATTGACCTTCGTTCGGGCTACCATCAGTTGAGGATTCGTGAGACGGATGTTCTGCGGACCGCTTTTCATTCTCAGCATGGACATTTTGAGTTCTTGGTAATGTCCTTTGGATTAACGAATGCAACATTTACCTTCATGGACATAATAAATAGAGTGTTCAAAGGTTTTCTTGACTGTTTTATGGTCGTTTTTATTGATGATGTCCTGGTTTATTCCCGGAGTACTGGGGAGCATGCCCATCACTTGCGTTTAGTTCTATCCGCTTTAAGAGAACACAAACTGTATGCAAAGTTGAGTAAGTGAGAGTTTTGACTACCTCAGTTTTCCTTTTTGGGTCATATTGTGAACAAGGATGGAATTTCTATGGACCTAGAAAAGATAGATGTACGTAATGGATTGGAAAAGACCTACCACACCCAAAGAGATAAGAAGCTTCCTAGGGTTGGCAGACTATTGTAGAAGGTTTGTGGAAAGATTTTTTACATTATCTGCATCGCTGACTAAGCTTACGTAGAAGAACACAGTGTTTATGTGGGGCAATAAGAGCGAAGAAGCTTTTTAGGAATTGGAAAAGATGTTATATACTGCTCCAGTGTTGTCTTTGCCTACCGAATGAGTGGAGTATGTCGTTTATGTGGATGCATTGCACGTCGTACTTGGTTTTGTATTGATGCAAGAAGGTAAGATAATTGTGTATGGATCAAGGCAATTGAAGATTCATGAAAGGAACTACCCTACTCATGATTTGGAGTTTGTAGCAGTGATTTATGCCTTGAAGTTGTGGAGACATCTGTTGTATAGCGCATTGTGCAAGATTTACATGGACCATTAGAACTTGAAGTATGTCTTCACTCAGAAGGAGTTGAATCTGTGCCAGCATAGATGGTTGGAGTATGTCGTGGATTATGATGTTGATATTCTATATCATTCGGGCAAAGCCAATGTGTTCGACGATGCCTTGAGTCGGAAGACCGCTCAGATCTTTAATCTTTTGGTGGAATCTTTGGTGGAAGAGTTTTTGTTAATGGACATTTTTGTTGGGAGTAGTGACTTTCCAAACAGGTTGGAAGTGACAGAGCCTTCATGGATTACACTTACAAGGCTACATCAAATGGATGATCCTGATTTGTATCACCTTCGTAATAGAATAGAGAAAGGGGAATTACAAGACTATTCAATTGATGATGTGAGAACTTTGATGTACCGCGGTAGATACTGTATCCCCGCTATTGAGAATATTCGAGGTAAGTTGTGCAGTGAGGCGCACGGTTCTAGTGTTGCTTACCACCCTGGTTCTACTAAGATATATAGAGATCTCAAATAGATCTTATGGTGGTATGGAATGAAGAATGATATTGCCAATTTTATGTAAGAATGTTTCACCTGCAATCGAGTTAAGGCAAATCATGAATGGTCGGGTGACAAGTTGATGCTTTGGATATTCCACGTTGGAAGTGAGAGAGTATTTCTATGGATTTTATTATATGTTTGTCGAGATCTCCCCGAGGACATGATTCTGTGCAGGTCATAGTTGACAGATTGACAAAGTGTGCTCACTTCGTGACGTTCAAGATTGATTACTCCATGAAGAAGATAACAGAGTTGTATTTGGAAGAGGTCAAAAGATTGCATGGAGTACCTGTAAGCATCATGTCAGATCGAGATTCCAGATTTGCATCTCATTTTTGGAAGAGTTTGCAGGAAGGATTGGGTACCGATCTCAGGTATTCCACTGCTTATCATCTGTAGAGCAATGGTCAAACGGAGAGAGTTAATCAGATTTTGGAAGATATGATTAGATGCTACATATTGGACCACGGCGGGGCGTGGGACGAGCGGCTGAAATTGATGGAATTTGTCTATAATAATAGTTATCAGGAGAGTTTGCAGATGACCCCATTTGATAATTTGTATGAGAGATGTTGTAGAACTCCCTTGTTTTGGGCCGACGTTGGTGAAGGACCGTTGTTGGGTCCTAAACCCTTGGAAGAGATGAACACTTCTGTGACGCATATTCGAGAGAAGCTTCGAATAGCTCAGGAGCGTTATGAGAAGAACGTTAATCAGGGAAGGATTGATCTGGAGTTTGCAGTCGGGGACATGATTTTTCTCAAGGTTTCTCTGATGTATGGTGTTAAGAGGTTTGGAAGGAACCACAAGTTGGATCCTAGGTATGTGGGACCTTTCCAAGTTGTTGAGTGCATCGGAGTGTCAGCTTATAGGCTGGGTTTGCCCGCAAATTTCCCTGGTATGCACGATGTGTTTCATATGAGCCAGTTATGGAAATGTATGCTTAGTGAACGACATGTTCTCAATTCCGTGCCCTGGTTGCAGCCTAACCTTTCTTATATTGAGATGCATGTTTGCATTCTGGATACTCAAGATCAGGTGTTGTGAAGGAAGACAATACCCATTGTCAAAGTTTTGTGGCGAAACTAAGACGTGGAGAGTGCGACTTGGGAGTTGGAGTCAGCTATGATGGAGGATCATCCTCATCTGTTCTCCTAGTTTCTTTCGGTAAGTGTTTCTATTCAATAACCATTGGTTATTTTTCCTTCTTTAGGGGATTCAGTTGTATATCAAGTTTCGGGACGAAACTTTCTTTTAGGGGGAGTGACTGTAATGCCCCTGATTTTTTGATGTTTATTTTAATTTCTTTAGTATTGTATTTTTGACGTTAGGGTGTTACGTTGAAGCATAGTTGACGGGTACCGTTGCTGCAGCATGGATTTTGCTCATTGGTATCTGAGATTTTGACTTAGAATATTAGCACGACTAATTTCTAGTGTATTTTTGAAATTTCCCTTGCGAGGCGGGTTTGTTTTGGAACTCAATGACGTCTTTTTAGGATATTTGGTATTTTTATATCAGTCAGTTTTTACCCAAGTTTGGTTTGTCGGATTTTGATTTCGACTTCGTCGTTGGATTCGTAGCATCGATATTTAGCTTCGGTGCGAATTTCGTGGAAATCCGAGTTGGTTGGATTTTTTTCGGTAGTTTGGACGTTTATAATAATAATAATAAAATATTATAAGCATAAATACCCTTACGATTTAGACGGAACCCTATTCATCGTCTTCTTCCCTAGCCGTCAGACTGATTTGCGGAGGAGGGAAAGTGGCGGACTTCGCAAGATTTCAGCCGCCGATTGTAGTGGCTCTGGTGCACGAAATTGTCGTCAGAGGATAGATTAGAATAGCTCTCGTCGAGATCTACATTCGATCATGCTGTGAGTTTTTCCCGTTCCTTGAATTTTTGGGAGTAGGGAATTCGTTTTTGACCCTTGTTTGCCCCGACAAGTTTCAGGAATCGTTGCCTATGTGTTCTTGCAGCCAGATCTTGGAGGAGGAGTGCTTGTGTGGCCGGATTTTGGGCGATTTGTGGCAAATGGTGATTTCTTCCCCTTACTAGGTCTTCGTTTGTGTATTTCCTATTGCTTTCCTTCCCTACTTAGCATTTAGGAGTAGTGTAGGGTTCGGACAAGGCTGATCTGCTGTGTTGTGTTGGATTTCCGGTTATGGGCCATCCGGCTATTAGATGGCAGTTAGCCTAGGTAAACCCGCCGATTAGGTAACAGTTGGCCTAAGTAAAATTCGTCGTATATGACAGTTAGATTAAGTTTAAATTCGTTTAATATGGTGGGGTCAGCCCGAGTGAAGTTCGTCAAGTATGAGTTTTGGACTAAGTCAAATCGTCGAATAGCCTAGGCATTGAGTAAAGTTTGATTTGTCGAGTAATCTCGACAAATTCGTCCAGTATCAGGCTTGCGTTGAGTGAATTGGTTTTGGAGTCGAGAGCGTTGAGTGATATGTGAGTATAAGTAAAATGCGTCATGTAATCTCGACGAATTTGTCGAGTATTGGCAGTTTGGCGTCGAGAGCATTGCGTGAACCAGACATCATTGAGTGCTTTGAGTGTTAATGCCTTCTGCATCGAGTGCGCTGAGTGGACTTAGCTAGGCTTCGAGTACGACAAATTTCTCGGGGACTTGAGTTATGTTTGTTGATTCGTTGTGTATCAAGTTAACCAATTTTTTGAAGTATAATTCTGAGTGTCTACTATATTCGTCGAGTATACTCAACGAATCAGGGTGGACTTAGAATTTTTCTTGCTGAATTGAGTCCAATTCGTCGGGTTTGGCATTAGGGTGATTTTTTGGGATTTTTCTTCCTTTTTGTCATTGGATAAATCTTGTGTTTTCAACGGGGTTTTATCAGTGTTTTATGGATGCTTTTGGTGTAGCCCATGGTTGGTAGTGGATAAAGGACCACCAACTTAAGGCCAGCTTATGAATCTTTGCCCTGGTGGGTTTACCCGATGTGGGTTTGTGACTGGGTGTGTGGAGGAGTAGACCACCACTGCAGGTGCCGGTATTTCCCCAATTTTGGGTGTGCCAAGAAATAATACCACCTTTACTTGGGCCCTTGTGAAGTTTTTACTGTTGGTGTGTGGAGGAGGAGACCACCACCGCAGGTGCCAGATTTTGCCCATGTTTATGCTCATTTTATGATGAGTTTGCTACTCTTATGTATATTTATACACTTATATAAATGTTATATAAAGCATAGATCTTTATCGCTTATACTCTTTCCTACTTATTACCTTGTGGTTGAGTGCGGATGTTTTCCTTTCAGCTTCATGTTTGGGTTGGTAATGCTTTGACTCCTTTAATTTCATGTGAAATTGATTTTTATTCGCCACTTGTACATTCTTGCTGATGTGTTATTTTATTTGGAATGCCTCATGTTTGGAGCAGTAGCTGGTTGAGTGGCTAGGGTTGGTGGTTGCTAGTGTTCTGTAATTATTGCAGTCGTCTTTTACTCATCATTGTGAGGTAGTGTTGTTGTTTTGCTGTTTAGTTCAGACATACATGCTTTTTGGGTGGGTTCGTGTTAGGTTGTTGGTGCCCACTAGAGTTTTTATATTGTTAAGTAACTTGCTAGCTGCTTAGTCTCGTCTTGATGACTTGTTGGTTTATTTGCTCTCTGGAGAGGTTTTATGCTAAGATTGTCTGTCAGTTATTTTTTTTAAAAAAAGTATAAAAGTATCATTTTGACTATCTCATTCATAGCATTATTTTAAATCAAAGTCACTATATTTTAACTAAAGTAAAAGCATTCATATACTTATATTAAACCTAGAGATATGCATATCATGAGTTGTCCTATTTGGATGTTTATGCTCATGTAGGACGTTAATCTATATAAACAAAAGTATTTTCCGCAGCGTATATTCATATTTTCACTTGTGGACTAGTTGATTCACTGAGCCAAGGGATACGACCATCAAAACTTAACTTAAATTACAGCTTTCTTCATAACAAACTTGAGAGTTACATATAAAGAGTTAGGTTCGAGTTCTTCATAAGCGCATGTAGTTATCCCCTGCATGGCGTGACATCATGACGCATGTTTTCTCTTACTCTGATATATTATTTAAATACGGAGAAAATACGGGTTGTGACAATCGCTCCCAAGCCAAAGATTCGCGCCCGAGAGAAAAAATCGTGTTTGTGCAAAAAAACGTGTCCGGGGGAAATATCGCATGCCCGAGCGAAACATCGTGCCCAAGCAAAAAAATTGAGCACGACGAAAAAATCAATTCCGGGCGAAAAATCGCGCTAGGCCAAAAATTCACGCCCATGCCAAAATTTAGCACCCGGGCCAAAAAATCATGCACAGGTAGAAAAATCGCTTTAGGGGTAATTTATCGTGCGCCCGTGAAAAAACATCGCGCTCAGGCGAAATAATTCGTGCCCTGACAAAAACATTGTGTCCGGACGAAAAAATCATGCTCGGGAAAAACTCGTGCAATAAATTAAAGTAGAACATGAAGCTCATGGGATACTGTTGGGTCCATTGATCCCAATGTCCTGGATTTGAAGAAGGACCAACAAATAATGTATACACATATGGTGATCTAACTTGTGTTCAAGTTTAATGATTGCAGATTGTCCTAGTATGCAGTGATGAGACAGATAACCTAAGTGGCTAAGTCGGGTAAGTTTTTACCTAAGTGGTGGAAAGACAAAAACTGTCCAAGTCCACACGCATTGAGTGAAGGTCAATCACTCAATGCCAGATGACTTATAGGACTGAGTAAAGCCTATTTAGTCAAAGCCATAAAGTGGCAAGCTTAGAATGCGTCCAAGCCCACAGACGTTGAGTGAAGTCAACTCATTCAATGCCATACAACAAAAGGCTGTGAGTCAAGCTAATACAGTCAATGCCTAAAGAAATATGAGCTGAAAATGGCTAAGTTCACAGGCATTGAGTGTAGCTCACTCACTCAATGCCTTAACTTCACAATTGTTGAATAGCTGAGCTCAGAGTTTGTCGAACTAACTTCTGAGTTCGTCGAGTTGAACTTTCACTTATTCGTCGAGCTGAGCTCAGAGTTCGTCGAATTGAACTCTAAATTCATCAAACTGATCTATTACTTATTCATCGAGCTGAGCTTAAAGTTCATCGAACTGTGTTCTAAATTCGTCGAGCTCAAACTGAATTCTGAAACAGAAAATCTAGCTAAGGCAGAAAGCAATGAGTGAGGCATGGTCACTCAATGCTCTCAATGTCATGACACAAAATTAGTTAAAGCAAAAAGCATTGAGTGAGGCATACTCACTCAACGCTCTCAACGCTTAAGATGCTGAAGAAGCAAAATGGTTTAGGTAGAAAGCGTTGAGTAAGACATGTTAACTCAATGCTCTCAACGCCTAAAATGCAAAATACATTTAACGCACAAGGCGTTGAGTGAAGTATGTTCACTCAATGCTCTCAACGTCATGCATAAAGAAAAGGCTGTAGAAAGGGTCAAGGCAAAAAAACGTTGAGTGAGCTTTACTCACTCAACACTATCAATGCCTAGATAGACAAAACTATCTAAGACTTTGGCGTTGAGTGAAGCTCATTCACTCAATGCCTATATTGCTGATGCTTGAATTTTGATTAAGCCTTTAGGTGTTGATGTCAGCAAGTCAAAAAGTCAATGAGGCAGATCAAGTTAGCAGTTGATATAAACATATTCAACATCAAGATTATTGGTGCCATCTTCATCTGCACCAGTTAGCAAGCTCAGGGTAATTCACTGAGAAAGAGATAACAGCTAGGGCCGACCCTTGCTGCAGGTACTTCACAAATCCAGCCAATAAATCCTAGAGAACATTCTCTTGGGGAGCTGTGAAGAAGGAGATAGGGCTGAGCAGTTGGCTCAGTTCAGAAAGGTGCAGAGAAGCTAATCTGTAAGTTACTTCCAACATAAGCAAAATCATGTACATCATTGTTGCTGTGAAGAAAAGATGGCTGAACTTTTGGTTCAGTTCAGAAAATGGCAGAACAATGTTCTGTAAGTCACTTCCATCTCAAGTGGATATACTTGTTTCTGTGAAGTAGTTGGGGGGCTAAGGTATACTTAATCCAGAAAAGTAGACTCAGAAAAACATTCCTGGTGTCAAAGTGGGGCTGAGTCTAACTCAGTCATGGTAGATTGGCACAGAGGAATTCCTCTTGTGTCCAATCAAGAACCTCAACAACCCACTTCCATCTTGTAGGATCCTTTGTGGATCTGAGAGCTAGGAGCAAACTTGCTCTGAGGTAGGTGATTTTTACTTACTTAGAAGTAGGACAATATTGCCTGAGCTGTAGGAGAGTGAATCTCTCTGAGTTGTAGGAGCAAGTTTGCTCTGAGATAGGGCTATCCTACATAGCCTGAGTGGTAGGGCTTAATTGCCTGAGGTAGGTGATACTTGTATCACTGAGTGTAGGCCTTTGTGGCTAAGGTGTAAGTCTTGGAGGAGACTGAGAGATCCTGAGGGATACGGGGTGTAAGCTCTTTGGAGCACTGTTTTGGAGAAGTGCCTTGACCAATAGGAAGTTGGCAAGGTGGGAGGAGAGTGTATGTACCCAAAGATTAAAGAACCACTATAAATATGTGTGTACTCTATTGTGTTACTTTTCTTTGTGCAGGTAGCCTATCTTGAAAGCAAAACTTAATCTACCAATAAAGCAGCGGACTAAAAGAGAATCAAAATGGTCACTAAGGACTAAGAAACCTATTCCCCACTCCCATAGGTGATTTAGCTATCCTTAAAATAAAGACTTTCAAGTGGTATCAGATGGAGGTTGCTAAAAAGGACCTAACAGTATGAGTTGACCTCAAAGGATAGCTAAAAGGGTTTTAACTTATGTGTTCAAAAGAGAATCATAAGGTGTGGATATCAATGGAGCTTCAAATCAGCAAAAATACAAGAAGACCATTGAACTACTGGCTGCTCTTACAGAAGACAAAGTCTTTCCAGATACAAGAGTAAAGATCAGGGCACCTCTGTCACATTCAGATAGTGACTCAGAGGTGGATGAAGCTAAGATAGGTGAATGCAGGAGCCATGAACTAACAACTACACCAGAAGAAGAATCATTCCAGAATCAGCCTGAACAAAGTCAGGTATATTCCCCATGTAGCTCATCCTCAGAGTCTGAATATGAGTCTTGCTCAGGCTCTAATGCATCCTCATCAAGTGATGATGAGATTCCTCTATCAGAAGATGATATCAATTAATTGATTGAAAATCATGCTGCACTTCTGAAACCTTTCAAGAAAAGCAAGTTGCTTGTTAAGAAACAAGCAAATGAAATAGCCTCCCTACAGATGACTACTTCCCAGCAAGATGAAACTTCATCTTTGCTATGTCTAAAAAAGAGGGAAGCAGCTTATCTGAAGATCATGGTAGATATCTATGTTGAGTCCATAAAATATAAGGACTATATTATCAAGGATCTTGAAGAGAAACTTGAAAGGGAGAAGAGGAATGTGGCCAATTTCTCTAAGATAGATGCTATCAAGAGAAAATATAAGTCTGAGTGGATCTCTAAAGTTATCCAATCTCAAAGAATAGGCCAAGCTCCTATCCAGCCTCAGTCAACCTTTCACAAGGTAGTTCTCCCATCCAACAGGCATGACCAAGTCTGTAAGTGTGGTCACTGGAGGTGTAAGAATCTTCCTTGTAAGACAACAAAAGTTCCTTACAATAGAAGAAGAAAGGACATGGGACCGAGTGCTCAGAAGGCTCTCCATGAAGAAGTGCAAAAGGCCCATCCTGTACCTTTTGTATTTAATGCACCAGCTTTATCACTCTTGAGCAAGGCAGTGGCCTTTTATCAAAGTCTCCCTGCACACACTCTGACCAAGGGTAAATCTGCCAGGAAGCAAGACTTGGAATCTTCTAAAGGCACCAACAGCATGGCCTCTACAAAGAGAACTGCTGCTAATAGACCTTGTGAAAAACCAAGCTCTTCTCATGATAGACCTACTCTCAGTCAGACTGTGACTAAGAAAAAATGGAACAAGGAAGCTGCTCTTCCTTCTGTTCAGTCTGCAGTCAACCATGCTGCCATACCTGCTTAGAAGAGAAGATATAATATTCATGAGTGTTGGTGCTGTGTCAAAGTGAGCCACTTTGTCATAGATTGTTGGGACAACCCCTGTGTGCCAAAGGCAAGGCAGTGTCTTCCTGACAGGACTCCTGCAGGTAGATATATGCATTCCTATGCTAACAAGAACTTAAGACTCAAGACATCTTGGGTTCCTAAGATAAGCTAATTTCTATCTTGCAGGATAGTCCAAGTGGCTATAACCATTTATGGTCCTTGGACAGAGATGTACCAGACCCAAGTCTTGGTATAAGGAATGATTCAACTCATCATCATGCACAAGATGTCAAAGACAAGTGCAATTATTAAGGGGGAGCTTGCAAAGGAAAGCCAGATGAACATCAAAGGCTAAAGATCAGAAGCAAGGTTGCTGGTATGCCCAAAGACTGTGAATCCAGTATGGGCTTCAAGTCTTCAGGGCAGAGATAAGTTGAATTCACCTAGCTTTTAATTATACTATTTAATTGTTAAATTGATTATGCATGATAAAGATAAGGTAACTGAAACAAATGTCTGAGAAGACGTGAAGTCATTAGTCTAAAGAACTCTTCTCAATAAATATGTTAGTAGCTCACATGTTCACCATGCCATAAGAAGTAACTAGTCTCAACATACCCAAATACATACTACATGTGCAACACTAGGTTAGATAAGTATCAAAATTTGGTTTAATAATTGAGTTTGGGGGCTAATACACTCTCAGTTGAAATTAATGTAAGGATATTTAAATTATGTCTAATTGCACCCCAATAAAACACATATTAGAATGTGTACTGCAGGACAATCTTACCCCTACAAATTAGGCCAACACAGTTAGGTGCTAGTTGCAATCTAATTACTAAAGAAAACAGATGTTGAGCAAAATAAGCTTACTCAGCAAAAAATGTAGAAAAGACGGGCTGCATATATGTGTTGGATTTCAATCCTGGCCATTGATCAAAATTAATCATCAAAATAGGTCGTGACTTTTTGCCTTCTTTTTAAGAATAACTATAAATAAAAGAGCTTGTGCAATAAGCAAAGTCACTGTTCATTACCCTCTCCCGCCCGTATTCGCTGAATCGACAAAAAGTCATTTTCACTAGCCTTCTCAAATTCTCCGGTGAAATGGCACCCAAGGGATAAGATTTTCTCTTCGAAGGAGCAGAGGTTGATGCTCCGGAAGAAGTTCAGCAGGTGCTTAATCTTCTACAAAAATCTGACCTAGCTTTCATCCCGACGGAGCCCTGTCTTCTGTGGAAGAGGGAAATGCTAGAGTTGTTCACCAACGCCAAAGCAGATGCTTCAGCAGGTAAAGTCAAGACCATACTAAGCGGGAAGAAGTTCAAGATTACCTCCAGAAGGCTCAGCAAGGCTCTGCAGTTGCCAAAGCTCTCTGCAACTGAGGACGAAGAAGAGCTATTGCTGGATAGTGTAAAATCAGTAATGAAATGGTGTGGACTATCCAAGCACACCACCAGATCAATTCTACAGAAAGAACTTAACCTGAGAGGTAAGTTTCTAGCCGATGTAATCTGGAAAGCTCTGATATGCAAAACAAGCTCACATGACAAAATTCCAAAGAGAATGTTTGAACTAATGGCAAGGGTCATACTGTCCAAAAGAATTGATTGGGGAAGAGTGGTGTTTGAAAGAATAGTGGATTGCATGGCCGAACCAAATTTGGGGAGAATCCTATCATTATATCTGCGAGAAACAGTCCCAGAAATTCTGAATTTGAAGCTTGGGGCAAAGATTCACCACATGAGAAGAATGAATATCAGGATGCTTGAGAGATGGGATAGGGTACTTCAACCCCATGGATCATCAGCTGAGGAAAGGAAAGGAAAGAAGAGTGTTGTTACTGAGCCCAGCTCCTCTAGCAGCTCATCCGAGGAGGAAGAGCCTCACAATTCAGAACCATCATCATCTGCTGAAGAGTCTAGGAGGGGCATGAATATTCAGGTGTCAGCCTCTTCTAATCTTACTCCTCTTAGTTGTGTAAGTAGACCAGAGTCAGATATTATCCCTGAAGATGATGATCCTGCTGCTGAGTTGATTGGATTTGTTGCAAAGGAAGGAGATGATTTACCTTCCGCTAAGGATGCTAGGCAAATATCAGAGGAAATTGTTAACAAGATCTCTGCATAAATGATGGAAGATGCTTCCAGGCATGTTGATACAGATGATCACCTGCCTACACTTGATGATGCTGAAGTTTCCAGCCATCAGAGTGAGGGGGAGCATCTGCTGGAGGAAGTTATGGAAATAGCATTCGCTAAGTAACAATCTACAATGGCTGAAGGGGAGCAGCTTGTGGAAAAGATAATGCAAGATGCATTAGTTATGGGGGAGACTCTTTAGCTACCACCCAAGGATAGTCAGCCTACTGAAGTAGAAGTTATTGCTATCGATCTGCATGTCAAGGAGGGCATGATAGGAGTTGAGGGGGAGATTCAATCTGAACACCCTGCTTAGAAGGAAGTTCTTAACATTGATTTCTCAATGTCAGGTAGAGATTCAGATGCTCTAAAAAGTGAAACAGATGTAAATGAGCCTGATTCTGATGAGAAGGAAGAGGTCAGGGCAGTTCCTGATGAAGGCACATCAGCTTAAACAAACCAGATTCCACCTATTTTCCTTGCACTACTGAAAGGTCTGTTATATGAGCAAAGGAGGGCACTACAAAATTATGTGGATGATGCCCTTAAGGATATTAGAAATGATCTGGCAACTGAGATCAAATCTATTGGATTTGAACTTAATCTGCTGAAAGGAGAAACAATCAAATTCTTCACAAGATCTTCTGGAGCTGTAGATTTTACATTGGAGAAACTAGATGTGTCAGGTCAGAACATTGCTATTATCATAGAAAATCAGGTGACTCGGGCTAAGAATAGTGTGACAAACCATGAAAATGATAAAATTCTGAGAAGTGAACTGTTGATGCGCGGAAACGTCGCGGGGCACCAGCCAGCTAACACGGAGGGGGTGTTCAATCTCACAAGCTAGGAGAGGAGGAGAAGAGGGAAGGAAGGAAGCCTCTGAGTGCTCGAGAGTGGAGCAAACGGCTTGTCAAAGAGAGTTGCGGGGATAGAGGAAAGAAGCTTGATCAACAGAGCAGGTTGATCAAGAGAGGAGAGGGAGGTTGAACAGGAGCTGTCGAGCAGACGACTAAGGGGACGGTTGTGCTTGCAGGTTGGATGCCGAGGAGAGCTGAGCTGAGAAGAAGTTTGCTGAGCAGAGGAGCAAGACTTGCTGAGCAGAGGAGCAAGACTTGCTAAGCAGAGAAGAAGAAGAGGGGGCCGCTAGCAGCGGCAACAACACACTTCGCCCGCTGCGGCCTAAATGCCACTCCTGCGACGGGCTTTCCTTTTATTAATAGCTAGAGATTACAAGCTTACAAGTACACCTTTACAACAAAATCACTTAAAGGGTACAAGGAGAAGCTGGCGGCTAAGAGAGAAGAAATTGCCAGAAAGCAGGGAGGAGAAGCTGCCAGAGACTAAGTAAAAGAGTCTGCTGGCAAGCTAGAGGACTGAGAAACTGAGTCTGCAGAGTCTGCTGGCAAGCTGCTGAAGAGCTGTGCGGACGGGAAACTGAGTCCGCAGAGCTTGCTGGAGGAGGTGATGACGGACTGCGCGGACTGGAAAACGGAGTCCGCAGGGGCTGCTGGCAAGACTTGCAGGATCCAGACAGATGCAGAATGAGAGGCACCATGTGATATTTATAGGCCCAGGGGAGTTCTTCTAGAAGCGGGGCCCAGTGACATCAGCATGACGACCTGCGCGGACTCCGCGGACAGAGATTTTGCGTCCGCCACTGTTGAGCAATGAAGCGATCGGAAGGACCCGCCTGCAGAGAACTGGAGGTCGCCCCCTAGCGGGCGACCTGGGCGGACTCCGGGAGGAGTCCGCCCAGCAGGCCGGAGGCCGCCCCCTAGCGGGCGGCCTGGGCGGACTCCAGGGTGGAGTCCGCCCGGCAGGGTGCAGGGGCCGCCCCCTAGCGGGCGGCCTGGGCGGACTCCAGGGGGAGTCCGCCCGGCAGGGTGCCGGGGCCGCCCCCTAGCGGGCGGCCTAGGCGGACTCCAGGGGGAGTCCGCCCGGCAGGGTGCCGGGGCCGCCCCCTAGCGGGCGGCCTGGGCGGACTCCAGGGTGGAGTCCGCCCGGCAGGGTGCCGCGGCGGCCCCCTAGCGGGCGGCCTGGGCGGACTCCAGGGGGAGTCCACCCGGCAGGGTGCCGGGGCCGCCCCCTAGCGGGCGGCCTGGGCGGACTCCAGGGGGAGTCTGCCCGGCAGGGTGCCGGGGCCGCCCCCTAGCGGGCGGCCTGGGCGGACTCCAGGGGGAGTCCGCCCGGCAGGGTGCCGGGGCCGCCCCCTAGCGGGCGGCCTGGGCGGACTCCAGGGGGAGTCCGCCCGGCAGGGTGCCGGGGCCGCCCCCTAGTGGGCGGCCTGGGCGGACTCCAGGGGGAGTCCGCCCAGCAGGGTGCCGGGGCCGCCCCCTAGCGGGCGGCCTGGGCGGACTCCAGGGTGGAGTCCGCCCAGCAGGGTGCCGGGGCCGCCCCCTAGCGGGCGGCCTGGGCGGACTCCAGGGGGAGTCCGCCCGGCGGGCCTGGCCGCCCCCTTGCGGGCGACCTGGGCGGACTCCGGGGGGAGTCCGCCCGGCTGGCGGGCAGAGGCCGCCCCCTAGCGGGCGGCCTGGGCGGACTCCAGGGGGAGTCCGCCCGGCTGGCCTGGCCGCCCCCTTGCGGGCGGCCTGGGCGGACTCCAGGGGGAGTCCGCCCGGCAGGCGGGCAGAGGCCGCCCCCTAGCGGGCGGCCTGGGTGGACTCCAGGGGGAGTCCGCCCGGCTGGCCTGCCCGCCCCCTTGCGGGCGGCCTGGGCGGACTCCAGGGGGAGTCCGCCCGGCAGGCGGGCAGAGGCCGCCCCGGGTGGGTGGCCTCGGCGGACGGCGGCAGGAGGCCGCCGCCCCTCGGGCAGCAGGGAGGTCGCCCCTGGTGGGCGGCCTCGGCAGACGGCGGCTGGAGACCACCGCCCCTTGGGCGAAATGGGAGGCCGCTCCTGGCAATGCTGTTGGCGGACTCCTGCAAGGAAAAGTACTGCATGATTAGCGGACCCAACCGCATGCCCCGCGAGGGTGAGCCATGGGAATAGCCCTCCGTCCCGTAGGGCATGCGATTGCTAGGAGACCTAGGCGGATAGGGACAACTGTCCGCCTACGCTGGGGCTCATCGCGATCAAAGAGAGAGAATCTAAGGGTCGCGATTAGCCAGCTGGCCACCTTGGGAAGGATCGCCGATTTCTGGGTTAACATAATCCCCGCACTTTTTCAAGTTCCGAAAGGAACTTCGAAAAAGTTGGAGACCCACGAAAATCGTGATCCCCCCCAACGGAAGAAGAGGAGCAAGGAGAGATAGAACCTGAAGACTCTCCTTACAAGCTTGGTGCTTCCTGTCTATTTTCCTGCAAGAGGAAAGTTAGGGCAAATATGTATAGGTGGCACATCGAGTGTGTACCTGAATTTGCTTTTGCAAAACGAAGAAGGCGTGTCTTCTGTAAATGTTCTGCAAAACAAAAGTGAGGAAAGCAGAAGGACATAACAACCCGCAAGTACCTGCAAGGGACCTGCAAGTGTCTGCTAGTTTCTGCAAAGGAAGAGTTAGGAGCATGCACAATATATAAGAGTAACTTGCAAGTACCTGTGAAGAAACTTGCAATGATTTGCTGATCTCTGCAAAAAGAGAGTTAGGAGCAGGTATCGTATAAAAATAAGCTGCAAGTACCTGGATGAGGCTTGCAGGTGTTTGCTACTCTCTGCAAGAAGAGGAGTTAGAAGCAAATAAGATATGAAGATAACTTGCAAGTACCTGTGAAGAGAAGGCTTGCAAGTGTTAACTGCTGACTGTTAACTGTCGACAAGATAAGGCCGATATGACCAATTAGCAAGGAGAATGCCTGATGAATACTATTATGAAGCCCAGATCAATAAACTGTGTTAACTGCTGACAGATATGACTGGATTGCGATAGCATGGCTGATAGCGCTTGAGCAAACAATGTATAGAAGACAAGAGCAATAGAGCTTATATAGGTAGAGTGCGAGTCATCATCCGATAGAGCTTTGAATAAGCAATTCATATAGGATGAGCACGAGCAAAGTGATTGCTGGAAATCCTTTTGAGATAACCCATGAAGGTTGATGAGATGGGGTCGATATGACCAAGTAGCAAGAGAAATGCCTGATGATCATTATCACGAAATCCAGATTAATGAATCGAGCGCTAGCTGCTGACATGACTGGATGGACATGATCAAAATGAATGCCAGAATCCTTTTGATAGGTGGGATTAACCTGTTCACCTGTGAAAGGAGGGAAGAGAGAAAAGGAGGGCTGCACCCGGAATGATTAAAGTGGGTTGAATGCTGCCACAGGTGTTCCCCGTGGGCCTTATGCATCACTTGCCCGAGAAATCATCCCGAGTATAGTCCTACTCAAAGCGGGCTGGCCGCGCATCCTCAAGGAGGGGGGAAAGGAAAAAGAGGTCCATGTTCGGAATGACTACAGAGGGTTGAATGCTGCCACAGGTGTTCCCCGTGGGCCTTATGCATCACTTGCCCGAAAAATCATTCCGAGTATGGTCCTGCTCAAAGCGGGCTGGCCGCGCATCCTCAAGGAGGGCACAAAGCAAGGGAAGGTCCTGAGAAGGACCGCTGGAAGCAAGGAAGATCCTGAGAAGGATCGCTAGAAACTCTGCTCTCTTGCCCTGGCCACAAGCATCACTGATCAAGGAGACAGGTTGCGCCAAGAGGCCTATATTGTCTGTGTATTGATCAGTGGAGTTGTGAGAACCCGAGAGGCATGGATCGAGGGTACCAGAGAGTTATTCGGCCACCACAGTTGAAGGCTGATCTAAGAGACAAGGCTACGCTTGATTGCCATTGCTTGTCCAGCGAAGATCATCCTAACCGTAGTGTTTCCTATAAGACGCACAGCAGAGCTAACACATGGGGCTCCCCTAGCACACACTCTGTGTCAAATGCTGGCTAGGATCCTAAGCCTGAAGCCCATAATCGTAGATGAACTGCTCCCACTACACATATGGGTAAACTCCCGCCATATATGGTCGAAGCGGTAGTGCGAGAACAAACTACGGAGGGAACGTTTCAGACTCGGCGAAATCTCATTGGCGTATTGATCCCAGAGAGAGAGAGAGAGAGAGAGACAACAAAAAGGAAACTGTGTCAGTACAGGATCTCTGAATAAAAGCTTTGCAGAAAAGCAAGAAAATAACACTGAGAAGTGTTGTAAAGAATGTATGAAAGAGGGAGAGAGTAAGGGTTGAGATAACCCCTGAAGGTTGCAAGGAGCTCCGGAGGACTGTGAAGTCCATCGCTTTGGAGGACTGTGAAGTCCTTGCTAGTTCAGAATAGCCTTCCCAGCACACCCTCATCGTCTGCGTCGAAGCATTCGACTTCTTGGTTCACAATGAGGAGAGGAGGCTCTTCGACGTGGTTCACTCCCCTTGAGGAGCAAGGAACATCTGAAATTTCTTTTCCCTTTGAAGTTGCTTGATCAGGGCGATCTTCTTTAGGGAGCAAGTCATGCATCTTGCACTGCCGGAGCATCCTTTGCACAAGCTGGCGGAATGCTCGGCAGTTTTCTGTTCGATGGCCTGACTCTTTGTGGAATTCACAATAAGGCTCTGAGTCTCTAGACCTCTGATCTGTTGGCCGGTAGGGCTTCTTGTAGCTTGCCCTGTCTTTCATGATCTGGATCACTTCTTGCACGACGTCGTCAAGATCAGACTCATGCAAGTCATCGTCTTGCTGCTGTTGGACAGCTGCTGTTTGAGAAGGAGCTAGCGGTAGCAATGGATCTTGAGCATCACGGCTCGGGAAGGAGTATCGCTGGCGATGAAGCCTTCTCTCCTTCCTTGATTGAGCTGGGAAACGATTGTAAGGAGACCTTGGAGGTTGCCTGCGGAACGGATCTTTCTCTGATACGAGCTTGGAGACGAAGCCTGGATTGCTCTTCTCGCCTCGGATGTATGAGTTGGCTAGAGCGATCAGCTCTTGGTATGTCCTTGGAGCACGGACATTAGCTTCAAATTTGAGAGGCCCTTCACGAAGACCGTGGATAAGAGCCACTCGGTACATTTCTTGATCAACGATTTCGATGTCCAGAATCTCTCTCTGGAATCGATCAACAAATTGAGACCAGGTTTCATCACTGCGCTGTCTGATCTCAAAGAGGGATTCAGGACCGCCCTTTCTCTTGGAGGAGGTAGAGAATCTGAGAAGGAACTCTCTACGAAGATCGAGGAAGGAAGAGATGGAGTGAGGACGGAGGCCATAGAACCAATCCCTCACTTGCCCATCAAAGGTTGTCACAAGGAGCTTGCACTTGGTTGCATCTGACAGAGTCTTGAGAGCAACGGCTGATTCGAAGGCTTGAAGGTGCTTGACCGGATCAGTCTCTCCAGTATAGATTGGCAGTCGAGGCTCTCTGAAGTTTGCTGGAGTAGGTTCAAGGCGAACACTCTCAATAAAGGGCGACGGCTCTTCCTGCTCTCCCACAACATAGGGATTAAAGGGAGCATAGACTGCAGCTGCAAAAGAAGTAGGGGGGTAGAAAGGAAAGGTTGCTGCAGGAGCAGAGGCAGGAGCTGGGGGGCAAGGATGACTTCCTTGAAAGTTGAGAAATCTAGCAGGACTTCCCCGGGCTGCTTGCCGGAAGAAGTTTTGGCGAGTGGCAAACTCTTCATCTTGAGTTCGCAAAGGAGCAGCAGGACCTTGCGGGAAGGTTGGGGTGTAAGGCGGATAGAACGGAGGACAAGCTTGAGAATAAGCTTGCTTATGCTCTGATGTTGGTGTTGGGTTGATTGGAGCAGCTGGAGCAGCTGGAGCAGTTGCTGGATGAGAATCTAATCGCTGCGTGATCGCAGCAAGGACTTGGTTGATTGCTTGGAACTGTTGAGCATTCTCACGGCGCGACTGCTCAAAAGCTTCCCAGAGAGGATCTTCACTGGGACTTGGAGCAAAGTTCTCGGCTGATTGATCTGACATGGCTAACTGTCGCTGTTCACCGTCTGACCGGATCTGAAGGTCGCGTGTTAACTGTTGATGCGCGGAAACGTCGCGGGGCACCAGCCAGCTAACACGGAGAGGGTGTTCGATCTCACAAGCTAGGAGAGGAGGAGAAGAGGGAAGGAAGGAAGCCTCTGAGTGCTCGAGAGTGGAGCAAACGGCTTGTCAAAGAGAGTTGCGGGGATAGAGGAAAGAAGCTTGATCAACAGAGCAGGTTGATCAAGAGAGGAGAGGGAGGTTGACCAGGAGCTGTCGAGCAGACGGCTAAGGGGACGGTTGTGCTTGCAGGTTGGATGCCGAGGAGAGCTGAGCTGAGAAGAAGTTTGCTGAGCAGAGGAGCAAGACTTGCTGAGCAGAGGAGCAAGACTTGCTGAGCAGAGAAGAAGAAGAGGGGGCCGCTAGCAGCGACAACAACACACTTCGCCCGCCGCGGCCTAAATGCCACTCCTGCGACGGGCTTTCCTTTTATTAATAGCTAGAGATTACAAGCTTACAAGTACACCTTTACAACAAAATCACTTAAAGGGTACAAGGAGAAGCTGGCGGCTAAGAGAGAAGAAATTGCCAGAAAGCAGGGAGGAGAAGCTGCCAGAGACTAAGTAAAAGAGTCTGCTGGCAAGCTGGAGGACTGAGAAACTGAGTCTGCAGAGTCTGCTGGCAAGCTGCTGAAGAGCTGTGCGGACAGGAAACTGAGTCCGCAGAGCTTGCTGGAGGAGGTGACGACGGACTGCGCGGACTGGAAAACGGAGTCCGCAGGGGCTGCTGGCAAGACTTGCAGGATCCAGGAAGATCCAGAATGAGAGGCACCATGGGCTATTTATAGGCCCAGGGGAGTTCTTCTAGAAGCGGGGCCCAGTGACATCAGCATGACGACCTGCGCGGACTCCGCGGACAGAGATTTTGCGTCCGCCACTGTTGAGCAATGAAGCGATCGGAAGGACCCGCCTGCAGAGAACTGGAGGTCGCCCCCTAGCGGGCGACCTGGGCGGACTCCGGGAGGAGTCCGCCCGGCAGGCCGGAGGCCGCCCCCTAGCGGGCGGCCTGGGCGGACTCCAGGGTGGAGTCCGCCCGGCAGGGTGCCGGGGCCGCCCCCTAGTGGGCGGCCTGGGCGGACTCCAGGGGAGTCTGCCCGGCAGGGTGCCGGGGCCGCCCCCTAGCGGGCGGCCTGGGCGGACTCCAGGGGGAGTCTGCCCGGCAGGGTGCCGGGGCCGCCCCCTAGCAGGCGGCCTGGGCGGACTCCAGGGTGGAGTCCGCCCGGCAGGGTGCCGGGGCCGCCCCTAGCGGGCGGCCTGGGCGGACTCCAGGGGGAGTCCACCCGGCAGGGTGCCGGGGCCGCCCCCTAGCGGGCGGCCTGGGCGGACTCTAGGGGGAGTCCGCCCGGCAGGGTGCCGGGGCCGCCCCCTAGCGTGCGGCCTGGGCGGACTCCAGGGGGAGTCCGCCCGGCAGGGTGCCGGGGCCGCCCCCTAGCGGGCGGCCTGGGCGGACTCCAGGGGGAGTCCGCCCGGCAGGGTGCCGGGGCCGCC
Organism: Platanthera guangdongensis; assembly: GCA_039583875.1. Taxonomy (NCBI): domain Eukaryota; kingdom Viridiplantae; phylum Streptophyta; class Magnoliopsida; order Asparagales; family Orchidaceae; genus Platanthera; species Platanthera guangdongensis. The sequence goes on from CM077156.1 coordinate 177,357,616, forward strand.
CCCTAGCGGGCGGCCTGGGCGGACTCCAGGGTGGAGTCCGCCCGGCAGGGTGCCGGGACCGCCCCCTAGCGGGCGGCCTGGGCGGACTCCAGGGGGAGTCCGCCCGGCGGGCCTGGCCGCCCCCTTGCGGGCGGCCTGGGCGGACTCCGGGGGGAGTCCGCCCGGCTGGCGGGCAGAGGCCGCCCCCTAGCGGGCGGCCTGGGCGAACTCCAGGGGGAGTCCGCCCGGCTGGCCTGGCCGCCCCCTTGCGGGCGGCCTGGGCGGACTCCAGGGGGAGTCCGCCCGGCAGGCGGGCAGAGGCCGCCCCCTAGCGGGCGGCCTAGGCGGACTCCAGGGGGAGTCCGCCCGGCTGGCCTGGCTGCCCCCTTGCGGGCGGCCTGGGCGGACTCCAGGGGGAGTCCGCCCGGCAGGCGGGCAGAGGCCGCCCCGGGTGGGCGGCCTCGGCGGACGGCGGCAGGAGGCCGCCGCCCCTCGGGCAGCAGGGAGGTCGCCCCTGGTGGGCGGCCTCGGCGGACGGCGGCTGGAGACCACCGCCCCTTTGGCGAAATGGGAGGTCTCTCCTGGCAATGTTGTTGGCGGACTCCTGCAAGGAAAAGTACTGCATGATTAGCGGACCCAACCGCATGCCCCGCGAGGGTGAGCCATGGGAATAGCCCTCCGTCCCGTAGGGCATGCGATTGCTAGGAGACCTAGGCGGATAGGGACAACTGTCCGCCTACGCTGGGGCTCATCGCGATCAAAGAGAGAGAATCTAAGGGTCGCGATTAGCCAGCTGGCCACCTTGGGAAGGATCGCCGATTTCTGGATTAACATGAACATAACACTGAAATCTTCACAAAAATGGATGTCTGCACCAAGATGATTGATGACCACATATTAGAAGTCAAGAATCATATCACTACTAGAGTAAACTATATGGAAGTAAAAAGAAGCAAGGCAAGCAGCTCCCAGACCACTACATTAATTGAAGAAGCTAAAAAGGGGGAGAGAGAATCCATAATGACCAATACTGAAAACATGGTCTAGGCAACAAATGTTATGAGAGGCTCATTGAGATTAAAGCCGGTGCAATATGACAATATCCCAATGATGTATGCTCTAGTGTTAGAGTCTTTGAACAGAGAACCTGCTCAAGATAATCAAGAGTATGAGATGTTTATACAAAATCATGATAGTACTGGTCGTAATCAGTAGGGAGTGCAGTCCACTGCTGCTGAAATTCCATCCTTCAGCCCCACTATAGACCAGACACTCCAGACAAGAGAAATGACTGCTGAAACTATTGAAACTGAAGATCAAGTCAGGATGAGAAAGAAAAAATATAGAGAAGAAATGGAGAAATGGCCTGATTTCGAGCAGTGGAGCCCACAGTCCAGATCCATCATCTTGCTTGCTTGGGATCAGGTTAAGAATAAGAAATCAGAAAGAGAAAAATGGTATAGCAAAACTGAATGGGATAAGATGGAAAAGCGGGATATAGAAATAAGGATTTTTTAGAGAAATAAAAAGGTCAATCTTCTCACTCCTGATGTTGTGGAACCATCTAAATACTTCCTCAAACCCTTCAGCTATTTTGAGAGACAAAAGGATAAAGCTGAAGCTGAAGATGGAAAAGAAAAAGCTACTAAGGCTAAGGTTGCTGATGAAGCTGATAAGAAGGGAAAAAAGATAGCTAGAGCAGAAGACAAGGCAACAAAGAAATACAGAAGCAGTGAGATTATGATAAAGGAACCTGAAACTTGAAATGTTTCAGGTTCTGCTTATATAGCTATGGGATGTGATATTTTGTTTAATTGCACAAACATTAATTCCCTATACGGTTAAATAGAATAATTATTTGCTATAATTATGATTTGTATGACTCATCAATTGCTATGATTTTGACTTATTTGTTACATCATTTTCCATGTCTATGATTTATCTGAATTATGCTGTGATAATGTATTTTGTGTGTATATAGCATAAGTGTGTTAGTGTATACATCGGCTTTGGTTTTGAATTCTTCAAATAGGTGGAGATTGTTGTGTCCTTTGATCACAATGTCTTGGATTTGAAGAAGGACTAGCAAACAATGTATATACATGTGGTGATCTAACTTGTGTTCAAGTTTAATGATTGCAGATTTTCCCAGTAAGCAGTGATGAGACAGATAACCTAAGTGGCTAAGTCAGGTAAGTTCTTACATAAGTGGTTGAAAGACAGAAAACTGTCCAAGTCCACAAGCGTTGAGTGAAGGTCATTCACTAAACGCCATATGACTTATATCGCTGAGTAAAGCATATTTAGTCAACGACATGAAGTGACAAGTTTAGAATGTGGCCAAGCCCACAAGCATTGAGTGAAGTCAACTCACTCAACACCATACAACAAAAGGCTGTGAGTCAGGCTAATACAGTCAGAGCCTAAAGAAAAATGAGCTAAAAATGGCAAATTCCACAGGCGTTGAGTGTAGCTCACTTACTCAACGTCTTAGCTTGACAATTGCTGAATAGCTAAGCTCAGAGTTCGTCAAACTAAGTTCTGAGTTCGTCGAGTTGAACTTTCACTTATTCATCGAGCTAAGCTCAGAGTTCGTCGAATTGAACTCTAAATTCATCGAACTGAGCTATTACTTATTCGTCGAGCTGAGCTCAAAGTTCGTTGAACTGTGTTCTAAGTTCATCGAGCTCAAACTAAATTCTAAAATAGAAAATCTGGCTAAGGCAAAAAGCGTTGAGTGAGGCGTGGTCACTAAACACTCTCATACCATAACATAGAATTAGTTAAAGCAAAAAAAATGAGTGAGGCATACTCACTCAACGCTCTCAACGCTTAAGATGCTGAAGAAGCAGAAATGACTAAGGAAGAAAGCGTTGAGTGAGGCATGTTCTCTAAATGCTCTCAACGCCTAAAATGCAAAATGTTGTTAAGGCACAAGACATTGAGTGAAGTATGTTAACTCACTACTCTCAATGCCATGCATGCAGAAGAGGCTGCATAAAGGGTTAAGGTAAAAAATATTGAGTGAGCTTTACTCACTCAACGCTATCAATGCCTAGATAGACAAAACTGTCTAAGTACTTTGGCGTTGAGTGAAGCTCATTCATGCTCATTCACTCAACGCATATACTATTGATGCTTGAATTTTGATTAAGTCTTCAGCTATTGATGTCAGCAAGTCAAAAAGTCAACCATATTCAAATTGTGAGCGGCAAAGCCACAGTTCATGATAAAAAGCACCGCGGGTCTACTATACGTCAGTTAGGCGTTAAAGCAAGGATGCAACCAACATTAATGGAGTGAGACCCACTGCTAAAAGAGCCGTTAGGTTACATTAAATAAAAAGGAGATGCTCTTTACAGAAGGAGAAGCTGTTACAGTCATTCTTCAAAATCGTCATTATTGTGGGTGTGGCTGAAGAACAGAGAGCCCAAGACAAGAAAGTCTAGAGGCAGATCAAATTAGTTGTTGATATCAACATCTTCAACAACAAGATTGCTGGTGTCATCTTCATCTACACAAGCTAGCAAGCTCAGGGTGATTCACTGAGAAAGAGATAGCAGCTAGGGTCGACCCTTGCTGCAGGTGCTTCACATATCCATCCAATAAATCTTAAAGAACATTCTCTTGGGGAGCTGTGCAGAAGGAGATAGGACTAAGCAGTTGGCTCAGTTCAGAAAGGTGCAGATAAGCTAATCTGCAAGTTGCTTCCAGTATAAGCCAAAGTATATACATCATTGTTGTTGTGAAGAAGATAGGGTTGAACATTTGGTTCAGTTTAGAAAAGGGTAGAACAGTGTTCTGCAAGTCACTTCTAACTCAAGTGGATATACTTGTTGCTGTGAAGTAGTTGGGGCTAAGGTGTACTTAGTTCAGAAAAGTAGACTCAGGAAAACATTCCTGGTGTCAAAGTGGGACTGAGTCTAACTCAGTCAAGGTAGATTGGCACAGAGGAATTCTTCTTGTGTCCAATCAAGAACCTCAACAACCCACTTCCATCTTGTAGGATCATTTGTGGATCTAAGAGGTAGGAGCAAACTTGCTCTAAGGTAGGTGGGTTTTACTCACTAAGAAGTAGGGCAATATTGTTTGAGCTGTAAGAGAGTGAATCTCTCTGAGTTGTAGGAGCAAGTTTGTTCTGAGGTAGGGCTATTCTCCATAGCCCGAGTGGTAGGGCTTAATTGTCTAAGGTAGGTGATACTTGTATCACTGAGTGTAGGCCTTTGTGGCTGAGGTGTAAGTCTTGGAGGAGACTGAGAGATCCTGAGGGATCTGAGGTGTAAGCACTTTGGAGCACTATTTTGGAGAAGTGTCTTGACCAATAGGAAGTTGGCAAGGTGGGAGGAGAGTGGATGTACCCAAAGATTGAGGAACCAATATAAATCTGTGTGTACTCTATTGTGTTACTTTTATTTGTACAGGTATCTTATCTTGAAAGCAAAACTTAATCTACCAATAAAGCAACTAACTAAAAGAGAATCAAAAAGAGTCACTAAGGACTAAGAAACCTATTCACCCCCCCTCTAGGTGATTTAGTTATCCTTGAAATAAAGACTTTCAGATATGACTTCAAAATACAATATCGAAAGGGAAGGAAAATGTGTGTGCTGATGCATTATCTTGGCAACATGATAGCTCTGGCATGGAACTGCACGTCATGGTCATCTTAAAATCGGATATCTGAATCCTTCACCAAATATTTGAACAAATCTGAATCTTTGCATTCTATTTCAAATTTAGATTCGATTGAATAGCAATTCGATTCGATTTAGTTTGTGAACACCCCTAGCTCCAATAACTGATAACAGCTAAAGAAACAAATCTAAACGCCAAACCAAACTATTAATGGTAGCATGACATCCAAAAATGAAAAGGACGGATGGTGCGGGTCAGGACGAGGCTCTCAAAACCAAACTGCTGCAACTCTTCCATGATGAAGTGGTTGAAGGACATTCTGGTATCACGACCACGTATCAAAGAGTGAAGAGGATGTTTTATTGGAAGCTTATGTCTCCAGAGATCTACACTTATATTGAAAATGTGATGTGTGTCAAAGATGTAAGGCAGACCATCAAAAACCAGTAGACTTGAACCAACCGCTGCCCATTCCCGAGCGAATTTGTTAAGACATCTCTCTAGATTTCATTAAGGGGTTGTCGAAGAGCAACAGGAAATCCACCATCCTAGTTGTAGTGGACCGGTTAAGCAAACACGCCCACTTTATCGTCATCACTCACCTCTATGCGGTGGAGTCCGTAGCTCAGATTTTCTTGGACTCGATTGTCTGATTGCATGGGTTACCAACTTCTATTGTAAGTGATCGTGACACGATGTTCTTAAGTCAATTTTGGCAAGAGTTGTTTCGTATATTGTAGGTATAATTGATCCTCCCGACGCATACCATCTGCAAACGAATGGCCAAATCAAGGTGGTCAACCGATGCTTGGAGAGCAATTTGAGGCACATGTGCTTTGAACGGCCGAAATAGTGAATGAAGTGGCTAGCTCTAGCGGAGTGGTGGTACAACACAACATTCCACGGTGCCTCAAAGATAACCCCGTATGAGTTGGTGTATGGTCATGGACCATCTACGGAGTCAATGATATACTCCCAAGGTACAGAGCAGAGCGATAGAGCTGACAGCAAATAATGCGGGTAATATTTAAATATTCCGTATGGTAGTTTTTTGTGGCTTTATATGTGACGATATTACTATTGCAGTTTTTTATGTTTTTCAAAACTTGTATGTGAGTGTGGTTGTGGAATGAAGAGTGACTTCCTCCCGTCCTATGTACTTCACTATTACCTGTTTTTTGAAAAATTTTCAAGATATCAGGTTGATAACTCTGATAACATGCAAGAATTTCAAACGAAAGCCGAGCAAGGTCGCAGAAACACTCAATCAAAACCAAGGCCAAGTAGAAATCAGTAACAACAGAAGCACATGAGTCTCAATATGGAATCAATAATCTTCTTTACGGAGAGAGACATACATTGCGAGACATGATTTCGCAATGTACCTGATGGAAACAAAAAAAAAACTACAGACAAAAGTAAAACCGGCAGTCTGAAGACAGAAACCGCCCAGGCCTCAAACCGCCAAGACAGTTTGTTGATACCGCCATGTCGCCAACCCGCAACACAAGCTGTGCAGACTGCCTTTTATTAGAAATGCTAATGAACTGGAAAACAGTCTACCCGCTGAAGAACCAGGCGAACTGTTGAACAATCTGCAACCCCGGGGAAGAAACTTCAAGTCGCCTTAACCGCGACCAACCGTATACCACAGACTACTATCCGTGAATTGTTCTACACTAAGATTCCTAACTAGTTGCCTAGTCGCCCAGTGCTAGTCGCATAACTTGTACAGAACAAGTCAACTTCACTTAGTCGCGTGGTTAAGAAAGTCTAACCATAAGTTCAAAGCGCGAGCTGAGTTCTCACTGTTTCCATTATATATGACAAGCTGGGTACCCCTATTTATAGGTGACATGTAAAGTATGGTCACCACCCGTAGTGATAGGATAACCGTCCGTCATCCTACAATTATCACCACTAGTCCACACAAGAATGCGAATATCAGAGTCAGACTGCAAGGACATGCAGACAACATCCTCAGTATGCATGAACTTGAGCAATCTAGTCACGCGTCCTGAGCCAATATGCGCAATGATGAACTGTGAACTTCACATCCAGTCCGCGCAACATAAGTGTTCTCCGCAAACTCCAGAACAGACCGCGCAACTCGCGGTCTCCGCGAACTCCAGAAGAAGACCGTGCAACTAACGGTCTCCGCGAATTAGGCAACACCATGTACTTGACACATCACCGTGACCGTCCACACACACTAACGAACTCTAGCCCAGACTGCGCAAGCAGAACACAGTGAACTCCGCGCAAATCGTCTGCCTCTACGCAAGCCAGAGAACTTGTCAGCTCCAAGCAGACTCCGCGGTCTCACAATCAAGATCGCGACATCTGCGGTTAGTCAATTCTAACCTTCTGGTTACCTCCCAGGGTGCTTGCAGATCCAGACCGCAGAAAGAGAACAAAAGCCAGAACTCGGCTATCCGCCAACACCACACCGCCAGGCCGGCAGTGGTTTGTACGGTCTGTACAATCAGACCGCTCACTTCCACTTTCAACAATTTCAACACTTTTTGTGGGCAGATATTGTAGCACTCTCTTCCATTGAAAGTTTTCAATACCTCTATGTTTCCACTTTCTCCCTATTGGGTTTCGGAGTTATTGCAGCTAGGATCATGGAAGTTGACATCGCTATTAAAGTCATTAAATGAATTAAAATTACAAAATTTAGGATTTTTTTGGGTGTTAGTATGTGTTTTATTTAGGACTGCTTATAATATTACTCTTATAAATTTTCCCGCCATCTCTCACTCTCTAGCCCTCGTTCAAATTTAGAAGCCGTAGTATGCTCGCTGCTTTTGAAAAAACTCTTCCTTTGCCTTTTAGGATTCGTCGTTCTGACCTATTACCGTCTCTTTCTCCTCCACGCTGCGTTCAGAATCTTTCCGTTGGCCGCCCCTCCGCCACGACAATCCACCCTGACATCGCCGCACCCACCACGACCCGCTCCGTCAACCTGGCCCTCACCACTCTAGTCCGATCCCGTCAGTTCGAATCCGCCATCTCCCTCTATTTCTCCGCCCGTCGCTTCAGCATCGCCCCCGACTTCACCACCCTCAGCATCGCCATCAACTGCTGCTCTGAGACCGGCCGCTCAAATCTCGCGCTCAAGCTGTTTGATGAAATTACTAACCGGGGTTTTACTCCAAACGTTGTTACATTCACAACTCTGATCAAATCCCTCTGCAGAGAAGGTAAGATATCCGTTGCTTTACAAATTTTCAATCAGATGAAGGAGAATGGACCACCCCCGAACACATTTACCTATGGAATACTCATCGGATATTTCTGCGGCAAATTTAATCCTCAAAACAGCCTCTGTTTGATTGTTGAGATGCTGCAATTTGGATTGGAGCCAAGTGATTTTAGTTATAATCTTGTTCTTAGCTGCTTGTGCAAAAAAGGAAGGATCTTGCCTGCTGAAGTTCTTCGCGGGAGAATGATAAAACTGGGAATTAGCGGAAATGTGGTTTCTTATACCAGTTTTATCAATTGTTATTGTCTAGTGAAGAAGCTAACAGAAGCTAAAAAAATTCTCTTTGAGATGCAAGAAAATGGTGTTCTCCCGGATATTACGACTTATAATTCATTAATCCATGGCCATTGTGCGAATGCAAAATTAGAAGATTGTGTGGGAATATTAGCTTTAATGGCTTCCTCCAATCTTTCCCCAATGTTGAAACATATACAATAATCATTGGAGGTTTTTGCAAACAGGACAGGATTGAAAAATCTCTGAAAGTCTTAGAAGCCATGATCAATGAAGGGCTGAGCCCTGATAAGTTCACCTACTGCACATTAGCTGACCGGCTCTGTAAAAAAGGAAGATTTAAGGATGCTCTTCAGTTCATTCATCGCATGGAGAAGGCCCGAATTCAAAATGATGTTGTTGTTTACAATAGTTTGATCGACGGTTACTGCAAGACGGGTGATATGGAGAGCGCCAGAAGGATCTTTGATCAAATTAGGGAGAAAAAACTTCGTCCTAATGTTATTTCGTATAATTCATTCATGGATGGATTCTGCAAAATTGGGAAGAGTGAGGTTGCAGAGGCGTTGTTGTTGGATATGGAGCGGGAGGAGATTTGTCCGGATTTGATTACTTATACTACACTGATATATGGATTTTGCAAAGAAGGGAAGCTTGATAAGGCGGTTTGGTATGGAGAGGAGATGCTTTGCAAGGGACAAATGCCGGATGCCGTGACCTATAAAGTTGTTTCGGAGGGCATTCGTAGAGAAGGGATGCTTCATGGTTCAGAAAAGTTGCTGCATTTTGCTAGTGAATTGAGGAAGAGAGCAATGTCTTGAAGCTTTTGGCAATGGCCGAGACCCCTCCTAAGAAAAAGTTCTGTGAAATTCAAATTTGGAGTCTATGGCATGAGAGTGTGTCTATCTCTCACCAAACCCCTTGTCGGTTTCCTGCTTCAAGACCCAACACTATGTACCATGAGTATTAACGATACCTCTTAACATTGCATATACGCTCACTTCATAGCACATATCTTATAGCATCATAACGTATATGTCACAGATTAGAACATATGGTGTGAATATACTCATATCATAGCTTACATGTTATGTCGTCCATGGATCGTTGGTCGTCCAGATATAATGTCGACGAAGAATGCACAGAAATTTTTTTCCCATGTATTTAAGCCTTTTTTAACAAATTTGCTATTTGCACCCTTTCACGCAAGACCCGTCGTTCATGATTTTAACTTAAATTCAGCCTCCCATTCGTTCGTTAGGGCATCAGGGTGCAGAAGTTGATTTTTTTGGCGCAACTCGCAATCGATGGTCCTTTGCGCGGGGAGAGCAGCTCTCCAATCAAATTTAGTGGAAGGAAGATGGATCGACGTTGAATTGAGGGTCGTTTGGCGGACAGGGCCTCCGCCGGTGGTGGCCCTGCCGGAGCGCCACCGGACTACCCACGTCGGGATTACCGGGGCCTTCTCTGGGAGTTTGCATAATTACAGGTTGCACCCCTCTATCTTTTGAAATGACATTTACCCCTTTCTAATTCTCTACAGTTTACAAATTGCCCCTTCTGTTAAAAATATGGATGGAAAAAGAAAATCTGTCAAATTATGTCATGATATTTAATTTTACCCCTTGTAAAGATTCTATATTGAAAGGGATGATCTTTTTATTTGGCAATATAGATGGACAGTCATAAAATACGTCAATTATTTTATACTATTTCAATTTTACTCTTTGTAATAACACTACATTGAAAGGGGTGCGTTACATTTTATCTTTTGTAATTAATCTAGAATCATTATAAAGAATAAAATTAAAATCTCATAAAATAATTTGACTGATTTTACCATTTTCATTCATATTTCTAACGAAAGAGACATTTTTGTTAACTAGGGAAACTTAGAGGGGAGGTAAATGTAATTTTAAAAGATAGGGGTGCAACCTGTAATTTTACAAACTCGGGTAGTCCCCATAATTAACTATATATACATATGAGTGCCTGACACAAGGCTCCTCCCCTATGGTCATGCGCGACAGTACCCGGTCGGCGATGACAGGCTTCTCCCGCCCCCGGCGGGCTTCGCCCATCCCCGGCGGGCTTCGCCTGCCCCCGACGAATCGCTGCGGGCTGCGGCTACATAAAGATGAGCTACGTCTGCATCAAAGCGGGCTGCGCCCGCAACATATACATATGCGTACTCAAAATAACCGTAGAAAATATACATCAATATTATAATTTTATTTTGTAAAACAATATGCGTTTTGACTTAAAAATATTAATTTTGACTTTAATAAAATTGATTGTTTTAATGCCATCTTCTTGGAAATACCATTAATATGACCGTTGACATGCCTAATGACAACCTACCATAGTAGGTGTTACTAAAAAGCTTTTTGAAATTAAATGGATTTTCATCATTACTTTTAATTTATTGATAGTGTAATTACTTGAATGTACATTGTATTTTAATTTTTTTGAAATATATTATAATATATATCAAGACATTAGAATATAAAAATGAGGGTATAATTGATATTTTTGAATGTTTCATCAAAAATAAATTTTCTCTTATAATAGTGAAAGATATATAGGGCGTGATCCGATGTGAGTGAAGTCCCAGTGTGAATATTCGAATAGCGGATGCCAGCCATTAATTGTGTTGTTTTGCAAAGCGGCAACCGACGACTGCGGGCTCACCGGCCACCGGCCGCCCTGGGCTCCTTGGCGTTCACGCCGACGAGCCCAAGGCGGCCGGTGGTCGGCGTGCCCGCAACAGCCGGCCGTCACATTACAAAAAAAATTTGCAACAATAGTGTCGGGCGGCGACGCTACATTTGCAAAAAAAAATTCCCAGCACAATGACAAGTGGTCGGCGAACGTGCAGGCGCTGGGTTTGTTGGCATTGGATGAAGCCCGTAACATTAGATCACGATAACAACGTAATACACCCGCAGTGTGATTAACAGCTAGGATTCGTAATTAGCATATTCGCACAGGTACTTCATTCGCTTAGAATCACGTCCCTTGGCGTGGACACCGACGAGCCCAAGGTGGCTTGTGATCGGCGAGCTCGAAGCTGTCGGCCCCCGCGCTGGGATTGCGAAGGAGGATAAGATCACAAGATTTGATTTCGCACAGATCGAACGACGCATGGACTTCATTCTTATATTCACACAAATCTTTATTCGCATATGAACATCGTCCTACACGCGCGCACGCGCGCACGAGCAGTTGAGTACGGGCTTCGCTCGTGCTCGCTGACTTTTAGCGGGCTTCACCTGCATTCAAACGGGTTGCGCGGACATATGACTACTTACCTTTATTCAAAACATATACATATGAGTGCTTAAAATGAATGTAAGAAAATATGAATCAATGTTCCTATTTTTATTTGGTAAAAAATATAAATTTTAATCTAAAAAATTAATTCATCTCTCGTTCTCTCTTCTACTTTATATTACATTTTTAAGTTTGCTAGGGGTCATTTCGTGGGAGAGTGTAAAATAGATATTATTACTTCATCCACAAAGCATGCAAATTTTGTCGCTCTTTTTGGAGCTTCTACTCACGCAATGTGACTTAAGAATTCCATTAAAATATTGATGGTCATTGTTTCTATAGTTGGACCCATTTGGTTGTATTGTGATAATATTTCTGCAGTTATGTTCTCGATGAACAATTAAAGTATCACAGGGTCTCAGCATATGAAAGTTAAATTCTTAACCGGTAAAAAGTTGGTCAAGAAAGATTAAATTGTTGTGAAGCATATGGGAACAGGTGGCATGGTAGTTGATTCTCTCACTAAAGTACTTCACCCCAATATATTTCAAAAGTATGCCTACAGTATGAGGCTTATGAAGTTGATTGATATGCTAGATTAGTGAAGGCTATATAAAGCTCCAATTAATTCATCTGTTATTCATTTTGCACTTTGTTTAAGTTCATTAATAACTATTTGAGATCTAATATTAAGTGAACATTCATAGAGAATATCATTAAGTTTTGATATTCATAAAGTTTATGTGATATATCACATTTTACAATCAGATGAGTGTCAGTCTTAGTATAAGGCTTAGGGCACTTCATTTCATTTTCATAAAGTGTTGGTATGTCTATTTGACATTAATTAAAATCTTAAGATGAGACATACGTGTTCTTTTGAACACTTAAGAACTTTTCGTATCATGGTTTAGTGTATTCATTTGAAAACTTTGATTGACCAACAAAGTAGAACAACATTCATATGCACATTTTCATTATGTTGTTCTACGATTTATGTAATCGTGTTTTGTTCATTCCAATTGGATCTGTAAGCTGCTATGACCATGGAAGGTCTCGCGTCACTCAATGATGCGGTTGCTGTCATGATTTAAAGTGAAGGATTCGGTTGGACCGGATTGACGTGAGAGTAGACTCTTAATATTGCGTTCACTAATTGTACCCTGAAGTTTAGTGAAGATTTTATACGAAACGTCATAAGTTATGATGAATGCAAGTCTAAGTGAGAGAATGTTAGAAATTTTTTATTTGGTGGACTCAATTCATCGAGACGTCCCCTATAGTCGTACGTGAAAATTAGAGTGTATTCGGACTCCTACGAGTGAGAGTTAATTCAGTTGCGTAAGCGGTCGAAGCCTGTGATAGGTGGGTCAGATCGTCTAATAACTTCATTCGCAAACCCGGTCTCACCCATGTTGACAACCTTATGTCTAATAACATATACATATGAGTGCTTAAAATGAATGTAAGAAAATATGAATCAATGTTCCTATTTTTATTTGGTAAAAAATATAAATTTTAATCTAAAAAATTAATTCATCTCTCGTTCTCTCTTCTACTTTATATTACATTTTTAAGTTTGCTAGGGGCCATTTCGTGGGAGAGTGTAAAATAGATATTTATTACTTCATCCACAAAGCATGCAAATTTTGTCGCTCTTTTTGGAGCTTCTACTCACGCAATGTGACTTAAGAATTCCATTAAAATATTGATGGTCATTGTTTCTATAGTTGGACCCATTTGGTTGTATTGTGATAATATTTCTGCAGTTATGTTCTCGATGAACAATAAAAGTATCACAGGGTCTCAGCATATGAAAGTTAAATTCTTAACCGGTAAGAAGTTGGTTAAGAAAGATTAAATTATTGTGAAGCATATGGGAACAGGTGACATGGTAGTTGATTCTCTCACTAAAGTACTTCACCCCAATATATTTCAAAAGTATGCCTACAGTATGAGGCTTATGAAGTTGATTGATATGCTAGATTAGTGAAGGCTATATAAAGCTCCAATTAATTCTTCTGTTATTCATTTTGCACTTTGTTTAAGTTCATTAATAACTATTTGAGATCTAATATTAAGTGAACATTCATAGAGAATATCATTAAGTTTTGATATTCATAAAGTTTATGTGATATATCACATTTTACAATCAGATGAGTGTCAGTCTTAGTATAAGGCTTAGGGCACTTCATTTCATTTTCATAAAGTGTTGGTATGTCTATTTGACATTAATTAAAATCTTAAGATGAGACATACGTGTTCTTTTGAACACTTAAGAACTTTTCGTATCATGGTTTAGTGTATTCATTAGAAAACTTTGATTGACCACCAAAGTAGAACAACATTCATATGCACATTTTCATTATGTTGTTCTACGATTTATGTAATCGTGTTTTGTTCATTCCAATTGGATCTGTAAGCTGCTATGACCATGGAAGGTCTCACGTCACTCAATGATGCGGTTGCTGTCATGATTTAAAGTGAAGGATTCGGTTGGACCGGATTGACGTGAGAGTAGACTCTTAATATTGCGTTCACTAATTGTACCCTGAAGTTTAGTGAAGATTTTATACGAAACGTCATAAGTTATGATGAATGCAAGTCTAAGTGAGAGAATGTTAGAAATTTTTTATTTGGTGGACTCAATTCATCGAGACGTCCCCTATAGTCGTACGTGAAAATTAGAGTGTATTCGGACTCCTACGAGTGAGAGTTAATTCAGTTGCGTAAGCGGTCGAAGTCTGTGATAGGTGGGTCAGATCGTCTAATAACTTCATTCGCAAACCCGGTCTCACCCATGTTGACAACCTTATGGAACGTCCCCCCCCCCCCCCCCCACAACCACATACACACAAGAGCAGCTCTGCACGGGCTTCGCTCGTGCCCGCTCACTCTTAGCGGATTTCGTCTGCATTCAAGCAGGTCGTGCGCGCATATCAGTACTTACTTTTATTTAAAATATATACATATGAGTACTTAAAATGAATGTAAGAAAATATGAATCAATATTCCTATTTTTATTATGTAAAAAACATAAATTTTTTATCTAAAAAATCAATTTCTCATTCCTCTCTTTTTTCTCGTATCCATCATATCCCTAAATGTAGGGATATGAGGACTATAAAGATTTCCTCTCTCCCCTCTCTTCACTTTTTCTTTCTCTCTTTTTATTGAATTGTTGGGATCAAAAGTTTGATGCACGTTGGATGGCTAAGATTAATTTTACAACTCCAAACTACTTTTTTAATGTAATTAAAAATATATATCTATACAATATATCAAGAAATAGTATGACATGCAAATAACATGAGTTTAAACTGTGTAAATAATATAGGTCGTCGGATCTGTCGCAATAATCCAAACACCATCAGGATCTAGGTTAATAAACCCGCTCCCTCTCTCTCTCCACATTTTCGTAGGTCTTTTAAACCAATATTTTCTGAAGGACTCCGAACCTACAATGGGAAATTGTCATTTTAGCATGTAGATTGAAAAAAATTCAATCGGGTGAGACTAGAGCAAATACGATCTGCATATAGAGGACCCAGTCTAAACCAAATTTCAAACATTGCTTTCCTCTCCAAAATTTAATCGGGTGAGACTAGAGCAAATACATCCGTGTTCGATGCTCTAGGGCGGCCTTCGGCTGCATCCAGGTGGGCTTCGCCCGCCTCCGCACGGGCTTCGCCCGTGATCGCTGTGGGTTGCGCCTGCATTAAGGCGGGTTGTGCCCACAACATATACATATGAGTACTCTGTTAACAGGGGGCCGGCCCACTCGCGTGAGTATCCCGGGCCGCCCCCAGCCAGGACTGCAGTCCAACAGGCTCAACCCCTCTCCACCACCGTCAGCGGCCTAGCCCATTTCGGGCACACAGGACCCGACTTAATATGGTGTGGCGGATTGTTGAGGTTGGCGAGGCGTTTCCTGGCCTTGATCCCCCAACTTCCTTTGTAAGAGGATTTTAAACCACCCTCTCATGCCCATCTGCGCGCGCATTGTCACTCGTGTGTGATATATATATATATATATATATATATATATATATATATATATATATATATATATATATATATATATATATAACAAATCATGTATATATAATAAACTAACAAATATATTTATATTTATTTGGTCATAAGTTACAGTCATCATGTGTGGCTCTGATTGCAGGATAGATAAATTAATTATGATTTGAATGTGAAGAGATTTTAAAATTGTTTGAAATCAAAAATTATTGATTGCTGATGATATTTTTAAATTTTTTAAAAAATGCTCAATGTCATCAAAAACAAGATCAAGCTGACTTCTAGAAAGTCAACTAAATGATTTCCACATACCCTAAATTTTATTGTGTTGACCATAAACTTTAATCCACTGCACCTTTACAAACTTCTTCAAACCTTAAAATCACGATATTTTATTATTCTATTTAGCTGCACTCATACACAGTTGAAATTTGCTATTTTTACCCACTTTAAAGGAGAGATTATTTGGTGCTTAAATTGCATTTTTTTTATATTTACCAAAATGCTTTTACAAAAATAATTAAAGAATATTAATTTTTAAAATTTTTAATTATTTCTGAAAAAAACTACGATAGAAAATCATGCGATTGGATCGAATGATAGAAAAAATGCGTGATTTCTCGATCAGAATTTTTCCAAAAGTAGATTATTAAAATAATTGTAAAAAAATCAAATTTAATATTCTATAATTATTTTTGTAAAATATTTTGAATAGTTGGAGGTGGCTTTTCTAAACTTTTTGAATGCAAGAGGAAAAATTGAAAAAGTGAAACAAAAAAAATCTGTGGGACCTACGCTCAAAAAGCTCAAAATATTTTTCTTGAAAAATCTTTTTTGAAAGGATAATTTTAGAGCATTGTTAAGTGCACTACAGTTTTCGTTATGTGCACTTTTTTGTTAAGAGCACCGCACTACGATAGGTGCACACATAATTGTTATGTGCACCGCATTTTTGTTAATAGCAAACTAACAAGATTAAAGTGATGTATCAATTGAGCACAACATTTTTTTATAAAAATAAATGATAAATAGGACAAAACATAGATTATATCCAAATTTGGAAAACCAACGATCAAAAAATAACATGGATTTTTACAAAAACTGTTCTCAATTGCTTTGTGATGAGCTGGGCGGCCTTGATGTGGGGAAGCCTATTTGGCAGATTATTCTTACTTTTCTTCATAATAAGAACTGCCCTGCTTTAGTTTCTTTCTCTCCGATGACAGCGCGAGCTTAGTTTCTGGCATTTTGCAGCCCTTCACTTTGAATTATGCGTTGCTTAGCATCTTTCCTAGAAATATTAATATTCCATTATCTGCTAAAATGTTTTCTTATGACAGTAGAAGGGAAAACAAAACAAACAAAAATCTGCTTCACAGAAAGAGTGTTTAGCCAGAATGATGACTTTGATTCAGGCATTTTTCTGGAGAAGTTGTACTTCAACTTACTATGCGCCAGATCAAAAAAGTTTCGGTTTTTAAAATGCTGGCTGAAACAGATTAAAGGAATTAATTGTTCTCCTGAATCTGAAGGAAATGAACTAGACAGAGTGGTGTGTCTGGCCGGCGGAAGAAACGGAGGAGGGGCACAACGAGTATTGAAGCAGCGACGGACGGCGGAAGAAGACAGCGAAGTTGAAGCGGCGACATGTGCTAGGTCGGAAGCAGCGGCGGAAGCAGCGACGTCGAAGCGGCGGAAGCAGCGTCGATCACGAAAAACACGGTAGGAGTCGGCGCTGGAGGCGAGGGTGGAAGCGGCGGAGGACACAACCAGGCGGAATCGTCTTCACGTTTCTAGGGTTGAGAGAAGAAATTGCGGTGCACAAATAGTGAGTGCCCTTAGTAATAAATTTAGGAAGGAGTTTGGGTCATGAATTAAGTGACTTTGTGGTGCACATAGCCAAAACTGTAGTGCACTTAACAATGCTCTAATTTTATTGGCAAATCATAATTCTTTCAAATCCCCTTTAAATTTACCTCTGTTTTAAAGCCTAAAGGCAGCCCAAAAACCTAAAAACCTAATTCCTCCCCGACTCCCGCTCCCAAAATCTAAAAACCTCATCGCGATGTTCCTCCCCAACTCCCGCTCCAGGTCGTCGTCGCCGCCTTCCCGCTCCAGGTCGCCGTCGCCGCCTTCCCGCTCCAGGTCGCCATCGCTGCCTTCCCGCTCCAGCTCGACGCCACCCCCACGATGGATGCTCCGCCGAAATGCATTATGTCGTTGATGCCAACTAGCGTCTCCTGCCCCGCCGCTTCCGCCTTCCTCTATCGAAGGTTCGGGGAATCCTAACTCCTTACCGCCCCTGTTAAGTTACATAGGTATAAGTTGGTAAATAAAGGCCCTGGAGTTATTTGCTTTAGTTTTGTGTTTTTTCAAGCTATATATGAGTTAGATGAGAAATGGTGCCAACTAGTAATCTCAAGTGGGAAGTGTATCGTTGTATCCGACGTTTATTGTATTTGCATTTTCTTCTCATGTAGATGATTTATTCATGGTTAGATGACTTCATTTTAGTGCTCTCTTTTATTTTTATTTTGTTTGTCATTAACATAGTGGTCTGAGATTAAATTTTTACGGTCTGCCGTTAACAATGGGCTGCTATTAGCATAAATCGGTTTGCCAATAACATCATCCTTTTTGAAAACTCTTCATCCAAACAATCTAAAAAGGGAGGTGGCATCGTGACAGTAGGAATAGAGCTTTTCTCACGGCCACATCTCCCCAAACAGAGCCTCTTGCTCTGTTTGGCGCGATGTTTTTGCTCCGATGAGTTTTTACAAAAAAATCACCGTCATAAAATGTTTGTGTGGCCTGACAACAGTCATGTCCACCAACAAGAAAAGAAGACCAATTTTGTACACAACAATGAATGAAGTTCCTTAGGTGAGGCGGGCGTTCACGAATGAGTGTTGATCATAACCACCTCGTTCGCGACCGCTACCGCCATGCCACTGGACTTCCAAACACAGGTAACATACTAAAATGTCGCAGGGCTTATGACACAATTTCTCCCTGCCGGAGATCGAACTGCATAGTTTTTTTGAAGATGATTCTTAGTTTATTCTGTTAGTGTATATTTGGACAATTAACCGGTTCAGAGGTATAACGGGTCGTGTCGGATACATGAATATCCAATACCCGTAGAAACTCCTTGGGTTTGACTATTAATATCTACCTAGGGACAACGGGTAGGTGTTTCCACTTTGATCACCATTCGGATGCTTCGAGCGACTTATCACATTCTTGCACTCATTTTCACCCGCCAACACGCGATCTTAGAAACCTATCAGGAGCTGCTTCTCGTCTTTTCCGCCCCACACATACTACTTACCCTCAATTAAGTTGTCTCTATCAGACTATGCTACTCTTAAATGACAGTGAATTGTTATTTTCATAACATTAGTAGCCCCTTAATTTCACAGTATGAAACTGCATTAAGCTCTGAACATAGAAATCATATGTCTGCATTAAGCTCTGAATCATATAAATCATATGTCTGCATATGAAAGGTTATACATCAGCCCCTTCATTATCAGACCAAATTCTAGGCATTAATACATTATATATATATCTGTACATATATATAAGGGTTATTTACTAGGATCTTTCCTCGAAATTTGTATAATTACAACTCGCACCCTTCTAACTTTCGAAATTACAATTACCCTCTCAATGTTTACATTTCATAACATCCACGAACAAAAGATGCCCCTGAATATTTACTCCAAGGGGATACTTTTGTGCACGGATGTTACGTAATGTAAACATTGAGGGGAGTTTTTTTGTAATTTCGATAGTTGGATGGGTGCAAGCTGTAATTATGCAAACTTCGAGGGGAGGTCCCGATAAATAACGGAAGCCCCGGAATAAAGGAGAGAGAAAGAACTAGAAGCATAGAGAGACATGCATACAGTTTAGAAAGAGAGAGAACCAAGCTTCTAATGAAATCAATGCCCATGAAAATCTACAAACATTGATAAAGGAACCAAGCACAAGCCCCTCTTCTTCAGCTCTCCACATTTCTCACTATCAAATCCCTTCTCCTACAAAAAATATATCAAAATATTTTTTAAAAATTCTTATTTAATACATGTTATTCTAGAAACCAGATAATTATGATAAAAAAGTAAAACTTTCACCTCAGAAATGCCTCCAGCATCATCCTTGGGAGAATCATCCATTCCGCTAACCTACTCAAGAAAGATGGTCTCAACACGAAATCAAAGTTTGTTTGAAGTTTTTAGGCTCTGTTTGGGGCGGCGGGGGCAGCGGAAAAAGAGTGGTGGGAAACCGGTGGTGATATTAAGGTTATGTTTGGCACGGTGGTGGGATCATGAACATGAGGGTTCAATTGTCATTCGTTAATGCCCACCTAAGGAACTTCATCCATTTTTATGTTCAAATCGATGATGTTTGTTAGGAGATCCTTAACGAATGATGACAGTTTAACCCATACGTTTATGGCCGCCAACACCGTACCAAATGGAGCCTAAAATTTTAATAATAGATGTTTAGATTTTTTTAAATTAAAATTGTGTTTTTTGTTAATCATTTATCTCATAGTTAAGCAAATATTATATAAATCATAAATAAACTAAGAAAGAAAACCTTCAAATGAAAATGAAAGCTTGAATTAGAAAAAACAGTTTTTAGAAAATCATATTGGATCTCCTCAAAAAGCCCCCCAAACACTTTGTTTTAAAAACTCTTTTGAAAAAGCTCCTCATTCAAATAACATAAAAAGGATGGCCACGTACGGTGAGAATTGAGCTTTTCCAACCACCACCACCACCACTACCGTCCCAAACGGGAGTCTTAAAACAAAGATTTATCAAAGCCATGGTCATCCAAAATGAAGCTAAAACTCCCAAACCAATGGGGAGCTAGAGAAACTAAATGAAACATTTTAAGAAAGAAAGAAAAAAACCTTTGGGCTATTAACAGGTGAAGAAGCAGTATCCTCCAAGGCATCATTGTCGTCAATGAAGGAGATGCCCATGGATTTCCTCTTCTTCAACCTCAGCCTCTTGCGGCGCACGGAGGAGGAGATCGCTTCTTTTATCACTGCGGCGTGAGAGGAGGCGTCGGAAACCTTTGAAGATGAGTGATTTTCTTCTTCCATTGCTACTAATTGGTTCTTTTGAGGAGCAATGAAGTCCTCAAAGTAAATTGTCCACCCACTTTCCTCTTTCGAGGAGTAATAAGAAGAAGAAGAAGTTATGGCGGGTGAGTGAAGATCTCTGTTCATGGAGGCTTCTATGGATTCCACCATTGGCATGGAAGAGAGAGTTGTTGAGCGGTTTGAAGTTTAAAGTTGGCTTTCTATATATAATGCCAAGTTGTGGGTTTAGGGAATGTCCATTATTATACATAATTAAACTATGTATATAAATTGAGTTTTTTTATTAGTGTAATTGTGTATGATGTTATAATCAATGAAGAGTATTTTCAAATTAAATACAACTCTGGGAGATGATTGGCTGCGCATTTGATGATCGTCCACTCAATGATCGTTGAGCATCTCCATAAAATTTGTTGTGTAACATCAACTCGATGGTGTTGGGATATAACGCAGAAACTATCCCCTAGGCACAACCAATTTAATACATGGTATACAAGAGTATAAATTTAAACAAGAACGATGCATACGTAAATACTACAACAGTAATAATAATACATGAAGAAATGTACCGACGCCCGTTACAGAATACACCGCGGAAGAGTCGGACTCGCTCGATCCGCGGGAGAGAGAATTACCTGGAATGCAATCCGCTAGCACAGCGGACACACAAGGTTCGTCAAGAACTTTCGTCGTCTGACGACGACCAAATCACCCGCCGGCCGCCACCACCGGAGAAGCACCGTAGAGGCCAACTGTACTCCAGCATGCCATCGACACCAAACTGCACCACCAGAGAGAAATACAATCAAGGCTGTTGAAATTATTGAAGTGAAAGTGAGGGTTGATCAGTCAGACCGCGCGACCTGGGCGTACAGTCTTGCGTACTGGTGGTGCGGCCTGACGGTCTGAAGTTGCTACCTAGTGGTTAGTCCTTGGTGGTAGCCGTGCAGATAAGTTTAATATCCGTGGACTGTGCGGACTGGCTTGGAGTCTTTGGAGTTCGCACTATGTGGATTGTCTTTGGAGCTCGCGAGATCGTCATTGGCATGTGCCCTTGATCTCAGGAGGTGCGGTTAAAAGGTAACCGTGGAGTTCGCGGTTAGGCGAACTAGCTTGGAGCTGACGGACTGGGTGGACCGTTGTTCGTGTCCGCGGAGCTCGCTCCATAAGTTCACTGGTTGGGGACTTGGTCACAGTCTGTGACAAGTTCAGTTTGATCGCGGAGTCCGCAATGTCCGTTGGTTGACCGGGCGGTTTGTGCCTTTGGTCGTGGACATTGTTGCGGGCTGGTGCGGTGTCCGCTGGGATGAGGACTGGCTTTTATCCGGCCTCCTTGATGTCAGGCGGATAGGCTGGTGTCTGGCCTTGTCCATGCTGACTGGGAGGACTGCTTTGTGCTATTTGTGAGCTGGAATGGTGTTTCTATCTAATAGGCTGGTGACCACCCTCCTCTCTGTGCGTATAAAAGGACCCCCCTTGACATCATAATTATCTGAATGAACAGTAAGTTGAACATGTGTTAATTGCCGCGGCCTCAGATTTTTTGTCTGCGCAGTTTGAGAAGGATAACCGGTTTGTTGTTTGTAGGTTGTGAGGGTAGCATTGAGAAGCCAGGAATTTAGTTTTGACTGCTGTTAAAGCCTAAAACTAGCTTCAACGAGAGTTCGGACCTTGGGGTGTAGCCGACACCTATTTCTCCCAAACCTCAGCTGGGAGGTCCCTCCTCTAACTCGGAAGTTCTCTGAGCGCATCCCCTTCAAAGCCAATTGTTGGGCTAGGAGTACCTCAAAAAGCTCTAGAAGGCAAAATGAGAGTATGAGAAAAAACTGTCTTCTGAGGTATCATGTACGTCTATTTATAGATTTTCAATATCTGGTCTTCAAAATACGTACTTTTGCTACCCTAAAATTACTAAGATGCTCCTGAGCTGGTTTGCCATTAGGCAGACTCCGCTGTTTTGATAAGCTAAATACAGACCGAGGGTATTTAGGTAATTTTAGGTCTGGATCCCATCTGGAGAAAGCTGTTCCTGCTGAGCTCTGCGGGAACCCTGCTTGCTCTGAGCGCGAGCCTTCCCGCCTATCGTGGGTGAGAACCAAAAAGACTTGAGGGGAGTTGAGTGGAGAGGCATCACTCAGCGTCGAGGGCCGATGGGCTTCCTCCATCCTGAGGCGTGAGCCCCTGCTCCTGCCCAAGGCGGGAGCCTTCCCGCCCGCCCTGGTTCTGCCATGGCCTAAATCTGAAATCTGCGTTCGACGAACATAACCTTAAGTCGAAGGCACAACTCGACAAATTCCGTTCGACAAACTGACATTTCTTGACCCCCTGGGCGAGAGCCTTCCCGCCTACTTATGGCGAGAGGCCTCCCGCCAGCTTTCTTACTTGATCTAATTGTATGCCCAAAGCTAGCCAAATCCTGGTCTTTGGGGGATCTTGTTCCCACCCAGCGAATATGGGGTTGTACACAATCCCCGCTCTTTGCGAGCTAGCTTTGCGCTCGGAAAGATACGTCCAACCCCCAATATTCGGTGGGTACATGCTGACCTGACAGGGAATCTTTCTGCAGACCCCACCTTTGTCCTATAAATACACCGCTGAGTTCGTCTCTCAGGCCATCTCTGTCGTCATTAAACTTTGCCTGAGTCTCTGCATGACCATGAAAATGCGTGCCAAAAATGTTGAAAAGCCGCTCTCGGAAGAGCTTCAGGCCCGCCTAGCCACGACCCAGGCGCGGGCTCACGCCAACTGCACCAAAGTTGCCCCTTGGATGATGGGCAAGAGGCCAGCCGACGAGAAGCCAGTGGGCGAGAAGTCAGCCGGCGAGAAGCCTGCTGGCGAGAGATCCCACCCAAAGAAAAAGAAGAAGGCCAAGTCGGTCAGGCGAGACCTGTTGAAGGATAACCGAGCCTCGCCCACCCCAACTCCTAACCACGATGAGATCCCTTCTTCTCTGCTGGAGGTACTCTTCTCGCCTTTCGCCCTTCCTATTAGCGCGAACTGTTAAAGAGTTGGAACATTGTCGTGTACTGAAGTACCACTCTTCTCGCAGGGGACGGTGACATAAGATGTCGCCGACTTTCTACTGGCGGACACAGAGACGTCCCGCCTTCACAATGACGATCCGCCGTCTGTTTCGGGGACTGAACCGCTGGTCTCGAGGGCTGCCCCGCCCAATACCCCTGCTGATAGCGCCGACCTGGCGCCGGATCACGCTGTCCTTGCCGGAGTGGTTGTCACCGAACCATCCGCTCCTACGTTAGGATCCTAGCCCTCGGCGAGAGATGGTTTCTCTATTCCCCCCTAGGCGAGACCGAGACCCTGGAGCGCAGAACATTTTGTTCGGGCTGGGGCAAGCCGCTCCATCTGCTTTTTGGGAATAGCTCGGAGAGCCAGCCAGCCCTTCTCGCCAACCATCGGGGAGGGTATCCGTTGCTCTTCAGGTATGCGAGAGCCTCCCAAATTGTCTTTCACTCTCCTCCCATTCTAACCAAGATCTGTCCTCAAGAGCCAAAGTACCAAGAAGCGGAAGGGGAAGGAGACGAAGATGAAGAAGAAGAAGAAGACGGGGAAGACTCCCCCTCCCCTCCGTCGATGAGATGGAGGACTTTCTCGAGGCCTCCGAAAGCGGCAAGGCGCGGAGGCAGAGGGTTTTGGCAGTCCTATCGAAGCTCATGCGGCAGCAGCGGGCCAACTCCGAAGCGGTGAAGAGAATTCATGAGGCGATGGAGCGGCGGCTGGCAATCATCGAGCAAGACTGTGCCTACCTCATCGGCGGGGCATAATCACAAGAGATGCTTTCCGCCGAAACTTCCCCCAGAAGATACCTCGCTCGGATTCGAGATCAGCTCTGCCTGGACAACCAGGGGCTGACGGCCTTGACGGCCTTCTTTGACCAGCGAGTCCCTCCGAGGTCTGGCAGGCGAGAACTGGGTCGTTGGCGGTGGGAGCCGTATTGAGCCCTGTAGGGCAAGCCTCTTCTTTACTCAGCTCCTCAGCCTACCCTTTCCCCTCTGTACCACTTGCGTCTTTCGACAACAGACAATCATTATTAATATTATTTGCTATTATCATTTTTATCATTGCTGTTTCGTGATTCTCGCCCAGCAATAACCACTTTATATATGTGTCTTTCCCGCCCGTGTTTCATGCTCGTTTTGATGCTTTGCGAATGCCTGACCTATATGCCTTGCACAACATTTCTCGCATTCTGCGACCATTCGTCTTTTCCATTACCCTCCCTAAAGGTTCTTGCTTCTTGCTGGTCCAAGGAGAGCTGACGAGTGTTAAATTTTCTCAAAGTGGTCAGCTGGATAGCCTAAAGCCAAATTAATATTCTTAGAACTACCCAGTTAACACCTTGATCATGCGGAAGCCCAAGGAGCAAACTTAACACCAACCACAAATGGAAGAACAAGAAGGTCTTATATTCATTTACACATCTTTACAAGGCAAGGTATACATAGCGAGACATGATTTCACTAGTACATAAGCTACAAACGGAAAGAACAAAACAAGCCGGGCGGACAGCACTGGAGATCGCCGAGACCGCCTAGTCCGCCAAGGTCGCCGAAGCCGCCCGAGCGCAACTGCTACAAGCTGAATAGCACACGGAGTCCTCTGAGACCGCGAGGTCGAGCGGACACACCGTTATTCGCTGCCTGCTGAAGAACTGAGGAACAGACCGCCTACCCGCCTGAGACCGACGGACAGGTTATTGGAACGTTGACAAGCTGAAGCAGAAAATTGACAAGCCGCAGAAGCGACCAGCTAAGACCGCACACTTCAATGCCCAACTCCTGGCTCCTTGAAGCTAGCTGCGTGACCTGCACACAGCAAACCGTCATCACTACTCAACCCGCGCAGACAGAAAACCGCAGACCGCAACACTTGCCCAAGCCCAACTTACTGTTCACTCCATTGTTGTAGACGTGTCGGGGGGGGGGGGGGGTTCTATTTATAGGCGAGGGGAGTAGTATGGTCACCACCCTAGTGAATAGAATCACCACCCCAGCCCGCGCACTAGCAAAACATCCGTCCGCTAAGTTCGCAAAGACTTAGCCGGATCCAAGAAGACCGCCAGGAGAAAGACAGCTGTTCACTACTAGGCGGCCTTGTACCAGACCGCCCACACTATGTAGACAGATACAGTCCGCACAGTCCGCAAACAACACCACACATGGACAGCCACAACCCCTTCAGCGACAGTCAGCACATAATCGAGGCAGTTCGTATAGCACAAGACCAGAGCCTCCATCCATCACAAGTCCACGACCAAAGGCAGTCCGTCCGGTCAACAACGGACTTGGCGGATACTGCGGACACACTGGACTTGTCACAGAATGTGACCAAGTCTAGTGAAACACCAAAAGGCCTAGTGCGAGCTCGGCGAACAAGGCCAGTCCGCCAATATCCAAAGCAGATCTCCAATTCCACCAAGGTAAGCAGATCACCAAATCCACCAAGGTAAGCAGATCGCCAATACTACTCGCACAACTGTCCAGACAAAACAGCCAACTGCCAGACTCTGATGCCAGTCCGCGCAGTCCTCCACGGCAGCTAACACCTGCTGTACCACCAGAGCTCGGCAAGGGCCACAGCCAAACTCCAATTCCATTCCGCCACATCGGACACCGCGGACATGCCAATCCGCAAACCTCCCATGGATAGGGCACGCAATCCGCCGGTTAACACAAGCCTGCAACACTCAAGGCCGCTGAACAAGGCACTGTCTACAAACCCACAAACCGCAGTCCGCTCAGTCTGCATCGCCAAAAGTCTGACTTCTCTAGCCATAAGTGTAACACCCTCATCCGTCATATGACATATAGTAGAAGGTCCAGCTGGAACCGGATACCATAAACCACAGACAGTCGGAAGGGTTACGTATGAATAACCAAACTATCCAATTAAAACTACTTGTCCCAACACAGAGCATTCTAGCGGAAGCTTTTAAACAGTTGAAAGAACCCAAACTTGAATCCAAAAAAAAGCATGAATGTCCACAACCACTATCACTGGAATGAAATACAAATACACTGAAAGATACACGGCCTTATGGCCTTACAGGAGTTCACTTAATAATATAATGTTTTCCATACATCGGCTCGCATGCCGGCCACACATGACAAAATAATGTACTACTATTCGCTTTGGCATTCTAGGGCCAGTACAGCAACATGGGCTCCAGCCCGCTATTTGGTACTCAGCTCCGCAGCACCTGTAATTCATTAGCCCAGCTAAACAATATAGTACAAACATGCTTCGCCACAGGTGTAGGCACGCACGGCCAAACACCCCGTGCACTCAGGGCACATTATCGGTGAATCCTGACACTTCAGCGTCTTCACCACCACCCCGGGGATGACAACAACGTGAGCATTTTAGCCCTTTTGACCACTATCTAAGGCTCCCGACTATGCAAATGGCCAGTCCCCAAGTCCGATTCCACTTGCCCGTTGCTCACAACACGTAGTACACCTTAAGACGTACACACAAGTCAAGCTTCTCTCAGATCCTGACATTTCCAAACAATCACATAACCCAGTTATGTTCAAGGCCGGTTCCCAGAACGCCAAAGTTAGCAGAACAACGATTCCACTTAGTTTTCCGGGTGCGCCTTGGAGTTAATCCCCAAGGAGCCCTGCTGCAATCTACCGCGTAGAAACCTAAAAACGCAAATCACGGAGTCTTCTCTGGCAAACCATAACAAATGCAACATCACCGATCCATACCAACATGTCCGGGTAAGCTTCACACACAATGCATATGTCCGTACTTCGATTCCGGACTCTATATGCAACACAAGGGGGAGTATTCCCGTCAACCCAAGGAACACCGCACACTCGCCGCACACTCGCGGGAGCGGGTTCCCTATGCAAAAAGGAAGAGAGCTTCACATACTCAAGTAGAGAATCGTTGCCCTTGTAGTACGCTTTTGCGCAATGGAAAATTAAACGAATAGAAGTCTTCACAATGGGATTTCCTCCACGGATCCACTCTTGGTTCTTTAAACGGTGCTCTGATGCTCCGCCGGCGGCCGGAATCCTCCTCCTTCTTCCTCCTCTCTCTAACTCCTTGAAAGAGAGTGCTTAAGAGAGAAATGAGGAATTGATCCTCTATTTTCGACCTTAATAGAGCAGGAACTTATCTGGGATGTTGGATCTTAATTAAAGAAAATGAACGGCTCAGATCTGTACAGAAATCCCCAAACCTGGGCCGAACACGGCCTCGCACACGGCCGTGTCCCAGGTCGTGTGCCTCGATCCAGGCACGATCGTCGAACGCAGAAAACCACACGACAAAGACACGCTCGTGTATCAACCTGACAAGCCCGTGTCGGGTCCTCGATACGCCCGTGATCATAGGCGTGTCACGTATAACAGTCACGCCAATCGTCACGTCTCTCGGGAACACGGGTACTGACACGGGTAGGCACACGCCCGTGTCAGATGACACACCCATGTCAGTCTGCCGTATTTCCTGCTGTGTCCTTCTCTGGATACATCCTGCCAAAACACCAAGCAAGACACGGCCTTGGACACGCCCGTGTACCCTATATAGGCACCAAAATCTCTTTTGGATGCGACCAGCTCGATAATGATTTTCGGGGCATTACAATAGTCCAACCAAGCCACACAACAGACCGATCAATCCGCATACCAGTCCGCTCAGGCCTCACAGGCTTCTCTTCAACAGCCAAGCCACCAAGCAACCAAGGTCAGTAGGCCCCACCAGTAGTCCGCCCAAGCCACAGACTCAAACTGCTCAGGCCTCTTATACCGCTCAGACCGCCGGCCTGCCCATCACCCACTTCCACTTCACAAATTTCAACACTGCCCCTTGAAGTGAGAAGTGGTGATCAAGCCCAACAAGCTACGTAACCATTGAAAAGGCCCTTCGATAGCGAATTCTTGAAGATGTCAGCAAGATTATCTTCACTCCGAACATGCCCGACCAGAAGAGATCCCTCCAACACCTTCTCCCTTATGAAGTGTTGTTCGATATCAATATGCTTGGTTCTTGTGTGACACACTAGATTGTTTACCAGTTTGAGAACACTCTCATTGTCACCTCGGATCAAAGTAGGCCCTTGCACTTCTTCATGAACATCCTCTACAAGCCTCCTCAACCAGATAGCTTCCGGAGCAGCTAAGGCTGAAGCCTTATACTCAGCTTCTGTAGTAGACACGGACACTGAATCCCGCTTCTTACTACACCACGAAATATAAGCTGAACCACAAGTGAAAACATAACCCGAAGTTGATCTCCGATCATCCGAGTCACCACCATAGTCAGCATCCGTGTATCCAAGCTAAGCAAAGTCCACATCTCTACTATAGAGAAGTCCCATATCAGAAGTTGTCTTGACATACTTCAGGTTGTTCTTTGTCGCTACCAGATGAGACTTCCTTGGTTCAGCCATAAACTGACTTACTCGGCCAACAACATAAGCAATGTATGGCCTTTTAATCGTCAGGTAGATCAAGCTCCCTACAAGATACATGAACACCAAGGGATCAGGAAGAATCCTTCCTTCATCTCGTCGAATCTTCATCCCATGTTCCAGTGGAGTAGAGCAACTCTTCCCTTCGCCCATGCCAAATTGACTTACAATGCGATCTGCATATCCCTTCTGGCAAATGAGAATCCCGCACTCCTTCCTCTCCACTTCAAGACCGAGAAAGTGATGAAGTTTTCCCAAGTCTTTCATCTCAAAGCGTATAGCTAGCTCGGCTCTGAGCCTAGCTACTTCCTCCTATGAATTCCTTGTGACGATCATGCCATCCACATACAGCAGCACCAAGACTTGAAGCTCCCCCTTCTTCTTGACGAATAAGCTAGAATCCGAGTTGGAAGCAAGATAACCGTAGAATTACAAATACTCTGCTATCTTCCCATACTAAGCTCTAGGAGATTGCTTCAAAGAGAGCCTTCCTGAGCTTGCAGACATAGTCCAGATGAACTTCAGAAATGAATCCAAGTGGCTGATCCATGAATATGTTCTTGTCAATCTCTTTGTAAAGAAAAGCGTTCTTCACATCAAGCTGCCACATTCTCCATCCCTTGCAAGAAGCCAAGGTGATCGCCACTTGTTGAAGTTGGTGACCGGGCGGCCTGGCGGTTTGTCTTGGCGGGTTGAAGACCGCGCGGTCTGGCGGTCTGTCTCAGCCGGCTTGGAGACCGGGCGGTCTGGCGGTCTACCCTGGCAGTCTCGCTTCCTCTCTGGTGGTAGCCGTGCGGTTAGCCCTGCTGTCTAATCGCGCGGTTTGTGCGGTTTGTCTTGTATAGTCTGCTTAGTCCTGTAATTTTTAGTCCCACATCTCTTATTTGTATTCTCTCATCTCTCCTCCATTCTATATAAGGGAGGGCATACCTTTGTAATAAATATCTTTTTTGGATAATAAAGTTTCAACTATTCAAAAGTTAATTCGCTTGTTCTCTCTTTTTCGCTACTTTCTAACATGGTATCAGAGCACACGGTCATTTCCTCCTGATTCTGTGCGCTCTCTGTTGTTCGCGGCTTGTTTTTCCGCGTTCTGCGACTTGTCTCGTGGCTTGCCTTCTCTTCTGTCCGCGCGGCTTGTTTCTATCCGCACGGCCTGTTTCTGTCCGCTGCCCTGTTCGCGCGGCTTGCTTCTTCTTGATTCTCTTCTCCTACTGCTCTTCGTCGCAGCGACCTGTTTCCTTGTCGCCGCGCTCCTTGTTCTTTCTTGCCTCTCCGACTTCCTAGTCGTTGCGGCCTGTCTCTGTCCGCGTGACTTGTCTCTACCCGCTGCGGACTTCTTCTCCCTGTCCACTTCTGCTTTCCCCATATCCGCTTGTCTCTATACTCGCGGTTTGCTGCTGTGATCTGCCTGATCGTGTGGGTTGTTCCTTTCTCACCCGCATCTTGGTCGCGGTCACCTGCTCTTCTCTTCTCTTCTGTTCGCTCGGCCTTCTCAGTCCGCGCGACCTCTTCCCGCTGGGCCTTTGCCTGTTTTTTGGCCGCTTGATTCTCCGTCTGCCCGCGCGACCTGTCCGCGCGGCTTGCCCCTTCTTTTTCGCGACCATTTTCGCGATCTCCTCTATTCGCCGTGCTCTACTTCTTGTTGCCTTCTACCCGCTCCTACCTGCTAGTCGCCCCGGCCTCATCTTTGGCCGTACGACTTGTTCTCCTCTGTTCGCCCGACTTTTTCAGGCCGTGCGACTTCTTTCGCTCTGCTTTGCTCGGCTTCTTGGTAGCGGCCTTCCTAGCCGCCCGACCTGTTTTCTGTTCGCCTGGCTTGGTGCTCTTTTCTCTTCTCGCGGCTTGTTCTTCTCGTCGCGGTTTGCTCCTCTCTTGCTTCCATGGCTTTCCTCTCCTCCAGCCTGTCCGCCTCCGTGGTCACCTCTTCTGGTAGTGCTCATGTTGTGACTCGTGGATGATGGCTCATCGACTTTGGTGCAACAAATCATATGACAGGCAACCCTCAATGTTTTTCTCTTCTTGACACACAGGCTCAGTTGCCCCCGGTCATTGTTGCTGATGGATCTCCCTCCCCGGTCCATGGGACGGGCATGGTTCAAGTCACTCCATCTCTCTGCTTGGCTGATACCCTCTATGTGCCCAAGTTTCCGTGCAATTTATTATCGGTTACTTCTTTATGCAAGCAACTCCAGTGTTCTGTCATATTCACCCCTACCTCTTGTGCTTTTCAGGATCCGGACTCCCAACGAACGATTGCTACCGGGACTGAGAGTGGTGGCCTCTACTTCCTCGACAACGTTTCTGCTCTATCCGCCTTCTCCTCCTCCTCTACAGATCTTCTCCAATGGCATCTTCGCCTTGGACATGCTCCTCCCCGAATTCTACGACAGCTCCTGCCGCACCTCCCTCCTCATCATCCTCCTCTAAACTGTGATGCATGTCAACTTGGCAAACATCACCGCTCCTCCTTCCCACCAACACAAAGTCGGGGCTCTTCCCATCCGTTCGACCTCGTTCACTCTGACATATGGGGTCCCGCCACTAACCTCACCATCGGTCGGGGTAGTTCCTATTTTGTCACCTTCATTGATGATTTCTCTCGATGTACGTGGGTATATCTTCTCAAAGATCGCTCCGAGCTGTTCTCTGTTTGGACCACCTTTTATTCTATGGTTAAAACTCAGTTTGCTACGTCTATTAAACTCCTTCGTTCTGACAATGCTAAGGAGTATCTTAGCCACGACTTCTCCTCCTTTTGTACTCACCATGGTGTTATTCGTCAAACCAGCTGTGTCTACACCTCACAACAAAATGGGGTGGCGGAACGCAAAAACCGTCACCTCCTTGATGTCGCTCGCACTATGATGACTCAAATGCATGTTCCTCGCTCCTATTGGGGCTATGCTGTCCTCCTCTCCTGCTATCTCATCAATCGCCTTCCCTCCACCGTTCTCCACGGTGCTACCCCCTTCTCCATTCTTTATCCGGACAAGGATCCCTTTCCTCTTCCTCTGCACATCTTTGGGTGCACCGCTTTTGTGCACTCTCCCGCTGCCACCCGTGATAAACTCTCACCACGTGCCACCAAATGTGTCTTTCTGGGCTACTCTCCCACTCAGAAAGGATATTGTTGCTTTTACCCTGTTACCCGCAAGCAATTTGTCTCTGCGGATGTCACCTTCTTTGCCAATGCATCTTACTTCTCTCCCGCTTCCTCTTCTACTCCTCCTGCTCCTACTTCTCCTACCAACCCATCCATTCCCTCTGCTCCACTAATGTTCCGCCCTCTCCACCCACTCCACCGTCTTCCCCATCCTCCTCATCTCCACCCTCTACTCCGCTTTCTCCCTCCACTCCGCTGCCATCTCTCTCTACTACCGGGCCAGCTCTCTCCATCACGGATACTCCGGATACTGAGGCACCTGCTGACCTGGATCTCCCGATTGCTCTTCGCAAAGGGGTTCGGGCCTGTACCCACCATCCGCTTGTTGCAGTTGTTTCCTACGATCGTCTTACCCCTGCTCGCCGAACTTTTGCACTGGCTATCTCGGCCACTGCCACCCCCCGTTCCTACCAGGAGGCCCTTACTATTCCTCAATGGAAAGTTGCCATGGATGAGGAGATTGCTACTCTCACTGAACGGGGTACCTGGACCCTTGTTCTGCCTCCTTTCGGCACAGATTTTGTTGGTTGTCGCTGGGTCTTCGTGGTGAAGTTTCTCCCGGATGGCAGTGTGGATCGTTATAAGGCTCGCCTGGTTGCCAAGGGTTTTACCCAAACTTATGGATTGATTACTTTGACACTTTCTCTCCCGTGGCTCGTCTCAGCACTATTCGGGTTCTTCTCTCTGTGGCTGTCAACAGGGATTGGCCCATCTCGCAGCTAGATGTTAAGAATGCCTTCCTCTATGGTGATCTGCAGGAAGATGTTTACATGGAGCAACCTCCTGGGTATGTTGCTCAGGGGGAGACACGGGTATGCCGGCTAAAGAAGGCTATCTATGGCCTCAAGCAGAGTCCTCGTGCCTGGTTTGACAAGTTCAGTGGCATTGTTGCGGCCATTGATTTTACACGAAGCTCAGCAGATCACTCCTTGTTTGTTCGGAAAAAAGCCTCTGGTCTTGTTGTTCTTGCGGTTTATGTTGATGACATTCTTCTTACTGGCGATGACCAGGATGGGGTACTGATGACCAAGAAACACCTTCGTCAACATCTGGTTACAAAAGATATGGGCTCCCCAAAATACTTTCTGGGGATTGAAATCTTTAGAAAGCCCAACTCCATGGTCCTTTCACAACGAAAGTATGCTCTTGATCTTTTAAAGGAGGTAGGACTCACTGGTGCTAAACATGCACGTTGTCCTATGGCTGCTGGAGAAGACAAAACTTGGACAGATGACTCACCTCTTCTCTCTGATCTTACGAGATACCGGCGTCTGGTGGGCAAGCTCATATATCTCACGGTAACCAGACCCGACATCTCTTATGCTGTTGGCAAGGTGAGCCAGTTCATGCAAGCTCCGAGGGAGTGTCATCTACAATCTGCTCTGAGGATATTAGAGTATATTAAAGCTGCTCCAGGGAAAGGACTCCTATTTCAGAAGAATGGTCACCTAAGGGTTGAAGCTTACTCTGATTCTAGCTATGCGGATGACAAAGGGGACCGCAAATCGACTTCAGGTTTCTGCACATTTGTTGGAGGCAATCTTGTGAGTTGGAAGAGCAAGAAACAGTCTGTCGTTTCCAGGTCTAGTGCAGAGGCGGAATATCGTAGCATGGCATCGACTACATGTGAGTTGAAGTGGTTGAGGGCTCTCATGCTTGACTTAGGAGAGGTTTACAACTATCCTCTTCCTATGTTCTGTGACAATAAGGCCGCAATACACATTTCCAAAAATCCGGTCTTTCATGAGAGAACAAAACACATAGAAGTCGACTGTCATTTTATTCGGGAAGAAATATTGAAGAAACAGATTTTCACTCCATTTGTCACGTCCGACAACGAGTTGGCAGATGTCTTCACCAAGCCGGTATCCGCTTCCTTTTTCCACATCTGCGACAAGCTGGGCATGATCGATATATATGCTCCAGCTTGAGGGGGAGTGTTGAAGTTGGTGACCGGGCGGCCTGGTAGTTTGTCTTGGCGGGTTGAAGACTGCGCGGTCTGTCTCAGCCGGCTTGGAGACCGGGCGGTCTGGCGGTCTACCCTGGCAGTCTCGCTTCCTCTCTGGTGGTAGCCGTGCGGTTAGCCTTGCTGTCTAACCGCGCGGTTTGTGCGGTTTGTCTTGTATAGTCCGCTTAGTCCTGTAATTTTTAGTCCCACATCTCTTATTTGTATTCTCTCATCTCTCCTCCATTCTATATAAGGGAGGGCATACCTTTGTAATAGATATCTTTTTGGATAATAAAGTTTCAATTATTCAAAAGTTAATTCGCTTGTTCTCTCTTTTTCGCTACTTTCTAACACCACTCTAACCAAAGTCATCTTTGCAACCGGACTAATGTCTCCTCATAGTCTTCGACATACTGCTGTGAGAATCCTCGAGCGACTAGGCGAGCTTTGTATCTATCAATGCTCCCATCAGCTTTCTTCTTCAACTTATACACCCACTTGCAAGTCACTGGAGTAATGCCATCAACCTTGGGCACAAGATCCTAGGTTTCATTCTTCTTGAGACCAGCAATCTCTTCCTTTATGACATCATCCCACTCCTTGACTCCAGTGGCCTCATTGAAGTTTACAGGCTCTCGCTCATCCAGAGGACCTGCAAAGAAGCATGAGACTAAACTCACTGCATTCCCATCATAGTACCGAGCCGGTGGCTTCACAACCCTCTTCAATCTCCGAAGAGGTTGCTCCTTGCTTACTACCTCTGTTGCTTCTTCAGGCTCAACACCACCTTCAGGCAAGCTTTGAGCAATGCTCCCCCTACTTCCTGAGCCAGAATTCTGAGCACCAGAACTAGAAGCAGCAGGAGCTGCTGGTGAAACAGCAAGCTCCTCTTCCAAACCTTCAGCATCCACCTTCTGCTCTTCATCAACCTTGCTTCCGGTTAGCTCAACCGAGCCACCTCCACACGACGTCAATTCGTCAAAGACAACATCTCTTGACACAACAAACTTCTTCGTTGCTGGATCCATGCATTTCCATCCCTTCTTCTGCTCATCGTAGCCAACAAAGACAAGCTTCCTTGCCTTTGCATCCAGCTTGGTCCGAGAAGCATCCGGGACATGCATATATCAAGTTGATCCGAACACCCGGAGGTGTTCCACACTAGGCTTCTCCTTTAACAACAGCTCAAAAGGAGTCTTCATGTTGATCGGGCTAAGAGGCATCCGATTGATGACGTAAGAAGCACAAGACATCCCCTCCGCCCAGAAGGACCTTGGAACGCCTTTCGCATGAAGCCAACATTTGCAAGTCTCCATCTGATGATGGATCTTCCGCTCCACTACTCCATTTTGTTGTGGAGTGTGAGCACAAGTAAGCTCTCTGTGGATCCCATGCTTCCTGCAGAAGTTAGAAATCTCGGAGGAGATAAACTCACCACCTTTATCTGTTCTAAGCTTCTTGATCCGCAAGCAAGCCGGCCATCCACCAACTCCTTGAACTCCACAAACAAACGGAAGGCTTCAGACTTCTCCTTCAAGAAATATACCCAAGTGTATCTTGAGTAGTCATCAATCAGAACGAGCTTGTATCTTCTCCCACCAAGGCTTGCATTGACGGTTGGTCCCATCAAGTCTCCATAGATGCACTCCAATGGTCTCTTGCTCCTCATTTGTGATTTATCAAACAGAAGGCAATGATCCTTGCCGTACTGACATCCCGCACAAACGTGACCGTCGCCAAATAAAGATAGCTTAGGCAAGCCTCTTACAAGGCTTCTGTTAGCCATAGCCTTCAGCTTATCCATTCCTACATGCCCCAGCCTTTTGTGACATATATCAACGCTATCGTTTGCTCTCATCCGATCAACATAAGAGTTCGTAGCAAGAACAAACAAGTTCTTCACTCTCCTCTCGACATTAGCAACATCAGCCTTAACCGCTGATACGTTGCGAAGGAACTTCACTTCTGTTGGCCCAAACAGAATATGATAACCCGCGTCGACCGCATTGGTCATAGAGAAGAGGTTCTTCTTCATGCCTGGTACGTGATACACACTCCTTAACGTGAGTGGCCCCTTATCACTACCCAAAGACACAACCCCCTCCTTCTCTACTGCATAAACAGTATTATCAGCAGTTATAATAGCTTCATTACCTGAGTAGCCTTACAGAGAAGAGAACTTCAACTTGTCACCGGTGAGGTGATGACCCCACCTGGAGTCCACGATCCAATCATCGTTGAAGTCGACAACGAACAAGGCACGAACACAAGTTCCTGTCATGAAGGATCCGCCTCATCCATCTTCCTCGCTCTTAGAGCAAGCTTCCTCCTTGCCTGCAGCATGCCCAGGCTGCAGTTTGACCTTGCAGTCACGCTTGAAGTGTCCCCGCTGATGACACATGTAGCATTTCAAGTTCTTCTTCCAATCCTTCTTAGGAACATCGCTCCTCTCTGACTGATGAGAAGTTGAAGGCTCATTTTCAGCAACGGTCTTCTTCTTATTCCCTTCCCATCCTTTCTTCTTCTTGCTTGAGAAGACAGCTTCACTGCCTTCCTCAGTGACAGTGACTCCAGCCATCTGCCTTGCCAAACTTTCCTACGAAGCAAGCAGGTTCTCAAGCTCCAGCAGAGATGGCTGAGTAACCCAGCCTTAAACAGATGTCACAAAGACAACATACTCCTTCCGCAAGCCGCGAATTATGTGCCTTTTTATCTTAGCCTCAGAGATAGGCTCATCCGAATCAAGCGCTGACAGCTCCGCACATAAGCTCTTCATCTTTAGAAAGAACTTTGAGATAGTCAGGCCTCCTTGAGTTGTCCTCGCCAACTCATTCTCCAGAAACTGAAGTCTAGCCACATTCTTCTTATTGAACAACTCATCAATGGTTGTCCAAATGTCAGCAGCAGACTCACATCCTTTGATGTGATCAAACAGTTCTGGTGACATGGCCCTCTTGAGAACAAGCTCCGTCTTTGCATTTATTTTTCTCCAGAGCCTCACCTACTCAGCAGTACCAAACACAACAGTCACTTCCTGTCTGTTGTCACCACATATGACCTCCCATAGCTCCGCGCCCAGAAGGTAACTCTTCATGCACGACTTCCACTTCTTAAAGTTAGTCGGCGTTAAGAGTTCAATACCAAGACCTCTTGCATAGCTTACTTCCATCGCAACAACTGTTGGTTAAGTTAACTTCCAGAAGCACAGAGCAACAACACAGGTTCATCACCACTCAAGGCACAGAGTAACAACACTGGTTGAACACCGCTCAAGCAACTGAACCCGGCTCTGATACCATGTTAAATTTTCTCAAAATGGTCAGCAGGATAGCCTAAAGCCAAATTATATTCTCAGAACTACCCAATTAACACCTTGATCATGCAGAAGCCCCAGGAGCAAGCTTAACACCAACCACAAATGGAAGAACAAGCAGGTCTTATATTCATTTACACTTTTTTACAAGGCAAGGTATACATAGCGAGACATGATTTCGCTAGTGCACAAGCTACAAACAGAAAGAACAAAACAAGCCGGGCAGACAGCACTGGAGACCGCCGAGACCGCCTAGTCCGCCAAGGTTGCCGAAGCCGCTCGAGCTGCAAATGCTACAAGCCGAATAGCACACGGAGTCCGCCGAGACCGCGAGGTTGAGCGGACACACCATTATTCGCTGCCTGCTAAAGAACTGAGGAACAGACCGCCTACCCGCCTGAGATCGGCGGACAGGTTATTGGAACTTGGACAAGCTGAAGCAGAAAACTGACAAGCCGCAGAAGCGACCAGATGAGACCGCAGAGACCGTACACTTCAATGCCCAACTCCTGGCTCCTTGAAGCTAGCCGCGCGCGACCTGCACACAGCAAACCGTCAGCACTACACAACCCGCGCGGACAGAAAACCGCAGACCGCAACACTTGCCCAAGCCCAACTTACTGTTCACTCCATTGCTGTAGACATGCCGGGGGGGGGGGGGGGGTTCTATTTATAGGCGAGGTGAGGAGTGTGGTCACCACCATAGTGAATAGAATCACCACCCCAGTCCGCGCACTAGCAAAACATCCGTCCGCTGAGTCCGCAAAGACTTAGCCGAATTCCAAGAAGACCGCCAGGAGCAAGACAGCTGTTCACTACTAGGCGGCCTTGCACCAGACCGCCCACACTGTGCGGACAAGATACAGTCCGCACTGTCCGCAAACAACACCACACATGACAGCCATAACCCCTTCAGCGACAATCCGCACACAATCGAGGCAGTCTGTATAGCACAAGACCAGAGCCTCCATTCGCCACAAGTCCACGACTAAAGACAGTCCGCCCGGTCAACAATGAACTTGGCGGATACTGCAGACACATGGAATTGTCACAGAATGTGACCAATTCCAGTGAAACACCAAAAGGCCTAGTGCAAGCTCGGCGGACAAGGCCCAGTCTGCCAACATCCAAAGAAGATCGCCAATTCCACCAAGGTAAGCAGATCACCAAATACACCAAGGTAAGAAGATCGCAAATACTACTCGCACAGCTGTCCAGACAAAACGGCCAACTGCCGGACTCCGACGCCAGTCTGCGCAGTCCTCCACAGCAGCTAACACCTGTTGTACCACCAGAGCTCGACAAGGGCCACAACCAAACTCCAAGGCCAGTCTGCCACATCAGACACCACAAACATGCCAGTCCGCAAGCCTCCCGCGGATAAGGCACCCAATCCTCCGGTTAACACAAGCTTGCAACACTCAAGGTCGCTGAACAAGGCACTGTCTGCAGCCCGCAAACTGCAGTCCGCTAAGTCCGCATCGCTAGAAGCCCGACTTCTCTGGCCATAGGCTAACCAAGCCGCACAATAGACCGATCAAGCCGCATACTAGGCCGCTCAGGCCGCACAGGCTGCTCTTCAACAGCCAAGCCCCAAGACAGCCAAGGTCCCGAGGCCGCACCAGCAGTCTGCCCAGCCCCAGACTCAGACTGCTCAGACCGCCCGACCTGCCCATCACCCACTTCCACTTCACAAATTTCAAAAACGAGCAGGACGAAAATCGAGGAGTCGAGGAATCCAGATTTGCTGACTCGTTGACCGTTTCCCGCCGTAGATTTTTAGGAAAAAACTCATAATTACGTATCTTCAATAAATAGGCCGATCTACCTACCTCATTTACTTCTCAGCATTTATTTCTTTCATTTGAACCATCGCCCCTCTGTCTATACTTTCGCTGATCCTTGCAGGAGCAAAGGCTCTCGCCTCCCCGACCTTTTTCTCATCTCTTCTTCCCTTCAAGATGTCAGGCGAGAGCGAAGGACGCTTCAAGTGTGCGCTGACCTTCCTGGACCACCACCTTACCGCCCTACCGGCTCACGCAGGCAGAATTCCTCATGATCACCCAGACCTTTATCCCGTCGGGGTTCGTCACGCGGAAGCCTGAGAGCGACGACAGGTGAACCTCGCGCCAGAAGGGGAGCTCTCCATCCCCCAGGAGCATTCGGGGCGGGGTTCCGTCTCCCTCTCTGGCCGGAAGTGCACCAGGCCCTGTGCTATTATGGGGTAGCGCAGGCTCAGCTCAACCCTAATTCCATCGCCCTCTTGGTGGCTTTTGCCTGCTATATGCGGGCAGAAATGATCGAGTTCAGTCTGCCCATCTTTCAGAAGCTGTTCAACTTCCGGGCCAAGGAGGGACAGTCTTACTTTCTAGACAGTCGGTGAAGACGGCGGGTCTCACCAGCAAACATCATCACTTTGCGGAGAGCTTCATCTTCGTCTCATCAAGGCATTCGACAACATGCCCCTCGCGTCCATTCAATATGACGATGCAACCTATACGCCTCCTGCCCTCGGGGAGCGAGAGGGTGCCCTTGTCGAGTTCTTTGGATCGAAAGCCTTTGACGTCCCCTTTCTCCGGCGAGACCTAGATTCCCTCCAACCGGTACCTCCTGGCGAAGGTAATTTTCTAGACTAGACTTGCAACCTTTTGTTTCAAGAGATAGGGTTTAATTAACTATGGGACTCGCAGGTGAGTGAGACATTGCCTACATCAACCCTTCGACGAGGTTAGGGTACTCGCCGACCCCCTGTCCCTCGCCAAGTCCGCCGCCGCCGCTTGCCGGGAAGAGCCAAATCCTCTTCGCACCAAGTGCCCAAAGCGGAAACTGAGCTCCCACTCCGCCCCTCCACTTAAAAAATCAAAGACGTCAGCCACGGAAAAGGGTAAATTTGTCGTACTAGCTTCCGCCGAGATCCCCGCCGAGACCCCTTCTATTGCGGGCGAGACGTGTGCACCCGGCCCGCCGTAAAGGCCACCGCCGAGACCTCTTTAGTTGCAAGCAAGAGGGGTGCTTCCCAGCCCGCCGCCGAGACCCCTGTTGAGTCCTTTCGCAAGCCGGTACCAAAAGGGCATCAAAATTTCAGCTTTGGCGAGAAGTACAAGGACGCAGAGGGTCGACCCTTGATCCAGTGGGATCATACCATCAACCGCATCGTGGTTTCACACTTCTCCCTCCTGGAGGGAGTGCGACTCAAGCTCTGGCGATGCCTTCGCGCTGGGCTATGGTCTCTATGGTCGGGAGGACGCCGACACGTTCACCGGACGACAACCAGGGACCTCGTCCTTGACGCCGCCCAGTCCCAGCTTCGCACAGTCAAGCTCTCGCACATGGTTGGGGGCCGCACCCTCACCATCGAGCACAATCTTGCCGATATGCTCAGGACGAGGGATGCCGCTGCGGCTGAAGCGGCCAACCTAAAGGCCGACTTGGCTGCCGCCAACAAACTTCTTCCTCTCACCCGGTAGCCGAGGTAAGCGAGATCCTTCAATATTTCTCGTCCTCTTAGTATTTATTATATATATATATATATATCTTATTATATAAAGAAATATAGGTATTTGGAGGCACACCATAGATCAAATAAGAGCCATTGAATCATGAGAGAGAGAGCATGAGATGAGGGGAGAGAGTTGGGAAAGAGGAGGAGGGAGGGAGAGAGAGAAAGAGAGAGAGAGAGAGAGAGAGAGAGGGGAGGAGAGAGAGGGAGAGAGAAAGGGAGAGAGATGACGGAAGAGACAGATTACGTGAAATTAATGTTTTTATGACAAAACGTTATTTTTTTATAAAATAAAAAATGTAATATTGATTTATATTTTTTTTCGATCATTTTGAGTACTCATATGTATATTGCGGGCATGTCCAGGTGCAATCCGTCTTGATGTGGGTGCAACCCGCTTTGATGCAGGCACATCCCGCTTTGATGTAGGCGCAGCCCACAATGACGGATCGAGCACGGTAGGAGCCCGTTCGGAGGCGGGCGAAGCTTGCCTGGATGCAGCCAAAGGCCGCCCGAGAGAATCGGGCACGGGCATAGCTCGTGCGAAGATGCTCTTATATATATATATACATTTCGCTTAACCAGACAGTCTCGCAGGATTCTGCGGAAGCCGAGCTGTCTCGCGCGAGTGTGGCCGGCATCGAGTGCAAGAACCAGCTGCTGCAGGCTGAGGTGAAGCGCTTGGAGGAGGCCCTGGACCTGGCCCAGGCCCGACCGTCGCAAGAGGAGAGAGTCAAGCGTCATCACTACTCTGCATACGAGATGATGTAATCGTTCAGGAGAATACAGAAGCCACCACCAAGATGGTCATCGAGGTACTGCGGGAGACGGTGCTTTTGAATGAAGGAGGTGAGACCCTCACGATGCGAGGGATCTTGCCTTGGTTATTCGAGCCCATCCCCCAACCTGTGGGAGAGGATGACTCTCCAATCAATGATGCAGCAGAGCTTGTCCTGAACGTGGAAACCGCCGACAGCTCACCCGACGAGTCCTACGGCTATACCCCTAGTGTAACCTCCAGCGGGAGCTCCCGCGGAACTTCCAGTGGGATCTCTAGCGGGCTTGCCCAATAGCCCCCACATCTTGCTTCATTTATTTTTATACATTCATTTTTGTAAGCTTACCCTTTGTGACTTTTGTAAGGGGCGAGATTCCCCCGCTGTTGTTTACTCCTTTTATATTGTATTGAAAAATCTTCCTTTTCGCTGGAATGATTATTACCTTTGCGCAAACCTTATGATCTTAGGCGATGACCACCACTCGTTTGAAGAGTTGGCTAGGTAAACCGGCCGTAAGGGGTCTGCCGAGAGGTACTTGTTGGGATCCCCGGCGAGATGGCTATGGTGAGAGCCCAGCCGAGAGGGTTATACCGAGGGCCCTGCTGAGATTCCGGCCGAGAGCCCTGCAGGGAGGGTTATGCCAAGAGCCCTGCCGAGAGGCTGGCCGAGAGCCCTGTCGGGAGGGTTATGCCGAGAGCCCTACCGAGAGGAGTCTGAGCCACCCCATCCTTACTTAAGGTTGGAGTTAGTCATTTGCAAACTTGTTATCGATAGCTTCGTGACTCCGTCATGATTTCCACAACCCTTCTTGGTGTGAGCATGGTACCACTTAAACAAAATATTCTCTTTTTCCTTCTTTCCCCCTCAAGAGATCCCACGGCCCTGTCGACTAGTGAGAGCCTGACTGCGGGTCTACTTGGGGTCTAGCTTAGCTTCCAATTCTTTCCTCAAACTCCCTTCCTTTCCACCTAAGTGTGTCTACCACCCTGCCTAGCTGATGAGAGCCTGGACAGCGAGTCTACATGGGTCCGAGCGTGCCTTCCAGCCCTTCTAGCTAGTGGGAGCCTGAGCAGCGGAATCACCACTCGAGGTGTTCCCTTATCCCAATGCGAGCCTACGACCCTACCAGCTAGTGAGATCCTGGTAGCGGGTCTACCCGGGGCCGAGTGCGCCTTACAGACCTACCAGCTAATGGGAGCCTGAGCAGTGGGATCCTCTCGAGGTCTTGCTTAGTTTCTCAATTCTTTCTTCAAACTCCCTTCCTTTCCTCCCAGTTGTGCCAACTGCCCTGCCCAGCTAATGAGAGCCTGGACAGTGAGTCTACCCGGGGCCGAGCGCACCTTCCAGCCCTGCCAGCTAGTGGGAGCCTGAGTAGTGGAATCACCACTCGAGGTGTTCCCTTACCCACCAGGCGAGCCTACGGCCTGCCAGCTAGTGAGAGCCTGACAGCGGGTCTACCCGGGGCCGAGTGCACCTTCCAGACCTGTCAGCTAATGGGAGCCTGAGCAGCGGGATCCTCTTGGGGTCTTGCTTAGTTTCTAAAATCTCTCTTCAAACTCCCTTCCTTCCCCCCCAGGTGTGCCTACTACCCTGCCCAACCAATGAGAGCCTAGACAGCAAGTATTCCCGGGGCCGAGCGTGCCTTCCAACCCTGCCAGCTAGTGGGAGCCTGAGTAGTGCAATCACCACTCGAGGTGTTCCCTTACCCCTCAGGCGAGCCTACGACACTGCCAGCTAGTGAGAGCCTTGCAGCGGGTCTACCCGGGGCCGAGTGCGCCTTCCAGACCTGCCAGCTAATGGTAGTCTGAGCAGCGGGATCCTCTCGGGGTCTTGCTTAGTTTATCAATTCTTTCTTCAAACTCCCGTACCCTTTCAGGTGTGCCTACTTCCCTGTCCAGCTAATGAGAGCCTGGACAGCGAGTCTACCTGGGCCGAGCGTGCCTTCCAGCCCTGCAAGATAGTGGGAGCCTGAGCAGCGGAATCACCACTCGAGGTGTTCCCTTACCCCCAGGCGAGCCTACGGTCCTGCCAGCTAGTGAGAGCCTGGAAGTGGGTCTACTCGGGGCCGAGTGCGCCTTCCAGACCTACCAGCTAATGGGAGCCTGAGCAGCGGGATCCTCTCGGGGACTTGCTTAGTTTCTTAATTCTTTCTTCAAATTCCCTTCTTTCCCCCAGGTGTGCATACTGCCCTGCCCAGCTAATGAGAGACTAGACAGCGAGTCTACCCGGGGCTGAGCGTGTTTTCCAGCCCTGCCAGATAGTGGGATCCTGAGCAGTGGAATCACCACTTGAGGTGTTCCCTTACCCCCCAGGTGAGCCTATGACCTTGCCAGCTAGTGAGAGCCTGGCAACGGGTCTACCCGGGGCCGAGTGCGCCTTCTAGATCTGCCAGCTAATGGGAGCCTGAGCAGTGGGATCCTCTCGTGGTCTTGCTAACTACCAACCTATTTTTCCAATTCTAAAAAAAACCAATCATGAGACAATCAGATGAATTTATTAAAAATAAGATTTACAATCTTGTCCCCCACTAAGGGTAGAAGCGCCTCAGGTCGTCGCTGTTCCAAGCATGACTCATGGATTACCCCTCCACACTCTGGAGGTGTTATACCCCTAACCCAGGGCCCTTTCTATAATATAGTGTGTTACCCAATTGGGGTTGCGCTTACCAACGACCACTGACCTTCCTAGGACG
The DNA here is from genome assembly GCA_039583875.1 of Platanthera guangdongensis. Taxonomy (NCBI): domain Eukaryota; kingdom Viridiplantae; phylum Streptophyta; class Magnoliopsida; order Asparagales; family Orchidaceae; genus Platanthera; species Platanthera guangdongensis. The sequence continues at coordinate 177,401,999 of CM077156.1, forward strand.
TCGACCTTCTTCAATACCAGGTCCCCTTCTGTGCGAACAAGAAAAAAACAGACCGAAAATTTGGAGTAATACAAACTTTATTATCCAAAAAAGGTATTAATTACAATGGTATATCCTCCATTTTATAGAATGGAGGAGATGTGAGAGATTACAATTAAGAAATGTGAGACTAAAAATTTACAAGCACAAGCGGTTTTAAAAATAGACAAACCGGACAGGTCGTGCAGTTAGACAAGCCGGCTAACCGCCCGACAACCAACAGGAGGAGAGAAACAATCACCACAGATAGCAGCAGGCAGAGAAGACCGCTAGACCGTCCGGTCTCCAAGTCGTCTGAGACAAACCGCCAGACTGCTGGGATACCAAACAGTAACAGCCCATCAGACAGACCAACTAGGATAAACTGCCAGACCGCCTGGTCTCCAAACAACAACAGATCGCCCGACCTCCATACTGCAACACTCCCCCTCAAGCTGGAGCATAAATATCAATCATGCCAAGCTTGTCGCAGATGTGGAAAAATGAAGCGTACATCGGCTTGGTCAAGACGTCTGCCAACTCATTGTCGGAAAGTGACGAATGTTAGTACAAATCTGTTTCTTCAAGATCTCTTCCCGAATAAAATGACAGTCAACTTCTATGTGTTTTTTCCTCTCATGAAAGACTGGATTTTTGGAGATGTATATCACGAACTTGTTGTCACAGAACATAGGAAGAGGATAGCTGTAGACCTCTCCTAAGTCAAGCATGAGAGCCCGTAACCATTTTAACTCACACGTGCTTGACGCCATACTGCGATATTCCGCCTCTGCACTAGACCTGGAGACCACAGACTGTTTCTTGCTCTTCCAACTCACAAGATTGCCTCTAACAAATGTGCAGAAACCTGATGTCGACTTGCAGTCCCCTTTGTCATCCGCATAGCTCGAATCAGAGTACACTTCAACCTTGAGGTGACCATTCTTCTGAAAAAGGAGTCCTTTCCCTGGTGCTGCTTTAATATACTCCAATATCCTTAGGTCAGATTGTAGATGACACTCCCTAGGAGCTTGTATGAACTAACTCACCTTGCCAACAACATAAGAGATGTCGGGTCTGGTTACCATGAGGTAAATGAGTTTGCCCACCAGACGTCGGTACCTCGTAAGATCGGATAAAAGAGGCGAGTCATTTGTCCAAGTTTTGTCTTCTCCAGCAGCCATGGGATAACGGGCAGGTTTAGCACCAGTCAATCCTACCTCCTTTAGAAGATCAAGAGTATACTTCCATTGGGAAAGGACCATGGAGTTGGGCTTCCTAGAGATTTCAATCCCAAGAAAGTATTTCAGGGAGCCTATATCCTTTGTGACCAGGTGTTGACGGAGGTGTTTCTTTGTCAAGGTTACCCCGTCCTGGTCATTGCCAGTAAGAAGAATGTCATCAACATAAACTGCAAGAAGTACCAGACCAGAGGCGGTTTTCCGAATGAAAAAGGAGTGATCGACTGAGCTTCTTGTAAAACTAATAGCCGCAGTAATGCCACTAAACTTGTCAAACCAGGCACGAGGACTCTGCTTGAGGCCATAGATAGCCTTCTTTATTCGGCATACCCGTGTCTCTCCCCTGAGAACATACCCAGGAGGTTGCTCCATGTAAAATCTTCCTGCAGATCACCGTAGAGGAAAGCATTCTTAACATCCAGCTGCGAAATGGGCCAATCCCTATTGACAGCGACAGAGAGAAGGACCCGAATGGTGCTGAGACGAGCAACGGGAGAGAAGGTGTCGGAGTAATCAACACCATAGGTCTGAGTGAATCCTTTGGCCAACAGGAGGGCCTTGTAGCGATCCACGCTGCCATCAGAATGGAATTTTACAACAAATACCCAACGACATCCGTGACCAAAGGTGGGGTAACCAGTGTTAAGGTGCCCCGTTCAGTAAGGGTAGCAATTTCCTCATCCATGACAGCCTTCCAATGAGGAATAGTGAGAGCCTACTGATAGGTGCGGGGAGTGGTAGTCACGGAGATAGCCAATGCAAACGCCCCACGAGAAGGAGTTAGACAATCATATAAAACAATGGCAGCCAACGGGTGCTGGGTATATGTCCGCACCCCTTTGCGAAGAGCAATGGGAAGATCTAGGTCGGCATGTTCCTCAGTAACCATAGCATCTGTGGCGGAGAGAGCTGGCCCGGGGGAGGAGAGAGACGGTCGTGGATGAAAGTCCACCTAGTGTCAACTATCTTCACTTATGGGGGGGGGGGGGGCATAGGTGACGTGCAGCGTTTTTGCGGAATTTAAAATAGTACCCGCACAATCAAACAAAACACCACAACACAGAAGATACACAAGCAATTTATAGTGGTTCCCCGATTTGGGTACATCCACTTTCCCCCTTCAACCTATCTCCCAACAAGGGACGACTCGGTCTCTTCACAATAGGATTGAAATCAAATCCTTGCACTATCGGAAGGAACCCTTCCACACGTAGGAGTCAACAATCCCACAACACGGGTTGCAGCCAACCCTTACAACTAGGAACCAACCTTCCTTTACAACAAAAGAAAAACTAGAATGTACAAGAGATACAAACTACGTTTGGAGACTAAGGTGTCCCTCTTCGTTGATGACGTGTTTTTGAAGTCCACAAAGAGTCCACAACCCTAGATCTCTATTGGAGAGAATCTCCCCGGAACAGGCTGTAACGCCCCGAAACTCAAAGGAGCAAAGGGGGACGTTTTGGGCCAGTTTTGATTTCTGGCTGAAGGCACACGGCCTGGGACACGGGCGTGTCCCAGGGCGTGTCGGGCGTGTGTCGACACTTAGCCGCGAAGTCGTCGAGTTATTCTCGACGATTCGTCGAGAATGGGCACACGGCCTGCGACACGGGCGTGTCGCAGGGCGTGTCGACCCGTGTCGACACTTAGCCATGAAATCGTCGAGTTATTCTCGACGATTCGTCGAGATTGGGTACACGGCCTGCGACATGGGCGTGTCGCAGGGCGTGTCGACCCGTGTCGACGATCATCAAGGTGAAATCGTCGAGATTCACTCGACGATCGTCGAGTCAAGGCACACGGCCTAGGACACGGGCGTGTCCAAGGCCGTGTCATCGAGTCGTCGATCTTCCCTCGACGAAATGTCCCGTGTACACGGCCTGGGGGCCCAGGCGTGTCAAAGTGACACGGGCAAGGACACGGGCGTGTCCTAGAACCGTGCAGTGCTCGGGTTGGAAACGGGAGAAAATCATGGGGTACACGGCCGACTACACGGCCGTGTCATCTGGAACACGGGCGTGTCAGCTCGAACACGGGCGTGTTCGATACCCGTGTGCGTGTTCAGAAGATTCGATTTTGACGGCGAATGCGGCACACGGCCCTGGACACGGGCGTGTGCCAGGCCGTGTTCGGCCCAGATTGGGCATTTCAGCCCCGAATCAAAGCCGTTCGTTTCCTTGATTGAAGATCCAATGGCTGGGGGTTGTTCCTGGGAGGATATACCCGGGAGTTGACTTAGAAAAATCCATTTTTCTTACCTTTTCATCTCTCCAAACCCTTGGAGAAAGAAGAGCTAAGGCAAGAGGAAGAGGAGCTAGATCCGCCATTGGAGGAGCTTCGGAGCTCCGAATCGCAAGCCGACTCCGGATCCACGGAGGCAACGCAAGTGCGGTGATTTCTATCCGATTACTTTTCGATGGCGCCAAAGAGGAACGCAAGGGTAACGATCCTCATCTTGAGCTTGAATCGCTCCTTTTCTTAGCATAGGAAGCCCCTCTCGCGAGTTTGCGGAGAGTTGGAGGCGTTCCTTCGGGTAGATATGTAAAGTCCCCGTTGTTTAGAGTCCGTATGCGAGAACGGACATAGGCATTTTGGTTGAAGCCTACCCGGACATGTTAGTTCGGATCGGTGATGTTGCATTGCATAAGGCCGGAGAAGACTCCGTGATATTGGGTGTTTTTCGGGTTTTCTACGCGGTAGATTGCAGCAGGGAGCCTTGGGGACTAACCCAAACGTGCACCCGGAAAACTGGGCGGACACGAGGTCTTGCCAACTTGGTGGCCTGAGAGCCATCTTGAACATAACGGGGTTATGTGACTTGTGTTAGAATGAGACTCGGTGAAAGTTTGACCCGCGCAAATGGCTTAAATTGCCGTTGCGATGTGAGCACGGGTTAGATAGAGCCGTACCCGCTTTATGTCGTTCGGGTTAGAGAGACCTAAAGTTACATGGCACTCGCCGTTGGCATAGATGTGAGTCTTCGGCGGTCAATGGCTTAAATTGACGTGACCAATGCCAGGAAGACAAATTGCTCATAGGAATGGCCGTCTAAGTGGCGGTGGTGAGTCCGGAATGTTAATGGCTTTAATTGACGTGACATCGACCGGTTCACCGAGAATGTGCCCTGATTGCACGGGGCGTGTGGCCGTGCGAGCCAACGCCTGTGATGAGATGGCTTTAGTTATATGCTTTGCTCGCTTATGCTAATGATATGCAGGGAAGGAGCATCGCTGCGCCGAGTTGGGGGCGGGATCGTTATAATTTGGTCAGCATTGCTGACCGTTGCCTTGTTTGCCACCGTGCGGTGGTTTGTTGCTTGCAGGTGCAGCTGGACCAAGCGGTCAATAGCGGGCTAAAGCCCTTTTTGCGAAGCTGGCCCTCGAAGGCCCAAGTGGAAATGTTTTCTGTTTTACTCATGTATGACCGGCCTGCGTGCCGAGGTTTATAAATCATGTATTAGTCAAGAGAAACATTTTGTAAGGCCTTAAGGCCGAATATTTGGGTATTTTGTTATAACATTCCTATTATCATGTTAGTGGACATTCGTGCTCTTATGCTGGGTTCTTGTTTACAACTTTTATAAAACTGCTTCCGCTAGAATGCTCTGTGTAGGACGTTGAGATTGGTTGGATGGTTTCCATAAGTAACCACCCGGTCTGTCTGTGGTATATGGCGTCGGGCCCCGGCCGGACCTACTGCTATATGCTATGCGACGGATAGGGGGCGTTACAATTTGGTATCAGACTACTGGTTTTGGTCGGGCTTGACTGGAATTCGTGGGCGAATTCTTTTTAAGGGGTGGTGAGCACATTGTGTGCGTCATCGTTATAACAGTAAAAAGAACCCATGAATGTCTACTTAGGAATGAAAATACTCGTGTTTGAGGAACCTGCGTGTTCCTATAATTGCTGTTTGCAATTTATTTGGTCGCTTAACGGTGTTTTGTACCACTATAGGTGACCCGAAGTGGTATTGGGCCGTCAGAACGCCGAGTTTCTGAGGCAAGTAGTGCACCGGAAGTTGCTCCCGCAACACCTTTGTCGGCTGAAAATATAAGATTGGTGGCTGAAGCGGTATTGGCCGTGATCAATGCGCAGCCTGGGAGGCAAGCGCAGCAGCCCGCTCCTGTGATGGAGCAAGTACCTCTGCAAGAGGCGGAGCCGAGGAGGATGGAGCAAGTGGTTGTAGAACCAATAGTGCCAAGGAGGGCAACTGAGAGGCAGTTGAAGCATGTAATGAGCTTTAACCCTCCGTTATTCTCGGGGTTGGGAACCCCATCTCAGGCTGAAGACTGGCTCTCTAGGGTGAAGAGAGTCATGACAGCGACGGAGACGGAGGAGTGGCAGATGACCACCATCGCTACGTTCCTGCTGGACGGTGAAGCGAGGATGTGGTGGGAAGGTTTGGAGCTGCATCACCTGAGAGGTAGACAACTGATAGACGTTCCGATGGAAGAGTTCTCGGGATTGTTCTTAGCAAGATACCTCCCTTCTACTCAGAGGATTTCAATGGAGAATGAGTTCCTGAAGTTGGTGCAGGGTGAGAGGAGCGTGGATGAATATCTCCACGAGTTTACGCGGTTGAGTCGTTATGCGAGCTCCACCATCATGGATGAGGAGCGCAAGACTAATCGTTTTTATGAAGGCTTGAGGGATGAGCTGAGATTGTTACTGTCGGGGCCGATGACGCAAGGTTTCTTAACCTTGGTCAATACTGCCCGGTCCTTGGAGAAGGACATGAAGAGTGTACAAGCGAAGAAAAGCTTGGGTGAAAAGAAATCTGAGTTCAGAGTGCTGACTACTTCAAAGTCAGGCTATCGGAGGACTTTCAAGAAGCATAGGACTTCGGGTCCAGCTCCTTCTGGCGCTTCTGGGGCGACTATGGGTCGGACCCCGGGTTCGTGCTTTACGTGTGGAAAGACGGGGCATTTCGCCCGTGATTGTTGGAGCGGACGTCCTAAGTCCGAAAGGAGGCCTGGAGCTACTTATGAAGAGAAGGTCAAGGCGGTGGAGCCGACCGCATCCCATTATGCTCCGGCCCAACCAAGGGTCTACAATCTAGGCCAACAGGAGGCCATTAAACAAGCTGACGTGGTGACAGGTACGGTTTAATTTATAGCAAGTCAATTCCTTTATATGCTTGTTATGCACATGTTACCTTACCACTGCTTGTTTAGGATTCGTATTGATTTGTGAAAATCCGGCACGAGCACTCTTCGATACGGGAGCTTCACACTCCTTCTTGTCCGAAGGATTTATATCACGCATCGGAGTCCCTTCTTCGATGACGAAGGATAAGTTGGATGTGTTGTTGCCCAATGGGTGTTCGATGCGAGCGGTTAGGATCTGCGATGTTAAGATTCGTATTGGGGAGCAGGAGTTCGACCTGCGGGCGTCTTTACTTCCGTTAGTGGAGTTCGACGTCATATTTGGCATGGACTGACTCTCAGAGCAGCAGGCCCATATAGATTGCGGTAGCAAGGAAGTCAAGCTGGGAGCAAGTCGTGAGACGACTTTTACGGGCTTAAAGGGGTCGAGCAAGACGTTGATGTCTGCTCTTCAGGTGGTGAAGGCGGTTCGTGCCGGAGCAGAACTGTTCTTTACACTTGTGGAGGTTGCAAAGCCGAAGCCCGCTTTGGATTGTATTTCAGTGGTATCGGAATACCCTGATGTGTTCCCCGCGGATCTTCCTGGAGCCCCGCCTCAACGGGAGATAGATTTCACGATCAAGCTAGTGCCTGGTGCAAAGCCTGTGTCACGATCTCCGTATCGGCTAGCGCCTAAGGAAATGGCGGAGCTGAAAGTCCAATTGCAAGAGTTGTTGGAGCAAGGTTGTGTGCGCCCGAGTTCTTCGCCTTGGAGCGCACCGGTCCTCTTTGTTAAGAAGAAGGACGGAAGCTTGAGATTATGTATTGATTATCGGGAGCTAAACAAGCTGACTGAGAAGAATAAGTACCCGATCCCTAGGATTGATGATCTCTTTGATCAGTTAGTCGGATCGACGGTGTACTCGAAGTTAGATCTCAAGTCTGGGTACTATCAGCTGCGGATAAGGGAGAGTGATATCCCGAAGACAGCGTTTAGTACGAGATACGGGCATTATGAGTTTACGGTCATGCCGTTTGGGCTGACTAATGCGCCGTCAGTATTCATGGATTTGATGAACAGGACGTTCAGGGAGTACTTGGACCATTTCGTGATCGTCTTCATCGACGATATTTTGGTGTACTGCAAAGTGAGGAAGATCACTTCAAGCATCTTCATTTGGTGTTGGAGACGCTAAGGAGAAACCAGTTGTATGCCAAGTTCTCGAAGTGCGAGTTTTGGCTATCCTTAGTGGCGTTCCTCGGGCATATAGTGAGTGGAGAGGGTATTGCTGTGGATCCGGCGAAGATTGTTGCGATACGGGAGTGGCCTGAGCTTGCTACGGTAGCAGAAGTCCGGAGCTTTTTGGGGCTGGCCGGCTATTATAGGCGCTTCGTAGAGAACTTCTCGCGGTTAGCGTTACCTCTCACTACTTTGACGAGGAAGGATCATAAGTTCGTTTGGACGCCGGAGTGCGCGTGAGCTTTTGAGGAACTGAAGTGTCGGTTGACCACGGCGCCTGTGCTGAGTTCGCCGGTTGGAACCGAAGGCTATGAGATATATAGCGATGCTTCGGGCAGCGGTTTGGGTTGCGTGCTATTGCAGCACGGCAGCGTGATAGCTTATGGCTCGAGACAGCTAAAAGTGCACGAGAGGAACTATCCGGTCCATGACTTGGAGTTAGCGGCCGTGATTTTTGCCTTGAAGCTGTGGAGACACTATTTGTACGGTGTGAAGATTGATATCTACACCGATCACAAGAGTCTAAAGTACCTGATTGATCAGAAAGATCTGAATATGCGGCAGCGTAGATGGATGAAGTTCCTGGGGGACTATACATTCAAGATCCACTACGTGCCTGGCAAAGGGAATGCGGTTGCGGACGCGTTGAGTCGCCGAGCCCCAGCTCAAGCGAATTGGCTATCAGTGCATGATGAGCGGTTGGTGCAGGAGCTGGAGGCGTTGGAGATTGTTTGTGTGGATAGACAATCTAGTGCTGAAGCAGTGCTGAATTGGACTGAAGTCCAATATGACCTGGCTGATCGGATTCGGCAGGCTTTGGATATGGATGCTCATATGAAGCAGTTCATGATAGAGGCTCTGGATGGGTCAAATTCCCAATTCGTTGTGGAGGACGGATTGCTTTGGAAAGATGGTCGTCTGTGCGTCCCAAGCGTGGGCAATTTACGGGTGGAGTTGTTGTACGAGGCACACCATATCAAGTACTCGATTCACCCGGGGAGCACGAAGATGTACCGCGACGTCAAGAAACTGTTTTGGTGGCCGGGTTTGAAAAAGGATGTGGCGCTATACGTAGCGAAGTGCCAAACTTGCGCCTTGGTGAAGGCGGAGTGCCAAAAGCCGGGAGGATTTCTTAAGTCCTTGCCTATTCCGGAGTGGAAATTCGACGACATCTCTATGGACTTTGTGCATGGTTTGCCAAGGTCGCAAAAGGGGAACGACGCCATTTGGGTGGTGGTCGATCGATTAACGAAGGTGTCGCATTTTATTCCGCATAGGAAGGATGATCCGGTGGAGAAGCTGGCAAAGCTTTATGTGGATAATATAGTGCGGCTTCATGGTGTGCCCCGCAGCATCGTGAGTGACCGAGATGGGCGGTTCACGTCCAATGATTGGAGGCTGGTGCAGCAAATGTTGGGAACAAAGCTGAAGTTTAGCACAGCCTTCCATCCGCAAACGGATGGGCAGACCGAGAGGGTCAATAGAACCATGGAAGACATGCTTCGCATGTGTGTCTTGGACTTTGGAAAACAATGGGAGGACCACCTTTATTTGGTGGAGTTCGCATACAACAACAGCTACCAAGCAAGTTTTCAGATGGCGCCTTTCGAGGCCCTATATGGTAGAAGATGTCGCACGCCGTTGTCTTGGTTAGAAACGGGCGAGTCGAAGTTGTATAAGCGATCGGAAGTGGATGATGATACTTCTTTGGTGAGAACCATTCGGGAGAGGTTACTCATCGCTCAGGACCGGCAAGCAAAGTACTATAATGCCAAGCACAGGAACGTGGAGTTCGCTGTGGGTGATTATGTGTACCTAAAGATCAAGCCGTTCAATGGTGTCTCGCGGGTGCGACGGTTGAAAAAGCTAAGCCCGAGGTACCTTGGACCGTTTGAGGTTCTGGAGCGAGTTGGAGAAGCGGCCTATAGGTTGAAGCTTTCGGTGGAGCTAAGTGGTTTACACGATGTGTTCCACATTTCGGTGCTTCGGAAGGCGGTGCAAGAGCCTACGCAAGTGATCGCGGTCGATCAAGTGCCGGTGGATAGTGGGCTAACGACAAAGGTCAAGCCCGTGCGGATTGAGGACTCGGAGGTCAAGCGGCTACGCAATAAAGAGATCAGGATGGTCAAAGTCCGGTGGGACAATTGCGGTCGTGAGGAGCTCTCTTGGGAGCGAGAGCAGACTATGCTTGACGAGTATCCGGAGTTGTTCCGCTCAGGTACAAATGTTGTTTTTGTATATCTTTCCTTTATGTAATTTCGTGGACGAAATTCTTTTAAGAGGGGGAGAGTTGTAATGCCCCGAAACTCAAAGGAGCAAAGGGGGACGTTTTGGGCCAGTTTTGGTTTCTGGCTGAAGGCACACGGCCTGGGACACGGGCGTGTCCCAGGGCGTGTCGGGCGTGTGTCGACACTTAGCCGCGAAGTCGTCGAGTTATTCTCGACGATTCGTCGAGAATGGGCACACGGCCTGCGACACGGGCGTGTCGCAGGGCGTGTCGACCCGTGTCGACACTTAGCCGTGAAATCGTCGAGTTATTCTCGACGATTCGTCTAGATTGGGTACACGTCCTGCGACACGGGCGTGTCGACCCGTGTCGACGATCGTCAAGGTGAAATCGTCGAGATTCACTCGACGATCGTCGAGTCAAGGCACACGGCCTAGGACACGGGCGTGTCCAAGGCCGTGTCATCGAGTCGTCGATCTTCCCTCGATGAAATGTCCCGTGTACACGGCCTGGGGGCCCAGGCGTGTCAAGTGACACGGGCAAGGACACGGGCGTGTCCTAGAACCCGTGTAGTGCTCGGGTTGGAAACGGGAGAAAATCATGGGGTACACGGCCGGCTACACGGCCGTGTCATCTGGAACACGGGCGTGTCAGCTCGAACACGGGCGTGTTCGATACCCGTGTGCGTGTTCAGAAGATTCGATTTTGACGGCGAATGCGGCACACGGCCCTGGACACGGGCGTGTGCCAGGCCGTGTTCGGCCCAGATTGGGCATTTCAGCCCCGAATCAAAGCCGTTCGTTTCCTTGATTGAAGATCCGATGGCTGGGGGTTGTTCCTGGGAGGATATACCCGGGAGTTGACTTAGAAAAATCCATTTTTCTTACCTTTTCATCTCTCCAAACCCTTGGAGAAAGAAGAGCTAAGGCAAGAGGAAGAGGAGCTAGATCCGCCATTGGAGGAGCTTCGGAGCTCCGAATCGCAAGCCGACTCCGGATCCACGGAGGCAACGCAAGTGCGGTGATTTCTATCCGATTACTTTTCGATGGCGCCAAAGAGGAACACAAGGGTAACGATCCTCATCTTGAGCTTGAATCGCTCCTTTTCTTAGCATAGGAAGCCCCCTCTCGCGAGTTTGCGGAGAGTTGGAGGCGTTCCTTCAGGTAGATATGTAAAGTCCCCGTTGTTTAGAGTCCGTATGCGAGAACGGACATAGGCATTTTGGTTGAAGCCTACCCGGACATGTTAGTTCGGATCGGTGATGTTGCATTGCATAAGGCCGGAGAAGACTCCGTGCTATTGGGTGTTTTTCGGGTTTTCTACGCGGTAGATTGCAGCAGGGAGCCTTGGGGACTAACCCAAAGGTGCACCTGGAAAACTGGGCGGACACGAGGTCTTGCCAACTTGGTGGCCTGAGAGCCATCTTGAACATAATGGGGTTATGTGACTTGTGTTAGAATGGGACTCGGTGAAAGTTTGACCCGCGCAAATGGCTTAAATTGTCGTTGCGATGTGAGCACGGGTTAGATGGAGCCGTACCCGCTTTATGTCGTTCGGGTTAGAGAGACATAAAAGTTACATGGCACTCGCCGTTGGCATAGATGTGAGTCTTCGGCGGTCAATGACTTAAATTGACGTGACCAATGCCAGGAAGACAAATTGCTCATAGGAATGGCCGTTTAAGTGGCGGTGGTGAGTCCGGAATGTTAATGGCTTTAATTGACGTGACATCGACCGGTTCACCGAGAATGTGCCCTGAGTGCACGGGGCATGTGGCCGTGCGAGCCAACGCCTGTGATGAGATGGCTTTAGTTATATGCTTTGCTCGCTTATGCTAATGATATGCAGGGAAGGAGCATCGCCGCCCCGAGTTGGGGGCGGGATCGTTATAATTTGGTCAGCATTGCTGACCGTTGCCTTGTTTGCCACCGTGCGGTGGTTTGTTGCTTGCAGGTGCAGCTGGACCAAGCGGTCAATAGCGGGCTAAAGCCCTTTTTGCGAAGCTGGCCCTCGAAGGCCCAAGTGGAAATGTTTTCTGTTTTACTCATGTATGACCGGCCTGCGTGCCGAGGTTTGTAAATCATGTATTAGTCAAGAGAAACATTTTGTAAGGCCTTAAGGCCGAATATTTGGGTATTTTTGTTATAACATTCCTATTATCATGTTAGTGGACATTCGTGCTCTTATGCTGGGTTCTTGTTTACAACTTTTATAAAACTGCTTCCGCTAGAATGCTCTGTGTAGGACGTTGAGATTGGTTGGATGGTTTCCATAAGTAACCACCCGGTCTGTCTGTGGTATATGGCGTCGGGCCCCGGCCGGACCTACTGCTATATGCTATGCGACATATAGGGGGCGTTACACCGGCGGCGGCAAGAAGGGCGGCGGCTAGGTTCACGGGAACGGAGGCGACAACGATGTGGGCTGCTGTACTTTGGAGATCCAAACTTCGTAGCGAAGCTAGCTAGGTCTACCAACGGTCACACTAGGATCAGTCGTCTCGATCGATTCGGACGGGGAAGGTTTTCTCGATCAACAAATCAAGAGACAAGAGATCTCCGGTTAGACACGTGAGACGCTAAGCTTGGCTAAGCTTTTATCAACCGGAGATCTGGAAGAAACCAAGATCAAGACCGGCGATCAACTCTCTCAAGCGGCGACGGCGGCGGCGGAGCGGAACTCGCGATCTAGGTTATGTCGCGGCCCGTGTTTCGTCTTTTTCTCCGTGACTTTTACTGTTCAAAAATACATCTGTATTTATACTGTAGACAACTTCAAGATGACCGTTGTGGGTCCCACAAGAAGAAAACCCTAGTTCCGGTTCAACACAGTGCCAGCGGCAGAATCCGGTCCAGCTATTTCCAGAAAAATTGCCAAGTCAAAATCGGCGAGAATCGAAGGTGATTCTCGACGAATCGGCGAGAATCAGTTAGTGATTCTCGACGATTCGTCGAGAATCACTAGTGATTCTCGCCGAATCACTTGATGATTCTCGCCGAATCACTTGTTGATTCTCGACGAATATTACTTGGCCATGATCTGCTCAACGATGGGTTCGGCGAGAATCACTAGTGATTCTCGCCGAATCTTACTTGGCACCGTTTTGAGGTAGCCGGATAGAGTCGGCGAGAATCACTAGTGATTCTCGTCGATTTATACTTAGACGATTTTTCGTCTATCCACCCAAGAGCTGCTCCTTGACCCATCCTCGCTCCTTGTCTGCTCTTGCATAGTTACAGCCCTGTACTTGAAAGTAAGTGCACTCCAATAGAGAGAGTACACGTAGGCCAACACACTGATCTGCTCAACGAGGGATTACGTCGTACAGACCTGTGTATATTGACCTACTGCACCCTGACATTGGTGTGCACTTAGCGTGGAATAACTGCAAGCACAACTTAAGAGGTTTCATCAAATACATTGTGAATTCATCTTAGCTTGACAGGTGGCTTCCTCAAATCCAGGTAATTGTGGATACAATACCCAACAATCTCCCCCTATTTGACGAAGCCAAAACCCTACTAGCTAAGATGAATAACACCAACCAGATAATATAAACAACATTCAGAATTTAAATATGCAGCACAAGAGAATATAGACAGACAGATCAAGACTTGAGTCATTCATAAATTCAAATATATATATATATATATATATATATATATATATATATATATATATATATATATATATATATATATATATATATAATCTCAAGATTGTTCATATAATAACAATAAACGTTAATTGTTCTTAAGAGAGAATGACAAGCTATAAATTTTTGACTATTTTTCTTTGGCTAAGTCACCCTTGAGTTTTTGAGCCAAGTACTTCTTTCTTTGCCTCTCCATATACTCTTTGGGCTTCGGATAATATCTGTGAGGAGGAGCTTTATCTGCCGCAGTGTTGGTCCTGAAGAAGATGTTTCGTTTCGCTTCATACGTCTTGTGCATCTCCCACTCATACTGGCTGTATACATCGTTTCGATTGATTTCCCCTTTTTCCTGTAGCCAGAATGTGTCCAGTATGATACTCTTGGATACTGGACTCCACTTTTCGTTTCTTACTTCCTCCTCCTTCAGTCTGATTCTCTTTTCAGCTTGTGTTTCCTTTGATGTCCCTTCTTGAGACTTTCTCTTGTCCCTGGCTTTTGATAGGGCCTCTTGGTCAAACATGGCCATACATTTTGCTTTGGAAATAGCCCTAGCATCAGCATCACTTAAGGGAACTTCTGCAGCACTTACTCCCTCAGCAGCCGTAGTAGTCTCAGGAGCATGAATACCCGCAGGATTCAAATCGACGCCTAATGCCTGTTGGAGCATCCACCAGCAACTGTCATAGACATATTTGTTTGACTGTTCGAAGTTGTTGATCATGACTTCCTGAAGCTCAGCCATCTTAGCTATATATTCCTTCTTCCCCTTTTTGGCTTCGACTGCGATGGAGTTTGCATAGGAGTGCAGTGAGTCATCAATATGCTTTGTAGTCCTAGAGAATTCAGTGACCAAGGCCTGCTGATTGGTGTTGAGAGTTACCATATTGCCATCCAACTTTTGAATGTTGTTTGCTACGACATGAGCATTCTGATTTACTACGGCGAGAGTATCGGTGTTCTTTTTCAATCCGGCCATAAGAAGAGTGACAGCTTGGCCGGCCGCTGTATACTTATCTTCAAATTTCTTTTCCATCACGTCAAGTTTATGATTGATCTCCACCATGTTCTTGAGCATGAGATTTTCAGATTTCTTAATCCTTTTCAACATTTTATTTTGAGCTTTCTCAAAAGATGCCTTAAGCTCATCCACTATACCCTGAATGACATTCACGGTGTGAGTGGCTATATCATCTTGCAGTGGAAGATTCTGAGGCACTTCTTGGCCTTGCACTTCATCAGATGCACCTGTAGAGCTGGACAGGAGCACAGCCTCTAGGGAGGAATACTTGCAGCATCTGTAGATTTCTCGGACTCCCCCTCCACTCGTGTACCAATATTCTCAGGAACGATCTCAGGAGCGTGCTTGTCAGATGGAGCTTCAATGATATCCTGAGTCTCCAATGCTTCATGTCCCTCATTGCCTTCTTCTTCACCTTCATCATCCATGAGATCATGTGCATCAGCATCATCTTCGTCAGCAGTCTCCTCATTCTCCGGGACAGCTTCACTTTCTTCTTGTATATTCGCCATTGCATCTCTAGCTATCTGGGAGATGTCAGATACGATATGAGCATCAGTGGGTAGAGGCTCCCCTCAATTCCCGCAGTCAAAGCATCAGGAATTTCACTGGGGATTACTACAGAATCAGCCACAGTGCCGTCCTCGGCTGGAGATGTGTCCTGTTGTTATACCATGGCAGCCTGCCCAATTCGCCTCTCCCATCTGTCAAAAACACTCGAGTCCATTTTCTTTAAGTAATGGAGAGGAACACCTTTACTCATGTCATATTTATCTCCATTCAGCTGATTGAGATACAGACTGATGATTCAGCCAAAGCTAGGTGATCTCAGGGTGTCCTTTATCTTCTCAAACAGCAGTGCCCCCCAGTTGAATCTTTTCCTGCAGACAATTGCCACCAGGATCTTGAACATGTCCGCAGAGATGTGGTCATGAGAGCCCGGCTTGCATATGAGTACCTTCCCAACGATGTCTGACAGAAGTTTCCCTTCTTCATTCATATCCTTTCGCTTTATCGACCGAGTTCCTCGAGCGAGACCACAGAATAATAGAGTCCTGGTTTTGTCTTCTTCCTCAAGATAATCCTCGTGCTCCGAGCTAGTGAGCTGCAAGTAGTGGGTCAGCTTGCTGGCAGACATCTGATCTTTGCCCCGACAACCTTGCTTTTGATAAGAGAGTCGTCATTCTGGAGTTTTGCGGTTGCAAAGAACTCCAGCACTTCCTTGTCCAGGATTTTACAGGGATGCTCTAGTACGAATGAGAGTCCAGCCTCCTCTAGCATAAGGATGATGTTCCTGAATTCATCTGAGGCATGAGAGAACCCTGTGCGAACCAGCTCGCATCCAGTGACCAGCCCAGCGGTTGTTCTTGGAGCCATTGCAAATCTAAGGAGAGAAGCCCTATTCTACACTTAATCAAAAATCAAAGGGAAGCGACAGTAGTAATAAAGTCCAAGCAAGGGTGAGGATGTGGTTACCCAAAAGCGTAGACGGTGAGATAGTTCGATGTAGACGATGGACACCGGTAGGTGCACGCGACGGGATCGACGAGATCGACGGGATTTTTGCACGCTGAGATTGACGGAGTTCTTCGTTAGTTGCGATCGGTGAATCTTGCGGGATGTCGACGAAAGTGGAAGAATCGGCGGGAGACCTGCGGGAATCTTGCGGAAGGGGAAGATGAATACGATGGATACCTTCAGTGAGAAGCTTGCGGGAAACCTTCGGTGAATCGGCGAGAATCTTGCGGGATTCGGCGAGTTTCCTGCGGAGAAGGTCCTTCGGCGGGATTCCTACGGAATGTGAAGGGTCGGCGGGAATTCTAAATATATAAAGGATCGTGAATATGCAGGATCGACGAGTTAAGGGGATTCTAACGGTTTCCGTGTGTTCGGCGGAAGGCTTCGAGTTAAGCGGGTTTCGAGTTTGTCTAAGTCGATTTGAAAATCTTCTAAATATATAAATACTCCTTAAAGCCAATCTATTAGGGTTAGAACCGGCTTTTCCATACATTTCTTGATGGCAAGTTTTCCAATGACGTATTTTCGTTGTCGAGATTTCCAAAGACGTATCTTCGTTAGTTTTCAGTGAACTGATTTACGCCTGTAGATGCTAGTTCTCGAATCTACCAGTGGAATTTCCGATAACTCTTTAATGATATATCTAAGCTTTATATTCACCGTGTTAACCTATCCTTAGATGTGCATATATATATATATATATATATATATATATATATATATATATATATATATATATATATATATACATATATATATATATATATGTAAATGTCGATAGAAAACGACTCAAGTCTTGGGGCTGATGAACAATACCTGGGATTATGAGAGTTATCATTTATCCTCTCTGACTAAAACATACCAGGTGCTCGATGTGAGTATGCCCATATAGATATCACTGCTGTTATTCCAGATGCATGTTCCAATTCAGTCTTGAAACATCTACTATCTAGTTCCCATCACATTTACGGGAACCTAGACTACCCTGCAAGAAAGAATTACTTTACCTTAGGAACCCAAACCATATTGTGTCCTAGGTTCTTGTTAGTATAACCACTGGAATGCCTTCCCTCAGAAAACCTGTCTGGAAGACTACGTCTGCCCAGAAAATGTGGATAGGCCCTTGCCCTTGACACAGAGGGGTTGTGCCAACAGTCGATGGCAAAGTGTCCCACTTTGCCACAGCACCAACACGGGTGAATGTTGTATCGCCGTTTCTGACCTGATCTAGTGACTGAGATAGTCACGGTCCTAGGTCTAAACGGGATAGGGCATGATCTCCTCACAAAATTTCCTCTTCCACCGTGACACGTGGAAGGGCGGAAGGAATGCATGTTGCGAGCGTCATGAGGTCGGGGAGGTGGTGCCTTCCTTTCAGGAATCCCCCTTCCTGAGGCCCCATGAAAACTTACACCATGACTTCTAACCTCCCTGTCCTGTGTCCTCGGGTGGTGAGAAGTGTTCTGTGAGCTGGTACATGCAGATTCACACCGAGTTTAGGCAGTGGCAGTGAATACAAAGGGCTCAGAATGAGCCTTAGGTATTCTCTCATGGGTGGCCACGACGGCCCTTGCACTACGGGTGTCTCCACATGAGGACAGATCACCCTTGCAGTGACCACGATTATTCCTGTGATCATACCTGAAGGCATGATGAGTTGCCTTCCTGCTTGGATTGGGGGGTCGGAATACCGTTTCCCCATTTCTCCACGAATTGATAATCCGGGAGATCCACCCATTTTCTTGCTTTCTCTTTATAGCATCAACCTTGGAAAAGTTTGATACTATCCTTTTCTCATTCTCTAGACTACTCTCTAGATCAGAGATTTTAGAGTCCTTGACCTTGTTGGATGCCAATTGGAGAACCAACAAGATCTTCAGCCGAGCAATCTCCTGAGCTTGTTCTTTAACAAGTAGGTTGCTCTTCTGAAGGGCTCTCTTCAGAGAATCAGAATTTTCTGAAGGAAAGCAGTTCCTGTCTTCAGAAACTTCAAGAGAGACGGGGCAGGATGAAGAAGTTACCTGCTCTTCAGTGTTATTGTCATTAGAGCCAGTGACCGTTGTGTCATCCTCATTAGAGCTGCTTTCCTCACTGGCCTCTTCAGTCTCTGACACGGACACTGGAGCTCTGATGCTGTCCGATAGATCCTTGCCTTCATCTTCAGAGGCGAGGACCCCCACATAGGCTTCATCCTCTGGTTGATAGCAGATTCCAGCTTTCTCTGACGCCCCCATCAGCTCTGAGATCATCACCCACATAGATTTAGCCGACCCATATTTTTCCAATCTAGAGCGAGAAGCTCCAGACCAGATATCCATGATAATTTGACGAATCCTCTTGTCCAAATTAAATAATGAAAGTTCCGTCTCCGACATCTCAGCAATGCACTTGGGCACTTGGATATTCTTTCCAGAGTCGGAGGTCTTCATAGGAATAAAAGGACCCTCTTCCAGGATGAAAGATACTCGAGGATCGATAGCATCCAAGTGATACCACACTCTCATCCTCCAGACGGGATAAAACTCCTTTGTGCATGTGGGGAGTCTTAGGGGCAATATCTCATGATCCAGCTCCATGCTTCTGACACTGGTGGCAGGATTCTACTCAAGGTGTAAACCTTTTTGATGAGTAACCTCCCTCTGATACCACTTGAAAGTCCACCTAGTGTCAACTATCTTCACCTATGGGGGGGGGGGGGGGATAGGTGACGTGCAACGTTTTTGCGGAATTTAA
The DNA here is from genome assembly GCA_039583875.1 of Platanthera guangdongensis. Classification (NCBI taxonomy): domain Eukaryota; kingdom Viridiplantae; phylum Streptophyta; class Magnoliopsida; order Asparagales; family Orchidaceae; genus Platanthera; species Platanthera guangdongensis. Next base: position 177,420,735 of record CM077156.1, read on the forward strand.
AATAGTACCTGCACAATCAAACAAAACACCACAACACAGAAGATACACAAGAAATTTATAGTGGTTCCCCGATTTGGGTACATCCACTTTCCACCTTCGACCTATCTCCCAACAAGGGATGACTCGGTCTCTTCACCAACAGGATTGAAATCCAATCCTTGCACTATCGGAAGGAACCCTTCCACACGTAGGAGTCAACACTCCCACAACACGGGTTGCACCCAACCCTTACAACTAGGAACCAACGTTCCTTTACAACAAAAGAAAAACTAGAATGTACAAGAGATACAAACTACGTTTGGAGACTAAGGTGTCCCTCTTCGTTGACGACGTGTTTTTGAAGTCCACAAAGAGTCCACAACCCTCGATCTCTCTTGGAGAGAATCTCCCAGGAACCGGCGACGGCAAGAAGGGCGGCGGCTAGGTTCACGAGAACGGCGGCGACAACGATGTGCGGCTGCTGTACTTTGGAGATCCAAACTTCGTAGCGAAGCTAGCTAGGTCTACCAACGGTCACACTAGGATCAGTCGTCTCGATCGATTCGGACGGGGAAGGTTTTCCCGATCAACAAATCAAGAGACAAGAGATCTCCGGTTAGACACGTGAGACGCTAAGCTTGGCTAAGCTTCTATCAACCAGAGATCTGGAAGAAACCAAGATCAAGACCGGCGATCAACTCTCTCAAGCGGCGACGGCGGCGGCGGAGCGGAACTCGCGATCTAGGTTATGTCGCGCCCCGTGTTTCGTCTTTTTCTCCATGGCTTTTACTGTTCAAAAATACACCTGTATTTATACTGTAGACAACTTCAAGATGACCGTTGTGGGTCCCACAAGAAGAAAACCCTAGTTCCGATTCAACACAGTGCCAGCGACAGAATCCGGTCCAGCTGTTTCCAGAAAAATTGCCAAGTCAAAATCGGCGAGAATCGAAGGTGATTTTCGACGAATCGGCGAGAATCAGTTAGTGATTCTCGACGATTCGTCGAGAATCACTAGTGATTCTCGATGAATCACTTGATGATTCTCGCTGAATCACTTGTTGATTCTCGACGAATATTACTTGGCCATGATCTGCTCAACGATGGGTTCGGCGAGAATCACTAGTGATTCTCGCCGAATCTTACTTGGCACCGTTTTGAGGTAGCCGGATAGAGTCGGCGAGAATCACTAGTGATTCTCGCCGAATCGGCGAGAATCACTTGGTGATTCTCGTCGATTTATACTTAGACGATTTTTCGTCTATCCACCCAAGAGCTGCTCCTTGACCCATCCTTGCTCCTTGTCTGCTCTTGCATAGTTACAACCTTGTACTTGAAAGTAAGTGCACTCCAATAGAGAGAGTACACGTAGGCCAACACACTGATCTGCTCAACGAGGGATTACGTCGTACAGACCCGTGTATATTGACCTACTGCACCCTGATATTGGTGTGCACTTAGCGTGGAATAACTGCAAGCATAACTTAGAGGTTTCATCAAATACATTGTGAATTCATCTTAGCTTGACAGGTGGCTTCCTCAAATCCAGGTAATTGTGGATACAATACCCAACAGTGGAGAAGAGGGAGATGGTGGTGGTGATGAGGAAGAGAGGGAAGGAGGAGACGGTGGAGGTGATGATGGAAAAATGTCGATGAGAGTAGACGGTGTGGAGGGGACGGTGGGGAAGGAGGGGGAATTGGGTCGGAGGAGAAATAGGACACATTCTCGAAGAAGGTCACATCTGCGAAGATGTATTGTTTCCGAAGAATGGGATCAAAACAACAATAGCCTTTTGGGTAGTTGAGTAATCAAAAAAGATACATTTGCTGTCACATGAGTCAAGTTTGTCATGTGTTGCGGAAGGATTGTGCACAAAGGTCGTGCACCCAAAAAAATGCAGAGAAAGAGGAAACACATCCTTGCCAGGGTAGAGAAGAGAGAATGGAGTTTGTCCGTGGAGAACCGTGGATGGAATGCGATTAATGAGGTAACAGGAGAGGAGGACAGCGTAGTCCCAATAGGAGCGAGGAACGTGCATTTATGTCATCAGAGTACGGGCGACATCAAGAAGGTGACGGTTCTTGCGTTCTGCCACCCATTTTGTTGCGAGGTATAGACATAGGTTGTTTGATGAATAATACCATTTTGCACACGAAAAGAATTGAAAGCATTGCTAAGATATTCCTTAGCATTGTCAGAACAAAAAATTTTAATAGACATATCAAATTGATTTTCATAATATGATAAAAAGATGTCCATACAAAATAAAGTTCTAAGCGATCCTTTAAAAGATACACCCATGTACATATTGAGAAATCAACAATAAACGTTACAAAATATGAACTACCCCAACCAATAGTGAGGGTAGGTGCAGGACCCCAGATGTCGGAGTGAAAAAGTTCAAACGGCCGAGAAGATCCACGACCTTGCTTTGGTGGGAAGGATGAGCGGTGATGCTTGCCAAGTTGACATGCTTCATAGTTGAGAGGTGGGCCTTGCGGAGGAAGATGTGGTAGAAGTTGACGAAGAAGACAGGGAGGAGCATGACCAAGACGAAGTTGCCACTGGAGAAGATCAATAGAAGATGCGGAGAAGGCGGAGAGTGCAGAAATGTTGTCGAGGAAGTAGAGGCCACCACTCTCAATCCCAGTAGCAATTTTCCTCTTGGTGCCTGGATCCTGAAAAGAGCAAGTAGTAGACGTGAATATCACAGAACATTGTAGTTGTTTGCAAAGGGAAGTAACAGATAACAGGTTACAAGGGAACTTGGGCACGAGAGGGTGTACGCCAAGTGAAGAGGCAGAGTTACTCGAACAGTCCCTGTTCCATTGACAGGTGAGGGAGAGCCGTCCGCAACAAGGATCGGGGGTAACTGGTTATGCTAGTGTATCAGATAAAAACAGTGCGGATTGTCAGTCATATGATTGGTAGCATCAGAGTCAATCAGCCATTTACCTTGAGTAGTGACGTGGGCACTACCTGAAGATGTGACCACAGAGCCGGACGGCTTTGAAGAGGAAGTGGAGACGTCACCAGATGGTCGAATATGTGGATGCTTCTTCCAACAACGATCAACTGTGTGGCCGATGCGGCCATAGTGAGAGCAAATAAAGCGGGAAGCACCATGGTCGCTGGAGGGGAGGTGGCGGCCACCAGAGCCACTGCACTGAGTATGATGAGCGGAGTTGTCTGATGGAGGAGGGGAGGATAACAACGTACATTGTAGCAAAGAAGTAACAACGGCGATGCGGGCAGCGGGGGCATCTAGGGTGGGAGACTCCGCCCCACTAAGGATCTGTTGACGGATCATGTCATAGGATTTTGGAAGGCGTAGAAGATAACATACAACCAGAAGCTCCTGGAATTGTTTGTGTTGCTCATCAAGATCAGCAGAGAAGGGGATATTTTGGAGAATTTCGCTCCGAGAGCCTGAACTTGCTGGCAAGCAGCCGCTGGAGACATGGAGGGACGGGCAAAGAGGTCCGCATATAAAGTATAGATGCGAGACGTATGAGCCCCCTTGGAGCAGAGAGCGGCAAGATGTAGCCAAGCGACCTTGACGGTTTCATCATGACGGATAACAGGTAGGAATTCATCAGAGAGGCTGTTAGCCAGCCATGTGCGGATAAGAGCATCGCTGACATCCCAATCATCAAAAAGAGGGGAATCATGTGGAGGATGGTCATCGGTGAGATGATGGCGTTTGCCTTGAGAACGGAGGAGAAAGGTGAAGGATGCACTCCAATCTAGATAGTTGGGACCAATAAGCTTGGAAGCTGTGCCAAGATTTCCAGAAGGAGTGGGAGGTGTAGGAGGATAAGCAGCAACAGGAGTAGTGGCGGTGGAGATATCGAAGTTCGCCATAGAAGAAAGCAGCGGGAGAAACAAGCCGTGGCTAGAAGGAGAAGTCATTAGAAGGAGAGTGGCTAACAAGGTCGTGGCGACTTGAGGACAGGTCGCGGCGACAAAGAAGAGAAGAGCGGCTAGAACAGGTTGCGACGACTTGAGGACAGGTCGCAGTGACAAATAAGAGGAGAGCGGATAGAACAGGTTGCGACGACTTAAGGACAGGTCGCGAAAACAAATAAGAGGAGAGCGGCTAGAAAAAAAGAGTAAGCAAGAGGCCGCAAACACAAAGGGTCAGAAGAGGCCACAAACAGGGAGAAGCAAGCCGCGCGAACAGGGCAATAGTCAGAAGAGGAATCAATCAGCGAAACCAGGTCACGGAAAGAAGAAACAAGCTGCACGTATAGAGAGAGCTCAATCAGAAGGAAAGGACTGACTACTCTGATACCATGTGCGAACAAGAAGAAACAGACTAAAAATTTGGGGTAATGCAAACTTTATTATCCAAAAAAAGGTATCAATTACAATGGTATAGCCTCCTTTTTATAGAATGGAGGAGATGAGAGAGATTATAATTAAGCAATGTGGGACTAAAAATTTACAAGTACATGCGGCTTTACAAATAGACAAATCAGATAGGTCGTGTGGTTAGACAAGCCGGCTAACCGCCCGACAACCAACAGGAGGAGAGAACAATCACCACAGATAGCAAGCCGACACAGGAGACCGCTAGATCGCCCAATCTCCAAGTCGTCTGAGATAAACTACCAGACCGCTGGGATACCAAACAACAACAACCTGGCAGACAGACCGGCTAGGATAAACCGCCAGACCGCCCAGTCTCCGAATAACGACATACTACCCGATCTCCATACTACAACACCTTACTTGAACTGCTTTATCCTGACATGCTTGTCAAAGTACTTGTCCATCCTTCATTTGATCTCCTTTTGCCTAACGGTGGCCACGTCGCGAAGTTCCTCCACCATTTCCAATGAGAGCCGTAGCTCCGCTTCATTTCCTTCCCTCCATGACTCGCCTCCTTTGTTTGCGGCCATAACTTGTGGGGATTGGACCTCAAATTCCACAGGTAGGACTGCCTCACACCCATGCGAGAGTTTGAAGGGGGTTTCGCCAGTGTCCATGTTTGGGGTTGTTCGTAGAGCCCACAACACCGAGGGGAGCTGCTCCACCCAACTCCCCCTTAGGTTCTCCATCTTCTTCTTGAGCAGGTTCACTATAATTTTGTTTGCCACCTCCACCTTGACGTTGCACCTGGGGTGGTGAACGGAGGCGAACCTGAGGTTGATACCCAGTTGAGTGAAGAATCTTATGAACTCCTCGCTTGCGAACTGTGGCCCATTATCCATGACAATGGCCTGAGGTAACCCATGCCTACATATGATCTTGAAAGTGAGGGTTAGATCTGAAATACTTTAGAGGGGGGTGAATAGAGTATCTAGAAAACTTTAAAACTTTTTGCTGTAATGAAAACAAGCTTAAGATAAAGTAATTTAGCACAGTATATCACAAACACAGCAACCTAGAAAGCACAACTACAATAAGAACAAAAAAAAGTGCAACCAGATGATTCAAGAATTTTATAGTGGTTCCCCAACCTGGGTACATCCACTCTTCTACCACTCTGGTAGGAATCCACTCAGGTTTTTGATCAGGTGACTGCAACCAATGAGCTTTTGATCAGGTACTCAAAAACCAAACCTCAAGTCTTTTGATCAGGTGACTTGCAACCAGGAATAACTTTTGAAGGGAGTTAATAACCCTTTATACAGTGGGGGATGAGAGAGTGATTTTGTCTTCTCTTTCTCAGAAACAACTGAGAAGACTCTAGTGGAAAAAGATGTTCGCAAAGTCTCCCCCTGAGATATAGAATGGTTTAGGAAGTGGAAGCTTTACTGCAGGGTGATAGGTCTTCAATCTATTGCTTTGACCAGATGAACTCCAGGAACTTCTTGACAGATAGAGTGTTTATTGTCCTTTGAAGAGTCCTGGAATGTAGAAGGAAGAAGACTCTTGATATTGAATGTATGTTCTTCTTCTTCTACAGCTTGATGTTCTTTTCACTGGTCAAGGGCTATGGCTTATTGTCTCTTGACAGTGTTGTTGCCCTGAGAGCTCTATATTCTGTAGATTCTCTGTATCAGTTTTTCTATTCTCCTGTATTGTTGTATGGTGTCGAGAGAGATGAAGAAAATCCCTTTTTATATTTTCCATATAATTTTCCATTGAAATTTGACTTCTTTTCTTCATTTAATGCTGACGGCCTGGAGAATATTTGCATTGATTGATTTTCCCAACTGTCCCATGAAAAAATGACAAGCAATAATTCTGATGAAGACCGTAATCAATGCTTGCTTCTAACGGTAATATTAAGAGAATATTTAGCATTGATTACTCAGGAATTATTGTAATAGAAAAGAGACAGAGGGAGGGAAATTTCTAAGTCTGAAACTCTACAGAATTTGTTGAGCAGAATTCGTCGATCTGTGTCCAAAGTTCGTCGAGCTGAGAAGTCAAGTTCGTCGACCAGATAATCTTTGTTCGTCGAGCTGAGATCCAAGATCGTCGACCTGAGGACAGAACTACTTTCTCTGGAACCATGCTAATTCTGTGCATCAAGATCGTCAAGCTGAGAATATGACTTTGTCGAATGAATAATAGAATTCCATGTTTCTTGGACTTAAGAATGTTGAAGTAATGTGTCCAGAAATCATCGACCTGAGAACTGGGTTCGTTGACCTGAGAACTGGGTTCGTCGACCTGAGAACTGGATTCGTCGACTGGAGAACATCTAACTGCTACTTGATAAAACTTGCCAAGACTGCGGTCTAAGTTCGTCGAGCTGAGAACTAAGTTCGTCGACTGGAGTGTGATCCTGGACTTAGAATACTTAGATGTTCCTGGAATAAGATGTTGAAGTAGAATACCCAGAGATCGTCGACCTGAGAACTAAGTTCGTCGACTGGAGTTAAGTGAAGAAATCTGGACTTGGAATGTTGAAGTATATTCTGGAAATCATCGACCTTGGATTCAAGTTTGTCGAGCTCAACTCAGAGAATTATCTCTGATTTCGTCGAGCTGAGCATGACTTTCGTCGACCTGAGTTCGACGAATGTCGAACTCATTTTCCGAGTCTTTGAAATTTCTCTTGTCTCGAGTCTTTTGCAGTCTGTTGATGGCTGGTCCATGTAGGACGACTCTAAGGATATGGCCTATACTCTAGGACACACATATGACCCTAGCTATATATGTTGGGTCAAACATCCTAATTTAGTGAACCTAGCCCAAATCCAACTAGGGATCCAACAATCTCCCCTATTTGGGTAAGGTCACTAATTACAGACTCACATAAATAACAAAGCAATAAAACATATATCTGACATGAAAATTTAAAAGTGCAGCAGATATATATATACATAGAGCTTTGTATCAGAATATAAATAAGTAGTTTAAAGTAACTCAGAAAGACTAAAGACAGTTCAAAGTTCATTTCTTCTTTTTCTCCTTATGCTTCTCCTCTTTGGCTTTGTCTCTAGACTATGTAAATATGATTTCCCTGTTAGGATCTGTAGCTTGAGCCTTGGTCATTGTCATGTCAGCAGCCCCAATGATATTAAGAGATGTAGCCCTGGGCACTACTACTTCTGGATGCAGTTTTATATAATCATCAACATTAAAAAACTTGTTAGCCTTAGCAAATCTATTCAGTTCTTCCTTTCTGTACTTGGACATTGTAGAGTATTGAGATAGATCCTTTCCTTTAGCTCTTGCTTTGTTGATCATGGATAGGCCAACCAATTCCTGGAATCTGACCATCCTAACAGTTGTGGCTGATTCTGGATCTTCAAATGGTGCAGGTTGGGAAGCAGGTCTTTTGGGGCTATCAGCCTTTTGATGTTCAATGAATTGTTGTTGTTGATGTTGTTGATGTTGTTTCTATCTGCCTGAAGAATAATGCCTTTGCTGGCTACTTCCTGAAAAGGAGGAGCTACCCTGATGTCTTTGATAGGTTTGAAACTAGGTAGTCCTTGGAGTTGAAGAACTAGAAGCACCAGCAGCTGGTGGTGGAGGAGGAGGAGGGGATCCTTTCTAAATCTCTGTAGAGGAAGAGAATATCTTCTGCTTTTCTTCCTTTCTTTCTGTTCATTCTTGGACAGCCACATCCATGCTGGCATGCCCTTGTAAGGTGTGATCTTTTGAAGTATATAATAAGGAGTGTCATTTGTAGGATTGGGTTTTGGGGCAGGAGGTGGAGGAGCTTTCCTCTTCTTAGACACTTTCCTTTTCTTTGGCTCATCATCAAAATCTTCATCATCATCTTCCTCATCATCAGAATCTTAAGGAGCATCATATAAGGCATCTATGGCCTTTAGTACTGTTTTATCAATTGGCCTTTCAGCCTAAGTAAGGCTAGAGGAGGAGATGGAGAAGGAACTGAAGGGCTATACAGAACAGTGCTTTCAGCAACTGTCTTATTTTCTTCTTCAATGTCAGTCATGATCAATGCATCAAGATCAGACATTGGTGAATCATCCATAATAAAAACTGGGGCAAGAGGAGATGAGACAATGGGTGAAACAACTTGTGGTGGAGATGGAATGGTTGGAGTCTCTGTTACTGAAAAATTGGCCTTTAGTTGCTTGGCAACTTTGGGGCTTATGGGTGAGGTATATGGGATTATAGCCATGGATGGCTTAGTAATGTATTCTGGAAGAAAGTTCAAATGGACTATATCAAAAGTTCTCAATAAATTTAACAAATCTACTGTGAGATTTATAATAAAATCACCAGTAGTTATTGTTTCCTCTGTTGCGGTATCATCCACAGTATCTATTTCCATATCTGTTTTAATAAAATTAATAAAATCAATTAAATCTTTATCATCATCTGCTTCTGTTGTGTCTGCTGCTGTTACTGTTGCTACTGCTTTTGTTGCTGCTGCTATTGTGGTTGCTTCTTCTTCTTCATGGAGTATATCCCCCTGCCTGGTTTCTGTGCACACTGGAGCCAGACCCGTAGCTGAAGAGGAAGGAGCTGAGAGAGCAGATATTTGTGCAGTAAGGGAGGAAATGGAAGTAGTAAGAGGTGAAATGGCCTCTGCTATAATGGTTTTAAGAAGGGGAGTGAGAAGGGTAATGAGTGGTGGTATGATGGAGGGATCCAATAGGGGAGATGTAGAGGGTTGTGTAGAGGGTGTAGCAGTGGAGACAAAAGTAGAATGAAGGAGGATGGTGGAGGTAGAGGTGGTACATCTTGCACTGGTTCATCTGGTGGAGAAGAAGTATGGAGGGGGATGAAGGCAGATTGAAGAAGGGGATGGTGTCCAGATGGTGGGGTAAGGGAGATGAAGCTGGGGATGGAATGGGTGTACTATGGGGGGATTGAGGTGGGGTTGGTTGTGGTGATTGAGAAGGAGAGGGTTGATGGGATTCTTGAATGGGGGAAGAAGGAATTGCAGTGATATTTATTTGTGGAGAGAGTGGAGTTGGAGACTGTGTAGGAGATGGAATTGGGGTAGTGATGTGATGTGGTTGTTGTTGTTGGTGAGGAGAAGAGGGAATGTGGGAGGAGGAGGGAGCTTCTTCAGTAGGGTGGGGAGAGGCTGGAACAGCCCTAGTACTCTCAGAAGCCCTGATGGAAGAGGAAGAAGCCTTTGAGGGCTTGGTGATGGTCCTCTCCCACCTGCCAAAAAGGGCACAAGTGAGCCTTTTAGAGGCATTGATGAATATGGTCTGGGAGACCAGGGATTCAATAGCCTTTTCTTTTAGGAAGATCCCTAAGATCCTTCCAAAGCAGACCTCTTTCTTGGTATTCTTTTTCTTAATCAAATCAAACATGATCTGAGCCTAGTTTACCTTCTTCTTTGAAAGTGCAGCTAGATCTGATATAGTCTAGAGGGGGGGGGGGGGGTGAATAGAGTATATGGTGATTGAAAACTTTTTACAACAATTGTTGTAATCTGAGTGAACAGGGAAGCAACTATTAAAGCTAATCACAAAATAACCTACAACAAAAATTAATCACAGATCTAAACTAATCACAAAACAATCACAGCCAGAAACAAAAGATAAAGACAAGCAAGCCAGAAGACACAAGGAGCTATAGTGGTTCCCCTAAACTTGGGTACATCCACTCTTCTACCACCCTAGGTAGGAATCCACTACAGGATGAGTTGATCAGGTGTCCTGGGAACCAATGAGCTTTTGATAAGGTGCTCAAAAACCAAATCAGATTTTTTTGATCAGGTGTCTTGCCACCAATGAGCTTTTGATAAGGTGCTCAAAAACCAATCTCAAACTTTTGAAGGGAGTTTGAAAAACCCTTTACAGAGATGGGGATGAGAGAGTTATGAAAGTCTTCTCTTTCTCAAAGCAGCTAAGAAGACTATGTGGATTTGATGATGTCAAAGCTCTCCCTGAGTTCTTGAGATGTTCAGGAAATGAAGCTTTGCTGTAGGGTGATTGTACAACCCCGTATTCGCGAAGAGTGGGCCCAAAACAAGGTAAGCAAGTTTTTAAGCTTTTTGGGAGTTTTGCACTCCTAGGGGCCAATTTTTGGTGAACATGAAAAACATACTAGTAGGGGGAGAAAATATTTCACCCCCCAAGGCGCTTTTGGCAAGCCGCCCAGGCCGCCTCAGCCAGGCCGCCAGGCCACAGGCCGCCTCAGCCAGGCCGCCAGGCCGCAAGCCGCCTCGGCCAGGCCGCCAGGCCGCAAGCTGCCTCAGCCAGGCCGCCAGGCCGCAAGCCGCCTCAGCCAGGCCGCCAGGCCGCAAGCCGCCTCAGCCAGGCCGCAAGCCGCCCAAGCCGCCGTCTCGCCAAGTAGGCCAGCTCGCAGGCCGCCCAGCTCACCCAGCCAGGCCGCAGCTCGCCTTGCCCCGTCTCGCCAGACCGCCGCCTCGCCCAGGCCGCCGTCTCGCCAAGTTGGCCAGCTCGCCTTGTCCTCAGCTCGCAGACCGCCGCAGCTCGCCTCAGCCAGGCAGCAATCCACCCAGGCCGCCGTCTCGCCAAGTAGGCCAGCTCGCCAGGCTGTAGGTCGCCCAAGCCAGCTCGCAGGCCGCTCAGCTCACCCAGCCAGGCCGCAGCTCGCCTTGCCCCGTCTCGCCAGACCGCCGCCTCGCCCAGGCCGCCGTCTCGCCAAGTTGGCCAGCTCGCCTTGTCCTCAGCTCGCAGACCGCCGCAGCTCGCCTCAGCCAGGCAGCAAGCCACCGAGGCCGCCAGCTAGCCCAACCTTCTTGCCCTGGGGGGGAGTTACCCCTTTACCCCCCGGAGTGGCGGTTTCCCATTGGCCCGAGGCCTTTTGGTCGTAGGGGGTGTTTTGGTCATTTCTGGCCCAGGACTTTTGGAAAACTATAAATAGACCCCCTTGGGTGCCTTGGAGAGGGGCCTTCTTCGGAACTTCCTCCTCCCTTAGCTTCTTCTTGGTAGAGTAGAGAGAGCTCTCCAAGGCGCCTAGCCTAGCCCTTTGGTGAGGGAGGGGAAGAGCTCAGGCAGCCTTCCGAGTGTGAGGTGGGACCTCCGTGCTAGAGCCGAGGGTCTTTTCATAGTCTCCCAAGTCTCCGGTCTGTGACGTTCTCTCGAGTGTAGTAAGTGTGAGGTCACCCCTTTCAGGGACCCCGAACTCCACAGAGACCAAGTTTTTGGTTTCAACAGTGATAAGCCTTCAGAAGTTGATCTCCAGCAAATGATGATTTCAGCAACAACTGAAATGTTAGGTGTCTGGAGTCTTTGAGAGATGTTGGCCTTGAATACTTGAATCACAAGAGATCAGAAGATTTCAGAAGGTTTGATCTCCTTGGATGTGTTCTTGAGAGAATTCTTTGAGACAGAGAATATTTAGTTCTTATTCTTCTTGTCTGTGTTGTCTCTCTTCTGATCTGTATTCTTGAGACATGGAGTGATTCAAAAAAAAACTTCTCTTTTATTCTCTGGTACTGAATAGAAAGTCATCCTCTGTCAAGAATAGCCGTTGGCCTGACATTAATTGCATCCTTAATTGCAAATATCTTCTGGTGGAAAGTCCAAATAAACATTCCTTGATAATCCCTTGAAACTTGGTCCAGAAATAAATGAAAACGGCTAGAAAATCTTCTGAATTAATTACTGAATAACTCCTTAACTGTTCTGAATTTGAATCTTGAAAAATCCTTTAATTCATCAGAAAAATGTTGAACTGAGCTCTGCTATCGTCGAACTGAGCTCAGCGATTTGGACTTATACAGCAACAGAGATCGTCGATCTGAGCTCAATTATCGTCGAACTGAGCTCAGAGATAGAGAATCAATACTGATTCAAGATCGTCGAATTGAGCTCGCAGATCGTCGAATGGAGTTCGACGATTTGATAAAGTTGAGCTCAGCGATCGTCGAATGGAGTTCGACGATCTGTCGAAGTTGAGCTAGAAGATCGTCGACTGGAGTTCGATGATTCGTCGTACTGAGCTCGACGATAAGACTTAGTCTCCAAACAGAAAATCCTTGGTCTTGAGGTCAGCTTCCAAACCTATGTATTAACCCTTAGACTCAATTCTAATTGACCTTTAGATCTATACAGGAGGTCAAAAATAGGTTTCCTAGAGACATAGTGATCCTGACCCAAATTAGTAATAGGGTGTTCCAACAATCTCCCCTATTTGGGTTAGGATTACTATTTACAGAACTTGGAAAAATTAAATAACAACATACACAACAACAATACAGAAAAACAATAAGCAGGACATAGCAGAACCATAGATATATATCATCCAAAATTCAGACTTCAGAATGAGATAGATCCTTAGCAAACCTATTCAGTTCTTCCTTTCTGTACTTGTACATTGTAGAGTATTGAGATAGATCCTTTCCTTTAGCTCTTGCTTTGTTGATCATGGATAGGCCAACCAATTCCTGGAATCTGGCCATCCTAACAGTTGTGGCTGACTCTGGATCTTCAAATGGTGCAGGTTGGGAAGCAGGTCTTTTGGGGCTATCAGCCTTTTGATGTTCAATGAATTGTTGTTGTTGATGTTGTTGCTATCTGCCTGAAGAATAATGCCTTTGCTGGCTACTTCCTTAAAAGGAGGACCTATCCTGATGTCTTTGATAGGTTTGAAACTAGGTAGTCCTTGGAGTTGAAGAACTAGAAGCACCAGCAGCTGGTGGTGGAGGAGGAGGAGGGGGATCCTTTCTAAATCTCTGTGTAGGAGGAGAATATCTTCTGCTTTTCTTCCTTTCTTTCTGTTCATTCTTGGACAGCCACATCCATGCTGGCATGCCCTTGTAAGGTGTGATTTTTTGAAGTATATAATAAGGAGTGTCATTTGTAGGATTGGGTCTTGGGGCAGGAGGTGGAGGAGCTTTCCTCTTCTTAGACACTTTCCTTTTCTTTGGCTCATCATAAAAATCTTCATCATCATCTTCCTCATCATCAGAATCTTGAGGAGCATCATATAAGGCATCTATGGCCTTTAGTACTGATTTATCAATTGGCCTTTCAGCCTAATTAAGGCTAGAGGAGGAGATGGAGAAGGAACTGAAGGGCTATACAGAACAGTGCTTTCAGCAACTGTCTTATTTTCTTCTTCAATGTCAGTCATGATTAATGCATCAAGATCAGACATAGGTGAATCATCCATAATAAAAATTGGGGCAAGAGGAGATGAGACAATGGGTGAAACAACTTGTGGTGGAGATGGAATGGTTGGAGTCTCTGTTACTGAAAAACTGGCCTTTAGTTGCTTGGCAACTTTGGGGCTTATGGGTGAGGTATATGGGATTATAGCCATGGATGGCTTAGTACTGTATTCTGGAAGAAAGTTCAAATGGAATATATCAAAAGTTCTCAATAAATTTAACAAATCTACTGTGAGATTTATAATAAAATCACCAGTAGTTATTGTTTCCTCTATTGCTGTATCATCCACAGTATCTATTTCCATATATGTTTTAATAAAATTAATAAAATCAATTAAATCTTTATCAGCATCTGCTTCTATTGTGTCTGCTGCTGTTACTATTGCTACTGCCGTTGCTGCTGCTGCTATTGTGGCTGCTGCTTCTTCTTCATGGAGTATATCCCCCTACCTAGTTTCTGTGCACACTAGAGCCAGACCCGTAGCTGAAGAGGAAGGAGCAGAGAGCAGATATTTGCGCAGTAAAAGAGGAAATGGAAGTAGTAAGAGGTGAAATGGCCTCTGCTATAATGGTTTTAAGAAGGGGAGTGAGAAGGGTAATGAGTGGTGGTATGATGGAGGGATCCAATATGGGAGATGTAGAGGGTTGTGTAGAGGGTGTAGCAGTGGAGACAAAAGTAGGAATGAAGGAGGATGGTGGAGGTGGAGGTGGTACATCTTGCACTGGTTCATCTGGTGGAGAAGAAGTATGGAGGGGGATGAAGGCAGATTGAAGAAGGGGATGGTGTCCAGATGGTGGGGTAAGGGAGATGAAGGTGGGGATGGAATGGGTGTACTATGGGGGGATTGAGGTAGGGTTGGTTGTGGTGATTGAGAAGGAGAGGGTTGATGGGATTCTTGAATGGGGGAAGAAGGAATTGCAGTGATATTTATTTGTGGAGAGAGTGGAGTTGGAGACTGTGTAGGAGATGGAATTGGGGTAGTGATGTGAAGTGGTTGTTGTTGTTGGTGAGGAGAAGAGGGAATGTAGGAGGAGGAGGGAGCTTCTTCAGTAGGGTGGGGAGAGGCTGGAACAGCCCTAGTACTCTCAGAAGCCCTGATGGAAGAGGAAGAAGCCTTTGAGGGCTTGGTGATGGTCCTCTCCCACTTGCCAAAAAGGGCACAGGTGAGCCTTTTAGAGGCATTGATGAATATGGTCTGGGAGACCAGGGATTCAACAGCCTTTTCTTTTAGGAAGATCCCTAAGATCCTTCCAAAGCAGACCTCTTTCTTGGTATTCTTTTTCTTAATCAAATCAAACATGATCTGAGCTCAGTTTACCTTCTTCTTTGAAAGTGCAGCTAGATCTGATATACTCTAGAGGGGGGTGAATAGAGTATATGGTGCTTGAAAACTTTTTACAACAATTGTTGTAATCTGCGTGAACAGGGAAGCAACTATTAAAGATAATCACAAAATAACGTACAACAAAAATTAATCACAGATCTAAACTAATCACAAAACAATCACATCCAGATATAAAAGATAAAGACAAGCAAGCCAGAAGACACAAGGAGCTATAGTGGTTCCCCTAAACTTGGGTACATCCACTCTTCTACCACCCTAGGTAGGAATCCACTGCAGGATGAGTTGATCAGGTGTCCTGGGCACCAATGAGCTTTTGATAAGGTGCTCAAAAACCAAATCAGATTTTTTGATCTGGTGTCTTGCCACCAATGAGCTTTTGATAAGGTGCTCAAAAACCAAGCTCAAACTTTTGAAGGCAGTTTGAAAAACCCTTTACAGAGATGGGGATGAGAGAGTTATGAAAGTCTTCTCTTTCTCAAAGCAGCTAAGAAGACTATGTGGATTTGATGATGTCAAAGCTCCCCCTGAGTTCTTGAGATGTTCAGGAAATGAAGCTTTGCTATAGGGTGATAGGCCTTCAGAAGTTGATCTCCAGCAAATGATGATTTCAGCAACAGCTGAAATGTTAGGTGTCTGGAGTCTTTGAGAGATGTTGGCCTTGAATACTTGAATCACAAGAGATCAGAAGATTTCAGAAGGTTTGATCTCCTTGGATGTGTTCTTGAGAGAATTCTTTGAGACAGAATATTTAGTTATTGTTCTTCTTGTCTGTGTTGTCTCTCTTCTGATCTGTGTTCTTGAGACATGGAGAGATTCAAAAAAAACTTGTCTTTTATTCTCTGGTACTGAATAGAAAGTCATCCTCTGTCAAGAATAGCCGTTGGCCTGACATTAATTGCATCCTTAATTGCAAATGTCTTCTGGTGGAAAGTCCAAATAAATATTCCTTGATAATCCCTTGAAACTTGGTCCAGAAATAAATGAAAACGGCTAGAAAATCTTCTGAATTAATTACTAAATAACTCCTTAACTGTTCTGAATTTGAATCTTGAAAAATCCTTTAATTCATCAGAAAAACGTCGAACTGAGCTCTGATATCGTCGAACTGAGCTCATCGATTTGGACTTATACAGCAATAGAGATCGTCGATCTGAGCTCAACTATCGTCGAACTGAGCTCAGAGATAGAGAATCAATACTGAGTCAATATCGTCGAATTGAGCTCGCAGATCGTCGAATGGAGTTCGACGATTTGATGGAGTTGAGCTCAGTGATCGTCGAATGGAGTTCGACGATCTGTCGAAGTTGAGCTAGACGATCGTCGACTGGAGTTCGACGATTTGTCGTACTGAGCTCGACGATAAGACTTAGTCTCCAAACAAAATATCCTTGGTCTTGAGGGCAGCTTCCAAACCTATGTACTAACCCTTAGACTCAATTCTAATTCCATTGCCTCTTGGGATGATGATGCTATCAATTCCAGCCAGCCAACACTATGGGGGGGAGCCCAACCACCATGGCCAACCAACCCTTCACCTCCCCTACCATGAAAAATATAAATCCCCCTATGCAGCCCCCCATTCCAATTTCTGATCTTCCCATCACCTTCAGAAAGTCCTTGGCAGTCAAAATAACGTATTGGATCAAAGGTTTTGTGGGAGGATCGAGGTTTCGGGCAAGCTCACCGGAGAGGAAAAACGCCATGGACGACCACCGCCGCTGCCGTCATCGAACCCCAAACAAGGTCCTTCTCTTCTCCTTCTTCCGTGGGTAGGTCGTAGGAATCGTTTAGGACAAGAATCAGACTCAATTGAGCCGATCCAAGTTTTCATTTCCATGGTTTTTCCAAAAAAACCATGGTGGTCGGGTTCGCCGGAAACCGCCTCTCCGGCGGCCGTGCCGCCCCTTGAAGGTAGCCAGGGAGGTGGCCAAATGGCCGGCGGTGGCTGGCCAGGGAGGTGGCCAAATGGCCGGCGGTGGCTCATGCAAAGCTACAGGTTTTATGCATTTTTTTTAGGGTTGCTGGTTCGAGTTTTTGAGAAGATGAACAGTAACTCATATTACTTAATTATTATATTTATATATATATATTATGGTTATTTGTTACCCCTTTACCTTGCACATTTTGATGTCGTTAAACGAGGCATTTAGATTCTGTTTTAGGAAAAATGGCCAGTCACAACAGTTGTAGCCCTTCGAGTCTAGATTATTTTAAAATTTATTTTAACTCGTTTAGGTAAGTGGTTAGACTACAACACCCATTTTGGTGCGCCCTAAACCTAGGGCTAACCTGAGATTCAAATGGATGCCCACCCTTCATCCCTTGTCCAAATGACCTGAGAGTTTGGCAGGGAGTTTACCCTAGCTATACCTAGGGCTTGTCCAAAAATGGGAATTTTTGGAGAAACTATTTCTATAGTTTTTATAAAAATTTAATAATCCATTAATAAATTAAATAGGTGTCCTAAACATCTCCAAATCCTCCCAAATTTTGGTGAGTGGTCCCTGACATCAATACCTAGCTCTGTACAAAATGTCAACTCATTTGGATGGGTTTTGATTAGGTAATCACCAAACCCTAGTTTGGCCTTAAGGAGGTATTTTTGATTAAAAGTGCACTATGGACTTAGGGTGGTCACCTCCCCTCAACAGAGGCTGAGGTTTTGGACACTGACTTGGCATGGCCAATGTCACCCTCTTAAGGAAAATGGGATGTTTTAGGCTTGGTTTACCCTAAGGTTCAACCTCAAACCCTAAGGAAGGACTTTTGGGGGTTGTGAAGTACATGGGGGAAAATGCCCTTGTATGACCTTGAAAACTCAGTAGAATTGAAGGTAGTGTATCCTAAGTTCTCTGGAAGGAATATTATAGGATTTGGAGGAAGGTAGGCAGCTCAAAACCATAACCCTAGTTTTAGGATGGAAGCACAAATTTGTAAATTCAGCCAGTAAACCTTAACCAAAAGTTATGGAACTTGGGTAGAGTAGGTTTTAGACCATCTAGAAACCCTGGTAATTTTACTAGAATTTTTTGGATTATATTTATGGCACTTCATTGGTTAATTACCAAAGGGACCAAAATGATGTTTAAATTACTTCTGGTTATTCTTTTCATTTGAATGTGATGGAACTTGGTCAGAAGATAATCCAGCCCTAAGTAAATATCCCTGAATTTTATTATAATTTTTACCCGATTATATTTAGCACTTCCTTCACAAGTTTTGTAAAGGGGCTTTAGTAGAGTAAAATTAATTATTGATGATATATCTGTTGAAAAATCATGAAACTTAGGTTTTGATGATTTCAGGCCAAAATATACTTGTAGAAAATTATTCATAATTATTAGAGGGCTGTTTATAGCACTTCCTTTACAAGTACATATTTTGAGACCTTGATATTTAATTAATTCAGAGAAGGATTCTTTCTAAAAAAATTATGAAACTTTATCTAGAGGTTTTATGTGTCCTTATAATCATCCTAGAATTTTCTCTGAAGTTTTGGAAGTATTATTGTTGTACATCCCCTTTAAATGATTTATTATGGAATAAATTTGAAATAAAATTTAAGGGCTTAAACCTTGCTGAAAAATTGGGAGATTCTGGATTTTTAGATGATTATTCATTTTTCATTCAACATAAATTTAGTGGAATTTTACCTTGTCTAAAACTTGTACTTCATGTTCAAACTTGGAACTTTTGGTTACTAGAATAAATAAATAAATTATCAGTTAAATTATGAAAATTGGGAAATTATGGATTTAGGCTACAAATGCCAGTATAGCCCTCCAATAATTATTTTATGAGTGCTGGATGATCATTTGGTATACTTCCCATTTTACGGGTCATATAGCTTAAGTGGTATGCATTTAGTAAAACTGCAGGTAATAAGATGGAATATGAATTAGAGTACATGAGTTGGGTATTTGTTGGTTTGCTGGAATGGATAAATAGAATTAGGAGCATCATTGGAAGATAAAATGAGTAGGGTGTTGTTTTGGCTAGGGTTTAGAAGCGCTCGGGTGAGACGAAAGATCATCCTCCCTGAGGTGAGGTAGAGTCAAATCACCCTAGGATTAGCCTATCGTAAAATGAGAAAGTAATGGGTAAGGGAATCAACCAATAATAATAATAAGTACCTTGCGAAAGTGAACGCTGGGCGTAATCCCAACATAGTTCCTAGTGACCCTTGAGAGCCCTTCATAGGGAATACCTGGGGCAGTCCTGGGTTAACGTAAACTGTTTTAACAAGCTGAAAAGAGTAACTTAGTAATTAGGGTTGCATATTCCATGAACACAGATAGCACAGGAAGATAGCTGGGAGCTTCGGCTCGGATGGTTAAGAGACGAACATTTGGGTCCGGGGAGCTTCGGCTCGATTGTTTGAGACAGATGTTTTGGTCCGGGGAGCTTCAGCTCGGTTTTTGATTACGCTAAATTTGCATGTGCATAAAAGGAAAGGAAATTAAGGTGGTGTGTCTTCGGTATTGGAGGGTCGATGCACGGACGCCAATACGCTGACTCAGCAAGTGTGGTTAGCACTTCGCCTACAGAAGTCCGGTGCGCTAGCCGTTAAGAGTACGCAGGAGTCCGCTTCGTGCACCAAGCATTGAGGTATACGATAGGTCTAACCGGTAGTGCTTTAACGGTTTAGAGGTTGGCGAGGCCCAACCCACCGCTTCCGTCTGCCATTACGAAGGTATCCTGGGAGGTTACGGCTCCAAAGCGGGAGAACTAAAGGTCTGCGTGCACAGAGTCGGGTGTGTGTGTTGCACTTGCATGTCCATCATACCGACTTGCATGTCATAACATAATCGATTCATTTAACCCCGACACCTAAAGTATAAGTGGAATGTGACACTTATAATTTAGGCCCTGCAAAACGACCCCTTGGTCTATAAGCTTATGTGGGCAAGTTTATAAATTAAGGTCAATTTTGATATATATTTACTGCTGTTTGATAACCGACACCCCAACGTATAAATTGGTATGAGACTTTTTATATGATGGGAGCCTTGCAGAAGACCCCTTGGCTTATGTGTTCTCACATAAGTGAAGGTTACTTTTCATATTTCATCTTATTGTCAATATCTATTATAGAATTGCTAGCATAGGTCCGCTGTCATCTGTCTTTGATTATTCTCCACCTTCAAGTCCTCCCCTTTCTTCCTCTCCACTCGGTGCCTAGGAGCCATGGGGGAAGGGGTGGGGATGATAGGGCGTAGTCTTTTAGACTAACGGTTTTCGAACTGCATCATTTAGGGGATCGTGGAGCCCAGCATGGAGGAGCAGCCCTAGAGACCGGTGCGCTTGGAGATAGGGCAGTCTAGCTCCGAAGTTCATACAGCCGGGACTGTGAGTCTCGACCTTGAGTAGATTTTTCTACTTTTGCTTCCGCATGAGTGATTTGTAGTGAGGACATGATGTACCGGGCATAAGCCCGTATTTTAGTACTCTGATGTATTTTTTGTGGACACTCCCTTCGTGGAGATATATTTACTATGATATGTGATTTTCTGTGGACTGCCAGTTTGCTTTTACTTTATTGTGCTACTTTTCTATGATCGAATTGGCCGGCAGAATCGGCGCTTTGTGGTGATGACCCTTCAGGGCGTGAAGGAGTCACCGCAAAACGGCGGTTCTGGGCCTAAGACCCCGGTGTTGAAAAAGAAAAAAAGGGGGTCTTATAGGCGGTGGGGTATAAATATGACCCCCCTCCTTGGATTTGTCTATAAATAGGACCCCAGTGGTACGAGGTGAGGCACTTGAAATCCTCGGCAGGATACTCACGCGCTTCATTTTTGAGATACTAGCTAAGTCTTTGGATTCCTCTTCCTTAGAGAATGAGTCGCGACCTTGCGAATTTGTCAGCTACCTTCCCTCGTACCATATTCAGCCATCTTTGATTGAGAAGGGGCTTCTCCTTTCGAGCATCCAGGTACGTGGTGGGACCTTCCTGCCGCAATATCTGGGATCCTATTTTACCATGCTTCATCCTAGTCACCTTGATCTGGCTTCTGAGCCGATAACCTTAGGCGGCTTAGGTCCGAATTTTGAGGTTAGGATTTTTTCCTGGCTTCAACACATGACACAAAACAAGACTATGCAAGCACCAGACCTCCAGTTTGCAACTTGAACAAGTTTGCTATCTGGAAGGCAATAATTAAATTATATATGAACTTCATTGATGAAGATATTTTTAATTCTATCTTGATAGGTCCACCAGCTCTAGTGGCTACATCTACTGCAACTTCCAGCACTCATGATGTTCCACCACCTGAGTGGGCAGATGCATATAATAAGGCCAAGATAGCTGATGCCAAGGCCATGAACATTCTGGCTTAGAAAATGTCAGATAACATTTTCCAAAAAGTAGCTGAGTGCACCTCAGCTAAAGCCATCTGGGATTCCCTAAACCAAATGGTTGTTGGATCTGTAGATGAAAGAAAAGACAAGAGATCAAATCTCATCTTCTAATATGAGAATTTCAAGAAAGAAGAATCTGAGTCAGTGGGTGATATGCATAATAGACTTAGCTCAATTATTAATGAGCTAAAAACCTTGGACAAGGGCATAACCCTTACTGAGATCAATGACAAGATTCTCATATGCTTCCCCAGCTCATGAGATTCCAGGATCTGGCCAATCAAGGAGGCTAGAAGTTTGAATGAGATCACTACTAAGTCTCTATTGGGAAAGCTCAAATCTTTTGAGCAGCTGATGAAGACCAGAGAAGCTGCTGAGCAGAAAATCTCCACTCCATGGAGAAAAGAGCCAAGCATTGCCTTCATAGCAAGTGAAGGATCAGAATCCCCACCTGCTAATGATGAGCTTATAGGGCTTCTAGCAAGAAGATTCTACAAGATAGCAAGAAAGGATTTCAGAAGAAAATCATCCAGACAGGATGACAAACCAAGGTATGACAAAACACCTACTAAAGAGATTGTGTGTTTTGGATGCAGAAAACTTGGACATATCATTTTAGAGTGTCCAAAGAATAAGAATAAGGAGAAAAGAAGAGAAAAGGAATCCAGAAGGCCCTACAACAAGCCCTCCTCCAGCAAGTACAAATGAAAGGACAAGGGCTTTGTTGCTGAAACCTGGAGTGATTCAGAAAAAGAATCCTCATCTTATAGCTCAAGTTGAGAAGAAGAGGAAGCAAAAGCAAGAGAAGTTTGCTTGATGGCTATCAATGCATAAGGTAGCCTTTCTGAAGATGAGCAATATGAAAAAGAATCAGAATCTAAAGAGGATCAGATAATCTCTTCATTTAATTTTAATTCAGATAGCTTTAGAACTGAATTCAAACTATTATGTAATGATTTGATTAATTCTGAGAAGGAAATTAAAATACTCAGAGATAAGATAACTGAACATGACAATCTTCTATCTGAAAACATCAAACTAAAGGATGAACTAACTATTACAACTGAACAAATCATGTCACTAAAATCAGAATTAGCTGAGGCAAGGAAACTTGAAGAATCCCTAAATGAGAGAAACATCAAGTTGATGAACATCACAAGCATAGTAAAAGTCAGACTTAATGGCAAGCTGGGCTTAGGTGCTTCATCAGCAAACCACCATTAATTCAGAAAAATATACTATCAACTCCAATCAAATTTGTTTCTGAAAAGAGTAAAGAAAAGCTAAATGAAGATAATCAACCAATTGAAGTCACTCAAAAGACCAAGAAAAAGAGAAAGAAAAATAAGAAATCTTATAAAAACTATGTTCAACAGTTTTTATCGAACTCAGACTAACAAAATGCTTACAGTTCATCGAACTCCAATCGACGAACTCTGAACACAGAATTCTCTTATAATTATTCGCCGAACTACGATCGACGAAACCAATACAGTTCTTCGTACTGTGATCGACGATATTGGGGCACAGAAAATGAATACCTCCATTCTCTGAGCGGAGTTTGACGAACTCATCCCTTTTCATCGAACGCAGATCGACGAACTTATCAAGATTCGTCAATTCCAGTTCAATTTAACAGCAACTCAAATTTTCCTAAAACTTATAATCAACCAAGATCTTTCATTAACCAATTTAATTATTGGATAATTCCACCAAGAAAATTTCATCCCCTAGGATATAAGAACCAACTTAAATATTCTTATATTTCTAGTTTTAATTATGAAAAGAAACAAGTACCCAATGTAACCTGGGTCAAGAATATCTAATCTGTTTAAATGCAGGTGAAAGACTATCCCACCATAGAGGAACAGTGGTACCTGGATAGTGGCTGTTCAAAGCACATGACTGGCAGCAAGGATAACCTAATCAACTATAAGTCCAAGCTAGTTCCAAAAGTAATATTTGGTGACTCCAACTATGGCCAAACTGAAGGCTATGGGAAGGTTAAAATTGGAGCTGTCACTTTCAGGAAGGTAACATATGTAAGTGGACTGAAGCACAACCTAATATCCATAAGTCAATTATGTGATGAAAGATTTCAGGTATCATTTAATAAACCCTCCTGTATTATTACTGTTGGGTACATTGGAATAAATGTACCAGATTTGAAGAAACCTCACCCTACTCAATGATATACATCAAGATGTATTTGATGTACTTTGAGTTTAGTTGTGCAGGTTAAGTAATTGCAAGGAAAGCATGAAAAGTTTCTAAGTCCATGTGTCGACACCCAGAAGAAAAGTGTCGACAATTAAGAAGGCTTATGTCGACACGCAGAGAAGCTGTGTCGACACCAGGAATACAGAGTCGACACCAGAAGGAAAGTGTCGACACATACAGGCTGTGCCGACACACAATGAAGAAAAGTCCAGAGAAGCTGTGTCGAGACTTAGAAGCAGTGTCGACACCCAAGGAACTTTGTCGATATCAAAAGTGTCGACACTAGGAGGCTGTGTCGACACTCAGCAAAACATCAACAAAGTTCAAGTACAAGTATCGACACCTGGAGGCTATGTCGACACTCAGCAAACTTCAACAAAGTTTAAGTACAAGTGTCGACACAAAGGAGATGTGTCAACACTCAGCAAAAGTCTCAACACATGAAGAATGTGTCGACACAAAGGACGCTATGTCGACACTCAGCAAATTTCAACAAAGTCTAAGTACAAGTGTCGACACAAAGGAGATGTGTCGACACTCAGCAAAAGTATCAACACAGAAGGTATGTGTCGATACCAAGGAGATGTGTCGACACTTAGCAAGTTTCAACACAAGAAGATGTGTCGACACAAAGGAGTTGTGTCGACACTTAGCAGAAATAAACTAAGTATCAAAGAAGAAGGACTTGTGTCGACATACATGATCTGTGTCGACACATGTTGAAGAAGCAGTATCGAGAAGCAGATTCTACAACACAAGGAGTTGTGTCGACACCATGAAGGCTAGTGTCGACACTTAGTCTACTTGTGTCGACACTTAGTCTATCAGTGTCGACACTTAAAGACTGACTGTCTCGACACTTTCAGACAGTTACAGAAAATTCAAGAAGTGACTGGATGACTTGACAGCTGCCATTCCAGCCGGTCTACTGCAACTGTCAGAGCTGTCAGAAAGTTGTTAGAAACCAGAATAGCCGGTTACCTTGGAGAAAGTCTATATAAAGACCCTTCTCCTTCGACAGGTAAAAGGAATTGAAAGAATAGCAATGAATCATTGAAGTACAACACAACAAGAAGAAGACCTTCAAGTGAAGATCTAAGAAGTTGGAGAGAGAGAGCTCCTTCTAAGAAGACAGCTGTTGAACTAGGCTGTGAAGAAAGTTTCAGATTGAGATCTGATTCTTAAGTCAGCAGTGATTGAAGATCATCTGCATAGAGAATCAACCCTACTGTGTTCTAATTCAAGAAGCTTTGAAGAAAGCCAATGGAGGTTGATCTCAGCAAAGTTCATTCAAGAACTCTTCAAGAAATCAGTCAACTCTTCTCTCTCATTCTGAGTTGTGGGTATATACTTTGTAATTTTAATTTCTTGTAGGATCCTAAGGGATCTGAGTTGTAAGCTTGAAATTATAAAGGCTGAGTGGTAGGGCCTGTGTGCCTGAGTGTAGGAGATTCATTTCTCTGAGTGTAGGCCTTGTTGAGGGCTGAGTGTAGGCCTTGTTGAAGGCTGTCTGTAGGTCTTTGTGAAGACTGAGTGGTAGGGTTGTGTGCCTGACTTGTAGGAGTGAGATCACTCTGAGTTGTAGGAACCTGTTTGAGGTTCTGAGCTGTAAGATCTGAGGATCTGAGGAGTAGTGGAAAAGTTTGGTCGAATCTAGTACACTACTAGATAGGCGAAGGGGGAAAGTGGATGTACCCAGACCTCGGGGAACACTATAAAACTATGTGTACTCTGTGTGTGACTGATTCTGTGCTTGCTGTTTAAAGTTCTGTGAATTCTGTGATTAATTCTGACTAAAAGTTTAAAAAGATTAAGGTCACCTATTCACCCCCCCCTCTAGGTGATTAGGTACAATTTCTTTCAAGTGGTATCAAAGCGAGGTTACTCAAAAAAGACATAACAGTCTGAGTAAAGATCCTGTTGGCAGATTCAGTATAATCAAGATTCAAGAACATTGGTTCAACTGAGAATCACAAAGAGCTAGGATCCATGAAGTTGCCAATCTGTAGAAAGGAGATTTTTGGCATCTGGAAAGAAAGGGTTAGACTATTTATGGAAGCCTCTGACCCTAGAATCTATATCACAGTCAAAGAAGGGCCATATGTGCCAATGAAAGTATCTGTCCTGGATGCAAATAAGAGAACTCCTAAGGACTATTCAGAGATGACTAAAGATGAGATTATTCTGGCCACTATAGACAAGAGGGCTCAGAATATTATTGTAAGTGCAATAGATGATGCCACATTTCAGAATTTGATACACTGTAAAACTTCTAAAGAAATATGAGATACACTGATAGTGTATATGGAGGGATCAGAAGAGGTAAGACAAGACAGAAAGTCTTTATTAAATCAGGAGTATGAAAGTTTCAGACAAGGCAGGTCTGATAGTATAACAAAATGTTATAAGAAATTCTATAGGATAGTCAATGAATTGATGTCTTATGGAAGAGAGTTCAACAATTATGAGTTGAATGATAAGTTCTTGAGGTCCCTGATAAAGGACTGGGACACCAAGATTTGTGCCATAAGGGAAATGACCAAATTAGCAGACATTCCTCCTCCAACATTGTTTGGCAAACTGTTATCCTATGAGATGCAGTTAATGGTAAGGAAGGAGGAAGAGAAGACTACAAGAGTTGAGCACAAAGAAAGAGCTGTGGCTTTCAAGACTGAAGCCACTAGGAAATATAAAAGCAAGTCTCCATCTCCACCTCCAAAAGTTGCTGAGACTGAGACAGATGAGTCAGAAAGCAAGAATTCTGAAAGCAGTGAGAGTGATGAAGACTTTGTAGCTTTCACTAGATATTTTCAGAAGTTTCTAAAGAAGAAACAGTGGAGGTCTAAGCCATCCACTTCACAGAAGTCATCAAAGAATGACAGGAGAAAGCCCAAGTCAAGTAAAACTACATCTTCAAAGATAGTTTGTTATTATTGTAACAGACAGGGACATGTTGTTGCTGACTGTCCAGAGAAGAGGAAAGAGTCAACTGATAAGAAAAATACTCAGATCAAGGGCAAAAAGGAAAGGTCCTTTGTTGCTTAGAAGGACAAAAGTCTGTCCGATATGTCTTCTTCAGAAACTGATTCAGAAGTTGAAGCTTATATTGGACTGTTTGCTGAAGAAGAGGAAGAGGAGTTCATCCAGTTAATGAACTCTATATATGAGCATGAGGACAATCAGTGCCAGGGACTGATGGCCTTATCAGAAGGAGACAAAATCCAGGATCACCCTGGACCAAGTCAGGTACAAAATTGTTCTGCTAGTTCAATTTCTAGTACTGAGTCAGATTCAGATACATCAGCATCAAGTGATGTTAGTGGATCTGAATCTGAAGGATACATTCATCAGTTGATTGATGAATATATGGTAGTGTTGTAAGCTTTGAAGAAAAGCAAATCCTTGGCCAAGAGTCAGGCTAAGGACATTGCTGATCTCAAAGTTGCTGCAACAGATTTTGATAAGTTGATTAATCAGAAATTAAATTAAATAGCCAGACTGAAGCACATTACTGTTATTCAAATGGGGACTATAACATTTAAAAATGATCAAATTAGAAATCTGGAGATTAGTATTCAGAAAGAGAGAGATATTGTAGCAAGGTTTTCTAAACCAAAATCTATTTTACCTTTGATAGATGAATTTGTACATCAAAAGGGTAAAAATGGATTGGGGTTTACAAAACCTGCAAGGACTGTAAAGTCCAAGTCTAATGGCAAAGCCCCAGTACTCAACAAGGAGCCTGCTATAAATAAAACAGCCAGGGTTATACCTAAACAAAGGTACAATAGATTTGAGTGCTGGTGTTGTGGCAAGGTAGACCACTTTGCCATAGACTGTTGGCATAATTCAAGTGCCAAGGTGAGTAGCAATCTGCCTGCTAGAAAAGCTAGAGGTAGTTTTGTTAAGAGACAAACTAACCAGCACCAAGGACCCAAGAATTCTTTGGGTTCTAAGGTTAACTAATCTGTTTTGCAGGTGAGTCCAAGTGACCATGCCCCAATATGGTACTTGGACAGTGGATGTTCCAGGCACATGACTGGAACTAGGGGATTGCTAAAGGACTATACACCAATCAAGGATGGTCCTAAGGTTACCTTTGGTGGTTCTGAAAAAGGAATCATCAAAGGCTTTGGTAACATTTCTAGCAACCTTATTACAATTACTCAAGTGGCTTATATTAAAGGTTTGAAACACAACCTCATTAGTATAAGTCAATTGAGTGATTTAGGATATGACATCTCATTTGTCAAAGATGGTTGTCATATCAGGAGGTCAAATGATCAAAAGATCATTCTGACAGGTTATAGGAAGAGAAATGTCTATTGTCTAAACATTATGTGTGAGAACAATGTTTCTCTTGTGTGTCTTGTAGCTGATGAGAAAGTCTCTCATTGTGTCAAATGGCACAAGAGGCTAGCCCATCTTAACTATAAGACAATTGGTCAACTCTATGGTAAAGAGTTAGTGAGGAATGGTCCTCAGGTTAAGTGTATTAAGGATGGGATATGCTCAGCTTGTCAAAAGGGCAAGCAGACCAGATCCACCATTAATAGCATTGAGAACAAAGATGCTGTGAGGTGCTTATACCTCTTGCATATGGATCTCTTTGGTCCCATGCCAGTTCATAACCTAGGTAGGAAGGTCTACACATTTGTGATTGTATATGACTACTCAAGGTTTTCCTGGGTGTTCTTCCTTAGACAAAAATCTGAAACTCCAAGTATCTTATACAGCTTTGTTAAACAAATTCAGAATGAATTGGACAGTACAGTGGTCAAAATCAGAAGTGACCATGGTACTGAATTTCAGTCTGACAGTATGACAAAACTGTATGAAGAATTTGGAATTTTTCAGGAATTTTCTTCACCAAGAACACCTCAGCAAAATGACATTGCTGAAAGGAAAAATAGAACCTTGATTGAGGATGGTAGAACCCTATTAAGTGACACATCTCTCCCTGAATATTTCTATGCTGAGGCAGTAAACACTGTATGTCATGTAATTAATAGGGCTACTATCACCAAGAGCCACAATAAGACCCCCTATGAGATTGTGAAAGGCAGAAAACCAAATCTATCCTATTTCAGGATCTTTGGTTGTAAATGTTATATACTTAACAATGGTAAGTCTTATTTAACCAAGTTTGCTGCCAAATCCCAAGAAGGGATCTTTGTTGGGTACAACAATAACAGTAAGGCTTATAGGGTCTACAACTTAACTACTCAAGTTGTAGAAGAGTCAGTACATATAGTCTTTGATGAAGCTAGACTCATTAATAATGAATTGTCTACAAGTGTTTGCAGCTCCACAGGTGTGACTGAGAAGATGGACAAGCTTACTATTGAAGAAGGATCTACTGCAAGTCAGCATGTGGATGATAGTGGCTGCTGTCCAGGGGGAGTACAAGATACTCCAGTTAATGAAGAAGATCAAGAGGAGATGCTGAATGAAGAAGCTGTAGGTGCATAACCAGAAGACATGCTGCCTCCAGCTAATAAATATTTAAAAGATCATCCAGCCAATCAAATTATTGGTGATCTCAGACAAGGGGTACAAACAAGGAGCATAATCTAAGTTCAGTACTCTACTCCAGTTTTTTATCCCAAGTAGAGCCAAAGAAATTTGAAGAAGCCATCCTAGACCCTCATTGGATTGAGGCTATGCAAGAGGAGCTGAACTAGTTCAAAAGATGCAATGTCTGGAAACTAGTTCCTAAACCAAAAGACCACAACATTATTGGGACTAAGTGGATCTTTAGGAACAAGTTGGATGAACATGGAGTTATTATAAAGAACAAAGCAAGACTGGTTGTAAAAGGTTATAGGCAGGAAGAAGGTATTGACTTTGATCAAACCTTTGCTCCAGTAGCCAGACTGGAAGCTATAAGGATGTTCCTGGCTTATGCAACCTATCAAGGGTTTAAAGTATACCAAATGGATGTTAAGTCAGCCTTTCTGAATGGAAATCTGAAGGAAGAAGTCTATGTAGAACAGCCATCAGGTTTTGTTGATTCTATCAAACCTAATTATGTCTATAGACTTTGGAAGGCTTTGTATGGGTTAAAACAAGTCCCTAGGGCTTGGTATGAAACCCTGTCTAGTTTCCTCATTGAGAACAAATTCTCAAGGGGGAAAATAGACAAGACTCTATTCTTTAGGGAATCCTGAGCCAAGATAATCTTAGTCCAAATATATGTAGATGACATCATATTTGGGTCTTTGCAGGAAGTTTGCAAAACTAATGCAAGGACAATTTGAAATGAGTAGTATGGGGGAACTTAAGTTCTTCTTGGGTCTCCAAGTTAGACAGACTGAGGATGGTTTATCCATATGCCAGTCTAAGTTCACCCTATAATTGATAAGGAAGTATGATATAGAATCATCCACTACCATGAAAACTCCTATGGGGTCAACAATGTCTTTATGCAAAGATGATGCAGGGAAACCTGTAGATGAAACCTTGTATAGAGGGATAGTGGGCTCCCTACTTTATTTGACTGCGAGTAGACCAGATATTATATATGCTACATGTGTCTGTGCTAGGTACCAAGCTTGCCCTAAAGAATCTCATTTGACATCAGTCAAAAGAATTCTGAGATATCTTAAGGGCACTCCTTATTTAGGCCTTTGATACCCTAGGAATGGAGAGTTTGAACTAACAGGTTATTTAGATGCAGATTTTGCAGGCTGCAAGGAAGATAGGAAGGGTACAACAGGTACCTGTCAATTCCTAGGTGGAAGGCTGATATCATGGAGTAGCAAGAAACAAACAAGTGTAGCTATCTCCACAGCAGAATCAGAGTATGTTGCTGCAGGAAGTTGCTGTGCTCAACTTCTATGGATACAACATCAGCTTGAAGATTATGGTATTCAAGTAAGTAGAACGCCTCTATTTTGTGATTCTACTAGTGCCATTTCTATTGCAAATAATCCTGTCTCCCATAGTAGGACTAAGCACATAGAAATAAAATACCATTTTCTAAGAGAACATGTGGAAAAAGGAGATATTTCACTAGAGTATATTAATACAGAAAATCAGCTAGCTGATATGTATACTAAGCCCTTAGATGAAACCAAATTCAATAAATTTAAAATTGAATTAGGTATGATAAACTTAGAATAGTTTACAAAAATTGGCTAAGTAAAATGGTGTCGACACACAGAGTTGTCTGTGTCGACACAGAAAAGTGGTGTCGACATTTCAGAGAAATGGTGTCGACACATCTAGACAGTCAGTTTCGACACTTAAGAGAATTAGTGTCGACACATGAAAAGTAGGTGTCGACACATCCAGGGTGCTGTCGACACTTAGGATTTACTTAGAATTCGTCGAGTAAGGTCTCGACTAATCGTCGAGCTGAGATATATAAGTGTCGAAACATATATTCTGTCGACTATACTTGTGTCGACACATAGTTGTCGAGACATTATAAGTAAGTGTCGACACTTTTCAACAGTGTCGACACAATTTAAGTATTTTGACGCGCCCTTTCATCTTCGATTCTAGAAAGGTATAAATAGGTTTCGCCATTGTTTGTTGACACGCTCACCAAAGTTTCGAGACCAAACTTATGTGTCGAAATCTCTCTTCTCTAAATTCGAATTTCTTCAAACCCTAATGACACCCAAGCTAGAAGAGAACATTAACGAAGGATATGAACTCGTGCGTCACGCCTTTGATGACGCGGAACCTGAAATCAAAGGTGTAGTAACCCTAATAGCAGAGACTGAGTTAGAATTTCTTGTATCAGAATCGATCAAGATATGGAAGAAGGAACTCCTCAAATTTCTGAATGGAGCAACTCTAGATGAATCAGGACTCAAGATTAGGTCCAGAGTTCATGGGGCAAAGGTGAAGGTCTCTCCTAAGACTCTAAGAAAAGTTCTTTAACTACCAAGGACAAAGGAAGAAGAAGATGTTTCTGCTTCTAAGACTAGAGAAGCATTGACATGGTGTGGTTTGGACTCAAACCTGAAGATAGGATCTGTGTTCAATAGAAAAGGAATGAATATGCAAGGCAAGTTTCTATCTGAGATTGTAGGCAAGGTCATACTGAGCAAGCCTGGTGGGCATGACAGAATTTCAGCTCACATGTTCAGTCTAATGACAAGGATAATCTTCCAACTTAATACTGATTGGTCTGCAGTATTGTTTGATAAGATTAAAGAGAGCCTGAAGAAACCCAATATGGGTAGAATACTAAGTCTTTACTTATCTGGGAGCATACCAGAAGTGATGAACCAAGCTTCAGGTTCAAAAATAAACCACATGAGGAGAATGGATTTAAGAATCTTCTCTAGGTGGGATAGAGTATTGACCAAGGAGCTGCCAACTCTATAAAAGGACTCATCTCAGAAGAAAAAGAAGAAGAAAACCATTGTGGCACCTGACACCTCAAGTAGCTCAGAGGAGCAAGTTGAATTTAGTTCTGATGAAGTGGGAAGGAATGCTGGAATTCCCCAGCAAGACAAGAAGAAGCTCAGAGGCAGGGGGAGCTAACCTCAGCTAGCCCAGTTCACCTGGATCCACTCCAGGGGGAGTCTCTACTGGTGGATGAGCCAACTCCCTTAGAGAGTGAAAGGGCTACTCAAACTATACTTGAGGTAATAACTGAAATCAACCAATTAGATTTCCCTATTGAGAATGAAGTTATGACTGACACATTATCTGATGTTAATCAGCCACCTCAGATTCTTAGTCAACCTTAGGATGTTGTCATGGAGGACACATCTGTAGCTGATAAAGAAGTATTAGATGCTCCTGAGCAAAGAGATTCACCAAGTCAACCTCAACAAGAGTTTACACTGGAAGAGCTATTCCCAGACTTAATACAGACTGACTTTGAAGTGGAAAAAGCAGCTGTTGAGGGGGAGCAGGTAGATCTTCAGGGGGAGCAGGTTAGGTCTCAAGAGGAGACAACAAATAAAGAACCTGAAGTGCCAAAGGATGCTGAGCAGGTTCCTAGGACTGACAAGGATTTAGCTTCTAGCCCAAAGGAAAGAGTAGATATAGCTAGCACATCTGCATCTGAAGATGAAGAGGCTGTTAGAGCTAAGAATAGAAAGTTCCAGGTCTTCAAAAGAAGGAACCAGAACTATAAGAAAGCCCTACAGACCATTGCACCACAGCCTACCACCACTACTGATTACAGTTCACTGCTGGTAGCATTGCAAATCAAGCTAGATGAGCAAAGGCAAGCTCTGGAAAAGTATGTAGATGAAGGGAATAAGTCACTCCAATTTGATCTGGCACAAGATATCAAATCTATCAGATTTGAAGTAAATCAAAACAAGAAGGAGATGACTGACTGTTTTCAAAAATAAGGAAATGCAGTTGTCTATTTGGCTACACATCAAGAGAAGATTAAGACTCAAGTGGATGACATGACTGTCAAACAAGGATATGTACTGGAGAATCAGATAAGAATGAATGATAATCTAACAGCTTCCCATAATGCCATTGTCACTGAGATAAAGAATATAGCCACTGCCCAACCTGTAGAGAGTGCAACTGCCAAAGCTGAGTTTAATAAGAAATTCCAGGAAAGCCTGACTGCTTTTAAGACTGTTCTTGAAACTTCTCAGAAGGCCATTGCAGAACAACTTTAGAAGTTCAAACCCTTCTATAAGGATGGAGTTAATTATCTGAATTATCAAATAAGATTCCAAAAAGATGATCTTAAGGATCACATTGTTAGAGAAGTCATAAATGGGGAGAGGGTGTTAGTCAAAGCCAGCTCTGATCATGCCAAATGGATTTCAAATTCCATCAGAGCCACCCTTGGATATCCTCCATTATGTGATGATGATAATATGGCAGAGTATGGAATAAATCCTGCTTAATTTGGAGGAGAGCCAGCTGAAGTAGCTCAGGTAATATACCCTCTAGTAGACTTTGATATGATACATCAGGAGGTACAGTCAATGTATAGTCCTCCTGATGGTAATCTGAATGTTATTTTGGATAAAGTAGTACAGCCAGTGCCAGAGGCATTTCTAAAAGAACAAGAAGCACAATTATCTAAGAAAAGGTTCAGAGAGCAAGCTGAACTTAGGCCTTACTTTGAACAATGGAGCCTCACTTACAGGAATATCATCTTGACTGCATGGAAGGCTGCTAAGGACAATGTCCAGGATAGAGGCAAGTTGTATTCTAAACTGGAGTGGAGGAAGCATGAGAATAGACAAGAGGTCATTGTGCAATATAGAAGAAATGCTAAGTTGGGAAAGCTACCTCCTACTGCACAGGAGCCTGACAAGTACTTCCCTAAGCCTTATCATTATTTTGACAGGCAAAAGATAAAGGCTGAAGAATTGAAAAAGAAAGATCTTAATGGAAAGAAGCCTGCTGCTGCTGATGATACTGAAGCTCAAGTTCAAGCAAAGATTCAATCTGGAAAAGACATTGTAATCAAGGAGCCAGAGCAGCAATAGGATAACATTTCTTAAGTTTACAATTTGTAATCATTTGTTTTTAAACTCTCTGTAAACTTTTGAATAATGAAAATGTTGAAGTTGTTAGAACAATATGATATGTGTTAAATGTATTACATTACTGTTCTGAGATATCTGTGTATACATGTTTTGTTTATACATGTTTATGTACTTACCCTGTCATATATTACTGTTTTACATCATACTGTGAATTTGTTATGTATGGTGTATATCATTAACTAGGGGTTATGACTTCTCCAAATAGGGGGAGATTGTTGGGTACATTGGAATAAATGTACCAGATTTGAAGAAGCCTCACCCTACTCAATGATATACATCAAGATGTATTTGATGTACTTTGAGTTTAGTTGTGCAGGTTAAGTAATTGCAGGGAAAGCATGAAAAGTTTCTAAGTCCATGTGTCGACACCCAGAAGAAAAGTGTCGACACTTAAGAAGGCTTGTGTCGACACCCAGAGAAGCTGTGTCGACACTTTGAGTAATTGTGTCGACACCAGGAATGCAGAGTCGACACTAGAAGAAAAGTGTCGACACATATATGCTGTGTCGACACACAATGAAGAAAAGTCCAGAGAAGCTGTGTCGACACTTAGAAGCAGTGTTGACACCCAGAGGAACTTTGTCGACATCAAAAGTGTCGACACTAGGAGGCTGTGTCGACACTCAGCAAAACATCAACAAAGTTCAAGTACAAGTGTCGACACCTGGAGGCTATGTCGACACTCAGCAAACTTTAACAAAGTTTAAGTACTAGTATAGACACAAAGGAGATGTGTCGACACTCAGCAAAAGTCTCAACACATGAAGAATGTGTCGACACAAAGGAGGCTGTGTCGACACTCAGCAAATTTCAACAAAGTCTAAGTACAAGTGTAGACACAAAGGAGATGTGTCGACACTCAGCAAAAGTATCAACACAGAAGGCATGTGTCGACACCAAGGAGATATGTCGACACTTAGCAAGTTTCAACACAAGAAGATGTGTCGACACAAAGGAGTTGTGTCGACACTTAGCAGAAATCAACTAAGTATCAAAGAAGAAGGACTTGTATCGACACACATGATCTGTGTCGACACATGTTGAAGAAGCAGTGTCGAGAAGCAGATTCTACAACACAAGGAGTTGTGTCGACACCATGAAGGCTAGTGTCGATACTTAGTCTACTTGTGTCGACACTTAGTCTATCAGTGTCAACACTTAAAGACTGACTGTCTCGACACTTTCAGACAGTTATAGAAAATTCAAGAAGTGACTGGATGACTTGACAGCTGCCATTCCAGCTGGTCTACTGTAACTGTCAGAGCTGTCAGAAAGTTATTAGAAACCGGAACAGCCGGTTACCTTGGAGAAAGTCTATATAAAGACCCTTCTCCTTCGACAGGTAAAAGGAATTGAAAAAAGAGCAACGAATCATTGAAGTACAACACAACAAGAAAAAGACCTTCAAGTGAAGATCTAAGAAGTTGGAGAGAGAGAGAGCTCCTTCTAAGAAGACAGCTGTTGAACTAGGCTGTGAAGAAAGTTTCAGATTGAGATCTGATTCTTAAGTCAGCAGTGATTGAAGATCATCTACATAGAGAATCAACCCTACTGTGTTCTAATTTAAGAAGCTTTGAAGAAAGCCAAGGGAGGTTGATCTCAGCAAAGTTCATTCAAGAACTCTTCAAGAAACCAGTCAACTCTTCTCTCTCATTCTGAGTTGTGGGTATATACTTTGTAATTTTAATTTCTTGTAGGATCCTAAGGGATCTGAGTTGTAAGCCTGAAATTATAAAGGCTGAGTGGTAGGGCCTGTGTGCCGGAGTGTAGGAGATTCATTTCTCTGAGTGTAGGCCTTGTTGAGGGCTAAGTGTAGGTCGTGTTGAAGGCTGAGTGTAGGTCTTTGTGAATACTGAGTGGTAGGGCTGTGTGCCTGAGTTGTAGGAGTGGGATCACTCTGAGTTGTATGAACCTGTTTGAGGTTCTGAGCTATAAGATCTGAGGATCTGAGGAGTAGTGGAGAAGTTTGGCCGAATCTAGTACACTACTAGATAGGCGAAGGGGGAAAGTGGATGTACCCATACCTTGGGGAACCACTATAAAACTGTGTGTACTCTGTGTGTGACTGATTCTGTGCTTGCTGTTTAAAGTTCTGTGAATTCTGTGTTTAATTCTGCCTAAAAGTTTAAAAAGATTAAGGTCACCTATTCACCCCCCCCCCCTCTAGGTGATTAGGTACAATTTCTTTCAATTACTTCAGTAGATAACCAAGTTGTGTTAACTCGAACTAGAGTAGGAAATATTTATGTAGTGAACTTTAAGTCTGCTAAGTCAGAAATATGTATGTTTAATCAAACTAGCAACAACAATGAACTTTGACATAAGAGATTAGGACATGTTAATCTGAAAACTATTGTTAAACTCTCTAGGGACAACCTTATTAGAGGATTTCCTTCTTGTGCCAACAAGAAGGAAAGCCTATGCAGGGTTTGTCAATTAAGCAAGCAAACCAAAAATAGTTTTAAGTCACTTAATAAGAGTGAGTCACCTAGGATTCTGTATTTGCTCCGTATGGATCTTTCTGGACCTATTGTTGTACAGAGCCTGGGAGGGAAATCTTATACCTTAGTGATTGTTGATGACTTCTCAAGGTTCACTTGGGTGTTCTTCTTAAGGAATAAGTCTGATAACTTTAAGGTTCTTACAAATTTTCTTAAGAGTATAAGGATTGAGTATTGTACTCCAGTTGCATTGATCAGAAGTGATCATAGTACTGAGTTTGAGTCTCTTCCCATGCAAGAATTCTGTGAGAAGGAAGGTATTAGGCATTGTTTCTCTACTCCTAGAACTCCTCAACAAAATGAGATAGCAGAAAGGAAATCACGACCATGATTGAAGCTGCAGGCACATTACTTGCAGATGCTTACTTATCACTATCATTTTGGGCAGAGGCTGTAAGCATGACAAATTTTGTATTGAATAGTAACCTAATACATAAGCTTAAGGGAAAGACTCCATATGAATTACTTAAAGGGAAGCAACCTAAGGTAGATTACTTTAGAATTTTTGGTTGTTTATGCTACATTCATAACATTGACAAGAAATATCTTAGAAAGTTTGAATCCAAGACTGCAATGAGAATTTTTCTAGGATATTCCCAAGTCAGTAAGGCATATAGGGTATATAATAAATCTACTATGAAAATGGAAGAGACTGTACATATTACATTTGGTGAAACTAACATGTCTTACAAGAAGAAGAATCCTTTTGCCAGTGAAACTTTTCAGTTACCACACTTGTGTGAGATGTTGGATGATTTGACCCTTATAAATGAGAATGTTGAACATATCTCTCCACATATAAATGAAGACAATGAATATGAATCCACTGAAGTGGATGTTGAACCAACAACAACTACCATAATTCCGCAAGAGGAATTACTTCCCCAAGATGTTGTTGAACCAACTCCACCTACTGAGTTTGTCATACTTAGAGATCATCCTGTATCTCAAGTGATTGGAGACATGTCACTAGGTGTGTAGACCAGGCATCAACTCAACCAAGACTTGATGCATGCCTGCTTCATATCTCAAATTGAGCCCCAATTCATAAAATATGCTGAGCAAGATCTACACTAGATTATTGCAATGCAAGTGGAGCTCAACCAATTTGAGAGATGTAGAGTTTGGGATTTAGTTCCAAGATCCAAACACCACCCAGTCATTAGAACTAAATGAGTAATCAGAATTAAACTAGATGCCCAAGGTATTATCATCAGGAATAAGGCAAGACTAGTTGCTCAAGGCTATAGACAAGAGGAAGGCATTGACTATGACCAGACATTTGTACCTGTTGCAAGGCTGGAAGCAATCAGAATCTTCCTTGCTTATGTTGCCTACAAGAAGTTCAAAGTATATCAAATGGATGTCAAGAGTGCATTCTTAAACGATGAACTTAAAGAAGAGGTTTATGTGGAGAAACCACCCGGTTTTATCTCTCCTACTCATCCCTCTTATGTTTTTAAATTGCATAAGACTCTCTATGGTCTAAAGCAAGCTCCAAGAGCTTTGTATAAAACCTTAGCTAGCTTTCTTCTAGAGCATAAATTCTCTACGGGCATAGTAGATAGGACATGTTTCACTAGACATCATAATGATCAAATCTTATTAATACAAATTTATGTAGATGATATTATCTTTGGCTCTACTAATTTCAAACCGTGCAAGAGGTTCTCTGACCTAATGCATTCCAAGTTTGAAATGAGTAGTATGGGTGAGATCTCTTACTTCCTTGGCCTCCAGGTGAAGCAACTACCTGATGACATCTTCATATCCCAGTGTAAGTATGCTAAGGATCTAATCAAAAAGTTTGGGATGTCAGATGTCTTAGCAAAGAAAACACTCATGGCTTCTAATGTTGTGATTAACTCTGATGAACATGACAAGCCTGTTGATCAGAAACTATATAGGGGCATTATTAGGTCCCTGTTATATCTCACAGCAAGTAGGCTAGACATAATTTTTGATACAAGCCTTTGTGCTATGTTCGAGGTGAACCCTAAAGAATCTCACCTTATTTTTCTAAAAAGAAGTTTAAGATATATAAAGGGTTGTCCTAGTCTAGGACGCTGGTACCCAACTGAGTCAGAGTTTGAGTTGACTGGATTCTCAGATGCTGACTTTACTGGATGTAGAGTGGACAGAAAAAGCACCTTAGGTACATGCCAGTTCCTTGGTGCTAGACTAGTGTCTTGGTTTTGCAAAAATCAGACATCTGTGTCTACTTAAACTACAGAAGCAGAATACATAGCAGCTGGCAGTTGTTGTTCCCAGATACCGTGAATTCAAAATCAACTCCTAGATTATGGTTTTAACTTAAATAATTCAACCTTACTATGTGATAATACAAGTGCAATTTCCATTGCACAAAATCCAGTGCATCATAGTAGAACTAAGCATATAGAAATAATGCATCATTTCATTAGAGATTGTGCGGACAAAAATAAAATTAAGCTTGTCTATATCTACACTGATTTGCAAAGAGCAGCCATCTTCATCAAACCCTTGAATGAGAGGAACTATCTATTCTTTATGTATCAGCTAGGAATGATAAATGGAGAGGCTTTAATTTAATTTCTGTCTGTGGTCGAAGAATTTTCAAAGTTCGTCAAACGGAGATCGACGAGCTGAGAAATCTTCTTGAGATTTTTCATCAACCTGAGATCGATAATATCTCAGTGTGAAGTCATTTTCGTCGACCTGAGATAGATGATCTTGCTTCCGAAAATATTTCATCAACCTAAGATCGACGAACTATTTTCCCTACTCTTCAAACTGAGATCGACGAATTTTCAGCATTCGTCGACCTGAGATCGAAGAATTTTTATTTTTGTCGGACAGAGCCCTACGCTTCATATTATAAAAAACCTTATAATTAGGTTTTCTTCGAGCTCTGTCCCGCGCTTTATATTCTCTTACACTTGATCTCTTTTTCATTTTGCAGGACAACAATTGCGATTCCAGCACTTTCTCTCACAAGCATGAAGTTTGACACTAGCTTTTACTCCTTTCAACATTCCGATCAAATCTTTATAGACATTCTGCAGTTATGTGAAGATCAACATCTGAAGAAATTCATGACTTCAAGAATCAAACTGTCGGCGGCAAAGATAAAAGACTGGGTTTATTCTTCAACTACTCCTGATGTAGACACGATGATAGGCACCATCTCAGGGAATCAGGTTACACTAACCCCCACCGTCTTATCTAAGATTTTCGATTTTGTGAATGGGGAAGAAGATATTGAAATAGATAGCTCTGAATTTAATGAGATGTTGTTGAAAATGGGTCACTATGAAGGAAACCCAAACAAGTTATTGAAGAAGAATTTATCGGTTGAATATAAATTCTTGGCTGGTGTAGTGGGCAAAGTCTTGTTGGGCAAGCACACCGCCCACGACTACATCACAAGGCACCAGTTTATGGTTATGAATGCCTTGGTGGATAAGAAAAAATGTTAACTAGGGTGAGGTTTTTATTTGACTTAATCAGGAAGAAGAACTCCAAGAAGGAAGTTTGTTTTGCAAGGATACTTGGAATTTTTCTGCAGGAGAAGGCAAATGATTTATTGGTCTCTCAGACAGTTTTCATTAATGCTTCTAAAAGGTTATCCTCTACCCTCTTTGGCAGATGGGAGAGGACTATTATCAATCCATCCTAGGCTTCTACCTACTCAAGACCTTCTGAGAGCACAAGGGCTATTCCAGCCACTCCCCACCCTGTTGAAGAATCCTCCATCCCGCCTCCTCCACCTCCTTCAACAACACTTCTTCCAACAACAACTCTTTCACCTCATCAGTCACCACATCTTCCATATCCTCCCCACCTCATCTTACTGACATACATCCTCATACATTCATGTCATACCCTACCTTTAATTTTCTAACCTCCATACCATCTACACCCAATTCACCTCAACATGACATCTCAATTCCTATTCCATCTTCTCCTGCATCACCTTCTCCAGACGACATCATGCAAGATGTTATTCCATCTGATGTCCTTCCTCCCTTTCCTCCCTCTGTATCTACTCAGATCCCTCCTAAGTCTATACATTTGGTTATTCCCTCCATCTCCATCCATCCATCTATATCCACTCAGACTCCTCCTGAGTTTATGGATATGGATTCTCCTTCCATTACCACCCTCCTGGAGCATATCACTCCAGTCATCAGGCAACTCATTACATAGGCCATCACGCCTCTTGCTGCCTCCATCTCATCTCTTGTTGCCCTCTTTGCTGCCTTCTCTGTCCCTCCTTCTTCTATCAGGGGCCTGGTTCCAATTTCCACTGAAAACAGGTAGGGGGAGATGCTCTATGAAGAAGCAGCTCCAGCAACAGCAGTTCCAGCAACAACAGTTCCAACAATTGAATATGAAGCTCCAGCAGCAGCAACAAAGATTCCATAAATTATGCCAGAGATCATAATTGTTGGTGTTTTTGTGATCAATCCCACAGTTGATTTGTTTTATTTATTGAATTCTTTCAATTCTGTATTCTTTAATTTTCTTCCATACTTGATCCATGATCAGTCTAAAGCTTTTGTTTGCTATACTCCTCCAATTAGCCCTGAGGTTGTAAAGCTACTGAAGGCCAGTTTTGTAGTCATTGAGCCAGTCACAGAATCAGCTCCCAACGCTATCTCTCCTCCAACTTACAAAATGGATGACAGTCCTATACCAAACTTGGATAATATCATTCTTGCAGATATAGAAGAAGAAAATCAGACTATTTTTGAAAGTGTTGTAGAGCCAGAAATTCCAGATCATCTCAACCTGAGAAACAAATCTCTAAAGAAATTCTGAAAGAGATTGATGATCTATATGCCAATCCTCCTGGTTCATCTGATGATTCTGATGAATCAAATTCTAAAAAGGCAAAATCTAAGAAGAGGAAAGCTCTTGCTGTAACGCCCCGAAACTCAAAGGAGCAAAGGGGGACGTTTTGGGCCAGTTTTGGTTTCTGGCTGAAGGCACACGGCCTGGGACACGGGCGTGTCCCAGGGCGTGTCAAGCGTGTGTCGACACTTAGCCGCGAAGTCGTCGAGTTATTCTCGACGATTCGTCGAGAATGGGCACACGGCCTGCGACACGGGTGTGTCGCAGGGCGTGTCGACCCGTGTCGACACTTAGCCGTGAAATCGTCGAGTTATTCTCGACGATTCGTCGAGTATGGGCACACGGCCTGCGACACGGGCGTGTCGCAGGGCGTGTCGACCCGTGTTGACGATCGTCAAGGTGAAACCGTCGAGATTCACTCGACGATCGTCGAGACAAGGCACACGGCCTAGGACACGGGCGTGTCCAAGGCCGTGTCATCCAGTCGTCGTTCTCCCCTCGACGAAATGTCCCGTGTACACGGCCTGGGGGCCCAGGCGTGTCAATGTGACACGGGCAAGGACACGGGCGTGTCCTAGAACCCGTGCAGTGCTCGGGTTGGAAACGGGGAAAAATCATGGGGTACACGGCCGGCTACACGGCCGTGTCAGCTAGAACACAGGCGTGTCAGCTCGAACACGGGCATGTCCGATACCCGTGTGCGTGTTCAGAAGATTCGATTTGACGGCGAATGCGGCACACGGCCCTGGACACGGGCGTGTGCCAGGCCGTGTTCGGCCCAGTTTGGGCATTTCAGCCTCGAATCAAAGCCGCTCGTTTTCTTAGGTTGAGATCCGACGGCGGGGGATGGTTCCTGAGAGTATATACTCGGGTTTGACTTAGAAAAATCCACACTTTTCACCCCTTTTCATCTCTCCAAACCCTTGGAGAAAGAAGAGCTAAGGCAAGAGGAAGAGGAGCTAGATCCGCCATTGGAGGAGCTTCGGAGCTCCGAATCGCAAGCCGACTCCGGATCCACGGAGGCAACGCAAGTGCGGTGATTTCTATCCGATTACATTTCGATGGCGCCAAAGAGGAACGCAAGGGTAACGATCCTCACTTGTGAGCATGATAGCTCTCTTTCTTAGCATAGGAAGCCCTCTCTCGCGAGTTTGCGAAGAGTTGGAGGCGTTCCTTCGGGTAGATATGTAAAGTCCCCGTTGTTTAGCGTCCGTATGAGAGAACGGACATAGGCATTTTGGTTGAAGCCCACCCGGACATGTTAGTCCGGATCGGTGATGTTGCATTGCATAAGGCCGGAGAAGACTCCGTGCTATTTGGTGTTTTCGGGTTTTCTACGCGGTAGATTGCAGCAGGGAGCCTTGGGGACTAACCCAAAGGTGCACCCGGAAAACTGGGCGGACACGAGGTCTTGCCAACTTGGTGGCTTGGAAGCCAACTTGAACATAACCGGGTTATGTGACTTGTGATGAAAATGGGACTCGGTAGAAGTTTGACCTGCGCATATGGTTTAAATTACCGTTGCGGGCGCATATGGTTTAAATTACCGTTGCGTTGTGAGCACGGGTTAGATGGAACCGTACCCACTCTATGTCGTTCGGATTAGGGCCGTTGGCATAGATGAGGGTCTTCGGCGGTCTATGGTTTTAATTACCGTGACCCATGCCAGGAAGACAAACTGCTCATTGTTTGGCCGTCCAAGAGAGGATGGTGGTGAGTCGGCAGACTTAGACTGCGTTCACCAAGAATGTGCCCTGAGTGCACGGGGTGTGTGGCCGTTGAGCCTCCGCCTGTGATGAAATGACTATATTTATAATGCTCACTTATGCTAATGAAATGCAGGGAAGGAGCATCGCCGCCCCGAGTTGGGGGCGGGATCGTTATAATTTGGTCAGCATTGCTGACCGTTGCTTTGTTTGCCACCGTGCGGTGGTTTGTTTGCTTGCAGGTGCAGCTGGACCGAGCGGTCAATAGCGGGCTAAAGCCCTTTTTGCGAAGCTGGCCCTCGAAGGCCCAAGTGAAATGTTTTCTATTTTTATTCATGTATGGCCGGCCTGCGTGCCGAGGTTGGTAAATCATGTAACAGACAAGTGAAACTTTTGTAAGGCCTTAAGGCCAATGTTTGGGTATTTTTGTATACATTCCTAAATGTTGTATTAGTGGACATTCGTGCTCTTATGCTGGGTTCTTGTTTACAACTTATATTAACTGCTTCCGCTAGAATA
Organism: Platanthera guangdongensis; assembly: GCA_039583875.1. Taxonomy (NCBI): domain Eukaryota; kingdom Viridiplantae; phylum Streptophyta; class Magnoliopsida; order Asparagales; family Orchidaceae; genus Platanthera; species Platanthera guangdongensis. The sequence continues at coordinate 177,464,178 of CM077156.1, forward strand.
CTCTGTGTAGGACGTTGAGATTGGTTGGATGGTTTCCATACGTAACCACCCGGTCTGTCTGTGGTATATGGCGTCGGGCCCCGGCCGGACCTACTGCTATATGCTATGCGACGGATAGGGGGTGTTACAATTTGGTATCAGACTACTGGTTTTGGTCGGGCTTAAACGGAATTCATGGTCGAATTCTTTTTAAGGGGTGGTGAGCACATTGTGTGTGTCATCGTTATAATGGTAAAAGAACTCATGAATGTCCACTTAGGAATGAAAATACTCGTGTTTGAGGAACCTGCGTGTTCCTATAATTGCTGTTTGCAATGTTATTTGGTCGCTTAACGGTGTTTTGTACCACTATAGGTGACCCGAAGTGGTGTTGGGCCGTCAGAACGCCGAGGTTCTGAGGCTAGTAGTGCACCGGAAGTTGCTCCCGCAACACCTTTGTCGGCTGAAAATATAAGATTGGTGGCTGAAGCGGTGTTGGCCGTGATCAATGCGCAGCCTGGGAGGCAAGCGCAGCAGCCAGCTCCTGTGATGGAGCAAGAACCTCTGCAAGAGGCTGAGCCGAGGAGGGTGGAGCGAGTGGTTGCGGAACCAATAGTGCCAAGGAGGGCAACTGAGAGGCAGTTGAAGCATGTAATGAGCTTTAACCCTCCGTTATTCTCGGGGTTGGGAACCCCATCTCAGGCTGAAGACTGGCTCTCTAGGGTGAAGAGAGTCATGACAGCGACGGAGACGGAGGAGTGGCAGATGACCACCATCGCTACGTTCCTGCTGGACGGTGAAGCGAGGATGTGGTGGGAAGGTTTGGAGCTGCATCACCTGAGAGGTAGACAACTGATAGACGTTCCGATGGAAGAGTTCTCGGAATTGTTCTTGGCAAGATACCTCCCTTCTACTCAGAGGATTTCAATGGAGAATGAATTCCTGAAGTTGGTGCAGGGTGAGAGGAGCGTGGATGAATATCTCCACGAGTTTACGCGGTTGAGTCGTTATGCTAGCTCCATCATCATGGATGAGGAGCGCAAGACTAATCGTTTTTATGAAGGCTTGAGGGATGAGCTGAGATTGTTACTGTCGGGGCCAATGACGCAGGGTTTCTTAACCTTGGTCAATACTGCCCGGTCCTTGGAGAAGGACATGAAGAGTGTACAAGCGAAGAAATGCTTGGGCGAGAAGAAATCTGGGTTCAAAGTGCCGACCACTTCAAAGTCTGGCTATCAAAGATTCTTTAAGAAGCATAGGACTTCGGGTCCAGCTCCTTCTGGTGCTTCTGGGGCGACTACAAGTCGGACCCCGGGCGCGTGCTTCACTTGTGGCAAGACGGGGCATTTCGCCCGTGATTGTTGGAGCGGACGTCCTAAGTCCAAAAGGAGGCCAGGAGCTACCTACGAAGAGAAGGGAAAGGCGGTGGAGTCGACCGCATCTCACTATGCTCCGGCCCAACCAAGGGTTTACAATCTTGGCCAACAGGAGGCCATTAAACAAGCTGACGTGGTGACAGGTACGGTTTAATTTATAGCAAGTCAATTCCTTTATATGCTTGTTATGTATATGTTACCTTACCACTGCTTGTTTAGGATTTGTAATGATTTGTGAAAATCCCGCACGAGCACTCTTCGATACGGGAGCTTCACACTCCTTCTTATCCGAAGGATTTATATCACGCATCGGAGTCCCTTCTTCGATGGCGAAGGACAAGTTGGATGTGTTGTTGCTCAATGGGTGTTCGATGCGAGCGGTTAGGATCTGCGAGGTTAAGACTCGTATTGGAGAGCAGGAGTTCGACCTGCGGGCGTCTTTACTTCCGTTAGTGGAGTTCGACGTCATATTTGGCATGGACTGGCTCTCGGAGCAGCAGGCCCATATAGATTGCGGTAGCAAGGAAGTCAAGCTGGGAGCGAGTCGTGAGACGACTTTTACGGGCTTAAAGGGGTCGAGCAAGACGTTGATGTCTGCTCTTCAGGTGGTAAAGGCGGTCCGTGCTGGAGCAGAACTGTTCTTTACACTAGTGGAGGTTGCAAAGCCGAAGCCCGCGTTGGATTGTATTTCAGTGGTATCGGAATACCCTGATGTGTTCCCCACAGATCTTCCTGGAGCCCCGCCTCAACGGGAGATAGATTTTACGATCGAGCTAGTGCCAGGTGCAAAGCCTGTGTCACGATCTCCGTATCGGCTAGCGCCTAAGGAAATGGCGGAGCTGAAAGTTCAACTGCAAGAGTTGTTGGAGCAAGGGTATGTGCGCCCGAGTTCTTCGCCTTGGAGCGCACCGGTCCTCTTTGTTAAGAAGAAGGACGGAAGCTTGAGATTGTATATTGATTATCGGGAGCTAAACAAGCTGACTGAGAAGAATAAGTACCCGATCCCTAGGATTGATGATCTCTTTGATCAGTTAGTCGGGTCGACGGTGTACTCGAAGTTAGATCTCAAGTCTGGGTACTATCAGCTGCGGATAAGGGAGAGTGATATCCCGAAGACAGCGTTTAGTACGAGATACGGGCATTATGAGTTTACGGTCATGCCGTTTGGGCTGACTAATGCGCCGTCGGTGTTCATGGATTTGATGAACAGGACGTTCAGGGAGTACTTGGACCATTTCGTGATCGTCTTCATCGACGATATTTTGGTGTACTCGCAAAGTGAGGAAGATCACTTCAAGCATCTTCATTTGGTGCTGGAGACGCTAAGGAGAAACCAGTTGTATGCCAAGTTCTCGAAGTGCGAGTTTTGGCTATCCTCAGTAGCGTTCCTCGGGCATATAGTGAGTGGAGAGGGTATTGCGGTGGATCCGGCGAAGATTGTTGCGATACGGGAGTGGCCTGAGCTTGCTACGGTAGCAGAAGTCCGGAGCTTTTTGGGGCTTGCCGGTTATTATAGGCGCTTCGTAGAGAACTTCTCGCGGATAGCGCTACCTCTCACTACTTTGACGAGGAAGGAGCATAAGTTCGTTTGGACGCCGGAGTGCGCGCGAGCTTTTGAGGAATTGAAGTGTCGGTTGACCACGACGCCTGTGTTGAGTTCGCCGGTTGGGACCGAAGGCTATGAGATATATAGCGATGCTTCAGGCAGCGGTTTGGGTTGTGTGCTACTGCAGCACGGAAGCGTGATAGCTTATGGCTCGAGACAGCTAAAAGTGCACGAGAGGAATTATCCGGTCCATGACTTGGAGTTAGCGGCCGTGATTTTTGCCTTGAAGCTGTGGAGACACTATTTGTACGGTGTGAAGATTGATATCTACACCGATCACAAGAGCCTAAAGTACCTGATTGATCAGAAAGATCTGAATATGCGGCAGCGTAGATGGATGGAGTTCCTGGGGGACTATACATTCAAGATCCACTACGTGCCTGGCAAAGGGAATGCGGTTGCGGACGCGTTGAGTCGCCGAGCCCCAGCTCAAGCGAATTGGCTATCAGTGCATGATGAGCGGTTGGTGCAGGAGCTGGAGGCGTTGGAGATTGTTTGTGTGGATAAACAATCTAGTGCTGAAGCAGTGCTGAATTGGACTGAAGTCCAATATGACCTGGCTGATCGGATTCGGCAGGCTTTGGATATGGATGCTCATATGAAGCAGTTCATGATAGAGGCTCTGGATGGGTCAAATTCCCAATTCGTCGTGGAGGACGGATTGCTGTGGGAAGACGGTCGTCTGTGCGTCCCAAGCGTGGGCAATTTACTGGTGGAGTTGTTGTACGAGGCACACCATACCAAGTACTCGATTCACCCGGGGAGCACGAAGATGTACCGCGATGTAAAGAAGCTATTTTGGTGGCCGGGTTTGAAATAGGATGTGGCGCTATACGTAGCGAAGTGCCAAACCTGCGCCTTAGTAAAGGCGGAGTGCCAAAAGCCGGGAGGATTTCTTAAGTCCTTGCCTATTCCGGAGTGGAAATTTGACGACATCTCTATGGACTTTGTGCACGGTTTGCCAAGGTCGCACAAGGGGAACGACGCCATTTGGGTGGTCGTGGATCGATTAACGAAGGTGTCGCATTTTATTCCGCATAGGAAGGATGATCCGGTGGAGAAGCTGGCAAAGCTTTATGTGGATAATATAGTGCGGCTTCATGGTGTGCCCCGCAGCATCGTGAGTGACCGAGATGGGCGGTTCACGTCCAATGATTGGAGGCTGGTGCAGCAAATGTTGGGAACAAAGCTGAAGTTTAGCACAGCCTTCCATCCGCAAACGGATGGGCAGACCGAGAGGGTCAATAGAACGATGGAAGACATGCTTCGCATGTGTGTCTTGGACTTTGGAAAGCAATGGGAGGACCACCTTTATTTGGTGGAGTTCGCATACAACAACAGCTACCAAGCAAGTATTCAGATGGCGCCTTTCGAGGCCCTATATGGTAGAAGATGTCGCACGCCGTTGTCTTGGTTAGAAACGGGCGAGTCGAAGTTGTATAAGCGATCGGAAGTGGATGATGCTACTTCTTTGGTGAGAACCATTCGGGAGAGGTTGCTCATCGCTCAGGATCGGCAAGCAAAGTACTATAATGCCAAGCACAGGAACGTGGAGTTCGCTGTGGGTGATTATGTGTACCTAAAGATCAAGCCGTTCAAGGGTGTCTCGCGGGTGCGACGGCTGAAAAAGCTAAGCCCGAGGTACCTTGGACCGTTTGAGGTTCTGGAGCGAGTTGGAGAAGCGGCCTATAGGTTGAAGCTTTCAGTGGAGCTAAGTGGTTTACACGATGTGTTCCACATTTCGGTGCTTCGGAAGGCGGTGCAAGAGCCTACGCAAGTGATCGCGGTCGATCAAGTGCCGGTGGATAGTGGGCTAACGACAAAGGTCAAGCCCGTGCGGATTGAGGACTCGGAGGTCAAGCGGCTACGCAATAAAGAGATCAGGATGGTCAAAGTCCGGTGGGACAATTGCGGTCGTGAGGAGCTCTCTTGGGAGCGAGAGCAGACTATGCTTGACGAGTATCCGGAGTTGTTCCGCTCAGGTACAAATGTTGTTTTTGTATATCTTTCCTTTATGTAATTTCGTGGGCGAAATTCTTTTAAGAGGGGGAGAGTTGTAACGCCCCGAAACTCAAAGGAGCAAAGGGGGACGTTTTGGGCCAGTTTTGGTTTCTGGCTGAAGGCACACGGCCTGGGACACGGGCGTGTCCCAGGGCGTGTCAAGCGTGTGTCGACACTTAGCCGCGAAGTCGTCGAGTTATCCTCGACGATTCGTCGAGAATGGGCACACGGCCTGCGACACGGGCGTGTCGCAGGGCGTGTCGACCCGTGTCGACACTTAGCCGTGAAATCGTCGAGTTATTCTCGACGATTCGTCGAGTATGGGCACACAGCCTGCGACACGGGCGTGTCGCAGGGCGTGTCGACCCGTGTCGACGATCGTCAAGGTGAAACCATCGAGATTCACTCGACGATCGTCGAGACAAGGCACACGGCCTAGGACACGGGCGTGTCCAAGGCCGTGTCATCCAGTCGTCGTTCTCCCCTCGACGAAATGTCCCGTGTACACGGCCTGGGGGCCCAGGCGTGTCAATGTGACACGGGCAAGGACACGGGCGTGTCCTAGAACCCGTGCAGTGCTCGGGTTGGAAACGGGGGAAAAATCATGGGGTACACGGCCGGCTACACAGCCGTGTCAGCTGGAACACGGGCGTGTCAGCTCGAACACGGGCGTGTCCGATACCCGTGTGCGTGTTCAGAAGATTCGATTTTGACGGCGAATGCGGCACACGGCCCTGGACACGGGCGTGTGCCAGGCCGTGTTCGGCCCAGTTTGGGCATTTCAGCCCCGAATCAAAGCCGCTCGTTTTCTTAGGTTGAGATCCGACGGCGGGGGATGGTTCCTAAGAGTATATACTCGGGTTTGACTTAGAAAAATCCACACTTTTCACCCCTTTTCATCTCTCCAAACCCTTGGAGAAAGAAGAGCTAAGGCAAGAGGAAGAGGAGCGAGATCCGCCATTGGAGGAGCTTCGGAGCTCCGAATCGCAAGCCGACTCCGGATCCACGGAGGCAACGCAAGTGCGGTGATTTCTATCCGATTACATTTCGATGGCGCCAAAGAGGAACGCAAGGGTAACGATCCTCACTTGTGAGCATGATAGCTCTCTTTCTTAGCATAGGAAGCCCTCTCTCGCGAGTTTGCGAAGAGTTGGAGGCGTTCCTTCGGGTAGATATGTAAAGTCCCCGTTGTTTAGCGTTCGTATGCGAGAATGGACATAGGCATTTTGGTTGAAGCCTACCCGGACATGTTAGTCCGGATCGGTGATGTTGCATTGCATAAGGCCGGAGAAGACTCCGTGCTATTTGGTGTTTTCGGGTTTTCTACGCGGTAGATTGCAGCAGGGAGCCTTGGGGACTAACCCAAAGGTGCACCCGGAAAACTGGGCGGACACGAGGTCTTGCCAACTTGGTGGCTTGGAAGCCAACTTGAACATAACCGGGTTATGTGACTTGTGATGAAAATGGGACTCGGTAGAAGTTTGACCTGCGCATATGGTTTAAATTACCGTTGCGGGCGCATATGGTTTAAATTACCGTTGCGTTGTGAGCACGGGTTAGATGGAACCGTACCCACTCTATGTCGTTCGGATTAGGGCCGTTGGCATAGATGAGGGTCTTCGGCGGTCTATGGTTTTAATTACCGTGACCCATGCCAGGAAGACAAACTGCTCATTGTTTGGCCGTCCAAGAGAGGATGGCGGTGAGTCGGCAGACTTAGACTGCGTTCACCAAGAATGTGCCCTGAGTGCACGGGGTGTGTGGCCGTTGAGCCTCCGCCTATGATGAAATGACTATATTTATAATGCTCGCTTATGCTAATGAAATGCAGGGAAGGAGCATCGCCACCCCGAGTTGGGGGCGGGATCGTTATAATTTGGTCAGCATTGCTGACCGTTGCTTTGTTTGCCACCGTGCGGTGGTTTGTTTGCTTGCAGGTGCAGCTGGACCGAGCGGTCAATAGCGGGCTAAAGCCCTTTTTGCGAAGCTGGCCCTCGAAGGCCCAAGTGAAATGTTTTCTATTTTTATTCATGTATGGCCGGCCTGCGTGCCGAGGTTGGTAAATCATGTAACGGACAAGTGAAACTTTTTGTAAGGCCTTAAGGCCAATGTTTGGGTATTTTTGTATACATTCCTAAATGTTGTATTAGTGGACATTCGTGCTCTTATGCTGGGTTCTTGTTTACAACTTATATTAACTGCTTCCGCTAGAATGCTCTGTGTAGGACGTTGAGATTGGTTGGATGGTTTCCATACGTAACCACCCGGTCTGTCTGTGGTATATGGCGTCGGGCCCCAGCCGGACCTACTGCTATATGCTATGCGACGGATAGGGGTGTTACACCTGCTAAGGCTGTTCCTAAGCCTACTCCAACAGCAGACACTCCCTATTACATTTTGAACAAAATAACTCCATATAAAGGGATGCCTAACTGGATGTGGTTGTCAAAGAATGAGCAAAAAAGCAAGGAAGAAGAACAGAAGGTACTCTCCTCCTCCTCCTTCTAAAAGGAACTAGAGGGGTCCTCCTCCTCCTCCTCCAGCAGCAGGTGCTTCAGGAAATGTATCACAGAGATCTACCTCATACACCCAAACATACCAAAGGCAAGACAGATCTTCAAGATCTAACTTTCAAGGAAGCAGTCAGCATCAACATCATAAATCTTCAAGAAGTAGTTCTCATCTTCCTCCAAAACCAGCAAGTCCTCCAAAAGCTCCAGTTGAACCTGAAAAGAGAATAGTTTTGAAAGGCCTGAATCTCCACCAATTCCCTTTGTTGATCCTGAACAAGATGACACTGCAAAATGACCAGATTTCAAGAACTAGTTGGACTATCTCTGATCAATAAAGCTAAAGTAGAAGGCAAGAATCCCTCTTAATACTCTACCATGTCTTCCTACAGGAAAGAAGACTTAAAAAGGTATAACAAAGCAAATCAGTTTTTTTAATATTGATGCTTACATGAGTCTTCACCCAGAAGCTATTGTCCCAAGAGCAACCTCTTGTAACATCATTGGAGTATCTGATATGACAATATCTAAGAGAGAAGCTGCTAATCCTAACAGGGAAATCATATTCAGATAACCTTCTGAGAAAGCTGAGAAAGACAAATCCAAGAAGCTTAAATAACTTTTTGATAAGTATATCTTCTGAACTATTTATGTTGGGTACATTGAAAAATGTGTACCAGATTTGAAGAAGCCTCACCCTACTCAATGAGATACATCAAGGTGTATTTGATGTGCTTTGAGTTTATATGTGCAGGTTAAGTAATTGCAGGAAATGCAGAAAAGTTTCTAAGTCCATGTGTCGACACCTAGAGGTGAAGTGTCGACACTTATGAAGGCTTGTGTCGACACCTAGAGAAGCTGTGTCGACACTTGGAGTAATTGTGTCGACACTAGGAAAGGCAGAGTCGACACCAGAAGAAAAGTGTTGACACATACAGGCAGTGTCGACACATTGTGAAGATTTATCAACATAATCTGTGTCGACACTTAGAGGCAGTGTTGACACCCAGAGAAGCTTTGTCGACATCAAATGTGTCAACACCAGGAGGCTGTGTCGACACTCAGCAAGCTTCAACAAAGTTAAAGTACTTGTGTCGACACAAAGAAGATGTGTAGACACTCAGCAAGTTTCAACACATGAAGGCATGTGCCGACACAAAGGAGATGTGTCGACACTCAGCAAGTAACAAAAGAAGATGTGTCGACATAAGGGAGATGTGTCGACACACAGTAGAATTCAGCTAAGTGTTAAAGAAGAAGTACTTGTGTCGACACACTCAATCAGTGTCGACATATTCTATAGAAGTCTTGTGTCGACACACAGAATCAGTGTCGACACATTCTGAAGAAGCAGTGTTGAGAAGCTGTTACAACAACACAAGGAGTTGTGTCGACACCATCAAGGCTAGTGTCGACACTTAGTTCACTTGTGTCGACACTTAGTCTATTTGTGTCGACACATAATAACTATCTGTCTCGACACTTTCAGATAGTGACAGTGATTTCAAGAAGTGACTGGATGACTTGACAGCTGCCATTTCAACCGGTCAACTGCAACTGTCAAAGCTGCCAGAAGGTTGTTAGAAACTGGATCAGCCGGTTACCGTGGAGGAAGACTATATAAAGGCCTTTCTCCTTCAACAGAAGTGAGGAACACAATTAAAGTGATAATCAATAGATTATTCATTGAAGATCAATAACAGATTTGAAAGATATGGTACCTAAACACCTAGAGGGGGGGGGTGAATAGGTGACCTAATCCTTTTTGACTTTAATGGCAGCAAACAGTCTATTATCACAGATTTCTAACTTTTGCACAACAATCACAAAGTATTCACAGCATACACAGCACAATCACAGCACAGCACACATTGGTTTATAGTGGTTCCCCAAGATATGGGTACATCCACTTTCCCCCTTCGCCTATCTAGCAGTGTACTAGATTCAGCCAAACTCCTCCACTGTCTCAGAACCCAAATTGGTTCCTACCTCAGGCCCGAAGCCTTACAACTCAGCTTTATCCCAAAGCCTACACTCAGCCAATCAAGGCCTACACTCAGCCAATCAAGGCCTACACTCAGCCAATCCAAGGCCTACACTCAGCCAACAAGGCCTACACTCAGAGATCTCAATCTCCTACACTCAGGCTCACAAGCCCTACCCTCAGCCTTTATAATTATAGTCTTACAAATCACTCAGATCCAAAGGATCCTACAAATTAAAATGAATTACAAATAATAACTCTACAACTCAGAAAGATAAGAGGGGAGTTGAGAGATTCTTGATGAGTTCTTGGAAGAACTCAGCTGAATCCAATCTGACTTAGCTTTCTTCAAAGCTTCTTGAGTAGAACTGAATAAGACTGAATCCTCCTGCAGTTGTTCCTTGACCTCTGCTTCTTAAGATCCAGAATTGAATCTGAATCCACCTTCTCAGCCTAGTTCCAGAGGCTGATTTCTTGGAAGGAGCCCTCTCTCTCCAACTTCTTAGATCTGCACTTGGAATGCAAGATCTTCTTGTGTTGATACTCAGAGTACCACTTGAATAAATTGTTCTTCAACTTGATTCACAATCTGAATTATTGAACAACCTTTTTCTTTTTTTTAACCACTGTTTCTGTAAACTGTGGGTGCCTATTTATAGGTCTTTTTCATGGTAACCGGCTGGTCTGGTTCATAACTGACTTCTGACATCTCTGACAGTTGCTGTAGACCGGCTGGAACGGCAGCTGTCAAGTCATCCAGTCACTTCTTGAAAATCTCTAACTGTTTGTAAGTGTCGAGACTTTTTGTCTTTAAGTGTCGACACTTATAGTCCATGTGTCGACACATGTTGTGTAAGTGTCGACACAAGTCTACAAGGTGTCGACACAACTCCTTGTATGTCTCGACACAGATTCTTCTGCATGTGTCGACACTGAAATTGAGTGTCGACACAAGTACTTGTTCTTCTAGCTTTTGCTGAATTCTTCTAAGTGTCGACACATCTCCTTTGTGTCGACACAACTTCTTGTGTTGAATCTGTCAAGTGTCGACACTACTTCTTGGTGTCGACACATAGTCTTCTATGTTGAAACTTGCTGAGTGTCGACACAGCTCCTTGTGTCGACACACCTTCTTGTTGTTGAGACTTCAGCTGAGTGTCGACACATTCCCTTAGTGTCGACACTTGTACATAGAATAATTTGTTGATCTTTCTGATCTTTGCTAAGTGTCGACATAGCTCCTTGTGTCGACACTTCCTTCAAGTGTAGAGTCTTTAGCTGAGTGTCGACACATTGTGCTGGGTGTCGACACTTACTTCATGTGTTGACTCTTCTGGTTGTTTGTCGACACATTGTGCTGGGTGTCGACACATTCTTCAAGTGCTGACTCTTTCTATTGAGTGTCGACACATTGTTCTGAGTGTCGACACTTTAACTTAGTCTCTGCAGACTTTTGCTGAGTGTCGACACAGCTCCAAGTGTCGACACTTTCTGGTGTAGACACTGCTTCACTGGGTGTCGACACAGCTCCTTGTGTCGACACATTCTGTCTGCACTTTTCTTCACTGAGTGTCGACACAACTCCAAGTGTCGACACTTTCTGTCTGGTGTCGACTCTGCATCCCAGGTGTCGACACAATGACTCCAAGTGTCGACACTGCTTGTCTGGGTGTCGACACAAGCTTTCTTAAGTGTCGACACTTTCCCTCTGGGTGTCGACACATGGACTTAGAAACTTTTTGCTTCAGTCTAGTGATTTCTTAACCTGCACAAGTAAACTCAACATACATCAAATACATTATGATGTATATCATTGAGTTGGGTGAGGCTTCTTCAAATCAGGTACATTTGACCAATGTACCCAACAATCTCCCCCTATTTGGAGAAGTCATAACCCTTAGTCAATGATATACACCATTCATAATTAAAAATTACAAAATGATGTAAAGCAGATTATATTCAGCAGGGTAAACATAAACATGTAATAAATCACACATGTATACACATTCATCATTTCAGAACAAACAAGAAATAGACACATTCTCAGAACAATCATGAAATATATTTATCATATATTGTTCTAACATTTTCTCATACATCTTTAATGGTTTACAAAAATGTTTTATATTCAAAAGATTACAACAATCTTCAAGTCAATTCTTAGTCTATTTCTGGTCAGGTTCCTTGATAACTATTCCTTTGCCAGATTGGACTTGAGCTTTCACAGGGGCTTCAACAGTGTCAGCAACAGCAGGCTTCTTGCCTTTTAGATCCTTCTTTTTGATTTCTTCTGCCTTGATCTTCTGTCTCTCAAAGTAGTGATATGGCTTAGGAAGTACTTGCTAGGCTCCACTACAGTAGGAGGTAGCTTTCCCATCTTAGCCTTCCTTCTGAATTGAACTATTGCTTCCTGCCTGATCTCATGTTTTCTCCATTCAGCTTTAGAGAACCATTTGTTCCTGTCATGTGTATTGTCCTTGGCAGCTTTCCAGGCAGTTAGAATTATATTCCTAGAGGTAGGGCTCCATTGTTCAAAATCTGGCTTTTGTTCTGTTTGTTCCCTAAACCTCTTTTTAGACAACCTTGTCTCTTCTTCTTTGTTCATAGCCTCTTGCAGAGCTTCAGAAATAGGTTGAACAACCTTTTCAATATGAACTGTGTCCTTGCCCTCAGGTGGGCTATACATTGTGCTTACATCTGCTTGAACCATGTCAAAATCTGGAGGTGGATAAATCACTTGAGCTACCTCTGGTTACTCACCTCCAAGATATGCAGTTTGAATCCCTGATTCAGCAACATTATCATCATCACAGAGTGGAGGATAGCCCAGTGTAGCTCTGATGGAATTAGATATCCATTTAGTATGGTCAGAGCTAGCTTTGACTAATACTCTCTCCCCCTTTATGACTTCTCTGGCCATATGGTCTCTGACATCATCCTTTTGAAACCTGATCTGACTATCCAAGTATCTGATTCCCTCTTTATTGAATGGTTTCAGCTTTTGAAGTTGTTCAGATATAGCTTTCTGAGAGGCTTGGATGGTAGTCTTGACAGCAGAAATTTCTTGTTAAAAGACTTTGTCAAATTCTGTTTAGCAGCAGCAGTAGATGTAGAAGGTTCATCAGCCTTGTTCTTCAACTCAGTGATTATAGCATTATGAGACTCAGTCAAATTGTCATTCATTCTTATTTGATTTTCCAGCACATATCCTTACTTTAATGCTATATCATCTACCTGTGCCTTGATCTTTTCTTGGTGTGTTGCCAGATACACCACTGCATTTACACCCTTGTGGAAGCATTCAGTCATTTCCTTCTTGTTAAGGTTCATTTCAAACCTTATTGACTTTATATCTTGGGCCAGGTCAAACTGTAAAGTCTTCTGCCCTTCATCTACATAAGCCTCTATAGCTTTTCTTTGTTCATCCATTTTAATCTGCAGTGCAATCAGTAAAGCACTATAATCAACAGTTAAAGCTTGTTGAATTATAGGCTGTGGGGCTATAGATTGTAGAGCTTTCTTGTAACTCTGACTTCTCCTTTTGAAGACATATAATTTCTTCTTCTTTGCCCTAGCACTCTCCTCATCTTCAGAGGCAGAAGTGTTGGCTATGTCACCCTATCCTTAGGGCTTTCAGGCTTTTCTGCTTGCACATCAGGTGCCTTATCTATTTCCTGCCTTAAAGGCTCTTCCAGAACTAGCATTTGCTCCCCCTCAGCAGCAGTATCTCTTCCAGCAGCCTCTTTGTCCATGTCAAAATCAGCTTGATCTAGATTGAGAAATAAATCTTCCATGGTGAACTCTTGAGGTGATTGAGCTGGAGATATTCTTTGCTCTTCAACTACTGGAACAGCAGATGTGTCTTTGATAACAACATCTGGTTCTTGACTTGGCAGCTGAGTTTGCTGAGGAACATCAGACAAATCAGCATCTTCTATAAGATATTCTAAAGTATTTAGGTCAGTGAGTACCTCTTGTATGATGATGGTGGCTTGCTCACTGTCCAGTGTAGATGGTTCTTCTACAACTGGAGGCTCCCCCTGGCTTTGATCCCTGTGGATGGGGCTAGCCTGTGGTAGCTCCCCCTGGATCTCAGCAATATCTTGAGCAGTAGGGGTTTTCTCTGTAGGCTCTTCCTCATGATCATCAGGAGTGAAAACAACTTGTTCTTCACTCCCTAAACTGCTGGAGGACTCCTGTGCCACAGGAGTTGTCTTCCTTTTCTTCTTTGGAGGAGAATCTTTCTTAGTAACTGTCTTCTCAGGGGTTGGCATGTCCTTTGACAACACCCTGTCCCATCTTGAAAGGATTCTTTGATCCATCTTCCTCATGTGGTTGATTTTGCTGCCTGCAGCAGTATTCATTACCTCTGGTATGGTACCAGCAGGTATAGACTAATTATTATGCCCAGGTTGGGCTTCTTTAGACTTTCCTTAATCTTTTCATAAACCACTTGAGACCAGTCTGTTTTCAGAGTGAAGATTATTCTTGTCATGATGCCAAACATGTAGGCAGACACTCTGTCATGCCCTCCAGTCTTGCTGAGTAAGACTTTTCCTACAATCTCTGACATGAACTTCCCTTGGTTATTCATGCCTTTTCTGTTGAATACAGATCCTATTTTCATCTTATGATCAAGTCCACACCAGGTTAAAGCTTCCCTGGTCTTTGAAGCAGTAACCTCTTCTTCATCTTGAATTTTTGGTAGCTGGAGTACCTTCCTCAGACTCTTAGGGGTTACCTTGACCTTAGCTCCATGAACTCTGGATTTGATTCTGAATCCAGATTCATCTATTGCAGCTCCATTAAGGAATTCAAGAACTTCCTTCTTCCAGATCTTAGTTGGTTCAGAAACTAAGAACTCTAATCCAGAATCGGCGACTAGGGTTACCACTGCCTGAATTTCTTGATCGGCATCGTCGAACGCGCCGCGCACTAGCTCATAGACCTCGTTAACGTTCTCCTCAAGCTTAGCAGCCATTAGGGTTTGTAGAATTTGTCTTTAGAAAAGAGAGGTGTCGACACAGTAGTTGTGGTCTCGAAACTTTGAAAGCGTGTCGACAAACAAGGACAGAACCCTATTTATACCTTTCTAATTTTGAAGATGAACAGGCGGGACAGCTATCTTAAAATGTGTCGACACTGGCAATAAGTGTCGACACTGACTTATAATGTCTCGACACACATGTGTCGACACAAGTTTAGTCAACAGATTTTATGTGTCGACACTTGTTTATGTGTCGACACAACATATCTCGACACATTGTCGAGACTTTACTTAGAAAATTCTGAGTAAAACTTAAGTGTCGACACCACATTGGATGTGTCGACACCTACTTGACATGTGTCGACACTAACATTCTGAAGTGTCGACACCAACATCCTAGATGTGTCGACACCTTTTTCCTGAAGTGTCGACACCACTATACTGTGTCGACATAGACTTGTCTATGTGTCGACACCTTTTTACTTAGCTAATTTTCAATTCTGTAAACTTATTCTAAGTTTATCATTCCTAGTTCAATTTTGAATCTATTGAACTTAGCTTCTTCTAGGGGCTTAGTAAACATATCAGCTATCTGATTATCTGTATTAACATATTCAAGTAAAATATCTTCTCTTTCTACATTCTCCCTAAGAAAATGATATTTAATTTCAATATGTTTAGTTCTACTATGAGATACAGGGTTATTAGCTATTGAAATAGCACTTGTAGAATCACAGAAAAGTGGAGTTCTACTACCTGAAATCCATAGTCCTCTAGCTGATGTTGAATCCACAGAAGTTGAGCACAGCAACTTCCTGCAGCCACATATTCTGACTCAGCTGTGGAGATAGCCACACTGGTTTGCTTCTTGCTACTCCATGAAATTAGTCTCCCACCTAGGAATTGACAGGATCCAGTAGTGCTCTTTCTATCCTCTTTGCATCCTGCAAAGTCTGCATCTGAATAACCTGTTAGATCAAAATCTCCATTCCTAGGGTACCAGAGGCCTAGATAGGGAGTGCCCTTTAGATATCTCAGAATTCTTTTGACTACTGTCAAATGAGACTCTTTAGGGCAGGCTTGATACCTGACACAAACACATGTAGCATACATAATGTCAGGCCTACTATCAGTCAAGTATAATAGGGAGCCAACTATCCCTCTATATAAGGTTTCATCCACAGGTTTCCCTGCATCATCCTTGCTAAGAGACATACATGACCCCATAGGAGTCTTCATGGTACTGGATGAATCCATACCATACTTCCTTATGAGTTCTAGAGTGAACTTGGACTGATATATGGATAAACCATTTTCAGTCTATTTAACTTGGAGACCCAAAAAAAACTTCAGCTCTCCCATACTACTCATCTCAAACTGACCTTGCATAAGTTTTGCAAACTTTTTGCAAATGCTGCTTTCAGTAGACCCAAATATAATGTCATCTACATATATTTGGACTAGTATAACTTTGCCTCTAGATTCCCTAAGGAATATAGTCTTATCTATTTTCCCTCTTGAGAACTTATTCTCAATGAGGAAACTAGATAGGGTTTCATACCAAGCCCTAGGGGCTTGCTTTAACCCATATAAAGCTTTCCTAAGTCTATAGACATGATGAGGTAGAGTTGGATCAACAAAACCTGAAGGCTGCTCCACATAGACTTCTTCTTTCAAATTACCATTTAGGAATGCTAACTTGACATCCATTTGGTATACCTTGAATCCTTGATAGGTTGCATAGGCCAAGAACATTCTTATGGCTTCCAGTCTGGCTACTGGAGCAAAGGTTTGATCAAAATCAATACCTTCTTCTTGCCTATATCCTTTAGCAACCAGTCTTGCTTTATTCTTAATGATGACCCCTTGTTCATCCATCTTATTCCTGTAGATCCACTTAGTTCTAATTACATTGTGGTCTTTAGGTTTAGGAACTAATTCCCAGACCTTGCACCTCTTGAACTGATTAAGCTGTTCTTGCATTGCTTCAGTCCATTGTGGATCTTGTATTGCTTCTTCAAATTTCTTAGGTTCAACTTGTGACAGAAAACTGTAATAGATTGCAGCATTCTGATTTCTGCTCCTAGTTTGAACTCCTTGTCTTGGATCTCCAATAATCAGCTCTACTGGATGATCTCTAAGATGCCTGTTGGCTGGAGGCAATCTTACTTCTGGTTGAACCACTTCAGCATCTGCATCATGCTGTACTCCTTGTATTTCTTCAGAAATTGGCACATGTAGTTCTCCCCCTGGACAACAGCTACTGTCTTCTACTTGCTGTCTTGCAGCAGGCACCTCTTCTATAGTAAGCTTGTCCATTTTCTTTGTCAAACCTGTGGGGCTGCATACATTGCTAGACAACTCATTATTAATAAGTTTAGTCTCATCAAAAACTACATGCACTGATTCTTCTACAACTTGTGTAGTCAAGTTGTAGACTCTATAAGCCTTACTATTGTTGCTGTACCCAACAAAAATTCCCTCTTGGGACTTGGCAGCAAACTTAGTTAAGTAAGACTTCCCATTGTTAAGTATGAAGCATTTGCAACCAAAGATCCTAAAATAGGATAGGTTTGGTTTCCTGCTTTTCACAACTTCATAGGGGGTCTTGTTAAGCCTTTTAGTGATGGTAGCCCTATTTATAACATGGCATGCAGTGTTATTTGCTTCAGCCCAGAAATTCTCTGGCAGTGATGTATCACTAAGTAGGGTCCTACCAGCCTCTATCAAGGTTCTATTCTTCCTCTCAGCAATGTCATTTTGCTGAGGTGTTCTAGGTGAAGAGAATTCTTGAAATATCCCAAAGTCTTCACACAGTTTTGTCATGCTCTCAGACTGAAATTCAGTACCATGGTCACTTCTAATTTTGACCACTGTACTATTTAGTTCATTCTCAATTTGCTTGACAAAGCTATAAAAGACACTAGGTGTTTCAGATTTCTGTCTTAAGAAGAACACCCAGGAAAACCTTGAGTAGTCATCTACAACTACAAAGGTATAGACCTTCCTACCTAAGCTGTGAACTGGAATTGAACCAAAGAGATCCATATGCAAAAGGTATAAACACCTCACAGCATCTTTGTTTTCTATGCTTCTAAAGGTGGATTTAGTCTGCTTGCCCTTTTGACAAGCTGAGCAAATACCATCTTTAACACACTTAACTTGAGGACCATTCCTCACTAACTCTTTGCTAAAGAGTTTGCTAATAGTCTTGTAGTTAAGATGGGCAAGCCTCTTGTGCCATTTGACACAATGAGAGACTGTCTCATCAGCTACTAGACAAACTAGAGAACCATTGTTCTCAACCATAATGTCTAGGCAGTAGACATTCCTCTTCCTATAACCTGTCAAAATGATCTCTTGATCACTTGACCTCTTGATATGACAACTATTTTTAACAAATGAGATGTCATACCCTACATCACTTAATTGACTTATACTTATTAGGTTGTGTTTCAACCCTTTAACATAAGCCACTTGAGTAATGGTAACTAAGTTTGTAGAAATGTTACCAAATCCTTTGATGATTCCTTTTTCAGAACCACCCAAGGTTACTTTTGGACCATCTTTTACTGGAATATAGTCCTTTAGCAATCTTCTTGTTCCAGTCATATGTCTAGAACATCCACTGTCCAAGTACCATGTAGGGGTATGGCCACTTGGACTCACCTGCAAAACAGATTAATGGACCTTAGAACCCAAATAAATCTTGGGTCCTTGGTACTTGTTAGTCTGTAACTTGACATAACTCCCTGCTGGCTTTCCAACAGGTAGCTTGCTACTCACCTTGGCACTGGCATTGTGCCAACAGTCCATTGCAAAATGGCCAATCTTGCCACAGCACCAGCATTCAAACTTGTTGTACCTTTGCTTAGGTACAACCTTTGCTGGCTTATCTACAACAGACTTGTTGAATGATGGGGCTTTGCCCTTGGACTTGGACTTGGACTGCTCAGTCCTTGCAGATCTAATAAAGCCCAGCCCAGCCTTGCCTTTATGATGAACAAAATCATCAATTAAAGGTAACACTGACTTAGGTTTAGAAAACCTAGCAACTAAGTCCTTCTCCTTCTGAAGATTGCTCTCCAGACTCTTAATTTGATCATTCTTATAGGAGATAGTACCCATCTGAATCACTGTTATGTGTTTCAGCCTAGCTATCTCATTCAGCTTTTGATCAAACTGCTTCTCAAAATCTATTGCAGCAGCTTTAAGATCAGCAATTTCCTTTGCCTGACTTTTGGCTAGGGATTTGCTTTTCTTGTAGGCTTGCAACAACACCTTATATTCATCTATAAGCTGATGAATATCATCCTCAGACTCAGATACATTCTCATCACTTGATGAAGAAGAATCTGAATCTGAACTAGAACAAGAAACTGAACTTGAACTTGAACCTTGTACCTGACTGGGTCCTGGCTGCTCCAGGATTTTGGCACTCTCTGTCAAGGCCATTAGCCCTTGGCATTGACAATCTTCTTGTTCATAAATAGACTCCATGATCAGCATGAATTCATCCTCTTCTTCTTCAGCAAACAGCCCTATGTAGGCTTCAGCCTCAGACTCAGTTTCTGAAGAGCAGATATCTGATAGAGTCTTCTCTTTCTTGGCTACAAAAGACTTCTCTTTCTTCCCTTTGAAGTGAGTCTTTTTCCTGTCTCCAGAATCCTTTCTCTTCTCAGGACAATCTGCAATAACATGACCCTGTCTATTGCAGCAATAGCACACTATCTTTGATCCAGTTGGCTTGCTTGACTTTGTCCTCTTCCTGTTTTTATTTGAAGGCTTTTTATCCTAATAAAAGACTTCCTTTCCTTTTGAAGTAGAAGGTCTTGACCTCCACTGCTTCTTCTTCAAGAATTTCTGAAAGTGCCTAGTGAAGGCAGCAAAGTCTTCATCACTTTCACTGCTCTCACTCTTTGTGCTGACAGACCCATCAGACTGTGATTCAACTACCTCTGGAGGTGGAGTTGATGACTTATTCCTGCACTTTTTAGGAACTTCTGTCTTGAAAGCAACTGATCTTTCCTTGTGCTCAGTTCTGGTTGACTTCTCCTCCTCTTTCCTTACTGTTAATTGCATCTCATATGACAATAACTTGCCAAATAGTGTAGGAGGGGGAATTTCTCCCAACTTAGCCATTTCTCTTATGACACAGATCTTTGTGTCCCAATCTTTGGTTAGGGACCTTAGGAACTTATCATTTAGTTCATAGTTACTGAACTCTCTTCCATAAGACATGAGTTCATTAACTATTCTGTAGAACTTCTTGTAGCACTCAGTTATGCTATCACCTTTACCTTGTCTAAAACTCTCATACTCCTGATTTAGCAAGGATTTCCTATCTTGTCTAACTTCTTCAGATCCTTCCATATACACTATAAGAGTGTCCCACATTTCTTTAGCTGTCTTGCAGTGTATAAGATTCTGAAAAGTTGCATCATCAATGACACTCACTATTATGTTCTGTGCCCTCTTGTCCATGGTGGCTAGGACAATCTCATCCTTAGTCATCTCAGAGAAATCCTTTGGAGTTCTCTGATTTGCATCCAAAACTGAAATCTTCATTGGCACATAAGGCCCTTCCTTTACTGTGATGTAGATTCTAGGGTCAGAGGCCTCCATAAACAGCCTTACCCTCTCTTTCCAGATCCCAAAGATCTCTTTCCTGCATATGGGTAATTTTATGGAACCCAATTCCTTGTGATTCTCTGAAGAACCCATGTTTCTTGATTTTCTTGAAACTGTGTTTTGTCCTACACTAAATCTGCCAAACAGGATCTCCTCAGACTGTTAGTCCTTTTTGAGGAACCTGGCTCTGATACCACTTGAAAGATATGGTACCTAAACACCTAGAGGGGGGGGGGGTGAATAGGTGACCTAATCCTTTTTGACTTTCATGACATCAAACAGTCTATTATCACAGATTTCTAACTTTTGCACAGCAATCACAAAGTATTCACAGCATACACAACACAATCACAGCACAGCACACAGTGGTTTATAGTGGTTCCCCAAGATATGGGTACATCCACTTTCCCCCTTTGCCTATCTAGCAGTGTACTAGATTCGGCCAAACTCCTCTACTGTCTCAGAACCCAAATTGGTTCCTACCTCAGGACCGAATCCTTACAACTCAGCTTTATCCCAAAGCCTACACTCAGCCAATCAAGGCCTACACTCAGCCAATCAAGGCCTACATTCAGCCAATCCAAGGCCTACACTCAGCCAACAAGGCCTACACTCAGAGATCTCAATCTCCTACACTCAGGCTCACAAGCCCTACCCTCAGCCTTTATAATTATAGGCTTACAAATCACTCAGATCCAAAGGATCCTACAAATTAAAATGAATTACAAATAATAACTCTACAACTCAGAAAGATAAGAGGGGAGTTGAGAGATTCTTGATGAGTTCTTGGAAGAACACAGCTGGATCCAATCTGACTTAGCTTTCTTCAAAGCTTCTTGAGTAGAACTGAATAAGACTGAATCCTCCTGCAGTTGTTCCTTGACCTCTGCTTCTTAAGATCCAGAATTGAATCTGAATCCACCTTCTCAGCCTAGTTCCAGAGGCTGATTTCTTGGAAGGAGCCCTCTCTCTCCAACTTCTTAGATCTGCACTTGGAATGCAAGATCTTCTTGTGTTGATACTCAGAGTACCACTTGAATAAATTGTTCTTCAACTTGATTCACAATCTGAATTATTGAACAACCTTTTTCTTTTTTTTTTTAACCACTGTTTCTGTAAACTGTGGGTGCCTATTTATAGGCCTTCTTCATGGTAACCGGCTGGTCCGGTTCATAACTGACTTCTGACATCTCTGACAGTTGTTGTAGACCGGCTAGAACGGCAGCTGTCAAGTCATCCAGTCACTTCTTGAAAATCTCTAACTGTTTGTAAGTGTCGAGACTTTCTGTCTTTAAGTGTCGACACTTATAGTCCAAGTGTCGACACATGTTGTGTAAGTGTCGACACAAGTCTACAAGGTGTCGACATAACTCCTTGTATGTCTCGACACAGATTCTTCTGCATGTGTCGACACTGAAATTGAGTGTCGACACAAGTACTTGTTCTTCTAGCTTTTGCTGAATTCTTCTAAGTGTCGACACATCTCCTTTGTGTCGACACAACTTCTTGTGTTGAATATGTCAAGTGTCGACACTACTTCTTGGTGTCGACACATAGTCTTCTATGTTGAAACTTGCTGAGTGTCGACAAAGCTCCTTGTGTCGACACACCTTCTTGTTGTTGAGACTTCAGCTGAGTGTCGACACATTCCCTTAGTGTCGACACTTGTACTTAGAATAATTTGTTGATCTTTCTGATCTTTGCTAAGTGTCGACACAGCTCCTTGTGTCGACACTTCCTTCAAGTGTAGAGTCTTTAGCTGAGTGTCGACACATTGTGCTGGGTGTCGACACTTACTTCATGTGTTGACTCTTCTGGTTGTGTGTCGACACATTGTGCTGGGTGTCGACACATTCTTCAAGTGCTGACTCTTTCTGTTGAGTGTCGACACATTGTTCTGAGTGTCGACACTTTAACTTAGTCTCTGCAGACTTTTGCTGAGTGTCGACACAGCTCCAAGTGTCGACACTTTCTGGTGTAGACACTGCTTCACTGGGTGTCGACACAGCTCCTTGTGTCGACACATTCTGTCTGCACTTTTCTTCACTGAGTGTCGACACAGCTCCAAGTGTCGACACTTTCTGTCTGGTGTCGACTCTGCATCCCAGGTGTCGACACAATGACTCCAAGTGTCGACACTGCTTGTCTGGGTGTCGACACAAGCTTTCTTAAGTGTCGACACTTTCCCTCTGGGTGTCGATACATGGACTTAGAAACTTTTTGCTTCAGTCCAGTGATTTCTTAACCTGCACAAGTAAACTCAACATACATCAAATACATTATGATGTATATCATTGAGTTGGGTGATGCTTCTTCAAATCAGGTACATTTGACCAATGTACCCAACAAGATTGAAGATCTACACAAAGATCTAACAACACAAAAGAAGAAGACCTTCGACAGAAGATCTAAGAAGTTGCAGAGAGAGAGAGCTCCTTCTAAGAAGAGCAGCTGCTGAACCAGGCTGCTAAGTAAGATTCAGATTGAGATCTGAATCTCAAGACAGAAGTTGATTGAAGATCATCTTCGCAGGAGATTCAACCCTACTGAGTTCTAATTCAAGAAGCTTTGAAGAAAGCTAAGGGAGGTTGATCTCTGTCAAGTTCTTCCAAGAACTCATCAAGAAGCCAGTCAACTCATCTCTCTCTGTCAGGGTTGTGGTTAATTACTTTGTAAACATTATTTTCTGTAGGATCCTAAGGGATCTGAGTTGTAAGCCTAAATATATAAAGGCTGAGGTAGGGCTTTTGAGCCTGAGTGTAGGAGAAGCAATTCTCTGAGTGTAGGCCTTGTTGAAGGCTGAGGTAGGGCTATTTAGCCTGAGTGTAGGTCTTGTTGAAGACTGAGTGGTAGGGCTTTGTGCCTGAGTTGTAGGAGTGGGACACTCTGAGTTGTAGGAACCTGGTTTGGGGTTCTGAGCTGTAAGATCTGAGGATCTGAGGAGTAGTGCAGGAGTTAGGCCGAATCTAGTATACTACTAGATAGGCGAAGGGGGAAAGTGGATGTACCCAAACCTTGGGGAACCATTATAAACACTGTGTGCACTCTGTGTATGTTTGTTTCTGTGGTTGCTGTGTTGTGATAGCTGTAGAATTGCATTTGCTGCTTAAAGTGTAAAACAGTTTGTCTGCCTTTAAAGTAAAAAAGAAAAAGTACACCTATTCAGCCCCCCTCTAGGTGGTTAGGCACTATTTCTTTCAATTTATATTAATTCATCATAAAGCACTTGTTGTATATATCTGCTAGATTTTTATTCTCTGCCAGATATCTGTTGTTTTGCTTTGTGATTGTATTGTATTTTATATTTTGTTCAGTGACCTCACTCAAATAGGGTGAGATTATTGGATACCTATTTGGATTTGGGCTAAGGTTCACTATTATCATGTTTGACCCACCTTGTATAGCCATGGTCATGTTTGTCAGTCCTAGAGTTTAGGCTAGTCATTAGAATCAATCTTTATGGACCAGCCTGCAGTGGACTTCAGGAGAATTGAGACTTAGAAGAATTCAGAGTTCAGATTATTAGTTCGAAGTTCTTCGAACTCAGCTCGACGATCGTCGATCGCAGATCGATGAACTTAAAGTTCTTTCTCTGAGTTGAGCTCGACGATATTTGAGCTCATGTCGACGATTTCTTTCTCAAGATAGATTCTCTGATCGACGAACTTAGAGCACAGAGTTAACTTGATATTTCCATATTGATGATCGCTGAGCTCAGGTCGACGGAGGGGATTTCTCAGCTCGACGAATTTGGAGTCCAGGTAGATGAAATCTGCCCTGAGGTCGATGAAATCTGTTTAGAGCCTAAGTGTTAAGTTTTCCTTATCTGTACCTCTCTTCATTCCATCTTAAGTCAATAATTCTCTGAGTAATTAATGTTTAAATTCTCTAAGAATATAGCTGTTGAAGGCATCATTAATTATGGTTTTCATCAGAGTAATTACTTGACTTATTCTCAGGATAATTGGAGAAATACAATTAAAGTCAAATATTCCAGCCGTTCTCCTTCCCAGATTTCCAGCAGTAATTAATGGACTCATTTCAAATTCTCAAGGAAAATTGCGGCAACATATATAAATAAAATTTCTTTTCTTATGTATTGAGACAACAAATACAACACACAAAATAGAGAGAGCCAACTAACAGAGAGATACAAAGATTCTGACCTTCACTCTGAAAGAAAAATTCTGTTTGCCCTTGCACATTCAAGAAGACTGAAGAAGAACATCATCTACAAAATCAAGAGTATTCTTCAACTTCTTATCCAGGAATCTTCAGAGACAATTATTCAGCACCTGTCTACAAGTTCCTAGACATCTTCAAGACAAGGCTTAAGACCTACACCCTGAGCAAAGCTCCAGTCTTCCTGAACATTTCACAATCTCAGGGGGAGCTTTGACACCAACAATCCACTGAAGTCTTCTCTATTGTTTAGAGAAAGAGAAGACAACATCACCTTCTTAACCTCCTATATAAAGGGTTTATTAACTCCCTTCAAAAGTTTTTGTTAGTTTTTAAGCACTTGCTCAAAAGCCCAAAGGGTTGTCAGATCTCCCTACAAATAGATCTTGTGGTGACAGGGCACCTGAGCAAAAACATGTGGTGTCAGTCAGCTGATCAAAAAACTATTTGTGGATTCCTACCAGGGTGGTAGAAGAGTGGATGTACCCAGATTTGGGGAACCACTATAAATTCTTGTGTTGTCTGTGTGTTCATTCTTATTTGTTTTGTTGTGCTGTGATTGTGTAGTTTAGCCTACTTTCTATTTCATTTTATACTATTACTACTATCACTAATTTATCTGATAAATTATAAAAACGGCCAAAAGATTTTAAATTACTCTATTCACCCCCTCTAGAGTATATTAGATCTATCCCCTATGTTTCCATTGGTATTAGAGGTTTACCATTTCTTTCAGTGCCTAAGGTCGTTGGCGTTACTCCTGTGACGCGTAAGTAGGTGTACAAATTGAAGAAGAAGGCTGATGAGAGTATCGAAAGATACAAAGCTCATATGGTTGCTCAGGGGTTCTCCCAACAGTATGGCAAATACTATGAAGAGACATTTAGTCCAGTTACCAAGATGACTTCGGTACAAGTGGTGATCACATTGGCTGCTTTCCGAGGGTGGAAGATGTGACAACTTGATGTGAAAAATACTTTTCTTTATGAGGAGATTGATAAAGACATCTTCATGAATCAACCACCATGTTACGTATCTGAAGATTATTTGTACTACGTCTGCAAGATTCAGAAGGCTCTTTATGGGTTGAAGCAGGCTCCACGTGCATGGTATGGAAAGATCGTAGAATACATCCAGTTTTACGGATACTTTGCTTTGGATTCAGATTCAAGCCTGTTCATAAAGAAGCAGGGGGAGCTTCATGTCTTGGTGCTGTTGTATGTGGATGACATGATCATCACGGGGAACTCCGAGGAGGAGGTAGCTAACCTCAGGGCTGAGCTAGCTATACATTTCGAGATGAAGGATTTGGGTGAGCTTTATCATTTCCTTGGACTCGAGGTTGAGAGAAAGAAGAGAGGGATACTCGTCTCTCAAAGTGGATATGCTGAGCGGATGGTTCATCGATTCGGCTTGAAGTAGGGAAAGAGTAGCTCTACTCCTCCGGATTGGGGCCTGAAACTTCGACGTGATGAGGGGAGCATTCTTCCTGATCCCTTAGTATTCTGGGCTCTGGTCAGGAGCTTGATTTATCTAACGATTACAAGGCCAGACATTGCTTATGTTATATGGCGGAACCAAGGAGGCCTCATTTGGTAGCGGTGAGGAATATTTTGAAGTATGTGAAGACTACTGATATGGGACTCCTTTATAGGAGGGGCACGAACTTTTCTCTGCATGGCTACACCGATGTTGATTATGGGGGAGACTCAGATGATCAAAAGTCAACGTCTGGTTATGTTTTCACATGCAGATCATCGGGTATTTCTTGGTGCAGTAAGAAGCATGACTCGATGTCCGTCTCTACTACTGAAGCGGTGATGGAGACGTTGCTGACACGACCGTCATTGATCCCCGTTTGAGAGAGTTCGTCGATTAGGACGATCGCTGCCACAAGCTCGAGGCTGGGATCGACGTCCGCCGCCATTATATAAAAGTATATAATTATAAATTAAATAATTATAATTATATATTTTTAATAATTTTATTATTTTAGCAATTTTATTTTAAGTATTTATTTCATGTTTTAATCTTCATTTCATGTGTAATAATGGGTGCTTATAACCATCATGTGTTGTTTAATTATTTCATTTCATGTGCTATGATGGGTGCATATAACCATCATATTTTCAAGTTTGAATTTTGAATTTTGAATTTTGAATGAAGGGAGATGGAGTGGTGTAAGCCTATATAGAGACTATGATATTTGTCGTATTGATTAGAGAATGAAAAAAATCCTAAGAATTAAAGTTTTGAATTTTCCCCTCCTTTCTCCGTCCTCTTTGAGAAATTCAGCCCTCCCCCTTTCTCTTTTCTCTTGGCCGCTGGCCACTCCCCCCTCTCTCTCTCTCTCTCAAATTCCGGCCACCCTCTCCTCCACCTCTCCATTCCCCTCAAAGGAGAACCCAACCACTCCCTATCTCTTGGTGGTTAGGCCAAGGTGATTTGCAATAAAGCTTCGTGGATTCTCGGCCAATGCCTGAAGCGACGAAGGCAGGTATGTTTCCTCTCCTTCCGACGTGACTCTGGTGGAGCCGTTGAAGGGTGATCCAAGCAAAGAAATCGGAATCATCCATTCCGGTTGGGTAACGAAAAATTTCTACTCTCGTGTGTTTCTTTTTCTAGATATTCTTGTGGTGGAAATTCTTGGCGTTGCATCTCGAAGCGTTGCATAATCGTGGTTTTCCTTCGACTGGTTTGTGTTTATCTTAATTAATTTTATTTTCAAAAAGGCTTGGCGAACCTTTGTTTTCTTTTGTTGGGAGAGATCTACCTTTTTTGAATCGTTATTTTTGGTTGATCTCTTTTGGTACAACACCGTTCGTTCGGACCGGGTGGGTCCTTTTAGCCAGAAAAAATATTGACCTATAGCCTTTGTTCGATCCTAAGCGGTTTGGCTACCCGTACGTTAACATATAATTGATAAAATATAATTAATTAACGTGGTGCTGCATAGAACGATTGTGCGAGTATAGGATTGGATCAAGGAGAGGCAAGCGAGTTCATCCATAGATTTATTTGGTGTCAACGTGCAAGCCTGCATCAATTTGATATCCGAGTCAGTTTATGCTAATTTGCTAATTAGTATCATTCTAGGAAAAAACATTTACTTAGAACGACGTCACGCACTTGCCCGTTTCATTGCACAACATATAAAACAATTTTTAAATTTTGGGTCTGTAAATAGTGGCCAAAAATTTTCATTTTTTTTCTCAAAATTTTTAAAAAATAATATTCTGGAATTTCCCCATCATTTTATTAGTAAGAAATCAAAAAAATATTTTATTTTTATTAAGCCATTATTTTTTATTAAATCATCATAAAATTTTAATTTTGGTCTACCAATAGCGGCCTATATAAAAAAAAATTATTTAATAATTTTCATATTATTTCTTGCAAGCAAATCAAAAAAAATCTTTTATCACCATAGTTATTATGTGGGAACAATTCCATCTTTGAAAATTAAATAGGGCCAGGTTCATTTCTCATTGCTTGTGCACCAGTTCCGGTTGAGTTTTCTCTTCGGTTCTCACTAAAAATGGCATCTGACGTATATGCTGCCCGACTAGACTATTCATATGCTAAGGATATGACTAAACACACCCTTAGGACATACCACATTTATCCTACTTATGACAGTTTAGGATGTTCCCAAATTTTTAGAGATTGGCTTAAGGTATTAAAGCATTATTTTAACTACCACTTATGGGATGACCACAAAAAGGTTAACTTTGCCCGAGAGCGACTAGTAAGTCAAGCTCAGTTGTTTTAGTTAAACGAAGAGAGTCATGTTGGTAGCTATCGTTACGCTTGGCCGCACATGCGTAGCCTACTCTCGGGTCAATTTGACCCCGCCTACCTTCGCCCTGCTAATACTAAGCCTAAGAGTGAGTATAGTTATGACACTAGATCCATATCAGCCTTTAAAAATGACCGTAAACCAAACGTCCAGACCAGGCGACAGATAACTGAAGATTTGACTAACCTTAAACAAGGGGACAAGTCAGTCTCCGATTATATGCGTCTTTTTAAGGATATGATGGTTAGAAGTGGTGTGAATGAGTTTCCAGAGATCACTCTCTCTAGGTTTCGTAGGTGGTTAAACCCCTACATCCAGGGTAAATTACTACGTTATTGGCACACCGATTTAGACTCCTCTTTTACCACGACATTAGAAATTGAGAAGCACCACCTTCCTAGGAATAAAGATCACCCGTGTCAGACCGGAAAGGTCGTATTAGGACCACCACCCCCTGTTAAGGAAACCTCTCCTAATAGGTCATTTGTTGTGGACTCGATAGATGTTACCACTAGGGTTATGCCTTTGTTAGCCTCGACATCTAAGCCCCTAGAGATAGAAACTAGTACCTCTGAGGATTCCGATGTGGATATAGAATCTCTGGATGATGAAGTTGACCCGCTAGGTGAGAGTATCCCTTCACATACGATAGTGCCCGATGAGTCTGATGATTCTGAAAGTGAGGGAATCCCTTGTGATTTAGAAGACGATGTATGGGATGATTACGTTCCGATCTATGAGAGTATTCCATTGCCTATTACTTGCCCTACTAGCGTCGTGTCTGTTCATCATAGTATTGAGTGCCCTCTCTTGGATACGATCCCCATCGCGTTAGAGCCTACGATTATACTCACTGAGACTTTATCTGACTTTCCTGAGGAGCCAGTGTATAAGGGTTTTTCCATTGTCATTAACGACCCTGACTTAGTGGATGTTCCAACTGATTGGAAAGACTCACCTTATGTGAGAAGTTTATGTTTGGATTATTTTAGCTCTGCGAACTCGAACGATAGTTCTTTGTTGTTATCATCATTATATGAAGATCAATCTGAATTAAAATTTTCGTCGGGTTCGATTTTGCCCATTTCGGAGGCCTATACTGATTCTGAATTGGATGACGTATCTAACGTGTTGGAAGAATTTTCATGTGAGAGATATATACTGCTGGAAGACGTTATTGAAGTAGACCCGGATGAGCGTCTCCTAATGCTGTCTCTGTTGCGTAAATTTTAATATGATTTTGATTCTCTCTCGGTTTTAGTTTTACCGACTCTCCCACCTGATCCGTTGACTTGTTTAGTGGGACCTTTAGGACACGAGTTTGGCATGTTTGATCTGTGTCGTTTTATGTTGCCAACCATGCGAGCCCCTCCTTTGGACATGACTTGTCGTACAAGTTCTAGTGAGTTGTTATATTTTGTAGCCGGTCTTTTCACCGCGCCTCCTAGATTTAATTTCACGTCACATTTTACTATTCATTTCTCTGCGTGTCCGGCTACGGGTCTATCCTCGTCCGTGTCTAATTCCTTGGCTATTGTGCCTCTGGATGTGGTGCCTCCTTCACATACTTATATACCACACCCGATCGCACGCATTTACCCACCACCATTTGATGACACTTTTTTCCCACACGATAGTGACCAAGGTTAGGCCCCATGAGTTGTATCGCTCGCACCTCTTGTCACATCCGGGAGCGTCCAACTCTTTTAGTATTTATGATGAGCAGTTTTCCTTGGCATATCTTCATGCCAAGCATGAAATTATTAATTATAAAATTAGTGATGCGACTTTGGAGCCATTGAAAGTCATCTTTGATGTTAATGCTCACGTGCCCCTAACTTAACCCCCTATAACCTTCGTATTCGGGTTGAGACACGTCACACATGGGTTCACACTTCACGGTAGCAAAATATTTAGGCGCACTTTTAAGAAATTACTCAATCAAGTCGCGTCTTATTATTATTTATATGTTTGTTGCTCGCCAAATGAGATCGTGCACGAATTTAAAGCATAAGTGCCTTTTGACTTGATTTCGTTACCACTGTCTTATAAGACAAGTCAACTCACACTAGTTTATGCCTCTCATGCTCGAAAATTTTATAAGCACATTAGTGAAGCGCTAACCATACCAATTACATTTTATCAACTTCATGCTAGCTTATATCAAAGGGCGTCTCACTATATTGTTAGCAATTTAGTTTTCGTGCGTCTCGTCCCTGAACGGTTGCCTTCAGGCACTATAGAAAGTTAGCGAGGTTGCGAGCTGAGCTTTTTTCGAATATTAAAGAAATTAGGAGAATACACATATCATTTGAAGTTTTCCACTGATTGGGGTATTACCCCTGTTTTTAATGTTTCCAATTTAACGTCATATGTTTCTCCACCACTTGAATTATCTGTCTGTCCGTTGGGGTCCACTTTGTCTTCTTATGGTTTAGGTTGTGAGCTTATGCCTAGATCGATATCTTCACCGGTCTTCACTGGAGGTACGTTGGTTGTTGATGTAAAAACTTGTTTTCCTTTATCGCCTAATGCTTTTCCAAGGTTCCCCAGGACCATCTCTTTGCATGGCAGGATACTCCAGGTTACAGTGCTCGCCTTTACATGTGGTGATGTTTGCCACTACTTGATTCGATGGCGTGATCGACCGGCCTCCGATGACTCTTGGTTTCTTGGCTCGGAGGTGGCTCGTTTGGATGTTGCTCTCCCGTAATGGTGCATTCAGACCAACTCATCGGTGATGAGTACTTTTGAGCGGGGGAGGATTGATGGAGATGTTGCTGACACGGCCGCCATTGATCCCCATCTGAGAGAGTTTGTCGATTGGGACGATCACTGCCGCAAGCTCGAGGATGGGATCGACGTCCCCCGCCATTATATAAAAATATATAATTATAAATTAAATAATTATAATTATATATTTTTAATAATTTTATTATTTTAGCAATTTTATTTTAAGTATTTATTTCGTGTTTTAATTTTCATTTCATGTGTAATGATGAGTGCTTATAACCATCATGTATTGTTTTAATTATTTCATTTCATATGTTATGATGAGTGCATATAACCATCATATTTTCAAA
Source organism: Platanthera guangdongensis (assembly GCA_039583875.1). Taxonomy (NCBI): domain Eukaryota; kingdom Viridiplantae; phylum Streptophyta; class Magnoliopsida; order Asparagales; family Orchidaceae; genus Platanthera; species Platanthera guangdongensis. Next base: position 177,495,316 of record CM077156.1, read on the forward strand.
TTTGAATTTTGAATTTTAAATTTTGAATTTTGAATTTTGAATGAAGGGAGATGGAGTGGTTTAAGCCTATATATAGGTCATGATATTTGTCATATTGATTAGAGAATGAAAAAAAAAGAAATCCTAAAAATTCGAGTTTTGAATTTTCCCCCTACTTTCTCCTTCCTCTTTGAGAAATTCGGCCCTCCCCCTTTCTCTTCTCTCTTGGCCGCCGGCCACTCCCCTCTCCCTCTCAAATTCCGGCCACCCTCTCCTCCTCCTCTCCATTCCCCTCAAAGGAGAACCCGACCGCTCCCTATCTCTTGGTGGTTAGGCCAAGGTGATTTACAACAAAGTTTTGTGGATTCTCGGCCAAGGCGTGAAGCGACGAAGGCGGATAAGTTTCCTCTCCTTCCGATGTGACTCCGGCGGAGCCGTTGAAGGGCGATCCAAGCAAAGAAATCGGAATCATCCATTCCGATTGGGTAACGAAAAATTTCTACTCTCGTGTGTTTCTTTTCGTAGATATTCTTGTGGTGTAAATTCTTGGTGTTGCATCTTGGAGCGTTGAATAATCGTGGTTTTCCGTCGACTGATTTGTGTTTATCTTAATTGACTTTATTTTCGAAAAGTCTTGACGAACCTTTGTTTTCTTTTGTTGGGAGAGATCTACCTTTTTTGAATCGTTATTTTTGGTAGTTCTCTTTTGGTACAACACCGCTCGTTCGGACCGGGTGGGTCCTTTTAGCTGGAAAGAATATTGACATATAGCCTTCGTTTGATCCTAAGCGGGTTGCATACCCGTACGTTAGCATATAATTGATAAAATTAATTAACGTGGTACTGCGTAGAACGATTGTGCGAGTACATGATTGGATCAAGGAGAGGCAAACGTGTTCGTCCATAGATTTATTTGGTGTCAACGTGCAAGCATATATCAAGCGGAGTACAAGGCTTCGACCGTGATAGATCGAAAAGCCATCTGACTGAGGAGGCTAGTATAGGATGACCATGAAGAAGTGCGAGGTGTAACATCCTATTTCGTGCTAGACCTCTCGAACGCGTTTTGAGTCAAGAGAATTGACTCAGGCTCGGGAAGCGTCGAGGGAGTCGAGTGAACACGACGACACTCGATGAATTTAAATTAGAAAATACTCGGGGAACTTTAGGCGTCGAGTGATCTCGACGCCATTTGAAAAGGCATCGAGTGACCTCGATGAATTTAACTTAGAAATTCTCGGGAAACTTTAGGCGTCGAGTGATCTCGACGCCATTCGACGAAGCGTCGAGTGAACTTGATGTCACTCAACTGGGCATTGAGTGGTCTCAACGGACTCGATGTCATTTTACTTAAACTCTGCGGGATGATGTTGGCGTTGAGTGGTCTCAATGCCACTCAACGCGGCATTGGGTGGTCTCAACGCCACTCAACTCTTTGACTTAGAATAGCTGGAATGTTGACGACATTGAGTGGTGTCAAAACCACTCAACGCGGCGTTGAGTGGTGTCGACACCACTCAACTCTTTTGTCTGGAGTGCTGAAGCCACTGAGTGGTGTCGACACCACTCAACGCGGCATTGAGTGGTGTAGACACCACTCAATGCTTTTGTATGGAGTGCTGAAGGTGTTGAGTGGTGTCAAAACCACTCAACGCGGCGTTGAGTGGTGTCAACACACTCAACTCTTTTGTACTTGAGAGAATTTTTCAGTCTGAAAATTATGTTGACTGGTTCACTTATATATGGGATAAATTGGGTTTAGGATAACACGGTTATGAGACATTTATCTCTACAACAAAACCATATAATCTATTCATCATTTCAAGAAAACATATTTATAACAATGATTAACGGTCCAATATATGGCTGACACGTGGCGGCATGAGGAATCATGCTGTTGGCCATGCCCAGCCACTCCTCGTAAGTCAAAGCTTTTAAATCTGCCAACCTCACCCCCATTCCACCCCACCATCACCTACAGTGAGCCCTAAGAAGCAGAGGATTAGCTGGAGAAATCAGCAAACTAGCTAGCTCGCCGGAGCAAGGGTCGGCCATGGCGCACCACCACCAAACCCGCCGTCAAGCTCATTTAAGGGTTCATTTATCCTCCCCTCCCACTGTACTAGTCTTCTAGATCCATTAGTAGAGATATTGGGCTCAAATGAGCCTGATGCCATGTGAGAGGGAGCTTGCCGAGCATTTCTCCTTGCTCGGGTTCGCCGGAGGAGCCACCTCCGGCGGCCATGCTGTCGGGAAACACAAGCCACCACCTCAATGGAGGTGGTGGTGACAATCGATGTCGGCGGCGGCGGCGGCCGGATGACAGGAAAATAGAGAATCAAGGTTGCCCAGGTCGGGGCAATCTGGACCGGCGGCTTATTGGGGAAGATGAGTCGATGTCATCCATTATTTATATTAAAACTATATGTTTATGTTAATTTTTCTATCACTGTTTGAACAACAACTTGCTTGTATATTTTCGGCCTCTTAGATGAATTTTCTGAAATGATTCTCAACATGAAAAAGGTAGATTTAGGTCTTACCTTTAATTTTAGACGCTAAACATGAAATCTGGAGCACTTAAGCTCTCTGTAAGATCATTCTACTAAGACTGATCCTAGGACATGGTAGATTTTTAAATGAGTGCCCAAGCCAAACCCTAAGTCCACATGTCATGAAATTTTGAACAGACATGTGTTTATGTTAGACTTAGACCTTCTAAAAAAATCAGAATTTTTGGGATGCATTTTTGTATAGTTTTTTTAGAAATATCATTTATTAAATAAATAGAATATATGAAGATTTCCTATTCCAAATGCCTCCAAATTTTGGTAGCATGGCCATTGGGTCATTATATGACCATGCTAAAATTTTCTGGCGATTTGGATCTCTGCATATTGGGGAAATCCAAAATGCATGGTGAAAGTAGATTTGTAAATAATTGTGTCAAATATAAAAATGAGAAGTTAGCCAATTTGGCCGATGGAATGTCCATGGGATTTTGGACAGAGTCTTATAGGAATGAATTACACCTCCCATAGAAAGAGTGGGATTTTTGGGAACAAAAATCTCATTATTTTGAATTATTGAAAAATAAGCTCTTTTGGAAATAAAAATGAGATATAGGTCTACTGACCTTGTAAAATTCTAAAATTTTGATACATGCACTAATAGTATATTTTACATCTATGTGAAAAGTTATAAGTCTAATTTAGGAATATATCTTGTGTATTTAGTAGATTTACAATTTTACCGATTTTGAAAATTAATTTAAAAGTAGGGAAAATATTGTTGAATAATTATGGAAAAATTTATAACATCATATTTCTGTGGTTAAAACACAATATAATTATTTGAGAATTTTTGGATGTTCATATATGTTGAAAACCCAAGTAGTGGCATTTTAGTAATAACGACCATATGAAATTATGTTAGGTCAAATCACTGAGTAGGACGATGAATTTCTGTCCTGAGTATTATTATATCAATTTTGATCACCAGCAATTTTCTAGGAAAGTTTTGGTTGTATATTGTACGTATTTCATTTGGAAAATAGATTATTTATGGATTTAATCATAAATAGAAAATATATGGAAATTCAAATTGGAAAATCATGATTTTGATGAACAGATATTTTTTTAACCTAGATGAACCTCAGATAATGTATTTAGACATAAAGGAGCACTAGTTAGAGTAATTCATGTTCAAAGTGACCTAGGTCACTTAATTGATTAATTTAAATTATGGTCCAAAACAATTGGAAAATAATGATGAAATTCTGAATGATCAATATTACCTACATGTCAAACCCATAATAAATAGTTTGGGGCATTTGGCCCAAGGAATTGACAGTTATCTCATACGGGTTAACATTTGGTCATGGGTTGCATTTAGTTAAAGTAACACATAACATAAAGACCCGCATGGGATAGGATAAGTGGTTGGATTGGGAAGTGTATCAGGAAGATGAAACCCTGGTTGTTGTCAAGTGGGTCACTATATAGTAATGAGTGTTAGAGTGTAAAGCCCATGGAAAGTAATTAGAACGGGGACCGGCAGAAGACCGTCGTTCTCCCAATAATACCTTAAGTCATTAGGTTCACTCAAGAGTAACATTGAGAGCTGGGTATTAATAATTGATAAACACTAATAAAAGTAAGTGTACAACCCAATATTCGATGAGTCAGACCAGGAGGCACCAATAGTCACAATTAGGCTATCCAGAGGAGTTCTCGCCCTAAAGAAGATCTCGCCCAAGTAGGCGGGAACGCTTGCGCTAGAGCCAAGTTCCCTCGCCTACAAAGCGCCCTGCGCTCGACTATCGTTGAACCCAGATCGTCGAACGGAGCCAAATCGTCGAACGGAAATCAACAGGCCAAGATCGCCGAACGCAGCCAACACGGGAACGCTTGCGCTAGAGCCAAGTTCCCTCTCATACAAAGCTCCCTGCGCTCGACGATCATCGAACCCAGATCGTCGGGCGCGGCCAAATCATCGAATGGAAATCAACATGCCAAGATCGTCGAACGCAGCCAACACGGGAACGCTTGTGCTTGCGCCAAGCTCCAATCTCAAAGGAGCTCTCGCCTATAAGCAGGCGAGAACGCTTGCGCCGAGCTCTGAACAGAAGGCTCTCGACTCAGAGCTCTCGCCGAGTGGGGCACATGGCCTTGGGTAAAATGACCTAATGGCCCTCAGGCAAAATTACCCATATACCCTCAGGATAAACCGCGGGATTTGGCTATTGGCAGATTAACTAAGGGCATTTCAGTAATCTCAGGTCAGCAAAGGCTATAAATAGACCCATAAGGGCTCTTTGGAAAGCAAACTTTCATAATCTTCCAACTTCCAGTGCTTTCTAAGGAGCTCCTAGCCCAGCTTTTGGCTTTGGAGGGGAAGCTCTCAGAGATCTTTCGGGTGTGAGGTGGGACCTCCCTGTTGAGGCTTTGGGTCAGTCTTAGGTCCTTCGCGTCTAGTCGATGGTTGAGGCTTGAGAGAAGTAGGTGTTGGCTGCACCCATATTTTGAACTCTCGTTGAGGTCATTTTTGGCTTCAACAGTTCTGGTGCGGTGAGCGTGGAAGGCAGCCGATACAAGAAAGCCTTGAGTTTTGTCCCATAGCTGGAGGTGAAGGTGAAGGGTCTGGTTCTAGAGGCTCCCCCACCCGGGGAGAGGAAGCGACAAAGAAGATGCTGGATGACTTCAGGTGAAAAGTCATGAAGACCATCAGCCTGGCCTTCTCAGCCCGAAGCGAGTGGGCCACCCCTCAGGTTCCGATAGAGGAGGTCCCGCTCTTGGGCGAGAATGCCCTTGGACAGCGCCCGGGGAACGAGGTCCTAGTGGAGACTAGCGAAAGGGACGTGGCGGCGCGGGAGCTCTTCCCAAGCCAGCGCCCGGGCGAGGAGGCTTCGACAGATCTGGGGGAGAGGGAGGTGGCAGTGTGAGAGCTCTTCCTTGGGCATCGCGGATCGGGCTAGCCAGCCAAGGCCGCGGGATGTGCCCTGTCGCCAGGCAGGAGACGAGAGCCCATTCAGCAAGCTCATCATCTCAGCTTTAGTACCGGAGGGGTTCCAGGAGCCTGACATGTCCTACTACTCGGGAAAGGATGACCCTGTACAGCACGTGCAGTGGTTTGAAGATGTCATTTCAATAAGGCAGATGACGGATGCCTTCGAGTACCAGCTATTTGCCATCACGTTGGAGGAGAAGGCTCGGGACTGGTTCCACCAGTTGCCAGCAAGGTCGATCTACTGCTTTGAAGATCTGCGAAGAAGTTTCCTGTTGAGGTTCTCAACGTCGAAGAAGAGGAAGAAGGAGGCAGAGTGCCTGTTTGTGATGAGGCAGAAGCCGAATGAGACACCGGGTCACTATGTCGACCGCTTTCAGGAAGAGATCTTCCTGGTCCAGGAGGTCCCAGGGTACGCGTTGATGCTCGCCTTTACCCTGGGGTGGATGTCAGGATTCTTCAGTATGGAGTTGAGGAGAGTTTCCCCCTCTCCTTTGAGGAGCTCATGGAGAGGGCGGCAAAGGAGATAGACTTCGAGAGAGAAAACTCAGCATTCGCCAGGAAGTTGGTCAGGCTGGCGGAGGATGATGTGAAGGAACCTGCAACGAGAAGGCAGAAGGAGCAGAGGGAGTAGAGAGAAGAAAGGAGGAGGGAAGAGCCCCGAAGGCAGGGGCAGCAGCAGGGATGGGGGGCCCGGGAGCCGAACAACCAGTTGGGTTGGATGCCCCAGGAAGGTCGCACCTAGGGCCAAGGAGGTGGCTACCAGGGGAGAGATAATCTACCGGAACCCAAGAGGTTCGACCAACAGGCATGGAGGTAGGAGCCAAGGGGTCGAGTCCCGCAGCCGCAAGAGGCCATGGAGGTAGGCAGAGGAGGAGGAGTGAGGAGAGGAGTTCGAGGAGCTGGGAGAAGAGGAGGAGAAGAAGGAAGAAGGGGTAGGGTGGCGTTGCTCTTTTGCGACTTACACCAGGAGGAAGGTCACGTAATGGCCACCTGCCCAGAGATCTTAGAAATGAGGGAAGCAAGAGGAGCAGGGAGGCAGGATCCGCCGGTTAGGATCGTAGAAGTACAGCAGGGGGTGGAAGATAAGTGTGAAGATCGGGAAGACGTGGGGACCCGGGGAGGAATCAGTGTGATTCATGGAGGAGTGGGGATTGAGGCAACCCGCAAGGGGAGCCTGCAAACCATGCACCGAAGGGGGCTCGCCTCTACCTCCCATGCTCCCCCACCGGAAGAAAAAATCACCTTCTCGTCAGCGGACATGCCGAACTATGAAGATCCGTTCTGTGACGCCCTGGTGATCCAGACGGTGGTGGAGAATTTCACGGTCTCAAGGATACTAGTATACAACGGGAGCTCGGTGAATATCATCTTCAAGAAGGCCTTCGATGAGATGAGGGTTGAAGGGAAGAGGATCTTGGCTTCGGATGGACCGCTATTCGGGTTCTCCGAATAGGTGAAGGAAGTGGAAGGGGGAGTAGGGATGCATGTGAAGTTGGGGGGCATGTCACGGAACTACAGGTTCGTGACCGTAGATGCCCCAAGCAGCTATAACGCCATCTTTGGGCGCCCCTCATCAACGCCTTTCGCTGCGTCCCCTCCTCGTTTCATCAGTGCCTCAAGTTCAACAATGGAGGGGTGCAAGTCAGGGTAAGAGGGGACCCGAAGGTGGCGAGACAGTACTACGTTACAGTAGCCAACACCATATCATGGATGGCAGAGGCAGAGGAGTTGGAAATGGAGATGGTGGCACATGAAGAGGTTGTCGGAGAAGAGGAGACGAGCCTAGAGAAGGCGAGAGAGGTAGCTGAAGAAGAAGTCGGAGGAGAGGAGATTGAGGAGCAGCAGGGAGGAGATGTGCAGGAGGTACAGGGGGATGAGGAACAGGACAGCCCGGAAGGTGCGATGGAGGTAGAAGAGCAAGAAGCAGGAGGAGCTGAGGAAGAGGCCCAGAGGGGCGTGGAAGTCGAGAAGCAGCAGGAGCGGCCGGAGGAGACAATGGAGATCGAGGAGGATGTAGGAAGGGAAGAGCTGGAGCTGGAGGAAGAATCAAGGGTCAGCTGGGAGCAGTCGCGGATGGAACCGACCGAAGAAGTGGTGGAGATGGAGGTCTTCACCAGCACAGGGCAGGTGTAGAGGGTGCGGGTCAGCGGGGGCTTGAGTCCCAAGTCCCGGGAGCGAGTGCGGGCCTGCATTCAAAGCAACATCGACATCTTCGCTTGGAGCGCAGCATACATGTCGGGCATCGACGCGGATGTGGCCTGCCATCGCCTGAACCTGGACCCCCGCACTCGCCCCATACGCCAAATGATGAGAGCCATCGCCACCAAGCTGGAGGAGCCCATCCGCGAAGAGGTCAGGAAGCTCCTGGAGGCCGGCTTCATCTCAGAGATCCAGTATCCAGGATGGATCTCCAATGTGGTAATGGTTAAAAAATGGGGTAGTAAATGGAGAATGTGTATTGACTTTGCTTTGTTAAATAAATCGTGCCCTAAGGATTGCTACCCCTGCTTCGGATCGACGCGCTGGTTGATTCAGCCGTCGGTTTTTCTATCATGAGCTTTTTGGATGCTTTTTCAGGTTATCACCAGATCCGGATGCACCCTCCCAATTTTAAGGACATTGAAAGGGGAAACTAGATCTAATATACTCTAGAGGGGGGGTGAATAGAGTATATGGTGCTTTTTAAAAACACAAAGAAAACTTTTTGCAAAGCTTTACAACAGTTGTTGTAATGAGTGTAAGCAGGGAAGCAGAAATAAAACTAAGCTATGCAGATATTAAGCACAAGAAAATCTAGGCCAGAAACAAAAAGAAAACATGCAGAATCAGATGACACAAGGAAATATAGTGGTTCCCCAACTTGGGTACATCCACTCTTCTACCACCCTAGGTAGGAATCCACTGCAGGATGAGTTGATCAGGTGTCCTGGGCACCAATGAGCTTTTGATAAGGTGCTCAAAAACCAAATCAGATTTTTTGATCAGGTGTCTTGCCACCAATGAGCTTTTGACAAGGTGCTCAAAAACCAGATTCAAACTTTTGAAGGGAGTTTGAAAAACCCTTTACAGAATGGGGGTGAGAGAGTGATGGCAGTCTTCTCTTTCTCAAGCAACTGATAAGACTATGTGGATTCAGTGAAGTTGTCAAAGCTCCCCCTGAGTCCTTGAAATCTTCAGGAAGATGAGCTTTGCTGAGGGTGATAGGCCTTCAAAGATAGATCTCCAGCAAAAGATGATTTCAACAAGCTGAAATGTTGAGTGTCTGGAGTCTTGAGATGATGTTGGCCTTGAACACTTGAGAGCTGAAGAGATCTGAAAAATGTTTGAAAGCTTGATCTCTTTTTGATGAGTGTTCTTCTGAATTCTTGTTGACAGAAGATTGAGAGAGTCTCTGTGTATTGAGTTGTGTCCTGTTCTTGTCAATCTCTATTCTCTTGTTCTTGTTTCTCTTCTTGTCTGATTCAAAAACATTCTCTCTTTTATTATCTGAGTCTGAATAGAAAATTGCTCTGTCAAAGATAGCCGTTGGTCTGAATTAATTACAGCCTTAATTGCATAAAATGTTCTGAAGGAAAGTCCACTGAATTATTCCTTGAAAAATCCCTTGAAACTTGCTCCAGAAGTAAATGAAAAAGGCTGGCAGATCTTCTGAATTAAATGCAGAATAACTTCTATCTGATTTGAATTTGAATCTGGAAGATAACTGGATTCGTCGAACTGAGCTCTGCTATCGTCGAGCTGAGCTCAGCGAATTGGAAAATGCAAGCAGCAAAGAAATCGTCGATCTGAGCTCAAAGATCGTCGAACTGAGCTCAGAGATAAGGATCCAGTGCAGAGTCAAAATCGTCGACCTGAGCTCAGCGATCGTCGAATGGAGTTCGACGATATTGAGAAGTTGAGCTCAGCGATCGTCGACCAGAGCTCGACGATATTATGAGGGTTGAGCTCAGCGATCGTCGAATGGAGCTCGACGATCTGTCAATAGTTGAGCTAGACGATCGTCGACCGGAGTTCGACGAAACGTCGTGCTGAGCTCGACGATTTGGACTTAGTCTCCAGAAAAACTTGGGTCTTCAGGGAAGCTTCCAAACCTAGACTCCTGATCCCTTAGACTCAATTCTAATTGACCTATTATCTATACAGAAGGTCAAAGCATAAATTCCTAGAGACATAGTGATCCTGACCCAAATTAGTAATAGGGTGTTCCAACAATCTCCCCCTATTTGGGTTAAGAAAACTATTTACAGACTTTGAAAAAACAACCAACATCATACAGTCAGAAAAACATAAAAACAACAATAACAAGACACAGAGCAGAACCATCACAGAGATATATATATGTATGTTATCCAGAAGGCAGTCAGAAAAAAAAACCAAAAGTTGTCACCTTACAGAGTTACTCCTTTTCTTTGCCTTTTACCATTTTAATTTCTCTGTTGGGATCTAAAGCTTGTTGTTTGGATCTGGTATCATCAGCTGCACCCAAATAAATTTGCTTTGAAGCCCTGGGAACCACTGCAGCTGGATGCAACTCCATGTATCTGTCTGCATCAAAGAACTTACTGGAGGCATATCTTTCTAACTCTTTTTGCCTTTGCTCTGACATGGTAGAGATATTGGAAGTGTCTAGCCCTTGTTCTTTTGCTTTCTTTATCTGATCCAAAGCAGCCAGCTCTTTCATTCTTGCAGTCCAAGCCATAGGATTTTTCTCAGGGTCCTCAAATGGAACAGGTGGCTCATACCTGTTGGAAGAAGTATCTTGAGGAGTCCTGGCAGTCACAGTATCTTTGAGCTTATAGGGGAAAGGACCAGAAGATGTATCAGCAGAAACATGTCCTCCCCTAGAGTAAGGATGCTGCCTGGAGTGTCCTTTGGAGTAAATCTGAGTTTCTCTTTGGTTTCCCCTATATCCTCCCCTTCTAGAGTAAGAGCCCCTAGACTGGCTTTCCCTTTGATAAGTTCTTGCATGAGGTTGGTAGGGAGCCTGGCTTCTAGCAGGGCCTGATCTTGCAGAGCTGCCACCTGCACCTGCATCAGGTGGAGGTGGTGGAGGAGGATGAGGGTGTTTGAACTGAGAAGAATCTTTCTCATATTTCCTCTTCTTCTTCATAGCCTTTAACTGGTTCTTAGAAAATTGCATCCAATGCTCAGTGATTGGGCAATTGTGCAGAATATAGAAGGGGACATCATTGTCATCTCTGACTTTGGCAGGAGGAACTCTCTTCAAGGCCTTACTTCTTGCCTTTCTTTTCTTTGCAATTGTGGCAGATGAGTCATCAGAAGCAGTGTTATAATCCTCAGATTCAGAACTTTGTGCATCATACAAGGCATCAATCTTTTTCATCAGATCTTCTTTCAATTTAACAGCAGCTGATGGGGCAACAGATACAGAAGCAGGAGGAGCAACAGGAGCAGCAGCAGATGTAACTATAGGTACTGGAGCAGCAGATGTTACAACAGAGATTACTTCAGGAATGAGGGCAGCAGCAGCAGCTTCAGAAACAACAACTTCTACAGCAGGCTCAAAATCAACAGCCTCTGTCATCAAAACATCCTGGGATAAGGGCTCATCAGAAACAATTTCTTCAGCAGCAGATATAACTTCAGAGGTAGACACAGCATTGTCTTCAGCAGCAGCAGCAGCAGTAACATCAGAAGCAGCAGTCACTGACAGAAGAAAATCAGAAATGATTTTGGGGTCACAGCAAGAGAAGGGCACTAGAGCCTTAGACAGATCTTCTGAGGGCTGGGCAGCAAGAACCTCTGGGGGCTGGACAATATATGGCTCTGGGAGGCAGCTGAAGTAAGCAGTATCAAAAGTATATAGCAAGGACCTTAGGTCTATTGCTAGTACTGGTGTAGCAGCAGCAGCAGAAACAGACACAGCAGCAGTAGTAGCAGAAACAACAGCAGGGGCAGCAACAGCAGCAACAGCTTCATAGGGCATCTCCCCCTGCCTAGATGCAGATACCTGTGCATCAAGGCACACTGCTGGGGGTGCTGCTAGAGGAGTAAGGAAGAGGAAAGCCTGGCAGAGAGAGCTGCCACTGATTGTTGTAGAGGAGCTAAAGAGGCCTCCATGAGAAGAGAGAGCCTAGGTGCAAGGAGCTCATACAACTGATCAGCAAGGGCTGGGAGATCTACATGCTCAATGAGAGGAGCAGAGGTAGAGGGTTGAGGGATGGCTGAGGATGCTGGAGGAGGAGGGCTGAAGGGTGGAATGAAAGGTTCAGGAGAGGGGATGGTAGAGATGGAGGATAGAGGGATGGATATGGAGGGAGTGAAGGTGGGTTGATCAATAATCTGGTGGAGAAGGTCTTGGAAGGATGTTGAGGAGGATGGCAATTCTGGAGGAGAAGAGGGGGAATCATCCATGTAGGATTCATCCAAGAGAGTGAAGGATGGAAGGGATGGGGATGAGGTGACATCTGGTGGGGGATAGGAGAAAAGGGGGTGGAAGTGGTCTGCTGGAGGAGAGGAAATAGTTGCTGGGGATGGAATTGAGGTTGGAGAAGGGCTGGAGATTGTAATGGTGGATGAGGCTGGAGTGGTGGATGGAGCTGGAGGTAGGGTTGAGCTTGGAGGAGGAGAAGCAGCAGCACTAGCAGCAGGCAGGTCATCTGCAGGGGCAGAGACCTGGGGTGGAGTGACTCTTAGAGTCCTAGTGCCTGAAGGGCCAGAAGAAGAGGGCCTGCTGGGCTTGGAGATTTGCCTGTCCCATTTCCCAAAGAGGGCACAGGTGAGTCTCTTGGAGGCATTGATGTGCACTCCAGAGGAGACTAGCAGGGTAGGACACTTAGCCTGGAGGAAGATTCCCAGTATTCTTCCATAATTCACAAAAGTCTTGTTTATCTTTTTCTTCAACAGATCAAAGAATACTTCTCCCCAGTTCAAGCTTTTTCTATCTACCAGAGCTCCCATAAGGCAGAGCTGATATCTGGAGATTGTGTCTTGAGCAGAATGCTTGGCCAAGAGAACCTTGCCTACTACATCAGCCATAAACCTGTATTCCACAGACAGGTTCCTCTTAAACAGCTTGCTAGGGTTCCCCTCAGGATGACCCATCCTGGCAAGAATATCAGAGAACTCATCTCCAGAGAGTTCAGCAGAATCTTCACCATTTCTTAAACCAAAAACCTCTGTGAGTACTGTTGGGGTCAGAGGTACCTGGGTGCCAGCAATAGAACCAACTATGGTATTGTTGTCAAGGTTGTGGGCAGTATATACCCATTCTTTAATCTCATCAGATGCAAGTTTGATTCTGGTTGTCATCAGGGCAGACAGTTGCTGATCTTTGAATAAGGTGAGAATATCCTGGAAGATTTGATCGGTTGTGTTGAAGGAGTCGAGATCGATGTCAAAGCCTGCATCAAATTTCATTGCAGAGAGTACAGCAACTGAAACGGCCATGGTACCTGCAAAAATCAACAGACAAAACGACCAAGGTAGAACTGTTTGGAGGGAAGAAAAGTTTGCAGAGAAATTGAAAGCGCAAGAGAGAACGACGGCGAAAAAAGAGTTTTATATTAGGGTTCGACGCAGAAGAGGAAAGATCGTTGAACTCAGTTCGACGATCGAGGCTTCTAAAGGAATCTGAAGAGACTCCAAAATCATCGATCTCCGTTCGACGATCTGGAAAGGCGTCGAGCTCCGTTCGACGATCGTTCAGTGAACCAAATCGTCGAGCGTCGTTCGACGATCGTTGACCGAAGGAGACAGTTCATGCTGTCCGAGGGGCGCTGAACTCAGTTCGACGATTCTGGAGATCGTCGAACTCCGTTCGACGATCTGTGGGGAAATCGTCGAGCGCAGTTCAGAGATCAGAGAAATCCTAGACACTAAGGAAAATCAGAATTTTGCCTAGTCTTGGTCCATTTTTAGCTTTCAAAATCTTGAGTATTATTTGAGACTTCCTCCATCTAACATTCCTAACTGATTTAGGAAGAAGGTGTGTTTCTTTTCATCCAAGGGCTTGGTGAAAATATCTCCCCTTTGTAAATCAGTTGGGATATACTGCAATTCAATTTTATTCTTTTCAACATTATCCCTTAAGAAATGATGCCTAATCTCTATATGTTTTGTCCTACTATGGAGGACTGGATTTTGAGCTATGGAGATAGCACTTGTATTGTCACAAAAGATTTTTGACTTTTCTAAGTTGTAACCATAGTCTAGGAGTTGATTTTGAATCCACAATATTTGTGAACAACAACTGCCTGCAGCCATATATTCAGCTTCAGCAGTTGAAGTTGACACAGATGTTTGTTTCTTGCAAAACCAAGAGACAAGGCTATCACCAAGGAACTGACAAGTTCCACTGGTGCTTTTCCTGTCAATTCTGCATCCAGCATAATCAGCATCAGAGAATCCAGTTAACTCAAATGCTGAATCTTTTGGATACCAGAGACCTAGATTTGGACAACTTTTAACATACTTAAGAATCCTTTTTACTAATGTGAGGTGTGACTCTTTAGGGCTAACTTGGAACCTAGCACATATACATGTAGCAAACATTATATCTGGTCTACTAGCTATAAGATACAGTAAAGAGCCAATCATTGCTCTATATGTTGTCTGATCAACAGGTTTCCCGTGTTCATCAGCATCCAATACAGCATTGGTAGGCATGGGTGTTTTCATACAAGATGCCTCAGACATGCCAAATTTCTTAACCAGCTCATGAGCATATTTGGTTTGAGAAATAAAGATGCCTTCAGCATGTTGTTTGACTTGCAATCCTAGGAAGAAGGATAGCTCACCCATGCTACTCATCTCAAATTTAGAATGCATTAGGTTAGAAAACCTTCTGCACAATTTTGAGTCAGTAGAACCAAAAATGATATCGTCTACATAGATTTGTAATAGTAGGGTATGGGACTTATGGGTTCTAATGAAAAGAGTTTGGTCTACTCTACCCCTTATAAAACCATTTTCCAAAAGAAAGCATGCTAGGGTCTCATACCATGCTCTAGGAGCTTGCTTGAGACCATATAATGCTTTATTTAATCTAAAAACAAAATCAGGATGAGTTGGAGAGATAAAACCTGGAGGTTGTCTGACATAGACTTCCTCTTTGATGTCTCCATTTAAGAAGGCACTCTTGACATCCATCTGATAAACCTTGAAGCCTTTGTGAGCTGCATAAGCTAGAAAAATCCTGATGGCTTCCAATCTTGCAACAGGTGCAAAGGTCTGGTCGTAGTCAATTCCTTCTTCTTGAGTGTATCCTTGGGCAACTAGCCTTGCCTTGTTCCTTATTATTACTCCTTGATCATCCAGTTTGTTTCTGAATACCCATTTTGTTCCAACAATGGAATGATCCTTAGGCTTGGGCACTAGTTCCCATACTTTGTTCCTCTCAAATTGATGCAACTCCTCTTGCATGGCAATGATCCAGTGTGGATCTTGCTCTGCATCTTGAATGGACTGAGGTTCAATTTGAGACAGGAAGCAGGTGTGCAACAGGTTTTGGTTGACCTGATTTCTGGTTTGCACACCAGCTGAGATTTCTCCAATTATCTGGGAAATTGGATGGTCTCTTTATGTTACTAAATCAACAGGGGGTGTTGATCGTTCACCAACCTGTGTTGTTGTTTCCTCTTGTGGTACAACAACTGGCTCTTCCGGTTGAGCTTCAATATGTTGAGCATTGCTTTCATCTTCACTACTTTCATCCTCTTGAGCAACCTGTAGCTTGTTCATATCTTCAACTAGAGAGTGTTCCTGCAAAGGTTCTATGGTAGAAGAAATCTTCTCCTTGAAAGACATGTTAGTTTCATCAAAAGAAACATGAACAGATTCCTCAATTTTCAATGATGATTTATTATAAACCCTATAGGCCTTGCTGATCATGGAGTATCCCAGAAACACTCCTTCATCAGCTTTGGCTTGAAATTTTGCTAGATGTTTCTTATCATTATTGTGAATATAGCAAATGCAACCAAAAATTTTGAAATAGTCAACTTTAGGTTTCTTCCCTTTGAGTAATTCATAGGGAGTCTTTCCCTTCAGTTTATGTATCAGGCTTCTGTTCAACACATAGTTGGAGGTGTTCACTGCCTCTGCCCAGAAGGATAGAGGTAGATGAGCATCTGACAACAATGTAGTGGCAGATTCAATAAGGGTTCTATTTTTCCTTTCAGCTACCCCATTTTGTTGAGGAGTTCTAGGAGCTGAGAAAGTATGCCTGATCCCTTCACTCTGACAGAACTCTTGCATAAGAAGAGAATCAAACTCTGTCCCATGATCACTTCTGATCAGGGCAATGTGAGTATTGAACTCAATCTTTATACATTTGAGAAAATCTGTCAGACACTTAAAGTTATCAGACTTCTTCCTTAGAAAGAACACCCAAGTGAATCTAGAGAAGTCATCTACAATCACTAAAGTGTAGGATTTCCCTCCTAGGCTTTGTACTGTGATGGGTCCAAATAGATCCATGTGTAACAGATACAGTATCCTAGGTGAATCACTCTTATTAAGTGACTTAAAACTGTTTTTAGTTTGCTTGCCTAATTGACAAGCCTTGCAGAGTCCTTCCTTCTTGTAGGGGCCAGAAGGTAGTCCTCTAACAAGATTGTCCTTGGATAGCCTAGCAATAGTTCTAAGGTTTAGGTGTCCTAGTCTCTTATGCCATAAAACATTTGGTCTACAAACTGAATTGAATAAACAGATATCTATAGAAGTTGAAAGAAAATCTACTAGGTAGATGTTACCTTTCCTTTTACCTGTCAACACAGTTGTGTTGTCCTCTGACTTGATTTTGCATAAGGTTTTGCTGAAGGTCACCTGGTAGCCTTCATCACATAGCTGACTGATACTGATTAGGTTGTGCTTCAGTCCTTCCACATATGCTACCTTCTTGAAGGTTACAGAACCAATCTGGACTTCTCCATATCCTTTAGTTTGTCCAAAGTTGGAGTCACCAAAGATAACTTTGGGTCCAAGCTTGGCTCTAAAGGAATTTAGGTTGTCCTTGTTCCCTGTCATGTGCTTAGAGCACCCACTATCCAAATACCATTGCTGGTTAGATGTTGGATAGGTCTTCACCTGCACATAAAGCAATTCACTTGTTTTTGACCCAGTTTACCTTGGGCCTAGGTTGATAACCTTTAAATTCAGAAATGAAAGACATCCCTGGCTGACTCTTATATCCTTCAGGATGATATCTCCTTGGAGGTAAAATCCATTCAGTATAAGGGTTAAATGTTTGGGATGAAGAACCCTCAGGATTCAATTTTGACTTGCCATTGAAAAAATTTCCAGAGCTCTGACCTCTGTTCGACGATCTTGGAGCTGAGTTCGACGATCTTGGGTCAGATCGTCGAGCTCCGTTCGACGGTCGACTATGGCTGAGGTCAGGTATATGGGATCGTCGAGCAGCGTTCGACGATCTTGGCTTAGATCGTCGATCAGCGTTCGACGATTTGTCCTGAGATCGTCGAGCTGCGTTTGGCGATCGTCGATCTTCGTTCGACGATTTGTACTGGACTTTAGTTTTTTGAGGCAGATCAGAATTTTTCCTGGCAACCTCTACAACTCCCTTTCCCTTGTCAGAAATGAACTTGATAGGGGTTGTTAGAACAATAGGTTGGCTGGATGAGGCACCCAAGCCCAGTGTACTGTTGAATCTTGAGTTCACTGTGCTTGTGATGTCCATCAGCTTGATGCTTCTCCCATTGAGAGATTCTTCAAGCTTCTTGGCCTCAGAGAGTTCACTCTTCAGTGAAGCTATCTGTTCCCTATGGTTCTCCAACTCCTGAGAGAGCTTGAGGTTTTCTGATTTTAAACCACTTTGTTCAGATAATTGATTTCTGAGAGAGATGATCTCTTTCTCAGACTTTAGCAGGTCTAAACATAGTGCTTTAAATTCAAGTTTGAAATCTTCTGAAGTGAAATCAAAAGAGCTGATTACCTGATCTTCTTCAGGTTGTGTCTCTGAGTCTGACTCTGACTCCTCTTCCTCTGAGTTGTGTTGTGAGGCATTGATTGCCATCATGCAGAACTCCTTTTCCTCTGCATCATCCTCATCATCACTTGAGCTGGAAGAGGCCTCTGACTCCTCTTCAGTCTCACTCCAGGATTCAGCAACAAATCCTTTCCTTGTGTGCTTATTTCTGCTGGAGGAAGGTTTGCTATTTCCATTCCTTTTGGAGTCCTTCTCCTTTCTTCTTTCTTTTCTGTCCCTTCTGTCCTTGTTCTTGTTTTCTGGACAGTCAGGAACCATATGCCCTGGTTTCCTGCAACCAAAGCAAATAATGTCTTTGCTATTGCCAATGGACTTGTCATACCTTGGCTTATCCTGCTCCTTGTATGATCTTCTTCTGAAGTCCTTTCTGGCCATCTTATAGAATCTTTTGGCTAACAGGCTGAGAAGTTCATCATTGCCTGTACCTTTTTCTTCAGGCAGATCCTCAGCTGCCTTAAATGCTATAGTCTTCTCTTTCCTTGTGGCTGGAGAAGCAGCCTTCTGTTCTTCTTCTCTGTTCTTGATGAGTAGCTCATAAGATTTGAGCTTACCCAACAAGGCTTCAGTTGTGATCTCATTCAGACTTCTGGCATCTTTAATTGGCCAGATTCTTGAATCCCAAGTGCTGGGGAAGCACATTAGGATCTTATCATTCAGTTCTGTCAGTGAGATCTCTTTGTCTAATGTCCTCAGTTCACTGACAATTAGACTCAATCTGTTGTACATTTCTCCCACTGACTCTGTTTCTCCCTTCTTGAAGTTCTCATATTGGGAGATGAGATGAGATCTTCTGTCCTTTCTCTCATCAGCTGATCCTGAAACTATTTCTGAGAGCTTGTCCCAGATCTCCTTGGCTGAGTTGCATTCAGCTACTTTTTGAAAAATGTCATCTGACATTGTTTGAGCTAGAATGTTCATTGCCTTGGCATCAGCTACTTTCCACTTTTTAATGTCAGCATCTGTTCCTGATGGAGGTGGAACAGCATTTGTGCTTGTACTTTCTGGAGGTCTTGGACACACTGTCAAAACAGAATTAAAAATGTCCTCGTCAATAGAATTCATGTAGAGTTTAATCCTTGCTTTCCAAAGTGCAAACTTTGACAGATTGCACACTGGAGGTCTGGTGCTTGCATAATCTTTGTTTTGGGCCATGATTTGTGCAAGCTAAATCTAATAATGAAATATAAAAGAAGGATCTAGTTTGGGATCTTTGGGGTTCAGGTGTTAGCCTGTACAACCAAACAGATATGGTATGTTTAACCAACCTGCCTCTGATACCAATTGAAAGGGGAAACTAGATCTGATATACTCTAGAGGGGGGGGGTGAATAGAGTATATGGTGCTTTTTAAAAACACAAAGAAAACTTTTTGCAAAGCTTTACAACAATTGTTGTAATGAGTGTAAGCAGGGAAGCAGAAATAAAACTAAGCTATGCAGATATTAAGCACAAGAAAATCTAGGCCAGAAACAAAAAGAAAACATGCAGAACCAGATGACACAAGGAAATATAGTGGTTCCCCAACTTGGGTACATCCACTCTTCTACCACCCTAGGTAGGAATCCACTGCAGGATGAGTTGATCAGGTGTCCTGGGCACCAATGAGCTTTTGATAAGGTGCTCAAAAACCAAATCAGATTTTTTGATCAGGTGTCTTGCCACCAATGAGCTTTTGACAAGGTGCTCAAAAACCAGATTCAAACTTTTGAAGGGAGTTTGAAAAACCCTTTACAGAATGGGGGTGAGAGAGTGATGGCAGTCTTCTCTTTCTCAAGCAACTGAGAAGACTATGTGGATTCAGTGAAGTTGTCAAAGCTCCCCCTGAGTCCTTGAAATCTTCAGGAAGATGAGCTTTGCTGAGGGTGATAGGCCTTCAAAGATAGATCTCCAGCAAAAGATGATTTCAGCAAGCTGAAATGTTGAGTGTCTGGAGTCTTGAGATGATGTTGGCCTTGAACACTTGAGAGCTGAAGAGATCTGAAAAATGTTTGAAAGCTTGATCTCTTTTTGATGAGTGTTCTTCTGAATTCTTGTTGACAGAAGATTGAGAGAGTCTCTGTGTATTGAGTTGTGTCCTGTTCTTGTCAATCTCTATTCTCTTGTTCTTGTTTCTCTTCTTGTCTGATTCAAAAACATTCTCTCTTTTATTCTCTGAGTCTGAATAGAAAATTGCTCTGTCAAAGATAGCCGTTGGTCTGAATTAATTACAGCCTTAATTGCATAAATGTTCTGAAGGAAAGTCCACTGAATTATTCCTTGAAAAATCCCTTGAAACTTGCTCCAGAAGTAAATGAAAATGGCTGGCAGATCTTCTGAATTAAATGCAGAATAACTTCTATCTGATTTGAATTTGAATCTGAAAGATAACTGGATTCGTCGAACTGAGCTCTGCTATCGTCGAGCTGAGCTCAGCGAACTGGAAAATGCAAGCAGCAAAGAAATCGTCGATCTGAGCTCAAAGATCGTCGAACTGAGCTCAGAGATAAGGATCCAGTGCAGAGTCAAAATCGTCGACCTGAGCTCAGCGATCGTCGAATGGAGTTCGACGATATTGAGAAGTTGAGCTCAGCGATCGTCGACCAGAGCTCGACGATATTATGAGGGTTGAGCTCAGCGATCGTCGAATGGAGCTCGACGATCTGTCAATAGTTGAGCTAGACGATCGTCGACCGGAGTTCGACGAAACGTCGTGCTGAGCTCGACGATTTGGACTTAGTCTCCAGAAAAACTTGGGTCTTCAGGGCAGCTTCCAAACCTAGACTCCTGATCCCTTAGACTCAATTCTAATTGACCTATTATCTATACAGAAGGTCAAAGCATAAATTCCTAGAGACATAGTGATCCTGACCCAAATTAGTAATAGGGTGTTCCAACAATCTCCCCCTATTTGTGTTAAAAAACTATTTACAGACTTTGAAAAAACAACCAACATCATACAGTCAGAAAAACATAAAAACAACAATAACAAGACACAGAGCAGAACCATCACAGAGATATATATATGTATGTTATCCAGAAGGCAGTCAGAAAAAAAAAAAACCAAAAGTTGTCACCTTACAGAGTTACTCCTTTTCTTTGCCTTTTACCATTTTAATTTCTCTGTTGGGATCTAAAGCTTGTTGTTTGGATCTGGTATCATCAGCTGCACCCAAATAAATTTGCTTTGAAGCCCTGGGAACCACTGCAGCTGGATGCAACTCCATGTATCTGTCTGCATCAAAGAACTTACTGGAGGCATATCTTTCTAACTCTTTTTGCCTTTGCTCTGACATGGTAGAGATATTGGAAGTGTCTAGCCCTTGTTCTTTTGCTTTCTTTATCTGATCCAAAGCAGCCAGCTCTTTCATTCTTGCAGTCCAAGCCATAGGATTTTTCTCAGGGTCCTCAAATGGAACAGGTGGCTCATACCTGTTGGAAGAAGTATCTTGAGGAGTCCTGGCAGTCACAGTATCTTTGAGCTTATAGGGGAAAGGACCAGAAGATGTATCAGCAGAAACATGTCCTCCCTAGAGTAAGGATGCTGCCTGGAGTGTCCTTTGGAGTAAATCTGAGTTTCTCTTTGGTTTCCCCTATATCCTCCCCTTCTAGAGTAAGAGCCCCTAGACTGGCTTTCCCTTTGATAAGTTCTTGCATGAGGTTGGTAGGGAGCCTGGCTTCTAGCAGGGCCTGATCTTGCAGAGCTGCCACCTGCACCTGCATCAGGTGGAGGTGGTGGAGGAGGATGAGGGTGTTTGAACTGAGAAGAATCTTTCTCATAGTTCCTCTTCTTCTTCATAGCCTTTAACTGGTTCTTAGAAAATTGCATCCAATGCTCAGTGATTGGGCAATTGTGCAGAATATAGAAGGGGACATCATTGTCATCTCTGACTTTGGCAGGAGGAACTCTCTTCAAGGCCTTACTTCTTGCCTTTCTTTTCTTTGCAATTGTGGCAGATGAGTCATCAGAAGCAGTGTTATAATCCTCAGATTCAGAACTTTGTGCATCATACAAGGCATCAATCTTTTTCATCAGATCTTCTTTCAGTTTAACAGCAGCTGATGGGGCAACAGATACCGAAGCAGGAGGAGCAACAGGAGCAGCAGCAGATGTAACTATAGGTACTGGAGCAGCAGATGTTACAACAGAGATTACTTCAGGAATGAGGGCAGCAGCAGCAGCTTCAGAAACAACAACTTCTACAGCAGGCTCAAAATCAACAGCCTCTGTCATCAAAACATCCTGGGATAAGGGCTCATCAGAAACAATTTCTTCAGCAGCAGATATAACTTCAGAGGTAGACACAGCATTGTCTTCAGCAGCAGCAGCAGCAGTAACATCAAAAGCAGCAGTCACTGACAGAAGAAAATCAGAGATGATTTTGGGGTCACAGCAAGAGAAGGGCACTAGAGCCTTAGACAGATCTTCTGAGGGCTGGGCAGCAAGAACCTCTGGGGGCTGGACAATATATGGCTCTGGGAGGCAGCTGAAGTAAGCAGTATCAAAAGTAGATAACAAGGACCTTAGGTCTATTGCTAGTACTGGTGTAGCAGCAGCAGCAGAAACAGACACAGCAGCAGTAGTAGCAGAAACAACAGCAGGGGCAGCAACAGCAGCAACAGCTTCATAGGGCATCTCCCCCTGCCTGGATGCAGATACTTGTGCATCAAGGCACACTGCTGGGGGTGCTGCTAGAGGAGTAAGGAAAGAGGAAAGCCTGGCAGAGAGAGCTGCCACTGATTGTTGTAGAGGAGCTAAAGAGGCCTCCATGAGAAGAGAGAGCCTAGGTGCAAGGAGCTCATACAACTGATCAGCAAGGGCTGGGAGATCTACATGCTCAATGAGAGGAGCAGAGGTAGAGGGTTGAGGGATGGCTGAGGATGCTGGAGGAGGAGGGCTGAAGGGTGGAATGAAAGGTTCAGGAGAGGGATGATAGAGATGGAGGATAGAGGGATGGATATGGAGGGAGTGAAGGTGGGTTGATCAATAATCTGGTGGAGAAGGTCTTGGAAGGATGTTGAGGAGGATGGCAATTCTGGAGGAGAAGAGGGGGAATCATCCATGTAGGATTCATCCAAGAGAGTGAAGGATGGAAGGGATGGGGATGAGGTGACATCTGGTGGGGGATAGGAGAAAAGGGGGTGGAAGTGGTCTGCTGGAGGAGAGGAAATAGTTGCTGGGGATGGAATTGAGGTTGGAGAAGGGCTGGAGATTGTAATGGTGGATGAGGCTGGAGTGGTGGATGGAGCTGGAGGTAGGGTTGAGCTTGGAGGAGGAGAAGCAGCAGCACTAGCAGCAGGCAGGTCATCTGCAGGGGCAGAGACCTGGGGTGGAGTGACTCTTAGAGTCCTAGTGCCTGAAGGGCCAGAAGAAGAGGGCCTGCTGGGCTTGGAGATTTGCCTGTCCCATTTCCCAAAGAGGGCACAGGTGAGTCTCTTGGAGGCATTGATGTGCACTCCAGAGGAGACTAGCAGGGTAGGACACTTAGCCTGGAGGAAGATTCCCAGTATTCTTCCATAATTCACAAAAGTCTTGTTTATCTTTTTCTTCAACAGATCAAAGAATACTTCTCCCCAGTTCAAGCTTTTTCTATCTACCAGAGCTCCCATAAGGCAGAGCTGATATCTGGAGATTGTGTCTTGAGCAGAATGCTTGGCCAAGAGAACCTTGCCTACTACATCAGCCATAAACCTGTATTCCACAGACAGGTTCCTCTTAAACAGCTTGCTAGGGTTCCCCTCAGGATGACCCATCCTGGCAAGAATATCAGAGAACTCATCTCCAGAGAGTTCAGCAGAATCTTCACCATTTCTTAAACCAAAAACCTCTGTGAGTACTGTTGGGGTCAGAGGTACCTGGGTGCCAGCAATAGAACCAACTATGGTATTGTTGTCAAGGTTGTGGGCAGTATATACCCATTCTTTAATCTCATCAGATGCAAGTTTGATTCTGGTTGTCATCAGGGCAGACAGTTGCTGATCTTTGAATAAGGTGAGAATATCCTGGAAGATTTGATCGGTTGTGTTGAAGGAGTCGAGATCGATGTCAAAGCCTGCATCAAATTTCATTGCAGAGAGTACAGCAACTGAAACGGCCATGGTACCTGCAAAAATCAACAGACAAAACGACCAAGGTAGAACTGTTTGGAGGGAAGAAAAGTTTGCAGAGAAATTGAAAGCGCAAGAGAGAACGACGGCGAAAAAAGAGTTTTATATTAGGGTTCGACGCAGAAGAGGAAAGATCGTTGAACTCAGTTCGACGATCGAGGCTTCTAAAGGAATCTGAAGAGACTCCAAAATCGTCGATCTCCGTTCGACGATCTGGAAAGGCGTCGAGCTCCGTTCGACGATCGTT
The DNA here is from genome assembly GCA_039583875.1 of Platanthera guangdongensis. Lineage (NCBI taxonomy): Eukaryota > Viridiplantae > Streptophyta > Magnoliopsida > Asparagales > Orchidaceae > Platanthera > Platanthera guangdongensis. The sequence continues at coordinate 177,519,101 of CM077156.1, forward strand.
CAGTGAACAAAATCGTCGAGCGTCGTTCGACGATCGTTGACCGAAGGAGACAGTTCATGCTGTCCGAGGGGCGCTGAACTCAGTTCGACGATTCTGGAGATCGTCGAACTCCGTTCGACGATCTGTGGGGAAATCGTCGAGCGCAGTTCAGAGATCAGAGAAATCCTAGACACTAAGGAAAATCAGAATTTTGCCTAGTCTTGGTCCATTTTTAGCTTTCAAAATCTTGAGTATTATTTGAGACTTCCTCCATCTAACATTCCTAGCTGATTTAGGAAGAAGGTGTGTTTCTTTTCATCCAAGGGCTTGGTGAAAATATCTCCCCTTTGTAAATCAGTTGGGATATACTGCAATTCAATTTTATTCTTTTTCAACATTATCCCTTAATAAATGATGCCTAATCTCTATATGTTTTGTCCTACTATGGAGGACTGGATTTTGAGCTATGGAGATAGCACTTGTATTGTCACAAAAGATTTTTGACTTTTCTAAGTTGTAACCATAGTCTAGGAGTTGATTTTGAATCCACAATATTTGTGAACAACAACTGCCTGCAGCCATATATTCAGCTTCAGCAGTTGAAGTTGACACAGATGTTTGTTTCTTGCAAAACCAAGAGACAAGGCTATCACCAAGGAACTGACAAGTTCCACTGGTGCTTTTCCTGTCAATTCTGCATCCAGCATAATCAGCATCAGAGAATCCAGTTAACTCAAATGCTGAATCTTTTGGATACCAGAGACCTAGATTTGGACAACTTTTAACATACTTAAGAATCCTTTTTACTAATGTGAGGTGTGACTCTTTAGGGCTAACTTGGAACCTAGCACATATACATGTAGCAAACATTATATCTGGTCTACTAGCTGTAAGATACAGTAAAGAGCCAATCATTGCTCTATATGTTGTCTGATCAACAGGTTTCCCATGTTCATCAGCATCCAATACAACATTGGTAGGCATGGGTGTTTTCATACAAGATGCCTCAGACATGCCAAATTTCTTAACCAGCTCATGAGCATATTTGGTTTGAGAAATAAAGATGCCTTCAGCATGTTGTTTGACTTGCAATCCTAGGAAGAAGGATAGCTCACCCATGCTACTCATCTCAAATTTAGAATGCATTAGGTTAGAAAACCTTCTGCACAATTTTGAGTCAGTAGAACCAAAAATGATATCGTCTACATAGATTTGTAATAGTAGGGTATGGGACTTATGGGTTCTAATGAAAAGAGTTTGGTCTACTCTACCCCTTATAAAACCATTTTCCAAAAGAAAGCATGCTAGGGTCTCATACCATGCTCTAGGAGCTTGCTTGAGACCATATAATGCTTTATTTAATCTAAAAACAAAATCAGGATGAGTTGGAGAGATAAAACCTGGAGGTTGTCTGACATAGACTTACTCTTTGATGTCTCCATTTAAGAAGGCACTCTTGACATCCATCTGATAAACCTTGAAGCCTTTGTGAGCTGCATAAGCTAGAAAAATCCTGATGGCTTCCAATCTTGCAACAGGTGCAAAGGTCTGGTCGTAGTCAATTCCTTCTTCTTGAGTGTATCCTTGGGCAACTAGCCTTGCCTTGTTCCTTATTATTACTCCTTGATCATCCAGTTTGTTTCTGAATACCCATTTTGTTCCAACAATGGAATGATCCTTAGGCTTGGGCACTAGTTCCCATACTTTGTTCCTCTCAAATTGATGCAACTCCTCTTGCATGGCAATGATCCTGTGTGGATCTTGCTCTGCATCTTGAATGGACTGAGGTTCAATTTGAGACAGGAAGCAGGTGTGCAACAGGTTTTGGTTGACCTGATTTCTGGTTTGCACACCAGCTGAGATTTCTCCAATTATCTGGGAAATTGGATGGTCTCTTTATGTTACTAAATCAACAGGGGTGTTGATCGTTCACCAACCTGTGTTGTTGTTTCCTCTTGTGGTATAACAACTGGCTCTTCCGGTTGAGCTTCAATATGTTGAGCATTGCTTTCATCTTCACTACTTTCATCCTCTTGAGCAACCTGTAGCTTGTTCATATCTTCAACTAGAGAGTGTTCCTGCAAAGGTTCTATGGTAGAAGAAATCTTCTCCTTGAAAGACATGTTAGTTTCATCAAAAGAAACATGAACAGATTCCTCAATTTTCAATGATGATTTATTATAAACCCTATAGGCCTTGCTGATCATGGAGTATCCCAGAAACACTCCTTCATCAGCTTTGGCTTGAAATTTTGCTAGATGTTTCTTATCATTATTGTGAATATAGCAAATGCAACCAAAAATTTTGAAATAGTCAACTTTAGGTTTCTTCCCTTTGAGTAATTCATAGGGAGTCTTTCCCTTCAGTTTATGTATCAGGCTTCTGTTTAACACATAGTTGGAGGTGTTCACTGCCTCTGCCCAGAAGGATAGAGGTAGATGAGCATCTGACAACAATGTAGTGGCAGATTCAATAAGGGTTCTATTTTTCCTTTCAGCTACCCCATTTTGTTGAGGAGTTCTAGGAGCTGAGAAAGTATGCCTGATCCCTTCACTCTGACAGAACTCTTGCATAAGAAGAGAATCAAACTCTGTCCCATGATCACTTCTGATCAGGGCAATGTGAGTATTGAACTCAATCTTTATACATTTGAGAAAATCTGTCAGACACTTAAAGTTATCAGACTTCTTCCTTAGAAAGAACACCCAAGTGAATCTAGAGAAGTCATCTACAATCACTAAAGTGTAGGATTTCCCTCCTAGGCTTTGTACTGTGATGGGTCCAAATAGATCCATGTGTAACAGATACAGTATCCTAAGTGAATCACTCTTATTAAGTGACTTAAAACTGTTTTTAGTTTGCTTGCCTAATTGACAAGCCTTGCAGAGTCCTTCCTTCTTGTAGGGGCCAGAAGGTAGTCCTCTAACAAGATTGTCCTTGGATAGCCTAGCAATAGTTCTAAGGTTTAGGTGTACTAGTCTCTTATGCCATAAAACATTTGGTCTACAAACTGAATTGAATAAACAGATATCTATAGAAGTTGAAAGAAAATCTACTTGGTAGATGTTACCTTTCCTTTTACCTGTCAACACAGTTGTGTTGTCCTCTGTCTTGATTTTACATAAGGTTTGCTGAAGGTCACCTGGTAGCCTTCATCACATAGCTGACTGATACTGATTAGGTTGTGCTTCAGTCCTTCCACATATGCTACCTTCTTGAAGGTTACAGAACCAATCTGGACTTCTCCATATCCTTTAGTCTGTCCAAAGTTGGAGTCACCAAAGATAACTTTGGGTCCAAGCTTGGCTCTAAAGGAATTTAGGTTGTCCTTGTTCCCTGTCATGTGCTTAGAGCACCCACTATCCAAATACCATTGCTCGTTAGATGTTGGATAGGTCTTCACCTGCACATAAAGCAATTCACTTGTTTTTGACCCAGTTTACCTTGGGCCTAGGTTGATAACCTTTAAATTCAGAAATGAAAGACATCCCTGGCTGACTCTTATATCCTTCAGGATGATATCTCCTTGGAGGCAAGATCCATTCAGTATAAGGGTTAGATGTTTGGGATGAAGAACCCTCAGGATTCAATTTTGACTTGCCATTGAAAAAATTTCCAGAGCTCTGACCTCTGTTGACGATCTTGGAGCTGCGTTCGACGATCGTGGGTCCGATCGTCGAGCTCCGTTCGACGGTCGACTATGGCTGAGGTCAGGTATATGGGATCGTCGAGCAGCGTTCGACGATCTTGGCTTAGATCGTCGATCAGCGTTCGACGATTTGTCCTGAGATCGTCGAGCTGCGTTTGGCGATCGTCGATCTTCGTTCGACGATTTGTACTGGACTTTAGTTTTCTGAGGCAGATCAGAATTTTTCCTGGCAACCTCTACAACTCCCTTTCCCTTGTGAGAGATGAACTTGATAGGGGTTGTTAGAACAATAGGTTGGCTGGATGAGGCACCCAAGCCCAGTGTACTGTTGAATCTTGAGTTCACTGTGCTTGTGATGTCCATCAGCTTGATGCTTCTCCCATTGAGAGATTCTTCAAGCTTCTTGGCCTCAGAGAGTTCACTCTTCAGTGAAGCTATCTGTTCCCTATGGTTCTCCAACTCCTGAGAGAGCTTGAGGTTTTCTGATTTTAAACCACTTTGTTCAGATAATTGATTTCTGAGAGAGATGATCTCTTTCTCAGACTTTAGCAGGTCTAAACATAGTGCTTTAAATTCAAGTTTGAAATCTTCTGAAGTGAAATCAAAAGAGCTGATTACCTGATCTTCTTCAGGTTGTGTCTCTGAGTCTGACTCTGACTCCTCTTCCTCTGGGTTGTGTTGTGAGGCATTGATTGCCATCATGCAGAACTCCTTTTCCTCTGCATCATCCTCATCATCACTTGAGCTAGAAGAGGCCTCTGACTCCTCTTCAGTCTCACTCCAGGATTCAGCAACAAATCCTTTCCTTGTATGCTTATTTCTACTGGAGGAAGGTTTGCTATTTCCATTCCTTTTGGAGTCCTTCTCCTTTCTTTTTTCTTTTCTGTCCCTTCTGTCCTTGTTCTTGTTTTCTGGACAGTCAGGAACCATATGCCCTGGTTTCCTGCAACCAAAAGCAAATAATGTCTTTGCTATTGCCAATGGACTTGTCATACCTTGGCTTATCCTGCTCCTTGTATGATCTTCTTCTGAAGTCCTTTCTGGCCATCTTATAGAATCTTTTGGCTAACAGGCTGAGAAGTTCATCATTGCCTGTACCTTTTTCTTCAGGAGAGATCCTCAGCTGCCTTAAATGCTATAGTCTTCTCTTTCCTTGTGGCTGGAGAAGCAGCCTTCTGTTCTTCTTCTCTGTTCTTGATGAGTAGCTCATAAGATTTGAGCTTACCCAACAAGGCTTCAGTTGTGATCTCATTCAGACTTCTGGCATCTTTAATTGGCCAGATTCTTGAATCCCAAGTGCTGGGGAAGCACATTAGGATCTTATCATTCAGTTCTGTCAGTGAGATCTCTTTGTCTAATGTCCTCAGTTCACTGACAATTAGACTCAATCTGTTGTACATTTCTCCCACTGACTCTGTTTTCTCCCTTCTTGAAGTTCTCATATGGGAGATGAGATGAGATCTTCTGTCCTTTCTCTCATCAGCTGATCCTGAAACTATTTCTGAGAGCTTGTCCCAGATCTCCTTGGCTGAATTGCATTCAGCTACTTTTTGAAAAATGTCATCTGACATTGTTTGAGCTAGAATGTTCATTGCCTTGGCATCAGCTACTTTCCACTTTTTGATGTCAGCATCTGTTCCTGATGGAGGTGGAACAAATTTGTGCTTGTACTTTCTGGAGGTCTTGGACACACTGTCAAAACAGAATTAAAAATGTCCTCGTCAAAGAATTCATGTAGAGTTTAATCCTTGCTTTCCAAAGTGCAAACTTTGACAGATTGCACACTGGAGGTCTGGTGCTTGCATAATCTTTGTTTTGGGCCATGATTTGTGCAAGCTAAATCTAATAATGAAATATAAAAGAAGGATCTAGTTTGGGATCTTTGGGGTTCAGGTGTTAGCCTGTACAACCAAACAGATATGGTATGTTTAACCAACCTGCCTCTGATACCAATTGAAAGGGGAGGGAAACTAGATCTGATATACTCTAGAGGGGGGGGGAGGGGGTGAATAGAGTATATGGTGCTTTTTTAAAAACACAAAGAAAACTTTTTGCAAAGCTTTACAACAGTTGTTGTAATGAGTGTAAGCAGGGAAGCAGAAATAAAACTAAGCTATGCAGATATTAAGCACAAGAAAAATCTAGGCCAGAAACAAAAAGAAAACATGCAGAACCAGATGACACAAGGAAATATAGTGGTTCCCCAACTTGGGTACATCCACTCTTCTACCACCCTAGGTAGGAATCCACTGCAGGATGAGTTGATCAGGTGTCCTGGGCACCAATGAGCTTTTGATAAGGTGCTCAAAAACCAAATCAGATTTTTTGATCAGTGTCTTGCCACCAATGAGCTTTTGACAAGGTGCTCAAAAACCAGATTCAAACTTTTGGAAGGGAGTTTGAAAAACCCTTTACAGAATGGGGGTGAGAGAGTGATGGCAGTCTTCTCTTTTCTCAAGCAACTGAGAAGACTATGTGGATTCAGTGAAGTTGTCAAAGTCCCCCTGAGTCTTGAAATCTTCAGGAAGATGAGCTTTGCTGAGGGTGATAGGCCTTCAAGATAGATCTCCAGCAAAAGATGATTTCAGCAAGCTGAAATGTTGAGTGTCTGGAGTCTTGAGATGATGTTGGCCTTGAACACTTGGAGAGCTGAAGAGATCTGAAAAATGTTTGAAAGCTTGATCTCTTTTGATGAGTGTTCTTCTGAATTCTTGTTGACAGAAGATTGAGAGAGTCTCTGTGTATTGAGTTGTGTCCTGTTCTTGTCAATCTCTATTCTCTTGTTCTGTTTCTCTTTCTTGTCTGATTCAAAAAACATTTCTCTTTTATTCTCTGAGTCTGAATAGAAAATTGCTCTGTCAAAGATAGCCGTTGGTCTGAATTAATTACAGCCTTAATTGCATAAAATGTTCTGAAGGAAAGTCCACTGAATTATTCCTTGAAAAATCCCTTGAAACTTGCTCCAGAAGTAAATGAAAAAGGCTGGCAGATCTTCTGAATTAAAATGCAGAATAACTTCTATCTGATTTGAATTTGAATCTGGAAGATAACTGGATTCGTCGAACTGAGCTCTGCTATCGTCGAGCTGAGCTCAGCGAACTGGAAAATGCAAGCAGCAAAGAAATCGTCGATCTGAGCTCAAAGATCGTCGAACTGAGCTCAGAGATAAGGATCCAGTGCAGAGTCAAAATCGTCGACCTGAGCTCAGCGATCGTCGAATGGAGTTCGACGATATTGAGAAGTTGAGCTCAGCGATCGTCGACCAGAGCTCGACGATATTATGAGGCTTGAGCTCAGCGATCGACGAATGGAGCTCGACGATCTGTCAATAGTTGATCTAGACGATCGTCGACCGGAGTTCGACGAAACGTCGTGCTGAGCTCGACGATTTGGACTTAGTCTCCAGAAAAACTTGGGTTCTTCAGGGCAGCTTCCAAACCTAGACTCCTGATCCTTAGACTCAATTCTAATTGACCTATTATCTATACAGAAGGTCAAAGCATAAATTCCTAGAGACCATAGTGATCCTGACCCAAATTAGTAATAGGGTGTTCCAACAGTACCATTTTTCATCACGAGGGGAGGGGGTCTTCAGTTACATAAATGATGCCGACTGGTGAGTTGAAGAGAACGCAGGGGCTACATACCAACGCTATGCGGATCGGTCTCCGAGGACATAGAGGGGAGCACATATGTAGAGAGGTCTTATGTCAGAAGAAAACTAATGATCAATGAAATCAAGTGCGCGTTATTCGCACCTAAAAGATCTAGAAAGAGACGTTCGCCCACCCTGCGGAGATACAAGATTAGGCTGAACCCCTTGAAGTGTGTCTTTTGGGCCAAGCGCGCGGAAGTTTATTGGCCACCTCTTGACTCCGGCTGGTGGTGGAGCCTAACCCGGACAAGGTAAAGGCCATCTTGGATTTGGGAATCACCTCGCGATGCCAAGGAGGTACATCGCTTTGACATGCAAGCTGGCTGGGCTTGAGCATGTTCCTCTCCAGGTCAGGAGGACAGTGTTC